>JALIGW010000002.1:192708725-193908725 GCA_023053685.1 Diadophis punctatus similis
AGTCACTTTTTTCGGTGCCATTGTAACTTTGAACGGTCACTAAAGGAACTGTTATAAATTGAGGATTACCTGTACAGTTCTGAACACAATGTAACATATTGACAATGTGTATATACTTCATATACGTTTATATACTTCATCTCTTTCACATCTAATAATTGCAATCATTGTCCTGTTTTTCTTTTGCTTTAAATGATTGGCTAAAACCTTAGCAAGTCTTTCACCATTTAGTTAACACACTGGTTTTCTTTGAAGATTATATTCTTCTGTTTATTTCTAAACCTCACACTACTAGTCCAGTGTCAATGCAAATGATAGATAGATGCCTTTAGTAAAATAGCATTTATTAACTGGTCCAAATCAGAATTGATGCCAATAGGTGAAAATTTGATTATTCCATTTAAGGTATATCGATTCTGTATTCATTAAATATTTAGCTATGGGTATACCAAAAGATATAACTGAGATATAACTCAGTTAGTAACATGTGACATTAATAAAATATATAAAAAGTTTTCTTTAGTTATGGGAGTCATTAAACCTCATTCTTTGAAAAAATATGAATGCTGTCAAAATGAATATTGTTTCCAGATTAATTTATATTCTGAAAGGAATTCCTGTTCAAATATCTGGAATATATTTTCAGAAAATAAACATATTTTAAAATATATTTTCAGAAAATACACATACCGGTATGTAGTACCTTTTGTTGATTGGCCAGTATTAAAATCTCAATACAATAGAACTCTAGTATGCCTGGAAACAATGTCAGTTAGAAAGCTACGGAAGGTAATACTGTGTTTCCCCGAAAATAAGACCCTGTCTTATATTTTTTTGAACCCTGAAATAAGCGCTTGGCCTTATTGCCATGCACTCAAAAGCCCAATTGGGCTTATTATCAGGGGATGTCTTATTTTGGGGAAAACAGGGTATTTTAAAAACAGATTTGATCCTTTTGCCCCATACTAGATTTACTTTATGGGGATAGCCAACATTAAAATTGGGAAAAAGATAGCGATATGGAAAAGTTGGATGAAAGTCGGGATCTTGATTTTGGACCTATTGACAGATGGTGAAGATGAATTTTCAACATACGCTGTACTAAGAGACAAATGTCATCTATCAGATGAAAGTCAGCTTATAGATACATCATCTGTTGCAGTGGTGGGTTCCTACCGGTGCGGTCTTGCCTGTTCGTTGCCGCAGAGCCGAAGAAGCTGTTGGCGTTCGCGGGGCTTCCCCCGCCCGCTTTCCCCACCCACCGGGACGCTGCTGTTTGCGTTCTTTTGCCCTCTGCGCATGCGCAAAGCGTTCTGCTTGCGCAGAGGGCAAAAGAACGCAAATGGTGGCATCCCGGCGGGCGGGGAAAGCGGGTGGGGGACGCCCCGCGCCACGAACACCAACAGCTTCTTCGGCTCTGCGGCGACGAACAGGCAAGACCGCACTGGTAGGAACCCACCACTGATCTGTTGATAACATTATTTGGACCAGATGCATTTTCAGCTTCTGAGACTCTCAAGATACAAGAACAACTGGTTAAAACTTTTAAAACTAAAAAGATCTACTATTAGTTTCTATAGAAATTTGTTATGATGAGCGGAACGAAAAATAGGAATTTCCTCTATTGCCAAGACAATGGGAGATGATCTTAACTTCTATATCTAGATGTCAATGGACCTTAAAGTACAACTCGTACAACAAAAAATAATAGAGAGAATTAATTGGAACATTGCATTTTGTTGGAGATGTAATTAAGACAATGCTTCTTTAAAAATGTGTCATTACGACTTATACTTACTGAGTTTTCAGAGAAGGTAGAGGACTATATAAATATGAATGTGTAACAAAAGCAAAAAATATTATCCAGAAGATCATATTCTCTTGAGTTACATACCTAGAAGATGGAGTTTGACAATTGGACAACATAAATGGATTCTATATGCTTTTATTACAGCTAAAAGATTGGTTCTGCAACGTTGGAAAGATAAATGTATGGCCCCATGTATTCAGTGGATTGAAGACTTGATTACACTTGCTATCTGTAAGCAGATTGCCTATAGATGCAGACTTTGTATGGATAATTTATTGATTTAATTTATATGCCACCCATCTCACTATCAATTGATCCTGGGTGGCTATAAAGGAGAATGGGATAAATTTATACAAAGGACAGTGATTAAAAAAGCATGATAGTCGCATAAATGCATAAGTGTATATACTTGAATAATATTGCATTAAATAATTATGTGGACAATTGTAATTGGTTATTGTTGTCACAACATATTATACTCTACATCCTATTTTTTCTGTTTCACTTTTATTCACTTGTTTGCACTTACATGTTATGTATGTCCTAGAACTTGATTTCTTTTCATTTTTTCTTTGTTCCTTCTAATATAATTCTTCAAAAATTTTACAAGCTTCTTTTGTAAATCCAATGTAGAAAATTATCCAGGTCACTCTCTTGGTTTGTTATTTTAATATATCTTTTAATTATTAATTAACATCAGCAGATTTTCTTTGTATGTCCAGCACAGCATCTTTTTCCATATCGTTCTTGTAGCATGTCATTTAAATTTCATTTTCAAATCAGTCTCAGTCTTGTCTGGTAAAACTTTTTCCTCTTCCTTAACATCTTTTAAACATTGTATATCTATAATATCTTAAAATTAATTTCTGAGTCTGATGTTCACAAATATCCTCCAATGTCCAATGTTAAAATATTTTGCTCCATTCTGTATTTATAAGTCAAGTTTGAGTGTTCTTCTCCTTTAATAGTAATTCTATTTCTTTCTTCTAGTTCTCTCTACTGTTCTGTTTTAAAGTCTTATCTTATTTTTTTTAATCCAAAAATGTTGGCACTTCTGAAGCTGGCTTTGGCACTGGCTGCTCATTACCCATCTCCTCTTCTGACTCTGACTCCAAGTCCACCGTGATGCAATGCATTCTATATGGGGCTGCCCTTGAAAACTACTCATAAGCTTCAATTGGTCAGTGAAAAGCGCTTGACATGCTTTGGTTATAGCCATGTAACACCTCTGCTTCATGAGGTGCACTGGTTACCAGTTTGTTTCTGGGTACAATTCAAAGTCCTGGTCCTTACCTATAAAGCCCTACATGGCATAGGGCCTGGTTACTTGAGGGACTGGAAGCTTACTTTTTCTATAGCAGTTTCTGCCCTCTGGAATTAATTTTTCCCTGAGATACGGATGGCCCCCTACCCTGCTGGTGTTTCAAATGGCCTTGAAGACGTGGCTCTTTACCCAGGCCATTGGCACAGATGATTAAAAAACTCTACCAGTCTTGTGGGTAAGTGGTGGGTTGCTACCAGCTTTACCACCAGTTCGCTGAGTGCGCGCTTCACTGCGCGCGTGTGCGCAGTTTAGAGGAAATAGAACTTCTGTGTTGCAAACTAGGCAAGGAGCAAGGAAAACAGCTGCGGAGCGGCAATTCAATCTGCCGCCCCTGATCAGCTGGGCTTCAGAAGCAGAGATAAAGGGTGGGTGGGCGGGCGGGCAGGCCCACTTTTGCTCTTGGCTTGGAGTCAGAGCTAACGGTTCGAGTGAACCGGTCCGAACCAGTAGCAATCCACCACTGTTGTGGGTCCATTTCTTTTTCAATCTTGTCCAATTATTGTCATCTTTGTCATAGTTTATTCTTTTCTTCTTGTCTATTCTTGTATTTTTCTCTTTTTAAGATTTTTTTTAAACCTGTGAACCACCCAGAGTCATTGGGAGTGAGGTAAAAAATCTTTTAAGGGTAGCTCCATATAAAACACATACCAGTAGTCCACTATGAGGGCATGAGTTATACCGTGTTTCCCCGAAAATAAGACAGGGCTTATATTTTTTTTGACCCCCCAAAATGCCCCTGGCCTTATTTTCAGGGGGTGGCTTATTATTTTTGGGGTGAAGGCGGGGCGGGGCACGAGACGTACCACTTACTGGAGTTTGCCAGCTCCGTGGTCTCTCGGCTAGTCTCTTTAGGTAAAAAAACTTGCAAACAGACAAGCCGAGAGACCACGGAACTGCAAAACTCCAGTAAGTGGTGCGTCTCTCTTGGTGGGGCGAGGTGGGGCGGGCGTCTTACCCGGGACTTGTCCCGGGACCTCTGTCACGTTCTTACAGTGTTCTCTCCACGGCAGCCCGTTCCAAAAGAACGCCGTGCAAGTTTGAGAAGTTTGAACTCGCGAGACGTTCTCTTTTGGAACAGGCTGCCGTGGAGAGAACACCGTAAGAATGTGACCGAGGCACCGTAAGTCCCAGGTAGGATGAGCATCTTGCTCTGGGGTTTGGCAGGGCAGGCATGGTGTGGCGGGCGTCCCTTCAAAACACTTTGAAGGACTTTGAGGGTTTCGGGCAGGGGATGGGCGGGGCGTCCCTGTCGCCGCTGACTTCCTCACTCACATTGCCCCCGCCCCATCCCCCACCCGAAACCCTCAAAGTCCTTCGAAGTGTTTTGAAGGGATGCATTTTGCCTGTGATGAAGGGAACCAATGTTCCCTGAAGAAAAGGAGGCAAGCATCGGTTCCCTTCATGACAGGCAAAACACATCCCTTCAAAACGCTTCGAAGGACTTTGGGGGTTTAGGGCATGGGATGGGCGGGGCGTCCCTGTCGCCGCTGACTTCCTCATTCGCATTGCACCCCACCCCATCCCCCGCCCAAAACCCTCAAAGTCCTTCGAAGCGTTTTGAAGGGATGCGTTTTGCCTGTCATGAAGGGAACCGATGTTCCCCGAAGAAAAGGAGGCAAGCATCGGTTCCCTTCATCACAGGCAAAACGCATCCCTTCAAAATGCTTCGAAGGACTTTGAGGGTTTAGGGCGAGGGATGGGCGGGGCGTCCCTGTCACTGCTGACTTCCTCACTCGCATTGCGCCCCATCCCCCGCCCAAAACCCTCAAAGTCCTTCGAAGCATTTTGAAGGGATGCGTTTTGCCTGTGATGAAGGGAACCGATGCTTGCCTCCTGTTCTTCAGGGAACATTGGTTCCCTTCATCACAGGCAAAACGCATCCCTTCAAAATGCTTTGAAGGACTTTGAGGGTTTTGGGCAGGGGATGGGGCGTGGCGCGGTGCGAGTGAGGAAGGCAGTGGTGACAGGGAAGCAGCGAACTGCCAGATGCTGGTAAGATGAGCGTCTCGCAGCCCAGCCCTCCCCCTCCCCTGCCTCCCCTGCCACCCCCAAATTGTGCCTGACAATCTTACCAGTGTCTGGCAGTTCGCTGCTTCTCTTGCTTGGCAGGTCTTTGCAGGGAAACTCCTTGAAATGAAAAGGAAAAGTTATCGCGAGTGCAAGCAATTAACTTCTCACACTCGCGATAACTTTTCATTTCAAGGAGTTTCCCTGCAAAGACCTGCCAAGCAAGAGAAGCGGCGAACTGCCAGATGCTGGTAAGATCGTCAGGCACAATTTGGGGGTGGTAAGGGAGGCAGGGGAGGGGGAGGGCCGGGCTGCGAGACGCTCATCTTACCAGCGTCTGGCAGTTCGCCGCTTCTCTTGCTTGGCAGGTCTTTGCAGGGAAACTTCTTGAGGGATCTCTCTCTTTCCGGGCCAAAAGAGTGCCGCCGCAAAAAGAGCGGCTCCCGGCATGTCCCCCCTTTCCCCCGGAAGTAGTTGGGGGGACTTATTTTTGGGGGGTGGCTTATTTCAAGGCATGTCCCGAAAAGCCCTGTGGGGCTTATTTTCAGGACATGTCTTATTTTCTGGGAAACACGGTAGCTAGATCCTCTCACGCCAGTTAGGGTCACAACTGGCATACTAGCTGAAACTGAACAAAGATCTCTCTAACCTTGGCCTTCACTTTCATCCAGGCAAAATCTGTGAATTCAGAGGCATTTCCAAAATATAGATCATCTTCTTCATGGGTAGTTTCCACCTGTCCCGAGATTAACACTGCTACTGACAGAGAACCTAGATATGGAAATAGTAGCACTGTCTTGTTTAAATTAAACTTCAACCTGTTCTTGCCTATCCAGTCTCTTACAGCTTCCGGACCCTGGGATAGGACAACAATAGTAGCTCCTTTACTGCCAGTCAATGTAAAGATGAGTATCATCAGCATAGTGACGATACTGCACCGTACTGCATCAGTAGGCTGTCATTTCATGATCTTATTCAAGATGGCAGTTAGCCATCTTACATAAGATCATGCAATGACAGCCTACTGATGCAATAAGGGAGGAAAAGTTGCCTCCCTTATCAACACTGCGTTGGCCTCACATGGGCACATACCCACGCTTCATCAGATTTGCTTCTAACTTCCTCCTCCAGGCATTTCTGCTCCATTTCCTGGAGTAGAAGTTTCTCAGAAAACTTAGTTACAAAATAGAATTGGTTATTTGTGGGCAAGTCTATCCAGTGCCCAGTATTCAAGCCCACTTCAAGTATCATTTGGAAATTAGCTGGATCAATTAGCTGGACCACCCAAATGGGTCCTACTGTTCCATGGAGTCAAGTGTGGCTCTCTAGTGTAACTGAATGAGGGCATTATCTAACCATGACAATAATAGATAACCATGATCTGCTCAGAAACAAAATCAAGGCACAAAGTGTGTCTGCTGACATGAGTTTCAAGAGTACTTGAACTCCTGAAACTTGCTGAAGCAGGCACCCAAGGTGGCACCAAATGCAGATCTTCACCAGCCACCTAGAAAGCAACCGATTGGAAGTGATCCTGCAAGGCAGCAGAGTGGTCAATATATCAGCAGATGGTTAATCTACGGCTGTAGATCTACTGCTTTATCCAACACCAAATTATGGATGATGAAGGTACCATGTTGCAGACAAACTTAGTATTAACCCATAACCATCTATAGGCTAAGGCCACCAGCACTCCAGTAACTTGGTTTCCAAGATGGGTAATTGATTGGAAGTTGAGATTGGAGGACTCTCTTCCCCTGCTATGCTCTCTGCCTTATCTCCCTCAATCCAACAAGTTTGGAGATCCAACAATACAACAGCTTTGGGATTTCCAGCCTTGCCTGCTCAGGCAACCTATTCTCCTCAAATAATTAATACAGATTCTACCACCTTATTGTAGGCCACTTAAATTGCCAATGCTTCCTGTTTAAATTTTTTCATGTTATTTTGTTTAATGTCAGTTGCATGAGTATCTATGAATCCCACATTAAAGATAGTAGAGCAATTTGAACTTGTGTGGCGCAGTGGTTAGAGTGCAGCACTGCAGGCTACTTCAGCTGACTGCTAGCTGCAGTTCAGCTGTTCAAATCTCACCGGCTCAAGGTTGACTCAGCCTTCCATCCTTCTGAAGTGGGTAAAATGAGGACCCAGATTGTTGGGGGCAATATGCTGACTCTGTAAACCGCTTAGAGAGGGCTGTAAAGCACTATGAAGCAGTATATAAGTCTAAGTGCTATTGCTACTGCTATTCAGATCATATTTAGTGAACACAATACTGGATTCAGAGTTTGTACTTTTAATTTTGTGCAATATTTCCTAAGTTAAATCTAATACAGGTAGTCCTTGACTTACAACAGTTCATTTAGTGACCGTTCAAAGTTACAACGGCACTGAAAAAAGTGACCCATGACCATTTTTCACTGTTACGACCTTTGCAGCATCCCCATGCTCATGTGATCAAAATTCAGGTGCACGAACTGGTTCATGCTTATAACCCTTGTGGCCTCCTGGGGTCATGTGACCACCTTTTGCGACCTTCTGAAAAGCAAAGTTAATGGGGAAGCCTGATTCACTTAACAACCAGGTTACCGATTTATCAATTGCAGTGATTCACTTAACAACTGTGGCAAGGAAGGTCATAAAATGGGGCAAAACTCACTTAACAAATGTCTCACTTAACAACAGAAATTTTGGGCTCAATTGTGGCCGTAAGTTGAGGGCTACCTGCATTTCCATTCACATCTGGTACAAATCATGCATTGCACCGTACTGATTACTGAAACCGGAACTCCATTCATAGTTTCTCCACTGCTTTATCTTTACATAAGATAGATGTTCATTCAACATTCCTTTCAAATATCTGGAGAAAGAGCTTTCACAATAAATAGGCAGCCTCCTCTTTCCTGGAAAAAAGAATTGAAATGTTGACTTCGTACCTTGGCATGCTTTTATATGCTGTCATTCTCGTGTAGGGATTCATGATCTTTTGTTGCATATTGAGTGATTGGATACCGGTAGTACAATCTACTGGAAAATTGTAGGATCGAATTGTTTTCATCTGGATGGCATCTGCAAAAATGTACATTGTGCAGGAGGAAATCCTGGAAAAAGACAGAAAAGAAGTAGGGTTCAATAGAGGAAAAAAGTTACTTGAAATATTAGGAATGGTATTTTAACTATAAGAGCACTTTTTACTCTTTTTTTAAAAAAACTGCATGTATGCAGAGACGATCATTTCAAAGAATTTCGAAAATGCTGGACACATTTTGGTAACACAGACTCTAGTATCATAAATTGCCAAGGAACTTAAGTCATCATTTGGGCCAATTCTCTGCTTCGTGCTGCTCCACCATCCCTGACAGATATTTATCCAGCATCTGTAAAATATCCCAAGCTAAGGAAAACTTTTTTCCCCTCTCCGGAGGCAATCTGTTTCAAATTGCTCTCACATTTGGAAGTTTCCCCTAATGCCGAGCCAAAATCCAATTCATTACAATTTCTCTCCATTGATCTTAGTTCTGCCTTTTGTTGGTACACAACAGAAAGAAGGATGAAACATTTTGTATCTCCAATCCGGAAAATGTGAGCAATATTCGGGTAGCATTAAAATCATTGAAAATTTATTTCAAATTCCTTAATTTAAAAAGATTCAGAATTGCTTCAGAGGGCATGCACTTCTTTAAAGAAGGCCAAACCTTTTCAGACTTTTTCACAAAGCTGAAAAAAGTTGCCATTTGTTTATCTTTAAATGTGGAGACTGCCCAACTCCAAATGACTGTGGATCACTTACAATTACGTTTAAGAGCAGAAAACTAAGTAAAAAGAACCACGTGTGTCCAGAAACACCCCCCTCCCGCCCAATACAATATAACACTTCTTTAAAAGTTTTCTTGTAAGTGGATTACTTAAAGCAGTAGCATCTTCCTCACTCAGAAGCCTGAAAAGAGTTAGGCTGGTTTAATAAATAGCAGAGAAATACTGTGCTCGGTTTTGCGTGAGGTCCAAAGCATCTCCTCCAATAATTTCTGAAGCATTCACAGACTTAGAATTAAGCTGGTTGTCATTAATTTATCCCATAATTGTTAATGCAACTCAGATGTAAGTAGTTTTCTTTAGATTAGGGTCTATAAGCCTATATTTGCTTTTACAAGAGTATTAGGTACTGTAGCATCTCCAAGTTTTGTATCTTGATGTCCTTCCCAAGCTCAAACTTCCCAAGGAGCTGCTGATACAGTTCTACAGAGGAATTATTGAGTCTGTCATCTGCACCTCTATAACTGTCTGGTTTGGTTCTGCAACCCAACAAGACAGACACAGACTTCAGAGGATAATCAGAACTGCAGAAAAAACAATTGCTGCCAATCTGCCTTCCATTGAGGACCTGGTATACTGCACGAGTCAAAAAGAGGGCTGTGAAAATATTTACTGACCCCTCGCATCCTGGACATAAATTGCTTCAACTCCTACCCTCAAAACGTCGCTATAGAGCACTGCACACCAAGACAACTAGACACAAGAACAGTTTTTTCCCGAATGCCATCACTCTGCTAAACAAATAATTCCCTCACCACTGTCAAACTATTCACTAAGGCTGCATTACTATTACTATTAGTCTTCTCATCGTTCCTATCACCCATCTCCTCCCACTTATGACTGTATGACTGTAACTTGTTGCTTGTATCCTTACGATTTATATTGATTGTTTCCTGATTGCTTACTTGAACCCTATGACAACCATTCTTGACCAATGTATCTTTTCTTTTATGTACACTGAGAGCATATGCACCAAAGACAAATTCCTTGTGTGTCCAATCACACTTGGCCAATAAATAATTCTATTCTATTCTATTCTATTCCAAAGACACGTGAGATACCTCCCTAGTCACACTTTCGCCATATAGAGCACAGGTGTCAAACTTGCGGAGTCACATTGCCATCACGTGATGTTTCACGACGTTTTCCCCATTCGCAGAGCTGGGGTGGGCGTGGCCTGTGCATGACACATCTGGCCTGCGGGCCGCCAGTTTGACACCCCTGATATAGAGTGTTGTATACCATCTTAGTCAATGGTAGTCAAAAATCAGAAAGAGTTCAGTAGCATCTTTTCATTAATAATATTTTAGTTTCACAAAGATTTATGCTTTTCAATAAAATGTTAGTCTGGAAGCTTATGATATCATATTCCTTCCGATTTCACATAAGGAGTGGTAAGGCAACCATGACTTGTTGGTGCTTTGTTCCAGTAGTTGGTTCAGAGGCAAGTAGGCAGCTCTGGACAGAACTTCAAAATTTTTGCAAACTTATCCTTAGGATGGCTGATTCTACCTAATAACTCACTCCCAACACAGGTAATCTTATTGTATGGCCATTATACCAGGCATGGTTGTCACCCCCTTCACTCTGTTTGATAAGCAAGGGACCATCCTGTGCTTCAAGAGTGTGTATGATCTTAAAATGAGCACAGGGACAGTATTCTCTTTAGACTATAGATCTTTGGAGTAGGTACAATGATATTTGTGTATATTATATCTATCTACTGCAGTCCTGGGCATTTTACAGACCCTGGGCCACATCTGGCCCCCTGGCTATCCATATCCAGCCTGCGTGAGCTCAATTGGAAATTAGAAATAAAGTAAGTGTATGCCATGCACGCAATACAACTGCACTGCTTTTATTTTGAAGGAGATTGCTGGCTTTCCCCACCCCAATTTATGTACGTGTGTGCATACCTACACACTTTCACAGCCCTATTGGTTTGGCCTTCCACAAGAATCCCTTGTGGTCCTGTGGGAAAATTGACTGCCCACCCTGACCTTCTGAATGAACTATTTAGCATACATGAAATTCAATATGTATGAAAGAGTTGACTAAGAAAATAAACAGACCACTAGATATTGTATAATACTAGAAGAATGAACCATCTTCACTCATCGCAACAAGGCTTCTATCTGAGAAGTACATTTTGTCATATTAAGTCACTTGTATTGCTCAATCATCCATACTATTATGGTGAGAAGCCAACATTGGCCATGATTAATTGACAACATAATCAGTGATTCATTTGTAGGCCCCACCCTGGTTTTGAGTACAGACTGTGTGAAATGAATGCCACAACGTAAATTACTTAGAGTCACTTCCTCTTCTGACATGTTGAGGATATACAGACTGTTACGATTTGAGAATTGCTTTCGCCTTTTCTCAGCCTGACTTTGGGTATGACCACACCAATGTTAAACATCTCCAAAAGTAAAGGTAAACAGAAGCCTCAAGAATCTGAGTGAACAGGAAAGAAACTATCTGCCTTATTGAACCCAGGTTTAGCCATCACTAAACACGAATATTCAAGTTTGCAAGCCTCATAAGAAGGATTACCACTCAGTGGCAGAGCACATATTTTTCCAACAGAAGGTCCCAAGATCATCCTTGGAAGCACCAATTAAAACAGAATCATGGTTAGCAGATCATGTGAAAATCATTCTTTACGGTTGGACAGATTAGACTAGTGATGGCGAACCTTCTACCGCATTCCTCCCAACGACCAGTGAGATCGCACAGAGTCGGCCTTCTTCAGGTCCAGTCAACTAGACAATGTCGACTGGCGGGCCCCTGGGGGAGGGCCTTCTCTGTAGCTGCTCCGACTCTTTGGAACCAACTACCTCCCGAGATCTGTATTACCCCCACCTTACTGGGCTTCCGGAAAGCCGTTAAGACCTGGCTTTTCCGGCAGGCCTGAGACCAATGATCCCTCGACGAGGTCTTTTTAGATCGGCCCATGTATGTATTTGTGATTGAAAGATCTCTTTTAGATATGGATTGCATTTTAATATGTTTTTAAATTTTTTTTCTTATTTGATTATATGTTTTTGCTTGTTGTTAGCCGCCCAGAGTCCCCTGGGAGTTGGGCGGCATAGAAATTTTATTATTAAATTAAATTAAAACCTTTTTTGGGTCAGGTGCCAAAAGGGTGCTTGTGCCCCCCACACCCATAATGCAATACCCTCTCCCCTGCACATCCGCACAACCCCCCCATGCTGTCCCCCCACGCACAAAGCCTCACTGAAGCCTCTGGACTTCCGGACAGCCCATTGGGCTGTTTTTTGCTCTCCCCAGGGTTCAGGAAGCCTCCTGAAGCCTGGGGATGGTGAAAAATGGCCCAACGGGCCAATCAGAAGTTCGGAAATGAAACGGAAGTGGAGCTGCCCTACTACTTACCTTCAGATAGTTGCAACCAGGCCTCGCACACCTCGGCCCATTTCTTCTGCAGCCAGCAAGACTTTCCTGAAGGCCTCTGTACCAATAACAGAGCTCCGGATCGATCTGGAGCTCTGTTATCGGCTGCAGAGGCCTTCAGGAAAGCCTTGCAGAAGAAATGGGCAGAGGTGTGCGAGGCCTGGTTGTAACTGTCCAAAGCCAAAGAAGTTCCTGAAGACCTCTGACAGCGAAAAGGAGGCTGGGGGTGACGCACACATGTGAACTTCTGGTTGGCCCGTTGGGCTGTTTTTCACTGTCCCAGGCTTCAGGAGGCTTTCCTGAAGCCTGGGGAGAGTGAAAACGGCTGAAAAGAAGGCAGAAAATCAGCTGGCCAGAGCGCGCATGCACACTGGAGCTGACATAGGGCAACGCCTCACGTGCCTTCAGATATGGCTCTGTGTGTCACCTGTGGCACACATGCCATAGGTTCACCATCACTGGATTAGACAGTACGGAACAATTTGCACTTGATATGAAGCAATTATTAGTGTTTCTAAATTTGATGCATATTGATATTTGCTATAGTTAACATTTATTTTTTTCAAAGTTTCAGCACATATTATAAAGATCATTTATGTTTGCAGATGACCAAACTGCATTGAGGTACCTTTTATTTATAAACCAAACAGAACATTTCCTTGTCTAGTCAGTAAATGTCCAAAATAGACCTCCAAATATCAGTGTCTGAATTGTTTATCTACAGCTTTCAATTTCAACCCTATTCTTTAATAAACAATATGCTCATTTCTATTATTATAAACAGAGCACAATATCCAACTTACCTGTCTGCCTAAAGCAGATGGTGAATAAACTGCCTGATTACATTTTTATGAACATTCAAGTCACCACATTGGTTATAGTTAATTTTCTCAGGTTCCATCTTTTATCTGGATTTATCACCCTAAACCAGTAGGAGCGGGAGCCAGAAGAGAGCAGGTTTATTTTCTTTAAATCAGGGATGTCAAACTCAATTTCATTGAGGGCCACATCAGGTTTGTGTTTGACTTGAGGGGCCAGCGTGGGTATGGCCAGGGTGGGCGTGGCTAGCTTGACATCACTCGTGTTGGGGGTGCCTGTGGTGGCCCGAGCGCTCTGCTAACGAAAATGGCCTCCCAAGCTCTGTTTTCAGCTGTGACGGCTTCCTCTGCCAGTAAAAACGGAGCTCGGGAGGGCCGCCTGCAGTTCTCCTGAGCTGTTTTCACTGTGTTGTGACCCAGCACGGGAACCCTCAGAAAGGACACACACACAACTGTTTGCTAAATAATAAGGGATCTTTACTAATAATTATGCTTAGTAAAAATCAAGTTTAAAGTCCAGGGAAAAACAGAGAGAGATTTCTTGGAGCAGAAAGTTCGATATTCTCTTTGTGAGCTTTTGGCCAGAGTTCAAAGTCCCAAACAAACAGGCAATTAATCTGTCCTTATCTCTTACTCACTAAAGTTGGCTGGAACCCGGAACCAAATATCAAAGGAGCCGATAATCCAAAATACAAGACTCAGAGCAGGAACCCAATGCAGAGAAATCTTGAGTGCAATAAATCACCGTAGTTGTTTCCAGCACAACTACTGCGTGCTCCAAGCCTTAAGTAGCCTGAGGGCGTGGCCAATTAGCCCTCAGCTCTACATGCAAGGCGACCTCCATCTGTAGAGCCATTCCTGCCTGCTAGCTGCCCTGCGTGCCCTAGCATCCAGCAGAGGCTCCTCCTCTTCTGATGACTCACTCAGCACGAGCTGAGAAGGTGCAGAAGGTCCTGGCTGGTTTTCCTCCTCTGGCACTGAGTCCTCCTCACTATCAGACTCAGGTGCCAGGTGCACGGGATGATAGTGCCGCGCCACAGTCGGCTCTTGGTCCTCCGGATCCATGGCCAGCTGTGCGGGACGTGGGCAAGCCACAACACACTGGCAGAGGCACCGCAGGCTGGTGTTTCCAAGGTTTCCATGCTGTTTCCATGGTGACCCCATGGACCAGATCTAAGCACCCTGCGGGTCGGATCTGGCCCCCAGGCTTTGAGTTTGACACCCCTGCTTTAGATGGTTATAGTGGCATCTGGGAGTTGCCTAGATATTTCATAAAGTATCTTCATGAGGAACTTATCCTTCTTTAGGTACTCCATTATAGAGATATACAATTTTATCATTGTTAACTTGCACTGTTTCACATTTTGAATGTACCTATGTTGTAGAATGCTGAAGTTCCTTAGTGCTCTTTGCTATTATCAATTTGACAAGATTTCATTGGAAAGAAACTAATTGTGGCACTTGTGGATTGAACCTCAGATGACAGAGAGACCTTTCTGAGTCACTAACTATCTCACCATTCCCATATCTAAGATTGCCAGCATTTGGATCCCTCTTCTGTTCACCAGAACATCTTAAGATGTTAGAAATAGGAACTGAATCTGCTTCCACCCTTGTAATAAGAGGGCCTTTTCCACCAGGGAGGGTTTTTCATGTCTTCTCTTTTTTGAGTGACTTATATTTAATCTAATGAAATATGTTGTAGAAGACCTAGTGATGTTGTTCGATTATTAGTCAGGGGAATGAAGCAGGCAGGAAAATTGCCACTGTTGAATTATTGTTATTGTTATAATGTTTTATAAGGTGTTTTTATTGAATGATTGTAAGCCAGAGTCACTTTTGGTGAGATGGGCAGCATATAAGCTAAATAAATAAATAAATAAATAAATAAATAAATAAATAAATAAATAAATAAATAAATAAATAAATAAATAAATAAATAAATAAATAAAAACAAACAAAAACAAACAAACAAACAAACAATACTTTTTCTGGCAGTCTTGAAATGGAGTGGATGTATAAAAATCATGAGATTGATGCCCAAATTGGTTCCCTGTTCCATCATCTTCTTTTAACACCATGAATTCTGTTGTGCAGAAGAGAAGCTTAAGAGTTAGGCAATCTGTAGACTGAAAGCAAGATAGGCTTTCACCATGTGTCAAACAGGGTCTAGTATGAGCCAAAACAAAGAATATGTCACTTGCTGCCTTCTAGATATGCTGAACCTAAATCCATTAATCCTGGATATTAGTCCCTTAGTAGCTTTTATGGAAATTATAGTTCAAAATAACTTATCTATTTCTGTTATTTCATTTAGGGTTTTTCAGACTGAGGGATTCACTTGGTTCTTGAATTCCAAAGAGCAGATACAGGCAGGAAAAAAAATAATTGAATACATTGACAATGAAGTGATGAATAGTTCTGCCTATTAGGATCAACCATCAATAGTAAAGAAAGAAGCAGACAAGCATTCTCCCTCAGATTATCACTTGATAGAGCAATTGTAAATGCTTGGAAAAGATATTAGATGCTGAATCTGATGTGTTCATACTGACAAAGATCAAAATTGTGCAGGCAATTGTTTTCCTTGTGATAACCTATGGAAACTAAAGTTGAACTTTGAAGAAAGTATTGCCAGATAGATTATCAAGGAAATCTAGCCAAGAAAACAAATAAATAGACCATAGAACAAATCCATCCAGATTTTTCACTTTAGGCAACAAATTTTCATACTTTGGACACATTATGCAATGATAATGGAGAATTCTATAATGCCAGGAATGGTGGAAGGAAACAGAAAAATTAACTAACTTAGTTACGGTAGTGATGAGTTACTGCTGGAAGATCTGAAGGACAAGGTTGATTAGGATCAGAATTAAGTTGGAGAAAGTCTATCAATATGTATGCTAGACATTACCCTGATGCTACATAATACATCTATAATACATCTATTTATCCCTAAGAACTGCCATACTCAAAATTATATGAAAGCTTAAGGGTTTGCATTTAGCGCAAGGGCTTCAGTTTTTATGAATATGGATTAAGCAATGCAGAAAACACATACTGTAGATGCTAAATAGTTTTCTCTTTCACAGATAATCAGAAAAAACCACCCACCAATTTATCTTTCCTTGCTCTGTAGATAAAGATGTCTCAAGACTTTCCTGTTCTTGATGATGGACTACCATCTATTATATTCAGATACATGGATCTTGACTCATATTCTCATGGAGTCCTAGTGGACAACCATTTAAATATGAGCCAGCAGTGTGCAGCAGCTACCAAAAAAAGCCAACACAGTTCTAGGCTGCATTAACAGAGGGATAAAATCAAGATCACGCGAAGTGTTAACACCACTTTATAATGCCTTGGTAAGGCCACACTTGGAATACTGCATTCAGTTTTGGTCGCCACGATGTAAAAAAGATGTTGAGACTCTAGTAAGAGTGCAGAGAAGAGCAACAAAGATGATTAGGGGATTGGAGGCTAAAACATATGAAGAACGGTTGCAGGAACTGGGTATGTCTAGTTTAATGAAAAGAAGGACTAGGGGAGACATGATAGCAGTGTTCCAATATCTCAGGGGTTGCCACAAAGAAGAGGGAGTCAAACTATTCTCCAAGGCACCTGGGGGTAGAACAAGAAGCAATGGGTGGAAACTAACAAGGAGAGAAGTAACTTAGAACTAAGGAGAAATTTCCTGACAGTTAGAACAACTAATCAGTGGAACAGCTTGCCTCCAGAAGTTGTGAATGCTCCAACACTGGAAGTTTTTAAGACGATGTTGGATAACCATTTGTCTGAAGGGGTGTAGGGTTTCCTGCCTAAGCAGGGGGTTGGACTAGAAGACCTCCAAGGTCCCTTCCAACTTTGTTATTGTTATTATTATTATTTCAAATATTTTACTTGGTTCTAACTTTATGATGTAAAATCCAGCATGTGAAACTTTAGGAATACATGCAATGCCCATAGATCAATTGTTAAATTATAAAATATTGTGGGTTGTTTCTCAAGAACTTTTTGTTAAAATGATTACCAGTCTTGGTATCAAATTTAGTTGCAATACAAAGCTTATATTTATTTAACAACTTTATCAACTGCTTTTCCCTTGGGAACATACATTTTATAAGGCTGCTGGCAATTTTGTTCTGGTCAAGAAATTAAATAAAATGATGTATAGACTTTGCTAGTTATCTTGGACATATTCCTTGTGAATGTATATGTTATCAAGTTCACTTGATAAGATATACATTTGTTTCACTGCTTCAATCATGCTGTACCTTCTCACGTTCAACCTAATCTTGGTTTTTGCTCTATATGTAAGGATGTCTCAATTATCCTTTTCTATGGATGAACTATGATAAGCTTAAAGTTAGATTTCTTCCTGCATCTCTTCTGTGGTTGAGGATGTCCTGAAATAAGAAATTTACTGGAACAGTTGACACAATTTCTCTAAGAGCCCTCTCCAACCAGGGGTCTTTGCAACAAGTCAAGATTTCATCAAAATAATGAAATGTTTGTTGTGACATCATGATACATGTTTATGTACTTCAGTAGTGGGTTCTAAAACCCTTTACTACCGGCTTGCGCATGCACTTGCATGCACAAGCGTCCCAGGTGGGTGGGTGGAGCCTCCTGCTGCCGGCGCTAACGGTTCTTAGAACCAGGCCAAACCGGGAGCAACTCACCGCTGATGTACTTGCATGTAATGTCACAATGCATTTACAAAAGGGACAGAGTTTGTGTCCTGATTGATGTTTTGCAATTAGCCTCTTCTTGCCCCTCCATTCCGCTTGCTCCTTTTCGCTCCAGTTTGCTTCAAAAACAGTTCTGTGATACATGGATGAACTGCATCCATGTATCAAGAATGAAGTAGCAAGGCTAGAGCACACCTAGAGGTAAACTTATATACATGCCTATTATGTACAAACATATGCAATATGGGGATAGTTTAATAAAGGCAAAAATATGTAAAAATAATAGAGCAGTTCATAAAATTAAGGTGACCAACTTTTTTACAATGCAAAGGAGGACAAATAAATTGGGAAAAAATATCGTAAATAAAAGAAACATTATTGCAACAATAATACACTAATATGATATATGCATAATAAAAACATTTATAACATTTTATATTGTAATTATGCTTACATGCCTGTTAATTATTATTTAAATGAGTACTTTTCCATTGAATTAATATTTTTTGTCAATGTATCATCTTCTAACAATATATTGGAAATATCTGAACAAGAAATATCCTTCATATTGAATTTTACGGCAAGTGCTGCAGCTAGAGTATCAACATTCAATCTCGATTTCTCACTTGTCCAAAAATCATTGGCAATTGAAAAAACTCTTTCAACTGCTGCATTAGTTCCAGGGCAGCACAACGTAAATTGAACAAGTATAAATAAATTTTCACATGGAATATGTTCATTTTTGAAATGGCTGAAAATATCCACCCATCTTTGATCAATTTCAACGTGTTGATTTTCCCATTGTATTAATTTTTCAGAATTTAAATATACATTCAGTCTTCTAATTTCTTCAAAGAGACAATTGTCATCTATTTTAATGTCTGGCATTTCTTTAGATAAAAACTCAACACAAGATTCAATATCTGTCCAATATACTTGCGATGAAGTCAAAAAACACCATTGAAAACTGTTATTTCCCGTGATGTTTGTTTCAGACCATTCTTCGATATATTGAAAACATGTTTGGTAAAAATTCTGCACTTCTTTGATAAACTTTTCCGTTATGCCCGGATTTGATTCCTCTAAGTCTGACAATTTTCTTTTTATAATTAAAGGAAGAAATTTTTCTTCAAATCGAGATTTATACTGAAGGATAAAGTCATTCAAAATAAGACTAACTTCTGTAGCTGAAATGTGTTCACCTTCAATCTTTTGAATCGTTTTGTGAAAAATAGATGCTTGAATATGTACAAAATACATTAATATCTCAGATATTTCATTATTGAAAAACGATTCCAGGATTTTAGGACATTTGTCTAAACTTAAAAAATATGAACGGAGAGGCTCAAATAATTGTAGAACACGCTCTACAGCAGGAGTTAGAGCAAGCCATCTAACTTTTGAATATCCTAAAAGTTTTTTGTATTCAACATTCGCTTCTTCACAAAATTGTTTTAAAGTAGCCACACGAATGGTAAAACGACTAAAATACAGATAAATTGTAGTTATTATTCTACATCAATTGGCATGGCACATGATGCCGTGTTGATTGCATTTGACAAAATATGTGCATTACAACCTATTCCTAGTATTTTCTTTTGGAGTAAATCTTGTAATTTTACATACACATTATTCACCCCTTTGCGTCTTTGCCCACCAAAATTTGTGTTTGTATTATCAGCTGTTAGTGCAACAACTTTGGATTTCAAATTGTGTTCATTTATTACTCTGTATAGATGGTTTGACAAAATTTCAGCAGTTTCACCATCAATGGATTCTAAATTTAAAATTTTTACTTAAATCCCCTTGGTAACATTAAAATATCTTACTAGTATTGGATACAATTTGGTTTCATTATGATTTGATGCATCAGATAAAACCGTTACAAATGCTGCAATTTTCAAGTCTGCTGTAAGTATTTTATCACAGTAATTTTTAAATACTGATTTAATAATAGCCTCGCATTTTGTCCTGGCGCATGAAAATTTAGCATTGTGAAACTTTTTCAATAATTTAGTTGTACAATCCATACTACGAAAACTTTGATTGTGAATTATGGTATGAAATGCAAATGTTCTCTCCATTTCAGCTAACTGTTTTTCATCTTCAGAATAATTTGAAGTTTAAAAAAAACCTGTTACTTTACAACTGGAAGCTGATGCATCTAATGATTGCTTATGTTTGTTGGTGGACAAGTGTTTCGTTATAGCTGCTCTGCCCCCATCTGCAATACAAAATTCTCCTCTGCAAATATTGCAGAAAACAATGGCATCTTTCTTTGATATGAGGAATAGAAATTCCTTTTTCAATTGATCATTGAAATGACATTTCCTCTTTTTTGATTTTTCCATCCCTTAAATGAAATTTAAAATTTAAAATAAAATATAAAGCTACACGAACGATGCAAGCAAATTATGAATAAATAAAATTAATTATTACAACTGAAACTTTAATAACATAAGCAAATAAACTTCACTGAAATTTAAATTTAAATTATTTTGCACTTCTGTTGACAATAGGGCTGTATAAACTTGTAAATAAAATTATACATATTTGGAAATTATTAAATAGATAATGAATTAATAAAACATGAATTGTACTTACCTCTGTATAATTGAATATTCACTGAGAAAGAAATAATTACCATGAGTCATTCAATTGCCGACGTGCCGTGAGTCTACTGCGTGCGTATGTGCCATGTCATGTTTCGGTAAGAAGTAAACAAAGCCACTTGCGCGCCACGCTCTCTCTTAAGGTCTCCCGTGCGGAGCGCATGTGTCTCATAATCGCATCTTATAACCCACTGTATCGAGCCTTGGCGAATCGTCATGTCAAATACAAATACATCACATAACGCGCAACAGATTAGTCTTCAAATATTGAAAAGGAGGACATATAGGAGGACACTTTTCGAGGGAGGACAGAACTTACAAAAAAAGGACTGTCCTCCCTAAAGGAGGACGATTGGTCACCTTAATAAAATGATTTCTGGAAACTGGGAGGAGGAAGAGGGGGAGGAGAGGGGGGGGAAGAGAGATGATAAAGAGAATAAAAAGATGACCTGGGGGGGGGGGGACAAGGAATACAAAGTGAAAGTGATGATAACTCTGAAAATATCAGTTGAACAAATCAGAAACATGCTTGGCTAATATACAAAAATAGTATACAAAAATAAAAACATAACCAAAATTTGTGAGTCCTGGAGGATGGAGTGTTAGCCCATACAGAATCAATGATAGACAATCATTAGATATGGGAGACACTAAAACCCACAGCCACTCAATTTTGTCAAGGTTAAAGCTGGGTCATTCACATTCAGCCTGCCCAGCCTTCAGATACTGAGAAAGCACCCTAAAATATCACATGGGTGGCCCAGGGGCGGGTTGCTTGCTTACTGGTGCCGGTGCGCTGCGCGCGCATCTCCACATTTTGGGTGTGCACGCGCTCGCTACGTGCGCACCTTCCCCTGTGTGATTTTGCTTCTGCGCATGTGCGGAAGCAAAATCTCTCCGAAATCTTGCAAGGGGACGCGCGCGCGCATGAGATTTCGCCAAGATTTTGCTTCCGCGTATGCGCAGAAACAAAATTGCCCAAAAATTCACCGAAAAAGATGGCGACGTGCGCGATGGACCAGCGGAGAGGGCTCCGGAGCGGTCATGCACAAATTGCGCAATCGGCCTCTCCCTACTGCAGCTATGCACCAGACAGCTCCGGCAGGAACCCACCTCTGGGGTGGCCCAGGGCAAAGATACATAACTGAATATTAGTGATGACTACTGATGATAATTAAGATGTTGAGACTCTAGAAAGAGTGCAGAGAAGAGCAACAAAGATTATTAGGGGACTGGAAGCTAAAACATGTACAGTAGAACAGTTGCAGGAATTGGGCATGTCTAGTTTAATGAAAAGAAGGACTAGGGTGACATGATAGCAGTGTTCCAATATCTCAGGGGCTGCCACAAAGAACAGGGAATCAAACTATTCTCCAAAGCACCTGAGGGTAGGACAAGAAGCAATGGGTGGAAACTAAACAAGGAGAGAAGCAACCTAGAACCAAGGAGAAATTTCCTGACAGTTAGAATAATTAATCAGTGGAACAAGTTGCCTCCAGAAGTTGTTAATGCTCCAACACTGGAAGTTTTTTTAAAAAGATTGGACAACCATTTTTCTGAAATGGTATAGGGCCGTGATGGCAAACCTATGGCACGGGTGCCACAAGTGGCACGCGAAGCCATATCGGTGGGCACGCGAGCTCAGGTCCGGCGTGCATGTGCGCACCGGCCGGCTTATTTTTGGACCTTCTGGGCCCACTGGGAGTCGGGAAACAGGCTGTTTCCAGCCTCCAGAGGGGGTGGGGAAGGCCGTTTTCGCCCTCCCCAGGCTCCTAGAAAGGCTCTGGAGCCTGGAGAGAGCAAAAAATGGGCGTGCCATTGCATGCTGGGAGTGGGGGGAGGGTCATGCGCGCATGCACGGGGGTGCTTGGAATTATGGGTGTGGGTAAGCACACACGTGATCCCCCGCATCCCCCCCTTTTTGACACGCGAACCAAAAAAGGTTCGCCATCACTGGTATAGGGTTTCCTGCCTAAGCAGGGGGTTGGACTAGAAGACCTCCAAGGTGTCAAGATAGGAATGTTTCCTATCAGAGGCGATGTTGGATCTTGTTCCCTTGAAGTCATTCACATTAGAAAATGAAACCGAGATTCAAATCTAATTAACAAAATATTTATTTCAATACAAAAGTAATAAAAAAACTCTTAATAAGCTACATCTTTTCAGCTAATGAAGTCACGTCTGCCTTCGGCAGAAATGGAGACAAGAAAGAAAGAAATGGGAGTTGACAAAAACTCCTGGAATGCACGCATGCGTAGTAAAATATATCATGTCTGCTTGATCATAAATACAGGAAACCTTAGAAAACATAGAGGTGCACAAACTGGCAATATTCACATCGTGACACAAGGTCCCTTCCAATTCTGTTATTCTATTCTATTCTATTCTATTCTATTCTATTCTATTCTATTCTATTCTATTCTAGTCTAGTCTATTCTATTCTATTCTAGTCTA
The DNA here is from genome assembly GCA_023053685.1 of Diadophis punctatus similis. Taxonomy (NCBI): domain Eukaryota; kingdom Metazoa; phylum Chordata; class Lepidosauria; order Squamata; family Dipsadidae; genus Diadophis; species Diadophis punctatus. Next base: position 192,731,678 of record JALIGW010000002.1, read on the forward strand.
GTCTAGTCCATGTCAGTGGATGACAGAATGGATGGATGATAGAAGTTACATAAATAGGAGGCAGAATGGATGACAGAATGGATGGATGGATGACAGAATGGATGACAGAAGTTAAATAAATAGGAGTGGAGAGAGTGGAACCCTGTGGCACAGGGCAGAGCCCTAGGACTGGGTCTTTCTCCGCTAACTTCTTGGAAGTACCCTTGGAAGAAGGAGGAGAATCACCAAAGCACAGTGCCCTCCATTCCCAACCTCCTCAGCTAGCAGGATACTGTGATCAGAGGTCAGTAAGGGGCATGCATAAGCGCACCAACGTGCCTACCGTCCTTGTCCTAATGTTCCCTCTTATCAGTACCCATCATATATATATATATATATATATATATATATATATATATATATATATATATATATATATATATATATATATATATATATATATATATATATATATATATATATATATATATATATATATACACACACACACACACAATGCTATATCTATGTATATTACCAATATGTACTTGACAAAATAAATAAATAAATAAATAAATAAATAAAAATAAAAATAAAAAAATAAAAAAATAAAAAAATAAAAAAATAGATGCTTGATACTTGCAAGCATATCTGTTTGGAAGTTGTCCAGGTAGAACAGACAATGCATTTTTAAAAATACAATTATGGTTGGGGGATATGAATTCACATTTTCAATCTGAGTTATCTCTCATTTTGATTCTCTGATGTTTTGCTCAAGACAATCATCTATAGTCATGTGAGGGAAATTGTCTCTTGATCTTTGAAAAGTAATATTACCACTGAACTACAGTGCTGCATCACATCGGGACATCGGACAATTGGTTGTGAGCAATTTAAATTTTCCATTGATAGGACAGACAAGCTTGAGAATGTGAAAGGAAACAGGCAAACTTCGCAGGATATGCTTTGGAGCCATTATCATCTTCTCTTTAAATTTGATTGTAGGGATAATATAAGCATTAATGCATGTTAAAAATTGATCCTCCTTAGGATGAAACAAATTATCATAAAAATAGTTGATAGACTTTGCTGAGGGTGATGCAATTGCATGAGTTTATTGATATTTGGAGCACCCATTAAGAAAAGACTTCACATATTCTTCTTCTTCACATATTATTCATCTAGGCATCAATCTCATTCAAGAACAGATTACATCTGGGCTTCAAAAAATATTTTTGAACCAATTAAGTAGAAATTGCATAACATACATTTCAGATTATGCCCTGGATTTAGTTTGGAGGAAGACACACCATTCATCCATTTTTGAGTTTTAAATTTAGATTGGTATATAATGGACAATGTTTTTTAGCAAAATATTTCATTCTGAATTTGGATTTTTTTAAAAAAAGAAACAGTAGGGAACAAGTAGTACTAATAACAAAATGGGACGTCAGTGGTTAAGGCACCAGGCTAGAAACCTGGAGATGGTGGGTTCTAATCTTGCCTTAGGCCAGCTTGTGGGCCATTGGCCAGTTATTCTCTGCCCAACCATCTTCTCAAGATTGCTGTTGTTTGGAAGATAGGAGGAGGTATATTCATCAGCATGAGTTATTTATAAAAAGCATAATAAAGGCAGGATACAAATAAATAAATAAATAAATATAAATAAAACCAACAGTTTCACTAAGGCGCAGTGGTTAGAATGCAGTATTGCAGGCTAATTCTGCTGATGACCAGTGCCAGCAGTTTGATCCTGACTGGCTCAAGGTTGACTCAGCCTTCCATCCTTCCGAGGTGGGTAAAATGAGGACCCAGATTGTTGGGGGCAATATGCTGACTCTGTAAAACTTTTAGAGAGGGCTGTAAAGCACTGTGAAGCAGTATATAAGTCTAAGTGCTATTGCTATTGTCATTTTTGAAACAACATATTAAACCAAATTTTATTTTTAAAGCAGAAAGATTATTAATTTAAGAATGAAAACTAAATATTATTGGCAAATAAGCTTAAAAAGTGAAAAAGGTGATATATATTAGCTTGGCAATGAAATATGCTAAAGCTCACATTCTAAAAATATTACTAAAATTGTTTCCAAAATTATCTTTCTTACAAGCTCAATATTTGAATTATGTTTTCAAAATCAAAAGCTGATGAGGCTTTTCAAAATATTAATCATGAAAAATCTTTGAGCCACATAATAACTTGATAAGAAAGACATTCTTGTACTGAATTCTTGTTATGCAATCATTGCATCAGGGAGATCTTGTGTTATCCTGGCACAGCTCTAAAACAACTCTAATTCCTGTACCAAGTAAAGTTCCATTTTAAAAAAATCTTTCTAGAGACCTATATCTTTACTTAAACTTGATTACAAATTACTGTATATACCCGTGGTGGCGAACCTATGGCACGCGTGCCAGAGGTGGCACGCGGAGCCATAGAAGCCGGCACGTGAGGGTTTCCCACCGGCAAACCGGAAGTGCGAAAAAACGCACTTCCGGTTTGCCGGTGTGCTGTTTTTTGCACTCCGGAGGGTTCAGGGAAGCTCCCTGAAGCTCCGGAATGCAAAAAACTACAAAATGGACAAACCGGAAGTGCACTTTTCCGCTTTTTGTAGTTTTTTGCATTCCGGAGCTTCAGGGAGCTTCCCTGAACCCTCCGGAGTGCAAAAAACAGCATACCGGCAAACCGGAAGTGCATTTTTTTGCACTTCCGGTTTGCCGGTTTCGTGGTCCCAGGCTCTGGTAAGCCTTTGCGCGGGGGTGGGGGGTGTGTGCGCATGCGCAGGGGGCAGCATGGGGGGGTGTTGTGCGCATGCGTGGGGGGGAGGGAATGGGTGTGGGCACGAGAGCGCGCGCGAGCGCCCCCCCCACTTTTTGGCACGCGAACCTAAAAAGGTTCGCCACCACTGGTATATACTGAACCATTAATCAATAATCTCAAATTTATAAAGGAAGAAATATACATCTCAACAAATCAGATTTCATTGGAGGAAGAAATATATGTTGCCTCATTTAAAAAATTACTAAATGTTATTCATTTTTGTAAAGGAACAAGCCTTCTCTATCACTTTGTTTATTAAATATTTCTAAAGCTTTTATTGTATGGAAAGATTATTCTTAAAAAGATTTAAGTTTGGCAAGTGTTTTTTATTAACACAGCAGATCAGATTTCTAACAGCAGCAACCAAATAGGAATTGATAAATATGATTCAGAACAATTTCTAATCTTGAGAGGTACTAAGTAGGCATGTTCATGATCCCATATTAAGTCTTATTACAGGTACATAAGTAGTTCTATTTTGTAGCAATAAAGACATTAAAGAGATGAAAGCATGACATAAATCCTATCTATTAAATCTAGTTGCTGGTAATATAATGTTAGCTTTTATGAATGTTAGTAATTCAATGGAGTACCTTAGGATGCAACTGGAAGAATCTGCAAAAGTATCAATATTGACAATAAATTTTCAAAAGTCAAAATTAATATCCTTTCTCCTAAAATTAAGAAACATTAGGTATTAAATATTTTAAATATACGGGTGAATACAAATCCTTCAAATTTATAGGAATTAATACTATAAAATATTAACAAATTGTTTAATAACAACATAATTCTTGTGCAGAAAAAAACCAGGAATGAAAACACTGATTTGAACAGGGGCAGTTAAAATTATGTTCTTTGAAAATAATGGTTTATTTCAAACACTTCCAGATAAAACTTTTAAATTAATACTATGACAAAGAAAAATGAACAATTAAGGGTTAAAACAAAGATTTATATAGTGATCCTAGAAACAGTGTGAGTTAACATTACATTGTCAAGCAGCAAATTTGGAGCATATTATTTCCTTTATATTGGAAGATATAGCAAGCTAGAAAACATAAAAGGGGACGATAGGTCCACATTCAACATGTTTTTCCTCCAAAAAGCATTATAAAAATGGATAACATCATGGCTGTAATGTGATTCACATAAACTATGTTTCAAGGTTGGTAAAAAACAATACACAGGATTGATAAAGATTATCTCCCCATTTAATGCTATAACCAGAATTTTATAACTGAGATACATCAATGCAGTTGAGGATATGAGAGATCTCAATCAATTTAGAGTTAGCGATTTCCACAATAATAAGATACTACATAACAACAAAGAGATTGAGTTACAAATAAGCCACCATTTGTCTGTCCACCAAGACTCCAATTAAATTATTTTTAAATAGGAAGGTGTAAACGACTCATTATCTCACGTGTAACTACTTTTGTAAAATTAATAATTATTCTTCACAACTTAAAGGAACAATCTAAAAATCAGACATACACTCCCCTGTAAGTTTAAAAGAAGCTAGTGATATAAATTTAGGAAATTAAATGGATGAAGATGAACTTCACAGAAGTCTGGGGGTTTTCTATCAGCTCTATCAAGAGATGCACTGGAAGACAGTCTATCAGTGGCACTGAACTTCAGTCAGAATAGCACAAATTACTCGTTATTCATCCAAATGTAGGAGTCGCCATAATCAGAAATGGAAATGTTTTCCATACATGGTGGACTTGTGAATTGACTGCATCTTTCTGGAAGGAAATACACCAAAAAGTCAGAATACTAACTAAATAAAAAGTAAAATGTATTGCAACATTGAAGAAGGTAACTCTAAACAAATGTATTATATTTTTACCCCCAACTGCATTATATCTAACTTTAGCTAATACAGTGATATGTGGGAACTAGGACTGAATCTTGAGATGCTTTTGCACGTTATCTTGTATTTTTGCTGCTTTCATGCCTTACAGTATGTTAAAAGTAGAGAAAAAACTCCTTTGGCGGCTCCCCTTTTAGATCCTGTAGGAATAAGTGGGAAATGGTTGCAATTATTTTGCAGTATGCTGGTCTCCCACTAGGACATTATCATTGCTGGACAAAACCTGCAGTAGAAAATATTCTCAAATATTGCATTCTCAAATGCAAGCAGGAAAGTATGTAAACTGCCTGTATTAACTCCATTAGGACTGATCAGAAACTACAAAGACATGCAGCCAATTTATTTATTTATTTATTTATTTATTTGGCTTTCTTATATGCCGCCCAACTCCCGAGGGACTCAGGGCGGCGTACAACACAGGAAAATACAAGAATAACCAATAAACAAAATTAAAAACATAATATAAAAATTAAAAATTGCAATATAAAAAACAACCATTGAACAACCAGACATACCCGGGGGAGAGTTCAGCTGGAATTAAGCTCTGCCCCCTGCCTGCAGGAAAAGCCACGTCTTAACGGCTTTTCGGAAGGCCAGCAGGGTGGGGATGGTTCGGGTCTCTGGAGGAAGTTGGTTCCAGAGCGCGGGGCCTGCCACAGAGAAGGCCCTCCCCCTAGGGCCCGCCAGCCGGCATTGCTTGGTTGATGGGAGCTGGAGGAAGCCAACTCTGTGGGCCCTAACTGGTCGAAGGGAAGTATGAGGCAGAATGCGGTCCCGGAGATAACCTGGTCCTAAGCCATGAAGGGCTTTAAAGATGATGATCAACACCTTGAATTGGACCCGGAGACTAATGGGCAACCAATGCAGCTGGCGGAGTATAGGTGTCACGTGCACGCGCAGCCGCATTTTGTACCAGTTGGAGTCTCCGGATACTCTTCAAGGGTAGCCCCATGTAGAGCGCGTTGCAGTAGTCCAAACGGGAGGTGACAAGGGCGTGAGTGACCGTGAGTAGAGCCTCCTTCTCCAAGTATGGCCGCAACTGGTGCACGAGGCGAACCTGTGCAAAGGCCCCCCTAGCCACAGCAGTAAGATGATGCTCCAATTTTAGCTGTGGATCTAGGAGGACCCCCAAGTTGCGGACCTGGTCCGAGGGAGTCAGTTTTGCTCCCTCGAGAACCAAGGAGGGACAGTTGTCGTAGTCCTTAGGAGGCAATATCCAAAGCCACTCAGTCTTGTCGGGGTTGAGTCTGAGTCTGTTCCTCCCCATCCAGATCCTAACGTCGTCCAGGCACCGGCACATTACATCAACTGCCGCACTGAAGTCAGACGGGGTGGTGATGTACAGCTGGGTGTCATCAGCGTACTGGTGGAAACGCACCCCATGTCTGCGGATGATCTCACCCAGCGGTTTCATGTAAATGTTAAACAGGATGGGCGAGAGAACCGACCCCTGAGGCACCCCGCATAACAGGGGCCTAGGGGAGGATCTCTGCCCTCCTGTTAACACCGACTGCATCCTATCGGCGAGATAAGAGGAGAACCACCGTAAAACGGTGCCTCCCACTCCCAACTCGCCGAGACGATGCAGAAGGATACCATGGTCGATGGTATCGAAAGCCGCTGAGAGGTCAAGTAGCACCAGGATAGAGGAATTTCCCCCATCCCGGGCCCGCCATCTATCAGAGCGACCAAGGCAGTTTCTGTACTGTACCCGTGCCTGAAACCCGACTGATAGGCATCTAGATGTTCTGTTTCATCCAGAAGTCACAGAAGTTGAGTAGCCACCACCTTCTCCACAACTTTCCCTAAAAAAGGTAAGTTGGAGACCGGACGATAGTTCTTCAAGTCAGCTGGATCCAGGGAAGGCTTCTTCAGGAGGGGTCTCACCACCGCAGTTTTTAACGACTGCGGTACGGATCCCTCCTCCAAAGAAGCGATGACCACCGCCCGGATCCAGCCGCGTTGTCACCTCCCTGCTGGCCGAGACCAACCAGGAGGGGCACGGGTCCAATAAACAGGTGGAGGTCCCCATCGCCCCCACGGCTCTGTCCACATCCTCAGGAGAAACAGGCCCAAACTCCTCCCACAACGGTGGACTAAGACTTGCCCCTGTCAACTCCATGGACTCTGCCCAGCCAGAGTCCAGGTTCGATCGGATCCGAGCGACTTTATCCGACAGAAACTCTGCGAATTCCTCAGCTCTACCTTGCAAGTGTTCCTCGCTCCCCCCTTTAGCAAGGAGGGAGCGAGTCACCCTAAACAAGGCGGCTGAGTGAGAATCTGCGGACGCAATAAGAGTGGAAAAATGAGATCGTTTTGCCGCCCTTATTGCCACTAAATAAGATCTGATGTAAATTCTTAATAGTGTTCAATCGGATTCGGTCTTGCTGGACCTCCAGCGGCGCTCCAGACGTCTCTTCTGGCGTTTCATCTCCTGGAGCTCCTCGGTAAACCAGGGAGCTTTTCGGGATCCACTGCCACGGAGAGGTCGCAAAGGCGCAATTCGGTCTAAAGCCCCTGATGCTGCGGTGTTCCAGGCAGCCACCAGGGAGTCAGCCGAGTTGCGTACCAGGGTTTCAGGTATTTCCCCAAGTTCCCTCTGGAATCCTTCCGGCTCCATTAGGCGCCTGGGGCGGAACCACCTAGTCGGTCCCGCCTCCCTGCGGGGGAGGAATGGAGCTGCGAAATCCAACCTCAGTAGGAAATGATCTGACCATGACAGAGGGGTGATGACTATGTCCCTTATCTTCAGATCATCTCTCCACTGCCCCGAGAGAAACACTAGGTCGAGCGTGTGACCACCCTCATGAGTCGGACCCTGGATTACTTGGGTCAGGTCCATGGTTGTCATGGAATCCATGAACTCCTGAGCAATCCCAGAGGTTTCGCCAGCAGAAGGCAAGTTGAAGTCCCCCAGCACCATAAGCCTGGGGAACTCAACTGCCAGGCCGGCTACTGCCTCGAGCAGCTCAGGCAGGGCCTTACTTACGCAGCTGGGAGGCAGGTACGTTAAGAAAAGGCCCACCTGGACCCCTAAGTCCAACTTCAGAAGGAGCGTCTCACACCCAACAATCTCCGGGGCAGGGATCCTACGAGGATGCAGGTTTCCGCGTGTTATTATTGCCACTCCTCCCCCCCTTCCCTGGGGTTGGGAATGATGCTGCACTGAGAACCCGTCTGGGCATATCTCGGAGAGAGCTACTCCCCCCTCCTGGCCCAGCCAGGTCTCAGTTACACAAGCCAGGTCCGCCCCCTCTTCTGTGATTAAATCACGTATCAGGGGGGCTTTATTGGTAATTGACCTGGCGTTAAGCAGCAGCATCCTGAGCCCAGGGCCCTGAACACCCTGGTTACCAGGTACTCGGGATGAGCAAGATGGAACCACATCGGAGGGGCCGGAACAAGGGATCGCTTGTACACAGCGAGGTCTCATTCCCCGAGAGCGGCCCACCCCTCTGCTCCTGCCATACCTGCCTCTTCCCATTATGACCGAGATGTTCCGGCTCTCATCCCTACCAGAGACCCCCCTCCCCTCCCCTGCTGGTCCCCCTCCCATCCTGCAGGCCATCCATACCATCCATACTGGGTTGGGTAAAATTATACACTCAGCAAAGGGGGGCCAAGCCTTGGTTCCCAGTTCCCTCATATTGTCTTCTAAAATTTCTAACATTTCATTCTACTCATTCATATCACAGACATAACATTCTCAATCATACAGCATTCACCACTTCCGGGGTACAGTTTGCAATAAATAGAATAATAAAGTCATAATAATAATGGAGCCAATAAGTAGGCGGAGGGTGCACCTCCTGAAGTTAGCTCCCAGTCTTTGGATCCTGTATTCAGGTCTACCGTGGTCAATAAACAGCGTCCGGATTTTTCTGTGATATACCACTGCTCTCTCCCTGATACTAGCATCAGTGAGGCTCAAAACCAAAGTACCATTCTGCAATGTTCTCCCTGGAGTCCAAGATCTTACTTTTGCTGCTCGAAAACTCCCCCCGGAGCCCAAAGAGGCAGCCCTGGCCACACCGATCAAAAAAGGCCACGTCGCCACCCAAGTCACAGCAATGGTGGTAATTATCGCATGTGAGTGGGGCTGCAATCGGGGGGGGGCAAGTTATCCGAAGGAGTAGCCAGAAAAACAGCCAAAGGGGTCGTCCCAAAACTGCGATGGCATCTGCGTTGGTCACTGCAGATCGGCACATTAGCGAGCGTAGATGAGGAAACTGATTAAAAGCTGTCCGGTATGCAAGGGAGCCTTTCTCCGACCAGGCTGATTTCATCATCGGCGAAGGCTGGTTACATCAGCAGAGGGAGAGACCACTCCCAGGAGAAAAGTAATGGCTGGCCCCTCCGTGAGCAGCAGTCGTGGTCTCGACCGGAGCTGAAAATTCCCGGTCCCCGGTCAGCTGCTTTTTAATTTAAGGTCAGTTAGAGTTTTCAAATTGCCAGCCACCTCGAGAAGTCGGCTAGAAAGCTAAGGGCTCCAGTGATCGAATCTGGTTCTTCCCCAGGGGCAGCTCATTATGATAATGAGCAACCCGCGGCATGCAAACTGCGACACACCAGCAGTAGAGATCGTACGGGAAGCACCCAGCCCAGATCTAATGACTGGGCGATAGTTCTAAAACGTTGCCCAAAGTCACAGCCAATCCGTTCGGAATAAATATCTGGGATTGTTCAATGCTTCTTGTTCTCCGGGGTTGTTACCCGCCTCCTGGCAATTTTTAGCAAGCTGTGATTACCGACAAGTTCTGCTATTTCACAGACGCCATTTTAACATCAGCGGCGCCTCTCCGAGCTTGGGGATCACTTGCGCTTCTCAGTCCTCGTGCCTGGTGTTTTCCTCATCCGAATAGACTGGACTAGTAGGTTCCTGAAATTTTCCGGTTTTCTATCAACCCACACTAGTTGGAATAAGTTGGGTCAGGAATCTTTAAATCCTCAAAGAAGTAGGTGGCAATGACGGAGGGCAGTTCTCTTGCGACCACTCCGCTTGGCTCCACCCCGGAAGAGTGGGTCCTTGGTATTCTCTAAGTTTGCTTGTTTTCTTGCAGACATTTCATTACCCAAACTAGCTAACATCATCAGTGCTAGTCACTAGAACTGCAAGAAAACAAGAAAGCTCAGAGAGCACCAAGGACCCCTCATTTCAACCCTGAGCTATAAATGTTCTCCTTTATCATGCAGCCAATTGTTTTGACTTCCTTCCTTCCTTCCTTCCTTCCTTCCTTCCTTCCTTCCTTCCTTCCTTCCTTCCTTCCTTCCTTCCTTCCCTCCCTCCCTCCCTCCCTCCCTCCCTCCCTCCATCAGCCAGCTGTAATTTTGAATGGAGTTGACTTTTTATTTCCTGTGGACCAATAATGCTAAGATGACTGTTGACCAGACACCACAAGTGGTGGTCTGGTTAAGCTCTAAATCTTCCCGAATGGAATTTGGCACATTCTCCAACCTTTCTGTCCAAGCTAGTCTTGCTCTTTTATAGCTGCTTATAATAAAAAGCTGAATACCAAAAGGCCAATTTGTGGCTTCCAGAGAAGGCAGTCTAATTCCCTACATGGCTAATGCCGAGTTCTATTGTGGGTTACTAGAAATGAAGCTTAGGATGAGGTCATACTTACAAATCTTTCTTCGCTTGAGTTAATGTGCATTATTATCCATTCATAAATTATAGTTTTCCTGTCTTAAATGCCTCCAATCTATAATCCCCCCAGCTACCGTAGGAAGATCTTAAACTGTGAAGAGCAACAATGCACTTGTGCTCATAATAATATGCTTCTTTACAAGGGACAGATCTGACTCCCACTACTGTATTTAAATAATCCAAGGAACCTTCTCTTTATCCAGACTTAGCCAGCTATATTGTTCAGTGTATGATACATTCAAGTACTACAATAAAAAAGAATATATTCCTCTTACTTCAAAATCTCATCCCATTTTTATCTATCTAAAGTTTTGCCTTCACCTGATTAGAATGACCTATGTCTCCCCTATACAAAGATATAGTTTTGTATCTTAGGGCAGGATGAGTGGTGCTGGGGTCTTGAAGATTGGTAAATGCTTGTACAGCCCTCCACCTTGTTCCTGGGAAATCCAGGTATTAACAGTTTGGAGGCCTGCAACATGACTCTATTAAATGAACCTATTTGGCAATGGGACAAAATGCAATGGGACATGGAGTTGTTTTTTTCATTCTCTGCTTACCAAAGTTTCAAACAGAAGTAGCATAGTAAAATCCACATGATTTTTTTTAAAAAAGAATGCTACATTAATCTTCCCAGCAGGTTGCTTTCCAACTGTACTTGAACTACAACTCCCAATAGCCTTAGTTACGTTGGCTAGGAATGATGGGCATTATGGTTCAAACCAGGGGCGGATTCCTAATTTTTTTACTACCACTCTGTGGGCGTGGCTTATTTTGTGGGTATGGCTTGCCAGCCATGTGACCGGGTGGGCTTGGGCCTCAGGAGCTTGGCAGCGGCCGGAGAAGCAGGGGGCATTGCCCACCTGCAACACAGCCCCCCGCAGCGGGAGCAGCAAGACCGCGGCAGCGGTTTTTCCAGGAGGCTTCATCCGGCCTGAATGCTTCTCCCCATTCGATGATCCTCGGCTCCTGCTGCCCGTTCCCCCTCCCCTCAGTAGCTCGAGAAGCCTCAAACGTGCAAAAATGCCTGGGATCATCACCGCGTGTTCGTGGCTTCTCAGACTGCTGAAGGGAAGGGAACTGAGATAGATCTTGCCACCCATTCCCCCTCCCCTCAGCAGCTTGAGAAGCCTCAAACGTGCGAAAATGCCTAGGATCATCACCGCGCATTCGTGGCTTCTCGGACTGCTGAAGGGAGGGGAATGGAGATAGCTCCTGCCGCCCGTTCTTTCAGCATCTCACATGCTCCCTCAGCCATCCTCCCCTGCTTGGACTCACTGTGGGGTAGGAAGGCAGCGCATGCGCAGTGCCGGAAACTCGGCTTCTGGGCATGCGCAGAACATAATTTTTTAAAAAAATTAAAAAAGTTTTTTTAAAAAATGGCAGCGCTCAGGCACTGGCAATCGACCGCACCAGTACTGTGACATCACCAGCGGGCCACTACCGGTGCTATAGAGTGGACCGCACTGGTAGGAACCCACCACTGGTTCAAACAAAGCAGATAAGCAGTAGCAGCCTGGAAAAGTTCACCCTGCTAATGTTTTGTATCTTTTCTGGATGCTCACAGAGGTTGGAAATTTAAAGATTTGGATCAGGGTTCATTGACAAACAGATAAGCACAGCTGCCTCTTAAGGCATTCTACTTAGTAAGGGATGCAGATTGCAGACCTTTCATGTTCTCAGCCAAGCTGCATTTTCCACCTTCTGATATAATGCAAGGAGGCTAGGAATTGGAAAGAAATCAGAGCACCATTGTCCCAATGAGTGATTTTCCCTTTAAAAAGGAAAATGGGAAGAAAGAGTGGCCAAGGCCCTATCAATACTGACTTGATTTTTTTCCTGCTGTTTCACAATATTTACCAAAGATGAAATACACTAATTCAGACTTAGTCCAGGTGTGCTGGAGCTATGGCTGAAAGATAGTGGCATCAAAAGCACACTGCAGTAACAACAGAATGATATTATGCAGGAAGTGACATCGATGCCCCAATTAGGTACCTGCATCCAGATGTCTGAGGCAGGTACATAAATCACAACATTTGTATCACAAGGATATGGTCTTATCATCTGGCCTTCTGCCCCCTGCCTCAATATCTACACATCCAGAACGCCCTGCCCTGCAAATGTGTAGGAGACTACAGTAACCTTGGTACTCAGTGAGAAGCAAGGTTAACTTGGTTAACTTGGATTGAAAGGGGATTGTCGGCACTGAAAATAGTCAATTTATTTGGAATCATTACATATCCCAGGTAAGTCCACAGATAAGGATTTCCACTCATGACAAAATCTTAATTTCAGGAGGATGTCGGTAAATCATAGAAAAGATTCAAATCTAGCATCACCTTCTCTCTCATGCACTGATAAAGGTGTATACTTGTTGCAGGATCCAATCTGGTTTGGTCACCAGGACCAGAGCATAGTAAGTCTTCTGAGTTTTCGGACTCATGCTGGAGCTCATCCTCAGGGAACATCTCTCTCATCAGAATGTGGTGAGAGATTCCCCACAAGTTCCCTGAGGATGGGCTCCAGCATGAGTCCAAAAGCTCAGAAGACTTACTATGTGACTGACCTAGATTGGATCCTGCAACAAGTATACACAACATAATGCAACATTATCCTGGGACACACATATTTGCCTTCATTTGTGTATGTGTGTCTGTGATTTTTGGGGTCTCCCATCTTTTTCTCGTAAGCATCATTGCTAATATTGTATTGTCTTACTTTTCCTGGCTGCATAACATCTGCAGGTGACCCAGGGAAGTTATGGAAGCTATTGTTTCAGGTCTAAATGCAATGCAATTTCTTACACTTGACTTAACAACAATGAGGTGGCATTAAACCAAAAAGAGTCTGCTTCATTGCCCACAAAATGAGCAATGGACTGCTGATGGTCTGTGAATAATTCTTGCTTAGGTATTTAATTGATTTACTGACACTTTCTGTAACTCTTACAAAATAATCTTGCTTGGCTGTAAGGTTGGAAAGGAATTTTATTTCACTAAGCAAGAATTGTGTCCTCTTCTCTCCCCCCAACTTTTGACATTTTGCAGGTTAAAAAAAAAGAGATTGACTTACTTATTAAATTTATACACCACCCATCTTACTCTGAAAAAATGACTCTTCCTTGAGTCTCTTCCACATACCAGAAAATGGCCAAGTTAAGAAATGTTCTCTTATAGATCCTCTGCTGCTCTAGACCACCCTTTCCCAATTTGATACCTCTAGAGCAGAGTTTTTCAACTTTAGTTTACATTAGCCACTTTAAGCTCTGAGAACTTCCTTGCTGGCTGGAAAATTCTGGGATTTGAAGACCAAACTTATTATTTATTTATTTATTTATTTATTTATTTATTTATTTATTTATTTATTTATTTATTTATTTATTTATTTATTTATTTATTTATTTATTTATTTATTTATTTATTTATTTATTTATTATTATTTTTTATTTTGCTGTTCTTATATGCCGCCCTACTCCCTGGGGACTCAAAGTTGCCAAGTTCAAAAAACACTACTGTAATAGTTTTCCTTCTCCATAGTGTAACTTTCATGCAATGCAGGAGGGGACTATTCACTTCTTCGAATATATGTCTGGGATTTTTTAAAAAAATGATGGTTACACATTGTAAAATGTTAAATAGGTAGAATCCTACTATCCTTTGGGAAATCCCCCCCTCCAGTACTATCAGGATATGAAAGCATGATTCTTACAGAATTCAATAAGTTTTATTTATTTTATTTTATTTTTTTATTTTGTCAAGCATGTACAGTATAGTAGTTGTATGTATAAACATAAGTAAAAAGTACCGATAAAAGAGGACAGTAGGACAGGGACGGTAGGCACAGTGGTGCACTTTTGCACACCCCTTACTTCTTAGAAATGGGGAGAGGTCTACTGTAGACAGTCTAAGGTTAAAGTTTTGGGGGTTTGGGGAAGAAACCACAGAGTCAGGTAGCGCATTCCAGGCATTGATCACTCTGTTGCTGAAGTCGTATTTTTTGCAGTTGAGTTTGGAGAGGTTTACATTAAGTTTGAATCTATTATGTGCTCGTGTATTGTTGCGGTTGAAGCTGAAGTAATCATTGACAGGAATGACTTTTTGATATATGGTTTTATGAACTACATTTAGATCTGATCGGAGGTGACGTAGTTTTAAATTGTCTAATCCCAATATTTCAAGTCTGGTGGAATAAGGTATTTTATTGCGTTGAGTTGAGTGGACAATTGCTGGATTTCTTTTTGTTTAGCACCTTACAAAGTAATTATTTTGATCAGGGGTCCTCAAACTTGGCAACTTTAAGACTTGTGGACTTCAACTCCCAGAATTCTCCAGCCAACTATGCTGGCTGGAGAATTCTGGGAGTTGAAGTCCACAAGTCTTAAAATTGCCAAGTTTGAAGACCTCTGAAGATGGAAGATACACATCAGATGGGGAAGAAAGGGTGAAATAGCTCTCTCAAACTTTGAGGGGGAAAAGCCAAAGGCAGGCTTTTATTCCACCTGTTTGCAGTTTATGGTGCAAGTAGCATATGTTAGTCTCTAAGTGAAGGTGAGACAGTAAGAGGACATGCATGTGTGATATTACTTTATTCATTGTGTTTTGACTTTTCCCATTCTTTTGATCAGAGAGCTTTTCTCTCTCTCTCTGGTAGATTACTCCAGATGTTTGTGGATTCCATAGAACTTGGAAAATATTTATTTCCCCATACCTTCAGATTAAAAGCAGTAATATTTATCATCAGAAGTAATGTTTATTCTTCTCATACCCTGTCCATTGGTTGCAGCTAGAACTGTTCTAGAGTACATAAGTGAACATTTACATGAAGTGGCAGCACCTAGACTAGGGGTGGGGAACTATGGCCTGTTTATGACCTGTGGACTTCATTCTGGCTGAGGAATTCTGGGAGCTGAAGTCCACAGGTCATAAACGGCAATAGTTCCCCACCCATGATCTAGACTAAGTTGAATTTGCCTTAAAAAAAGTTGTGATAAATAATTTTCATAGTGTTGCCAATAAAACTATCTTGGCACGTCCATGAAGTCATAAGGAACTGACTTTGACTCAAGAGATGTGATCTTTTCAAAATTGGTAGATGTGTGAGGAAAGGCAAAATATATGAGGAGAGAAAAATGATGAACATTTCTTCCCTTATCCATTTGATGAATTTCAAAATAAAGAGAAGCTACCATGTGACTTAGCAGCATTTGTGGGTGTGGTGTCACCCTACATACCTTAAGGGATATTTTTCTTTCTTTCTGCTTGACTTCAGTTATGTCAGCTTTAGTGAGTGATTTTTCAAATATCTTGTTCTTCCTGTAAGCTATCTGGTTGCATTATATTGTCTTCCTGCCTAACCTTACTAGGGGCAAAGGTTATGATAATAAAGGAGTACAAAGAAGTATACATATTTTTATTTGAGAAAAATTACCAACTAGTCTTACTATGAATTGTAAAAGGAATATGGGCAGTCAACACACAGTATGTAGTCAGTTCTCCATACATTGAGAGAGTAGTTATCGAAATCTGAGAGGGGACAGGACAAGCAATTTTTCAGCTCCATTTTTGGGAATCTACTGTCAAAATGTCTGCACCCACATTATTTATAAGTATACCATAGTTGCACAATTGCCATGGCCTGAGAAACTTGGAAACTGTTTACAATATTATTGAGAAAGAGGCACAGTAACTATCCCATACACATCAAGCCTTTTAGCAGATAGCTGCTAATTTTTTCCCTGCCACTTTTAAGACATGTTTGCTTTATTAAATAAAAACTTCATAAAGATACTTAATAACAAGAGAACGATACACGTGTGAAGGTCAGAACATTTCAAATCCTACCTGACACTAATTAATTACTGAAAATGGATCTCCGTCCCCTACAAATGTGATGACCGGATGAAGATGACACAATATGCATGTTGTTCTCCTAGATCAGAGTGAACTTATCAACTACATCTTTTTTGTAGAGCATGTCATGACATGCTTGTAGAATCAGGAGCAAAGAAAGCCGCTATTGTGAAAGGTAACTCATTCAGATTAATATTCCACTTGGCATTTTACAGGGTGTAAATCTAGTACCGAAAACAAGTTCCCTCAGCTGAACTCTTGTTTTTCCTTATATAAATTAATTTCTGCTTTGAGTGTAGTAAGTCTTCCAGTCAGTTCTCTTTGTTATTTATTTTCTCTCTCTTTTGCAGAATCCCCAATGACTGCTGGTAGTGGAGAAAAGTGACAAAAAAATACCCCCTTTTACTTATTATTTCCTTTTTTTAGACAGATAAATGTGTTGGATTAGTGCACCTAAGAATTCCCTCAAAGAAAAAAAAGATGCCTGTTGTTCAGTCCAACACATTGGCTTGCTTTCAATAGTTCTATGAGAGCTCAACTTCCTGATACAATTCCTAGTATATGTGACCGTTACGTCATTGTTATGTGCTCAGACGACTGTGTACATTTGGTCTGCCAGCTTCTCTTCTTTGCTGTCTTTACTATAATCTGTGCTGCCTATTCATGTTTCAAAAGCATGTGTTCACTCGTTAGTACTTTGTTATGAATACAGAGATGTTGTCCTTTTGCTTATATCAGTGGTTCCCAACCTTTTTGTGATCGAGTACCACTTGGAGGTCCCGTACAGTCGCCGCTTACCACCTGGTTCCAGAGAAACTAAATTCGATCAGATATCACTTTATTTCCATAATTGTACCGTTCCTTTTTTGGCCCCGTGCATCCAGCAACTGGATTCTCGGGCCGCTGGGACCAGGTGGGTGGCGTGTGGCAACAGTTGCAAATCATTGCCAGATTATCTTGTGTTAGGCAGTAAACATTTTTGTGAAGTAAAAAATAACTAACTAAAAATCGTTCATGACCCCGAAAGTGTTCGCGTACCACCTGGAAGGCCCTCGCGTACCACTAGTGCTACACGTACCACAGGTTGGGAACCACTGGCTTATATGGAGAGAAAGAGTCTCTCTTTAAATAGCTTGATCACATGTTCATGGGTGTAAAACACTGGGGAAATACAGGGGTTAAAATGATCAAGGGGGAGGAGCTGAGTGCCTATGGATCGTCTTTGATGGTTCAGAAAAATGAAAGGCAAAGGAGGCCTCCGTATCATTTGAAGCTGATTTTAAAGGCTCAACTGCAGTGAGAAGTTCCTGTCTTCTTTGAAACACATGCTCAGGGTAGAATTTTGATTGGATTTAGACCTCCTATAAGAAAATGTGAACATTTGATTCAGTAGTGGGTTCTAAACCCTTTGCTACCGGTTCTGCTCATGTGCAAAAGCATCCGGGGCGAGTGGCCCAGCGGTGGATTGCTCCCGATTCGGATCGATTCTCAGAACCGGTAGCGCCAGCGGTGGGAGGCTCCGCCCACCCGCCCGGGACACTTCTGCGCATGCGCAGAACTTGTAGCAAATGGTTTTAGGACCCACTACTGGGGTGGGTGGAGCCTCCTGCGGCCGGCGCTACTGGTTCTTAGAACCGGGGCGAACCGGGAGCAACCCACCACTGATTTGATTGCTTCTCATCACATCATATTGAAGAAAGCAAAAAGTTACCTTGCCTTTGGAGAGGAAGGAAGGAAGGAAGGGAGGGAGGGAGGGAGGGAGGGAGGGAGGGAGGGAGGAAGGAAGGAAGGAAGGAAGGAAGAAGGAAGGACCACGAGACAAGAGGCTGAGGGACCTGAATATACCTTCACTTCTTCCTTAAGGTACTGACTTGGAAGCTTCTGCTGTAACCACTTAACTTTTAGAGAGGATCTCCTAAGTCTTAAAGCATATGTTCCTCAACTCCTTAGGACTATTTCTGCACATTAATCGGAGGCTGTTGGGGAGATGGGACCCTATTCCTTGCCAACCACTTTATATAGACATCTCCATAATTCTGTCTTGTGTTATAAAAGGATCAAACCTTCTCTGTGTCCAGCAGAGGGAAAGATTAGTGCAATCTCTGTACGTGATCAAAAGCCATGTCTCATTCATGCAGTATATAGTTTATCTGAATCCTGACAATCTTGTTTTGGCAAGTAAGCTACATTCACAACAACATATACCAATTTCTTTTACATGCCATCTCATAGGTCCAGAACATTAAGGTTATCAGACTTAGATTGATTATACACCATCAAGTTGTTATTGGGTCTTAAGACATGTTTTCTCCATGGCAATCTGTCCCTAACCTAGTTTTTTCAAGTCTCCCAAGTCTCCATCCATTGCCACGGTAACTGAGTCCATCTATCTCAGTGATGGCAAACCTTTTTTTCCTCGGGTGCCGAAAGCAAGCAAACACACGCTATCGTGCGCATGCGAGTGCCCACACCCTTAATTCAATCCCCCTGCCCCTGCCCCCCTGTGCATGTGTACATGACCCCCCGTGCTACCCTGCCCACCGCACTTGTGCACATGACCCCACCTCCCCCCATTTCCCGACTTTCGGTGGGCCTGGCAGGCCCGTTTTTTGCCCTCCCCGGCCTCCAGAGGCTTTCTTGGAGCCTGGGGAGGGCGAAAATGCCCCCCGCCCCCGGAGGCCCTCCAGAGGCCGGAAACGCCCTCCTAGATCCTCCGCACGAGCCAAAAATCAGCTGGCAAGCATGCACATGCGCGCTGGAGCTGAGCTAGGTCAATGGCTCGGGTGCCGGCAGATATGGCTCCGCATGCCACCTGTGGCACCCGTGCCATAGGTTCACCATCACTGATCTATCTTGTAGCTGGCTATACTCTTTTCTTTCCTTCCACCTTTTCCAGCATTTTCCAATGAACTGGCTCTTCACATATTGCGTCTGAAGTAGAATAATTTTAGTCTAGTCATTTATGCCTTGAGTGAGAACTTTGGGTTGATTTGTTCTATGATCCATTTTTTGTTTTCTTGGTGTCCATGGTATTCTCGGGAGTTTTCTCAAACAAAATTCAAAAGCATCAATACTCTGTATCCTGCTTCTTTACCAGAGGTGATAATTAATCTCACAAAGGAGAAGTTTGATCTTTTCCCGGACATCAGACATTAGAAAAGAAACCGCAGTTTAAAAGTCTAAGTAAAAATGTTTATTTCGGTACAAAAACAATAAATCCTCATTATCTACATGCCTGATATAAAAGTAGGTCTTCCTTCAATGGAAGCCAGGAACAGAAGGACAGATCGGAGAAAGGAATGTACACATGCATACAAGAACATATCAATCACGTGCTCAGAAATAAACCATTATAATGAATAGGGATGCATCTCCCTGCATATACATGTAACAGGCAATAAAATCACTGTGTGACATTCTTCAATGTCCATCTTTTGTTCCCATAGAGTGCTATATTGCCTGCCTGTGTGCTAGGTTCCATCATATCTCATGACCTAAAATGGTCACCTAACATCAAAAGCGTCATCAAAAAAGCACAACAAAGAATGTTCTTTCTGCGCCAACTCAGGAAGCTCAAACTTCCCAAGGAGCTGCTGATACAGTTATACAGAGGAATCATTGAGTCTGTCATCTGCACCTGGTTCGGTTCTGCAACCCAACAAGACAGACACAGACTTCAGAGGATAATCAGAACTGCAGAAAAAGCAATTGCTGCCAACCTGCCTTCCATTGAGGACCTGTATACTGCACGATTCAAAAAGACGTGAAAATATTTACTGACCCCTCGCATCCTGGACATAAACTGTTTCAACTCCTACCCTCAAAACGTCACTATAGAGCACTGCACACCAAGACAACTAGACACAAGAACAGTTTTTTCCCGAACGCCATCACTCTGCTAAACAAATAATTCCCTCACCACTGTCAAACTATTCACTAGGCTGCATTACTATTACTATTAGTTTTTCTCATCGTTCCTATCACCCATCTCCTCCCACTTATGATTGTATGACTGTAACTTGTTGCTTGTATCTTTATGATTCATATTAATATTGATTGTTTCCTGATTGCTTACTTGAACCCTATGACAACCATTCTTGACCAATGTATCTTTTCTTTTATGTACACTGAGAGCATATGCACCAAAGACAAATTCCTTGTGTGTCCAATCACACTTGGCCAATAAAGAATTCTATTCTATTCTATTCTATTCTATTCTATTCTATTCTATTCTATTCTATTCTATTCTATTCTATTCTATTCTATTCTATTCTATTCTATTCTATTCTATTCGACTAGTAATTTGTGCTAATCTACAGCAGCTTCCAAGAAATGTGCAATCACACATAAAGGGTAAGTTCACACATTGTGTTAAAAAATTGACTGTCTTAAAAACACCCTAAGCCATAAGCCATGGTTTACAAATCACCATTGTTCTGATCACTCAACATGCAAGCAAAACAAAGAGCAAAATCAAACCACCCACGTCATCTCAAACTCTGTGATGCAAACCAGGCCAAAGCAGGCTTCAAATAACCAGGTAACATTCCTCAAGGTGTAAAAGTCATTTTTCCTGTTTTAATTCATTTCAGCTTAGACGCTATGTAAAATTTAACTACTACTGGGAAAGCTTTGTATCATTGTGTGGGATATAAGATGACTCAGACAGAAGAACTGGTAGTTTCAAGTAACTGAAAGTTAACAGCAGCAGATAAAGCGTTATTGTCTTATCACAGAATCCTTCTGTCCTGGGGAGCACAGCTGCAATGAAAATAAATGCTCTCTTTTTTCTCCACATTTATTTATTTTATAATTGCAGGCCTAAAAAAAGCTTAGTCACGTGTCACTTGCTCTCTGATGGCATTCACTGAACTCCAGAAGCGGAATTCTAACTTCCATTTTAAAAAAAATCAAATATTCCTCCTGCAAAGGAGATTTAAGTAAACCTGAGTATCACCAAAGGAAATCAACATCATAAGTCAAGTCTTTCTCCCTCCAGTCCTAGTTCACTGGGTACTGATATCATCAGGATGAAGATTACACAACACTGATTTACAAGTTCTGAGTAAGCTCCCTCACTGTTTGCCCAAACACTAAAATAGTGGTGTCCAACCTTGGAAATTTTAAGACTTGTGAATTTCAACTCTCAGAAATCCGCAGCTAGCATGTCTGGCTTGGGATTTTCTGGGAGTTAAAGTCCACAGGTCCTAAAGCTGCCAAAGTTGGACACCCTTACACTAAAGTTTTCAGCTAGTCCTCAATTTACAACCATTTGTTTAGTTATAATTTGATGTTAAAACAGCACTGAAAAAAAGTGACTTACTATTGTTTTTCAACTTACGAATGTTGCAGCATCCCCATGGTCACGTGATAAAAATTTGGATGCTTGGCAACTGGTTCATATTTATGATAGCAGCAATGCCCTGGGGTCATGTGTGTAGCACATAAAATTATATGCCACAATGTCCTACCTGTCAATAACTACTTCAGCTTCAACCGCAATAATACACGAGCACACAATAGATACAAACTTAACGTAAACTGCTCCAAACTTGATTGCAGAAAATATGACTTCAGCAACAGAGTAGTCAATGCCTGGAATGCACTACCTGACTCTGTGGTTTCCTCCCCAAACCCCCAAAACTTTAACCTTAGACCAGCGGTTCTTAACCTGGGGGTCGAATAATCCTTTCACAGGGGTCGGGTGACTTCGCCCGGACACTGCCATTTGGGTTCTTTTACCCTCTGCGCATGCGCAGAATGCTTTTCGCATGTGCAGAGGGTAAAAGAACCCAAATGGCAGTAGCGGGGCGGGGGTCGTGGCGCGCGCAGCGGCGGGGTGGGTAGTGGCAGAGGCATGGGGGTGGGACACAGGGCGCAGCATTAGGAAGGTTGAGAACCACTGCCTTAGACTGTCTACCATTGACCTCACCCCATTTCTAAGAGGTCTGTAAGGGGTGTGCATAAGCGCACCAATGTGCCTAATGTCCCTGTCCTAATGTCCCCATCAGGGGTTGGTTCTAACTTACCTCGCTGCCAGTTTGCTTCCTCCTGCGCCGTGTGGGCTTGTGTTGTGGGCACGTGCGTGCAAAGCGCATGTGTGCATGCCCAGTGCTGAAAATTCTAAAAAAATTCAAAAAAAAAGCCAAAACAAGATGGCGGTACATGCGCAGTGCCAAAAACTCTGCTTCTGCACATGCACAGAAAAAAAAAATAAAAAAAATGAGAAAAAAAGAAACCCCCCCAAAAAAATCCCCCCCAAAAGATGGCAGCGTCCACGGACCGGCACCTACAGAACTGGTTCCG
Organism: Diadophis punctatus similis; assembly: GCA_023053685.1. Lineage (NCBI taxonomy): Eukaryota > Metazoa > Chordata > Lepidosauria > Squamata > Dipsadidae > Diadophis > Diadophis punctatus. The sequence continues at coordinate 192,754,165 of JALIGW010000002.1, forward strand.
TGATGTCATCCGTGAAATCACCAGTGGTTTGCTACCGGTTCGGGCGAACCGGTCCGAACTGGGAGGAACCCACTTCTGGTCCCCATGTATTCGTAACCAATTTATAATGTAACCAATCTATAATGTAACCAATTTATAATGTATTCATAACCATGTTTATACATTTTATGTATTCACAATCATGTTTATACTTTTTCTGTAATCATATATATGCTTGACAAAATAAATAAATAAAAAATGGGGGAATCAGATTTATTTAACAGCCATGTTATTAACTTAACTTAGCAAGTTAAGTGGCAAGAAAGGTGGAAAACTCACTTAAGTACTGTCTCATTTAGCGACAGAAATCTTGGGTTCAATTGGGGCTGAAAGGCGAGGCCTACCTGTATTTTAAAGCAGATCCTTGGATCCGCGATCTGGTAGGTATTGTAGGAAGACAGAATGCTAGCTCAGGTCAGGGTTAGGCAGCACTCAAGAAAGCACTCCGACTTTTTTTCCCATTTGGGAAGAAAAAAGCTTGTCCAACCCTGGTTTTCCTTTACCTCTAGCAAAGGATCTGTGACTCAGCATAGATGAGGGCGGAGGGGAGATTAAAAAAAAAACATCTTGGCATCTGCTGGAGCATGTAGGAGACAGAATTCATTTGCAGGTTCTGGCAATTCTTGAATGACAACTGATTTCAGGAGCAGCTGCTTCTGGAACTCTATATGTCTCTCTTTATCATAAAAGGCTGATGGAAGGAAATCCCCACTTTTACCTCTCTTTTATCTGCACCTGGAGCTTCTGGTGTGGTGATCAAAGAATCCTCCTTTTGCTTTAGAATCAACTGCATCACCTGCTTTGTTCCTGTGAAACTTTTAAAGTTCTTCACACACGCACAGACTTTTTCATATATGAAAGATGGATCTTCTCGTCTGGCCGTTTTACTGTGACTTTGTGTTTCTGACTATCTCACTGAGGAGCTACAAGAAATATTTCAAAGAGCATTTTTCAGAACTGATTTATATAGTGATGGGATATAAATTCATTCCAAACAAGAATAGCCTTGAGTATTCCTGACTAAAAACACAACAGTAATAATATACAATTGTAAAGCTATGTTAAACAACCAGAATTTTTTTAAAAAAAGTATAATATGCGACATAGAAGGGATACAAAGAGTTTAATCCTCCTTGTTCAATCTGTGAGTCCCAAATGACATTTGAACAGGAAAAGGTATTAGCAAAAAATAGGAAATTATTAATATAGTCAAAGTATGATGATCAGACTGAACTAAATTTATAACTTGCTGTAGAAATGATTCAGCTTCTTTTGAATTTAGTATTAAGCAAATGTGGCTACTCTGGATATGAGTCATTCTTTCTTAATAACCTTGATTTGCCACAAGGAAAGACAGAGCACATACACTTGGCTTATGCAATTACGGTTCTTAAGTCCAGCATGAGGGACAGGATGGCCTTGAGCACTGTACTACCGAAAGGTAAGAACAAGCAGGCACAACTAGTACTGATTACTTTGTCCCTAATGAAACAGCCTATTTATATCCAGTGAATTCATACCACAAGGAATTAAATGGAGAATATATCTCCCTTTGTAAATTCTACTTGAGAGAGATCATAGTGTTCTCCAGCTGTTTACAACTTGGTGTCCTCTAGATGTGTTACGATTACAACTCCTGGAATTTCTCAAGGAAGAGTTAATAAACACACTGTCCACCCACAGCCTTTTTGGGAAAGGGCAATAGGGTCCCCATCCAAAGGATGGTTTATTGTTTGAAAGAATCATATACAATAATGCTTCTCATTCAAGGCAGCAAAGCTGGTTAAAAATATAATCCTAAAAGCTATTTTGGTGTTTTAGATTTCCATCCCCACTCTTCAAAACTCTGGTAGCATCTTGTCTAACTAACAAATCTTATTAAAAGGCAGAACTTTCTGTGAGCTGCAGCTCACTTCATCAGATGCATGGTTTTTCTGACTTTTGATTATCACAGACTATCACAGCTCTCCTCCAACTCCCACCCTCTTATTTACTAGGCCCTTATCACCAATAGATGGAAACAGTGGAGGGGGGGGGAAGCCAATAATTCATGTGCATTGTTCTGTTCATCCACATATTATGTTTAATATGTGGATGAATTGGAATTGGATGGAGTCACGGGTGAGGACTGTTTAGAGTTTAGACTATTGCTGTGAAAATGCTATGCAATCTAGAAGTGGCTCTAAGAAATCTAAGGGACTCCTAAAAAATTCAGAAAGAGATGTGCAATCGTTTATTTACAAAAGGAGAGACTTCGTCTTCAAATTATAGCATGTATGTAGGGATCAATTTCATTTCCCTTCCCCATCTCTGGATTTTAATGTTTATTTATGGGGTGGACTCACCTGTTTGAAAATGGGAGGCAGAGAAGATAGTTAGGCAGAGTGGAAGCTGTAACATGAAATCCTACAAATTGCAAAGGGAAAGGCCACGTTGGGAGAGAGGTATGAGGACTTTTTAAAATTCTACTTATTTTTTGGAGTATAAGACGCACCGTTTTCTTCCCTAAAAGTGGCTGAAAATTTGGGTGCGTCTTATACTCTGAATGTAGCTTTTTCGGAGCTTTTTTCCCAGCCCTAACTAGGTGCTAACTATCTTCCCAGCTCTTACCTTGCAGGCTTTTTCATTGTTACTCTCTCCGAAGAATGTTTTTCCAGCCCTAAGTCTTTGCAGGATTTTTCTCATTGCTCTACTTGCTCCGAATAAGTTTTTTTCTAGCCCTAACCAGGTGCTAATGATCTTCCCAGCTCTTACTGGCTTGCAGGCTCTTTCATTGTTACTCTCTCAGAAGAAGGTTTTTTTAAGTCCTAACCAGGGGATAAAATAATGTACTGAAGCTGACCAGACTAAGGACGCTAGCCAGATGAATACCTGGTAGGAAGATTTTTTCCTTTTTTCCTCCCCAAAAACTAAGGTGCGTCTTATACTCCGGTGCGTCTTATACTCCGAAAAATATGGTAGTTCTCAGCAAAGTCAGAGAAACTGCAAAAGGGCAAAGATTTAGCGGGTAGGAGATAGGCAGTAAATAATAGAAGAAAACAAATTTAGTGCCCTCCATTTCCAGCAAATGCTTAATGATCTACTCCAGTAAGTACAGACTGCTCTTCCCAGCTCCCTTGTTTGAGGAGCACCTTGTCTGAGTCCTGCTGATTACAGTAATTGCATTTAGTAAAACAAAATAATCATTTCTTGTCCTCTTCACGTAATATCGCTTTGGCTATTTTGAAACATCAACAATCATTATTTGTGATTTTGTAACCCGGGAGATGGGCTGTAGTCCTTGCTATTGCGAACTGAAGAGGTGGTGGGCCTGCACACAGTCTCTGTATTGGTTGCAAGCCCTCTGGTGCCCTCTCAATGCTTTGGACTATAGCAATCAAGAGGAAGCTGCAAGAGGAAGGAACAGCTGTCCTTCCTACTTGACATAAAGCAAAAACCTGAGAAACCAGGGCCTAGCGGGTAATTAAGGGAGCAGTATGTGAATGTTCTGTTGGAGATAAGCCCACACTGGCTGAGCAAAGAAAAATGCACCACAGTTAGTGAATTTAGGGAAGTGTGGTAATGAAATGCATTGCTCAACATGATGTGCTGTAACACAAGCTGAAGTGCTGGAGGAAGTGTGATCTTTTGCAAGGGGAAAAGCATTCATCATTAGCCCCTGTTCATGCTTGGCCAGAAGCGTGAAAGCATGGAACTGAGTCAGTGGGTAAAGAGTTGGCCAACGTACTAGCAACAAAATGCTTTCATTCCTATAAAAGTGTCTTAGAAACTTTTTATATTTTAGTTTCATTTAGAAACTGATTTTTGAGGCAGACTTGAGATTAATTATAGGGGAAAATAATTGTTAGGTTCAGTTTTAATATCGATGTGAATTTTGATAGTAAAATCTACTATTGGCAAAATAATGTGCTACTGTATCTACACTATGCTATCAGTAGCTCTTAAATATTAACTGAAAAGGTACCTATTATTGTTGTCCTTTTCCTTTTAATTTGAGCTTTCCTGCAAGGCATATTTAACAAAGATGCTATTGTGATAAAATGTTTGATTCATTTAACAGAACTACCATGAGTTTATCTGTCCACAAATAATTTAGAGATTCCCTTCGGATGGAAACCAGAAAGAACGGTTCAATAATGGAACTAGTAACAGGGGGACATGATGAGTCCCCCTTCACTTTATCTAAGCAGATACTAGACCAGTGTTTCTCAGTTCTGACAACTTTAAGATACATCGATTTCAACTCACAGAGTTCTCCAGTTAGATATGTGGATTTCCATGCTGGCAAGGGAATTCTAGAAGTTGAAGTCCATGTATCTTAAAGTTGCCAAGGTTGAGAAACACTGCACTTAGACAATAAAGTGCTAGGTTAATTTAATTTGGATTCTTGCATTGAAAAGAGCTTGGACACAATGATCTAAGATACTTTTTCTAGCTCTATGGCTATGATTTTGAGGTAACCACATATTTCAATATATTCCTCAGGAATTGATAGGAATTTATTGGGAGCCAATATTTGGTATATTAGTGGTACATAATTTATTTGGTTTAACAACAGCTTCACTCCAACCTTCTTCAAAGTAGAATTAAACTGCACCTTCTCCTAATACAGCGGTTCTCAACCTGGGGGTTGCGACCCCTTTGGGGGTCGAACGACCCTTTCACAGGGGTCAGGAGACTTCGCCCGGACGCTGCCATTTGGCTTCTTTTACCCTCTGCGCATGCGCAGGATGCTTTGCGCATACGCAGAGGGTAAAAGAACCCAAATGGCGGCGGCAGGGTGGGGGTTGCGGCGGTAGGTGCAGCGGCGGGGTGGGTCATGGTGGGGGCGCAGGGGCGGGGCGCAGGTTGCGGCATTAAGAAGGTTGAGAACCACTGTCCTAATACATCTTCTAAACCAGTCATAATGTACATGGTAATATCATTCCCTGGTAATATTATTCAAATGGCTTCCTGCCCATTTCATTTCTATCAAAGCCAGATAGAATAGAACTGTGTTCCAACAAATGGTAGGAAAATAAATCTTCAAAAGTATGTACTTATTGAAAAAAATAAGTATTGATAATACTTATTGTTTTAGCTATATTATGGGTGCTATTTATTTAATACTTGTATGCTACGTTCATATATTTCGTTTAGCCATAATGTGGCAGTGTGATGTGTACAGCTACAAAGTTTGGATCGCAAAATTCAGATGACTAGATGGCAGGAGAGTTAAGGTTTTCTGAATATTTCTGCTGCCATCTCTTGGTTGTCTGGATTTTTGAAGCTCATATCTGGTAGTCCAAATACTGTATTGTATGTATTCAGGCAGTGAAGAGGTTACAATTAATGTACTGGGTTAACCCAGCCATTTATGGTGTATTGAAGAAATAATAATTAAACAAATACCGCCTTTATGTGGTAGCTCAGTTCATTCTTTTCCACTCTGTTCATTCTATTCTATGTATTATTCTTGAACTGGGGCATGACGGCTCAGCAGTTAAAACTGGGTTTGTTGGTTGGAAAGCTGACAGCCTGGTTCGAGACATGGACAGGGTGAGCTCCCATTACTTGCCCTGGCTCCTGCTAACTTAGCAGTTTGAAAGCATGCAAATGTGAGTAGATAAATAGGCACCAATTTGGTGGGAAGGTAATAGCCATCCTGTCACTTCAGCGTATAGTCATGCTGACCACATGACCATGGAAAAGTCTTTGGACAACGCTAGATCACTCCAGCTAAGAAACGGAGATGAGCACTGCCCTCTAGAGATGGAAACAACTGGACATGATAAACTTTCACCTTTACCTTTATTATTCTTGAGTGATCTTCCCTTCTGCCATCTTGATATGTATTGAGGTTCATTCTCGTCTATCTGCGGTCCCGCAAATCCTTTTCCGATGCCAACCAAGGGTATGAAGAAGCCTTCTGCCAGTCTTACTCCCCTCGCCAGGTATTCCAAGGCAAATCTGATTTCCAGATGCTAATCTAAGTGTCAAGATTGCAAGCTTTTGGCCATTCCACAGCTGTTCGGGATAAGGAGGTTTCCTTTTCCTTGTGTCCTTAAAAGTCATACTGTAGCTGAAGTGGCCTGGATTCAGTTTGGAAAGATAAATTGCAGGAATAAAATCTGAATGAGGGATTCATACTGTAGATGTTTTCAGAGTTCTCTCAGGCATTGTTTGTGATTTGATACAGGGCAGGATTCACTCGTCTTCGTCTTTGGCACTACAATATCTATATCAAAAAGCAAAGAGCAAAAAAAAAGTTTAAATGATACAATTTGCATAACTTCCTTAATCTTTATTATTGTCTTATTTTAAAACTGATCTCAAATGGGCTCAAATGTCTAGATGAAAATTGCTCTTTTACTACATTCCCCGAAGCACCAGCCTTTGAAGAACGTACTTATCTAACTGAGTTATGTTTAATAAACAGGGCTGATTTGAACAATACTCAGTGCTTGTAGCTGCCTATCTTCATATCTTTATAGTGAATCTAACTCGTATTTAAACTTTAAAATACACTTTCCTTCCTCTTCTCACCTTCTCACTCATATTCTTAAGTCATGGCCTGATATAAGTCTTTCAATTAGGGCTGCTTCATGCCAAGTCAAAATGTGGGTGTTTGGTGTTGCGATAGAGTCCAGTCATTGTGTTTTTAAAGAAAATGTTGATTTTGTTAGCTTTATATCTTCTTTTCCGCTAGGAACTCAAGGTGGCATGCACAATACTCCCTCTTTCAACAACAATCTTATGAGGTACAGTAGGTTGGGCTAAGAGAGAGGGACTGGCCCAAAGTCACCCCATAAGCATCCATGGATTAAGGTGCATATGAAAGTGGGATTACCTGGTCCTACTCTACACTTCAGCTATTACACCACATTTGCTTAACAGGTACTATGTAATTCCACACGTTGTCAGGGTTCCAAGTAACACCCCCAATGAAAGAAACTTCCGAGGCTTGAGGTTCCTCAAAGTTCCATTTTATTAGAGATGTCATATTGGCACATCTGGGAAAACCCGAATCTGAAAGCTTCCGGTTTTTCCCACCCAAAAGAAAGTCCAAGTCCCTGCCCCAGCAACCACATGTCCATCACATTGTCCAATCAATGCACTGTCCCAACTGGAGATGCCTCCCAGTCACACCCCTCACGGTGCAGGGCAGAGAAAGGAATGTTATTTTGACTATATCTCCCCACTCATCCAATCCCACCCTCCCAGTTTCCCACAGCACTAAATGTGGCAGGCCTGAAGATCCAATATCCAAGATGGTTTCCAGGCCTGACACACGTTGTAGTGACTTTAGGCAACTGCCTCATAGGGCAACTGTCCATAGTTACAATGGTGATTGATATCACTTTGACTATGTAACTTTATGGCCAATCTTTTATATTTATGACCTTCATAGGTCTGTAAAGCAAAGGAAAGCTGAAGTAAGATAATAAATCATGATGTTTCCCTTATGAGCTTTGCTTAACGACAGAGTTCACTTCCAATTGTGGTCGCTAAACAAGGACTACCTTGTTCAGTAAACCAGAGTTAGAGAAACCATGACTTAATGTCATATGTAATATAACATCTCACTAAGGATGTGAATTGACATAAGGATTTTTTTTTAAAAAAATTACCTAACAGAGGCTATTTCAGCCGATGTAAGGATATTTTTGTGTGAAAGGAGGAAATTAGAAAGTGGCTCAGCAAAAAATGTAGAAAGCTTCAGTCTTGTGCTAATTAATACCAATAACCATCCCAAGCATCAGCATTTAATTTGGCAGAAGTTAATCATTAAGCACAATGCACTTCAAGAAGACATGAGTCATTCCCTTTATAATGTTGAACGTTATGAAATCCAGCATAGCTGAAGTGTTAAATCAAACTCCACTCCTTAAACATGCATTAGAGAGGGGGAAAGGCAAAGGCTAGCTGTGGCAGAAAGTGAGAGGACTCAGATCTCAAAGAGTCAAACAAGTAGACTTAGTTAAAAAGGAGTACGCTGCCCAATGCATTTCAAATACTTTTGTTCATCAGGAATCCCAGCAAAAATACACATATTTGTATCATTAAATCTCCAATGCAGGCAGTCCTTGACTTACGACCACAATTGAGCCCAAAATTTCTGTTGTTAAGTGAAAAATTTGTCCCAAAGATGTTTTTCCAAGAGGCAACTGGACTTTCTGGTTTTTCTTCGAAGACGTTTCGCTTCTCATCCAAGAAGTTTCTTCAGCTCTGACTGGATGCCACCATCCAGTCGAAGCGAAAGGTCTTCAAAGAAAAACCAGAAAGTCCAGTTGCCTCTTGAAAAAGCACCTTTGGGACAACCACCACCTGGATGACTGAGAATCTCCATAGACATTAAGTGAAAAATTTGTGAAGTGAGTATTTCCCATTTCAGGACCTTTCTTCTGCCACAGTTGGTTTCTCCAATGACTTGGTTTGTCAAGAAGCTCGCAAAAGGGGATCTCGTGACCCTGGGACACTGCAATTGTCATAAATATGAATCAGTTGCCAAGCACCTGAATTTTGAACACGTGACCACGAGGATGCTGTAAGTGTGAAAAACGGTCATAAGTCATTTTTTTCTGTGCTGTCGTAATTTTGAACTGTCACTAAATGTTGTAAGCCGAGGACTACATTATGAAGGGACCTTTTTTATTTTTGCAGCTGAGAGAGAAGCAAAATGAGCATTTTCCCTCTCCAGCTGATGTGCTTTGAACACGTAAGGGTTCAATGGGATCTAGGGAGTACCAGGAATAGAGAGCTGGAGGGAGTAAGCTGGAATAGCTTATTGGCTTCACTTCGTTTTGGCTCCAGCTTTAGCCTTCAATTGCTAACACAATTCTGAATAAATGCTCTCAGGGCTGAAAGAAGTAGGTTGGTAACTGGAGCCCAAACAGCAGAATCTGGATAGGAAATGAAGAAATGAACATCTAAGTGTGATTATGTCTTGATACAATGGTGGGTTCCTACCGGTGCGGTCCACTCTATAGCACCGGTAGCGGCCCGCTGGTGACATCACAGTACTGGTACGGTTGGTTGCCGGTGCCTGGGCGCCGCCATTAAAAAAATTGTAAAAATTTTTTTAAAAAATGTTCTTCTGCGCATGCCCAGAAGCCGAGCTTCCGGCACTGCGCATGCGCTGCCTTCCTACCCCACAGTGAGTCAAGCAGGGGAGGATGGCTGAGGGAGTGCATGAGACGCTGAAAGAATGGGTGGCAGGAGCTATCTCCATTCCCCTCCCTTCAGCAGTCCGAGAAGCCACAAAAGTGTGGTGATGATCCTAGGCATTTTCACACGTTTGAGGCTTCTCAAGCTGCTGAGGGGAGAGGGAATGGGTGGCAGGACCTATCTCAGTTCCCCTCCCTTCAGCAGTCCGAGAAGCCACGAACGCGCGGTGATGATCCTAGGCATTCTTGCACGTTCGAAGCTTCTCGGGCTGCTGAGGGGAGGGGGAACGGGTGGCAGGAGCTTAGTATCATCGAATGGGGAGAAACATGCAGGCCGGACAGAGCCTCCTAGAAGAACCACTGCCGCGGTCTTGCTGCTCCTGCTGCGGGGGGCTGCCTTGCGGGTGGGCAATGCCCCGGCTTCTCCGGCCGCTGCCAAGCTCCCGAGGCCCACGCCCACCTGGTCACATGGCTGGCAAGCCACACCCACAAAATAAGCCATGCCCACAGAGTGGTAGTAAAAAAATTAGGAACCCGCCCGTCTTGATACAACACCTTTGTATTGCTGGAATAGAATGGATTTCCCCCCCTAGCTTGCAGAGGGAGAAGAGCTCACAAACGTATTTATTTTTGAGACTTCTTCTCCTCTTCCTTGCAAACAACATGATTCCTTGCAAGCAACACATGTTGCAGAAACACTTTAACTACTTACAGATGTCTGTTCAAATTCTGCCTAAAAATATAAACAGGCAGACAATGGGAAACTCAGAGCTATAAATTTGGCAGGCAATTGCTGATGGGGACCAAACTAATTTTGAGCAGAGAGATCGTTCAGTTTCCCCCCCTTGAGTTAAGGAATGGGAGGAGTGCATCTTTGGAAATGGCCTGGGGCCAGATCATATGATCCCTATTCACTTCTATGTGATTAATAAATGAACAATGATTACCATGCAGACATCCCTTGCATAGATAATTCCTGGCCTTTGCATGGGAAAATAGATTGCACGCAAAGTGTTGCCGTGCCACAGTGAAAACTGTACATCCATCGCTTGTGCGGTTTAGGATGCGATTATTACAATCTAATAAAACTGCAGAGGCTATAAGGATCTCAAGTCCAACACTTTATTTCTGTACCAAGTGTCAAAAGCTGAGCCCACTAATCTCTCCCATCCTGGTGGAAGATTGTGGGTACTAATAAAGGTAAGAAATCTGCTGGAATTTTCCCCCCCAAAACTCCTTTGGCTCACCTTGCAAATAACTCAGCGAAGATGAGCCATCTGATCTACATTCACGCTGAAGGCAATTGAAAACAGAAGGTTTGCCATAGGCATCCTGGGGTTTTGAAAGAGGAACTAGAAGCAGTGGTTTATCTCAAAAAAGTTTCAGTTTAATGATCCGTGAAAAGAAGATATAGACCTGGATGATTTCTTTAAAAGTGGGCTAAGTTGAAGAAAAACCTGTCACTTCAGCTACTAATAAAAGTAGGTACATAGGGACACTCACTTATGTATACAGGTAGTCCTCAACTTATGACTACACTCGAACCCAAAATTTATGCTGCTAAGTGAGAAATCTGTTAAATGAGTTCTGTCCCCTTTTACAATTTTTCTTGCCACATTTGTTAAGTAAATCACTGCAGTTGTTAAATTAGTTAACACGGTTAAGTGACATCTGGTTTCCCGTTGACTTTGCTTGTCAGAAGGTTGCAAACGATGATCACGTGACCCTGGGACACGGCAACCGTCATAAATGTGACTCAGTTGTCAAGCATCTGAATGTAAATCACGTGACCTTGAGGATGCTGCAATGGTTGTTAAGTGTGAAAAACGATCAGAAATCACTTTTTTTCAGTGCTGTTGTAATTTGAATGGTCACTAAGCGAACTGTTGTAAGTCAAGGACTACCTGTATACCTTCAACGTTACAGATAAGGTTAGGTACGTCACTTTGGATGTACCTATTCTTGTGCGTAATGGGATGAGACTTCAAGCCATCCATTTTTTCTTTGACCCTACATTACACTTGCAAGCACTCCACCTTTAATTCACAGTCCAACTCCATTGTAAGACCACACGGGATGTATGGGGTGCTCAGGGAGGGGTAGCACCTCTGGTGTAGGGGCATGTTGTGTCCTTTACGGCAGCTCATTTTAGGGCAGCTTTTAGGGCAGCTCGTTCACCTTTGGTCCCCACCTGTCACTCAGCTCTCACCTGTGGCTCCTAGCAGCTGTAGCATGCGCAGCAGCCACACCCCGGGCAACAGCTTCGACAGGCTGGCCAAACCAGGTTGAGAGTAGCCGTTGGGTCATCGACCTTCGGTGAGATCAGGACTTGTCTATCCCGAGCATATGAAGACAGATTCCGGCGGACTGAGTGGATGAAATCTACTAGAATAGGACAACAGTCATGAAGGCGGTCTCTGCAAGCGATGTGGTATGCTAAGAGCACGGCAAGACACGAAAGATGCCCTGGTCAACCACTGCGCCCAGCCCATCTCCAACTGTCTCGACTCTTGTCCTGCTATTTGGAGCAAGATGGAATCTGGGAAGAGAGAGTGAGGCTGACTATGCGCACCTCTCCCTCACTTTAATCCAATTCACGCGCAAGTCTTGACATCCCCCCCAATTATAGATGTCAAGGTCCTCTTCGAATACGATGGACGAACATCACAAGACCACACAGAATAGACTTGGAATCTCCTTGTTTCCTTTCAGCCGAACTTCCTTTAAGATCAACTGTGCTCCTCCCCATTCTCCATAAAATAGGCTGTTCTACTGCAAATGTGGAAGGACTAATTGAAATTTTCAACTTACAGTATTTGTAACTTTATCCTTTTTAAACTTTGGCTGAGAAAAAAAAAAGGTACAAGCCAGATTACTTAATTTCTGTAAAGGATTCTGTAAAGGGTTCTACTTGGTTACACTTTACAGTGCACTTGTTTTGTGTGCCATTTATTAATTTGCAGGCTAGGGGTTTCCCAAATTTTATATAAAAAAAGGCTGGGGACGATTTTTTCCCTCAATGTCCCATTTAGGTTTTGGTTATTTTATGCACGCACAAAATAGCATACAAACTTTTGCATCTTTGTAATCTATGCTTTTTAAAGACTTAAATCATCTGATTGGAAGTACTCTAAGCTGAGGCTTGACTGTAAATTGTAAATCTGTCAGCAGTTCAGAAGTAGCTAACGTTACTAGCTTAGTTCTCATACAGCATAAATCCATAATGCAGCTCATTTGATTTTGTTTCAGAATGAGAGATGTTGCAGTCAGATCACCCTTATAGCCATTCCTTCTTGACATTCTGGTTAAGATCAAGTGTATGTGTGTTTCTACTAGCCTCTTTGAAGTAGGAAATCCTGGTTAATAAACTGCACAGGGGTGTTAAATATTGGTACTAAGACAGAGGTGCATAAACTGTTGAATGGCGTGACTGGGGCTGCATTAGAAAAGGTAGGGCCACCAGATCAGGGTTGCAAAAATCCAGATGACACTAGATGGCAGCAAAGAAAAATACAGAAATCTAAATGCTACCATTTAGTGGATGACACTTGGAGTCTGGAACTGATAGCTCTAAGGAAGAACTGAATGGCTATTGAAAGGAGGCTTAATGTTGTTTCATTTCTTCTTGGCTGCCTTCATCTTGCAAATATGTTGCTTTTCTAGTTTTCTGGCTAGATTTTAGAAAAGCATAGTCTAGCCTTTCCTAACCCACCATCTCCTCCAAAAATGTCCTAGCCAGCATGGCTATTAATTGTGCCCTTCATTATATAGCCCAGCATGGTGGCTCTTTTGAGAATGTAGAAGTCTCCCCCAGCAGCCATTCTATAAGGGCATCCATAACATGTTTTTAAAATTCCATATATGCCCATTGCCCATTATAAGACCGTCTGCTTTATAGATGGTCATCTTGAATCTTCTGTTCCAGAGGTCAAGTTCGGCTTCCTGCATTGATATAATGGCTTGCTGGTTCTAGCTGCTACCACCTATATTCAAGGGGTGTACTCTTACCCAGCATACTCTTTCCCACACCTCACTATCCCCAATGTATGTATGTATGTATGTTAATTATAATTAAATATTAATTATGCTGCCCATCTCCCTGTAAGTTGACTCTGGGTGGTTTGAGATAGGGCTGTAACAGGCTTTGTACCTCAATGGGGGGGAAAACATACCTCCTCTTCAATAGTGCCTATACTATTGGACCTATACCAATGAGTCATGTGCCTATACTATTGGACCTATACCAATGAGTCATGTGGCCAAGGAAATCGCACTGCAACATCCTGGTTAGATTATTATCCAGGCTCAATTTGAAAACCTCCTATGAAGAGGAAAAGAACAAGGCCTTGCCTCCCACTGCATTGGAAAATGCAAAGGTTTCCTCTGAGGATCCAAGAAAAGAATAATGTGCACATTGTAATAGGAGCGGGTATACAGAAAGCAAGGGAGGAAATGTCGTAATACTGAATATAGACTTGCTTAAATTGTTTGATTGATTATATGCCATCAAGTCATTCTCGGCTCCTAGCAACCATATAGATACATTTTCTCTACAATGATCTATCCCTAACCTGTTCTTGCAAGTCTCCCAATGGTGCACCCATTGCCACTGTAACTGAGTCTGTCAATCTTGCTGCTGGTCATACATATTGTTTTGTATCATGTGGGATTTGCAACAACATTATTTTCATCTGTGATCCCATGGTTCCGTAACATAAGATTTTTAATTCTGACATAGTGGAATGTTCAAACCCAGCCAATTGCACCTTATTTAATAAACCATGGTTGAACAAGCTGTGACTTTGCATAATACAGTAGGTGTTTGATTATGGCATGCCTTCTTAAGAGTTTTTTTTAATTGAGGGTTCAGCAGCTGGCCAGCTGTGGTCTCTTCTACAATATACCATTTTTCTTCCTCCTGGCAGAGGATCTCATTTTTCCCCATTCACAGCCAGCATTTAGTACCTCTCAGTCCTCTTAAAAGTGTTTTGCTCCTACTCTTTTCTTCTGTACATGGGACTCACTCAGACTACTGATACTTTTCCTCTCTTTCTGAAAACACATTTATTCTTCCTAAGCACATTAGCCATTCAGGATTCTCCAGTTAGCTACCTTAGCTAAAGTCTTAGGGCAAGAGCAATAAAAGAGAGAAATGGCACAATAAAAGGGGAAAAGCTGGTAAGATACTGAGAGGATTCTGTGAACAGAATGACCGCATTTATCTGCAGATCTTTTGTTCCTGGAGCACGGAGTGGTAACTTGCTAGGCCAATGCCAGCTAACAGTTCCATGGGGGTGGCTGAAGTAAATGAATCAAGATTAGGTACTGTGGAGGCTGCAGTGCTAACTTTCTGCTGAATAGCTTAGACAAGAACATGTGCATTTTAAACTTTCCTACAAACCCTTATTATCCCAGCGCATCGTTAGCATCGATAAAAATAGCACAAATTAATGCAGGAGTTGAAAAGCTTGTACAAAAGCTCTGAAAATGTCTCTTCTCCTTCTCTTTGTTTTTTTTTTTTGAAATCATTTGTAAAAATGGGCACCATCCACTCACACAATGTTCCCTATCGCAATGCAAGTCAGGTAAAGGCTTGAATAAAGAGAACAGGACAGTTAGGAAAAAACAATTTTTTTTGAGGCTGACATTCAGAAAGGAGGAACTCTTGCCTTTCTTATCGCATTATGCATGCCATTCTAGCAGCTTCTCGGACCAGAAAATCAATACATTAAATAAATTCCCAATCAGCATGGCTCAAAAACTGAGAATTCTGGCAACTGTAGGCCATGAATGTAAATTTGCCAATTTCCTTGGGATGGCTGGGGACACACTACAGAGAAATAATGTATGAGGGGTTCTTGGTGCTCTGTGAGCTTGCTTGTTTTCTTGCAGACGTTTCATTACCCAAACTAGGTAACATCATCAGCACTGATGATGTTACCTAGTTTGGGTAATGAAACGTCTGCAAGAAAACAAGCAAGCTCACGGAGCACCAAGGACCCCTCATTTCAACCCCGAGCTACAAATATTCTCCTTTATTGGAAGTAATGTATATCCAAAAAAATACTTTAATATAATTGGGGAAAATCAGAAATAATAGGAATAGGTTTTAGTTATTTTTAGTGCATTAGGAAGAGTTTAGAGAGACCATCTGCAAATAAAAACTTGACCACACTCAATATGCTTTGTGGAATTGTGCTCGTGGGAATCTGTGAACACCAGTTGGCATGATAGCCTGCCCGTCATGCCCCGTAGGGGCTTGGCCTGGGATAGGCATGGTCCTTCTTGTGGAATCCCAGGGCTTGTCACCCCACTACATTCCCAACAGTTTGAGGACACCAGACAGGGGGAAACTGATGCAGCGCATGGGCAATTCTTAAGATTAGAGGCCAGGAGTCTGGGAGCACCTTTTCCCACAAACAAGTGTAAGCATGAGCTTTTGTGAACTGCAGCTTTTAAAAAATGGTTAGTGGGAAAAGGTGCTACCAGATTCCTTTTTTTTTTTTTGGCCATCATACACTAACACAGATCAGATCCACTCAGATTGGAAGAGTGTACACCATTTTGAAACAGCTGGCAACATACAACCCAAGCAAATGCTTGCAAAGTCCCAGTAGAGAGGCGAGCTTCCGAGTGCATGTTTAACTTCATTGAGTAAGGTTGATTTCTTTTAAGATGGCAACCAATTTATCACCTTTAATTCAATTAAACCTATATCATTGCAGGCTTAAATTGAAGCAAGCTAAATGATATTGTTAAACACACCATGAGCTGGAGCCATCAATGCAAGATACGGTGTACAGCCTAAAATGGTAGTAAGTCTTCTTCTTTTTTTCCATCCCTCTCCTGTTCCTCATTTTTTAATGGATATTGTTTTAAAAATGAAGACATTGAGACGGAGACCTATAGTTGTTTTATGACAAATGTTGTAAACAAAGTCCCTGAGCAGCATGCCTCAATCCAGCGGCTTCTAATGGTGTTGGACTTATGTTCCCATAATTCTTAGCCAGGACATTATTTGGGGGAGATGAAAGTCTGTCTAACAGATCTGTAGGTTTCAGAGATCCAAATGAGGGGAACTCAGGAAACTAGGTGTGAGTAGAAGAAACAGCCATCACCCCCTGGACTTCCTGAGTAGTTTCTAACACTCTCATCTTCAAAATTCAGATGTCTTGTCTAAGTGCAGAATGGAGATGCAGTCCATCAGCCGATCGAGAACACCAAGATGCTGCGGTTCTAGTCTCTATTCATAGTTGGTGATGTAACTCCACTAGGCAGAGTGATTTTTTTAATCCTGCAAAATTCAAAGCCCCACTCCCCCTGAATTTACATTTCAGAAACAGAGCTTAATAACTGGAAAACCTGTTGCAGTTTGTCCCAGAAAAGCCTTGGAAGGAGGTCTCCTCAAGATGATCCGTTTTTGGCTGTGAGATGAGGAGGAAGTGGAGACACTAAAATGAAAGTCCCCAGAGCCCTCTACGAGTACTTTGCAGCTTAGCACTGGTTCGGCTGATTCATCACAGTAAGGCCATTTTTGGTAGCATTTCCATGGTAACCTATAGCATGCGCTGTAGTTCAGGCAAGGTGAAATAATTGTCTACCAAAGCTTC
This sequence comes from Diadophis punctatus similis, assembly GCA_023053685.1. NCBI lineage: Eukaryota > Metazoa > Chordata > Lepidosauria > Squamata > Dipsadidae > Diadophis > Diadophis punctatus. The sequence continues at coordinate 192,770,960 of JALIGW010000002.1, forward strand.
ATACCTTGATTTCAACAAATTATTCCCAAACTATTCCAAAACTCTATTCTTAGCAAAGGGAAAAGGAAGGACACATTTTTCCTTTGTCTTTGCATCAAACTCTTTGCAGAGAGAGGAGCTCTGCGGTTCCAGCCCTCTAAACATCCTTTTGATTTGTAAACTAGAATGAGGGAACTCCCATCATTGGCTAACATTAGAGATTATACTCTGTTAGCACAGAAATGGGGACTTTCACCATTAAAATGTCACCAAACTACATTTCCTAGTCTCTCTCTCTCACTACTGGCCATGCTGAAAGGAGCTGTTTTAAGATGTAGATCAGCAATATCATTAATGAATAGCATTAATGAAATTAGAGGAATTTCCCATGATGAGAACCTGGATTGAATGTCAAACCCTATCCAGTCAGGACATGTTTGTCCAGATTTGCGAAACGATTCCACCTTGGAGCTGTCTCATTATTTTGTCCAGTAGAAGAAAGGAAGAATATGTACATGATACACATATCAAGCAATTTTACGAAGGCTTGAATGAAGAACGAGAGCCTGTGCATTTGTGAGTATGTCAGGGCATTCCCTGGTGCATAACACTACAAATGAAGAACTCTTCATATTCATTTCCTTCAGTCATTCCAAGGTATTGGCTTCCAAAAAAATGTGCAAAGAAAAATGAATGTACCACAACTGATAAATTGCTGAAAAAGGAAGGTGGTTTAAAATGCAGTTTAGAATGGTAATCGCATCTTTAGAGGGGGGAAAAAACTAGAAGAAATGATTTTTAAAATTGCAGCATAGCCTCCCTTCAGACACCCAGCAAAGTCCTAGGCCAGGAATCCCCAAGCCCTGGGTTGCAGCCAAGTACTGGGCCATGGCACATTCGGAACTGGACCGTGGAAGTGGCAGACGTGCATGCATAGCTGCACTTGCACAGCGGGCGAACGTGTGTGCACAAAGCTCCATTTGTGCGAGCGGTGGGCACGTGTGCCCATCGCTTGTGCAAATGGAGCCACGTGTGTGCCTGCCACTTGCACCCCCCAGGCTGGTCCGCAAAGCTTGAAAGGTGGTAGTTACTGAACATACATGTTCATATGGCTGGCTTTTTTTTCTTTTTGGCTCTCTTAGGCTTAAGAAAGATATTTTTTCAGAAGTCTTAAAAATATTTTCCCCTCATTATGCTGGTACTTCATTTTTAACCTGCTTAGGATCTTTTTTACCCATCTTCTGAGACCATTCCTAGAGAGAGGGGTGATGTTAATATTACAACATGCCACCATATTCAGTCAGAAGCCAAACCATTGGCTGTGTTTTCAACAACATGCAGTAAAGTATAGGTGTGTGTGTGTGTGTCAAAAAAGTCAAGATGGTGGCTTTGTTTTTGTTTTTTTTGCCTTCCCCAGCGATGCCTCTGTAAGTGCTACTGGCCATTGTCAACAGCTGCCATCATTTCTATTCCCTTGCATCACCAATTGAGCATAAAGCTTTCCTGTTTTCTCAAGCACTCCCAGCTCATCACTCCGCTGCCTTCCACTGCACCTGATGTGTGACACATCAGCCATGTAGATGTAATTAGACAAAAGATTAAGGCCCTTTCAGAAGAGCAGGAGCATCTTCTTCACAATTGCTGCCTGACAGGTAACTGACATACAACACCTTCACACCTGTGACCTGTAGGTGGGAAAACTGACAAGTGGCTAAACCCATTTTTCTACAAACCCACCTACACACACAAAGTAAGGAAAAGGGATTGCTCGTTGTTGTTCCTCCTGCTGGCAGGTGATGTTTGACAAGGGGCGAAATGAGGTTAGGGGATCTACAAGTAGGTACCACAGCAGAGTAAGGACTGGTGATGAAGGCAGCCTTTATGCTCACATATAATACTTTTTTTGCTGGCTCCCCTGACTGCAGGAGAGCACTCTGGCATGACCCCCTGTAAGCCATAGCATCAGAGGTGGGTTCCTGCCGGTACACTCTTACCTGTTGGTCGCCGCAGAGCCGAAGAAGCCGGTGGCGTTCGTGGGGCGGGGCTTCCCCCGCCCGCTTTCCCCCGCCTGCCTAGATGCCGCCATTTGCGTTCTTTTGCCCTCTGCGCAAGCAGAACGCTTTGCGCATGCGCAGAGGGCAAAAGAACGCAAATGGCAGCGTCTAGGCGGGCGGGGGAAGTCCCGCGCCGCGAATGCCACCGGCTTCTTCGGTTCTGTGACGACCAACAGGTAAGAGCGTACTGGCAGGAACCCACCTCTGCATAGCATGATTGGTTTGGTTTTGGCTTTGGCTACTCTGCAATCCTAGTTATTTATAAACCATGGGGTACAACTGTTAGGCCTTCTGGGTAGAACAGACTTAATGCCATAAAGATCAGGATTACTTTTATTGTAACAGCTAGAGTAATAGCATCTTGCAAGTCTGAATGTGCTTTCCCCTCCCTCCCTTTATCTTCATATGAACTAGGGAGGGGGCTAGTCTGAGATGCTTACTCAAGTTACTTTCTTGCCCTGGGCTCAGGCCCTTTTAATCTGTTGCCTTGGTAGCAGCTCTTCCTCTTGTCCTTCAAGGCCATTCCCTCTTCCCTCTACAATAATTTAGCATGCTGTGCAAATTCAACCAATATTATTGAAAAAAACAACTGTTAAGCAAATCATGGCTTGATGTAATGTTTGAACTCAATCACATAGTATGATTTTGTGTGTACACATATACCATAGAAAATGATTTGTGAGGGTCAAAAGAGTCAACTCACGATCTCCTAGTTTCTAGCCTGGTGCCTTAACCACTTCATCAAACTGACTCTCATTGGTAGAAATAGCAATTGATTATATAATCAGCATGCGTTATATGGCAATTTACAATGGGCATGCCCTATTTTTAAGATATCCTCTTTTAAACTGCCTATATAACTTATTAATATTTCTTTTATCCAGAAAGTTACAGAAAATGAAGTTCTTGAGACATAGGTCAGTAGAAACCTCCTGCAATTACAATATAATTTTGGAAGGTACAGACTGATTTGTATTTGTAAAGTGAATTAGAAAGCTTTTCCTTATCAGGCATAAAAGGTCAACCAGTTGTAAATTCTAATTCTATTCGCAGTCTGGGCAGAAAGATACCAACATTTATAACTTTTTGGAGCTACATTGGTTGAATGATAATGTGCCACTCAGTCAAGCCACATGTGGTTTGCTAGGGAAATGAAGGATTTATATTTTTGTTTTTCTGCTTGGACTCCTTTTAAAGCACTTTCATAAGGGTAATGTAAAACATTTAAGCTAATTACGGGCATGGATTCATGCCATGTACATTATGCTAATGAATTTTTTTTTGCAAAAATATGAGAAGGTAACTTAACATTTACACAAAGTCAAATTCCACGATTAGCAAATTTAAACAGATTTGCACTGATTTGCTTGGTTTTTTCTTTTTTTAAATGTTGCATCTGCTGAGCACAGCAAAATAGCAAGAATTTGTTTTACATACAGGCATGTAACCATAGAATTATAAATATTTCTGTTTGTATAAGGAGTCAAGCACCATGTTGGAGTGGGTGACATATAAATTTGTAAAATCAGATTGGTAAATAAAGATGTTGAGGTGACTAAGTTTCCCCATAAGAACTAAGTATATCTATGATTCTGGCCAACTTTCTAAACATTTTCCATGTGCTTATAAGCCTATGTATAAATTAATGGAATGAAGTCATGCTTTACAAAAACCATCCAAGTTTCTTGCGTTGTTGATTTCGCATATGTGTGCATGTTTATCTTAGCACTTCAAATACTGTCCTCCCTGTACTATTTGCATAAATCACATTTGAACATTTTGCAATATTTATGTATTTCGAGGAACATGCAAACTTGGAATGTTATCTGAGCAAGACAAAAATAGTTTACATTGTACATGAGTTTCTGCTTCAGTTCTCGAGTAAATGTTATTTTTAAGTGAATGCCCAGACAGCAACTTTCTAGAGCTGTATTTACAGAATGCTCTAACCCATGATTAACTGAACCATAGTTAATTAGATTAACTGAACTGTCTATGTTCACACAACAAACTGAATTATAAACTGACTAGAGGGACAGGATTTGCACGCAACCAAGCCACATGCTATCCTGCTGAATTTGCCCATATAATCAGCCTAGTGTGTTGGAGTGAACTCATCTTAAGCTACAAAGTCTCAGGAGCCAAGACGTCTTAAAACAACAATCCACATTAGGAACCTTTAGACTGGGGTCATCCATCACAGAGCTACTGGCTATATTTGTACAACATGGTAATCCAGAGTTTTCTCAATTTATGAATTCACTTTACAGGGTGGCTCATGTAACGTAATCCAATTTTGCCATCTGAGTTTTTATGATGCATTAGCCAGTGTATCAGAACACATTTTAGCTTAGTGTGTTGAGGAACTCAGCTAGAATGCAGATTGTTTGGGCCCTGGGTTTTAATGAACTGCATGTACATAGACTTTGTAATTTGTACACAGTGGAGTAAAGCCAAACTCTGCCAGTTGTGGTTTCTTCAATAAATCATGTTTCAACAAACCATGCTCAGTGTAATATGCAAATCTAGTTTTCATGTGCTGAAGTACCTGTTCAAGGCTAAAAAAAAAGACAGGTTCTTTCTTGTTCAAAATAAAATGGCAAATCTGTTGCATAGGTATTTGATAACTGACTATAGTGAGCCACAATATGACTTATTTAATGATAACCCATAATCAAAATTATCTGCTACAATGTCCTACCTGTCAATGATTACTTCAGCTTCAACCGCAACAATACACGAGCACACAATAGATACAAACTTAACGTGAACCGCTCCAAACTTGATTGCAAAAAATACGACTTCAGCAACAGAGTGGTCAATGCCTGGAATACACTACCTGACTCTGTAGTTTCTTCCCCAAATCCCCAAAACTTTAACCTTAAGACTGTCTACCATTGACCTCACCCCATTCCTAAGAGGTCTGTAAGGGGCGTGCATAAGCGCACAAATGTGCCTACCGTCCCTGTCCTAATGTCCCCATGTATTCGTAACCATCTCATGTACTCATAACCATGCTTATACATCTTATGTATTCACAATCATGTTTATACTTCGTCTGAAATATATACCGTATGTTCCGGTGTATAAGACGACTTTTTACCCCTTGAAAATCTTCTCAAAAGTCGGGGGTCGTCTTATACGCCGGGTACTAAAACTTCTGAGCTGGGGCGAGCTCAAAAACGGCCGCGGCCGCATCCCCGCCGTTCTCCAGCCAAGCTGCCGAAGGAGCCCCTGAGCCCCGCATCTCGGTTTCCTGCTGGGAAGGCTGCGGCCGCCACTGCCAGCCGCAGCCTTCCCAGCAGGTGGGCGCGCGCTGGGGGACGAAGACAACAGGACCCTCGGTTTCTAACCTTCCTCATCTTTTCTCTTGTTCTCCTCCTTGTGGGCACGCACGGGAGGGACCGTGGAGCAGAGGCGCCCGGCGGCTTAAGGCAAGAGGTGGGCGGGAGACACTTCTGGCATTCCCGCGCCTCTTGCCCCGCTCGCCAGGTGCCTCTGCTCTGCGGTCCTGCAAACCAATCCCCACCGTGGCTCCTTTCTCCCTCGCCCAGCCCTCTTCCAAGACGCCTAGTGCAGGGAAACGCACCAAGCGAGGTAGGTGGGCGTGCGCAAGATGAACCGCGGAGCAGAGGCGCCCGGCGAGCGGGGCGAGAGGCGCAGGAATGCCAGAAGTGTCTCCCGCCTGCCTCTTGCCTTAAGCCGCCGGGCGCCTCTGCTCCGCGGTCCCTCCAGCGCGCGCCCACAAGGAGGAGAACAAGAGAAAAGATGAGGAAGGTTAGAAACCGAGGGTCCTGTCGTCGTCGTCCCCCAGCCTGCATCAACGGGTCTCTTCTTGGGGAGGGTTGAGAGCCCCTCCTTTTCCTGCCAGACCAGAGGGCTGCAGAGCATTGGGGGGGGGCAACCTGAGCACCATAGTCTCCCCCTCCCACACAAGCAGGATGAAGTAAGCAGCAGAAAGAAAGAAAGAAAGAAAGAAAGAAAGATGTAAGTTAGGAAGGAGGGAAGACAGAAAGAAAGAAAAAGAAAGAAAGAAGTTAGGAAGGAAGGAAGACAGACAGACAGACAGAAAGAAGAAGGAAGTTAGGAAGGAAGGCAGGCAGGCAGGCAGACAGACAGAAAGAAAGAAGTTAGGAAGAAAGGAAGAAAGATGTTAGGAAGGAAGAATGACAGAAAGAAAAAGATGGTAGGAGGGGTAGTCTTATACGGCGAGTACATCCCAAACTCTATATTTTAACTGGAAAAGTTGGGGGTCATCTTATACGCCCAGTCGTCTTATACGCCGGAACATACGGTACGCTTGACAAAATAAAAAAAAATGAAATAAAAAATAACCCACCCATTCCTTGTTGATTCAACAATCATGGTTATGAAAATTATAGCTTAATGTATGATCTCAGTCATGTTATCTACCTTTTGGGAACCAATCCAAGTGTGTAGGACAACCCAGGGATGTCTCCTCAGAAGTCTTGAGTTTGATGACGCTTATTTCCAGGCAGATGTATTTGTAAGATGCAACCTTTTATGTAAACAAGAAGCTCTACCTCCTGTGACACACTTAATAGATTTTTCCCCCCTGTTCAAGCCTGTCCAATTCTCAGAGACTGCCGGGACAAGCCCCTGCAATTTTCTTGGCAAGGTTTTTCAAAAGTAGTGTTGGAAGGAATATCCTTCTGGGTTCAGTTCCAAGTGGGGAAAAAGATACCGGATTCATGGAAGTTGCTTGGAAAGAAGGTTTAATGGAGGACAGGAGCACATGGCATGAGCTCCTGAACAGAAAAGGTGGATCACATGCTTCCAGATGTTGGGTGAAGAGAAAAAGGGAAGAAAAGATGCTGAGTCCCTTGGTTTTATGACCTCTGTTGGACCCCACCTCTTAGTTTCCTGTCCCTGTGTATGTAATGCACTCCGATTGATGGTCAGACCCCCCCCCAAGGGCGGGATTCTTAGCTAGCCTTTTAGCCTGTCTCCCAAGCTTGTTTGAGTGCTGGTAATTTTCCAGGTGCCATGTGGTAGAGGGCTAATCCTATCATGTCCTAAGGGTGAAGGTCTTAATCCCATCACCCTGGAGCTGAAAGAGAGGGGGGGGGGCAGGAAGCTGCTTTGTATTTTAAACATGTTTCTCCCCATCCAGGGAAACATATTCTTCCATTTCAATATTTCCTAGGATATTTCATTTTTCTAGGAGAGGGGCAGAGGTGGGATCCTACCTCTGATTGCCGGTGCGGTTAATCGCTGAGTTCGGCACAGAGCCGAAGACTCTGCTCCCGTTCACGGAACGGGAGCTTTCCCCGGGCGCTTTCCCCGCCTGCATGGATGCCGCCAATTGCGTTCTTTTGCCCTCTGCCCATGCGGAACGCTTTGGGCATGCGCAGAGGGCAAAAGAACGCAATTGGCGGCATCCATGTGGGCGGGGAAAGCGCCCGGGGAAAGCTCCCCTTCCGCGAACGGGAGCAGAGTCTTCGGCTCTCCGCTGAACTCAGCGATTAACCGCACCGGCAATCAGAGGTAGGATCCCACCTCTGGAGAGGGGTGGGTGCTAACTTTCTTCAGTAGTTTGCCATTGCTTCCTTCCTAGGGCTGAGAAAAAAAAATCACAGGCCTAAGATCAACAGCTGGCTTTGTGCCTAAAAAGGGACAAGAACTGATAGTTTCCTGGTCTGATGCCTTAACCACAATGTACACCAAACTGGCTGCCAATGGAGTACAAGCCTTCTAGGTTTTTACAAATTGTAACTCCTTGTAGAAAATAAAATCAGTATTTTTATTGGCTTAATTAGCAATAAACATATAGAACCGTGATGGCGAACCTATGGCACGGGTGCCAGAAGTGGCACGCGGAGCCATATCGGTGGGCACTTGAGCTCAGGTCCGGCGTGCATGTGTGCACCAGCCGGCTGATTTTCGGGCCTTCTGGGCCCACTGGGAGTCGGGAAACAGGCTGTTTCCAGCCTCCAGAGGGGGTGGGGAAGGCCGTTTTCGCCCTCCCCAGGCTCCTAGAAAGGCTCTAGAGCCTGGGGAGAGCGAAAAATGGGCGTGCCATTGCATGCTGGGAGCAGAGGAGTCATGCGTGCATGTGCGGGGGTGCATGGAATTATGAGTGTGGGCACACACACACATGATCCCCCACATTTTCCCCCCCTTTTGGCACACGAACCAAAAAAGGTTCGCCATCACTGATATAGAATATACCTCTAAAATATGGGGTAACTCTTCCATAGATCACAAAGAGACACTGTTTATCCATTTGTCACATATCTAAGGAGAAAACAAAATACAAATATATACTGTAAAGTACTGAGTTTTGAGGTAGCTCAACTCATTACTTTTGTTGGCCCAAATTAGTACTTAAGTTTGCCGTAGCACCAAGTATACAAGAGTTAAAAATGCATATATGAGTTTGCTATTGGGAAATAAATGTAAATTCTAAATATGAGCAACACTTTTATTAGGAGCCAAAATGTAACAAATTAGCGTTTATGCAAGATTTCAAATTTTCCACTGTCCCGTACAAACAACTAACGGAACAGGCAGGAAATAAACCCCTCATATCAAGTCTGATTTTGCTGCCTCTAGGCTGGCTTTTTAACCGGTCAAAGATATGAAATGTAAACTGAATGAATTAGTCACAAGTTAGTTGCGGCAAGAATCAGATTACCCCGGGACAAAGAACCTGCGACTCCTCTCTGTCGGAAACAGGGCAGCTAGCTCAAATCTTTCTAGTAAGTTTGCAAGTGCCTTTATACCACGCCTTTTCCACTCTCTTGCTGCACTTTTACCTACTTACATTATGTCGCCCATCTAAAAATTGTTATGGAGGCGTTCGAGAACATCAGGAGGAAAGAGAAGAATGGTTTCCATTTCCATCACAATACAGCACGTTTAAGAAGAGTACACAAACGCCTGACTTCTGCGCAAGCCAATTGGAGACATGCGCAAGTCCCATCCATCTCTTAACACCCCATTCATTTCTTTCTACGCATCGTCTCTTCCCGCGTTCGGCGGGTTGATACACAAGATTCTAAAAGCCCCGCCTCCCTCTCCAATGAGGTCGTCGTATTTCAGCCCCGCCTATTTGAGCGGCTTATAAAATGCCAAACTCCAAGAAATTTTTTTTTAAAAAAAATCATGCTGTAAGCCGTTCTGTCAGTCAGGAATTCATCGTGCAAATTTAAGCTTTTAGAACCAATCAGCTCTAGAATCCGTTTATTATGGGTCGCACAGCTCTGCTCCCATACGCTGCGTGCGTCGTATTTTGCATGTGGCAGTCGTACATGGTTGCGTGTGGATGGTCCGCCTTGTTTGTTTTTTCCATAGCCACAAAATATTGCAGTTGGACCACGGAATAATATTTATGCCCTTTGACGGGAAGCGGGCCACCCAGTGGCTGCATAACCATGCTTTACTAAAGTGATCCAGTTTTCTGAAGTCGCGCGATCCATTAAATCCCAAATTAAACACAGGATTGGGTAATTTACGCCACCCTAAATTAAAAGGTAATTACTATGTGGGTCCGTGTCGGGGAAAAAAACGAGTAATTTGTAGACTGGGGTTAGATCTGCTCTGCTAAACTCCGGACAACCGCTACGCGGTGCTACGTAGCGCTGGTGCGGATTTTTGTTGTACAGTTGAAGGGGGGGGGGGATCGAAGTTGAAAAAGCAATGGAAAAGTTTTATTTCGCGGCCTGGATATTTTGAATCTTACAATAACTACTCCCACAGCGATAAAAATGTCAGTAACGTCTCCATTTGGGGGGGAGATAAGCAACGGGGGGAGGGGTAGTTTGATGGGCCAACTTTTTTCTTAGGGGCCTAGAAGGGCTTTTTGATTAATATAATAGTAAAGTATGAGAACCTTAAGTTTATTCATTTTGTCTCCTTTTCCATCGAGGCAACTTAATGACTTTTCAAAAGGATTAAAAACAAAAAGATTGGCACCGACAATTATTAAACTATGAATCCTAATCGGCAGTTGTGCATCTCCCGAGAACTGTCCTGCCTGTACTCTTAACGCGATCACTGAAAAAGCTTTGTCGGCGCCTGGGCATGTTTCTTGAGCGATAATTTTCACTCGGGCAGCGGCCTCTCCCCACCCCCAAAAAGGAGGCAGGACAAGCGGACTCGTTATTTAAATCCCTCCATTGAACCAAACAGGCTCTGGGGGAAAAAAAGGGAGGAAAGGCTGCTTCCAAGAGCGCCAAGTCGTACAGCCTGACGCGGAGGAGGGAAACCTCAGGGCTTGACAAACTGGGTTGCAACACTCCGGAGGCCGCTTCTCCTTTAAGCGGGGCCAACCCGGCTCGCTGGCTTTTTCCCTCCCTCGCAGGGCCCGCCTCCTGAGGCACGACACGCCGCTCTGATGGCGAAGCCTCTTTTTAATTGAGACTGTCAGGCTGGATCCACGATGGAGCGGGAGGGGGCACGTAGCGGATATTGGAGCAGCAGCTCAGCCGCCTAAATCCGACCAAAGAACGGCAGCTTTTCCAGAGGAGGGCCGGCTGCTAGCAACGCCTGGCAATCCGTAGCTCCGCAGGATCTTCTTCCCAGAGGAGCCCAGAGGGATTCGCTCTCGCCCGCACCTCCTGCTTCTATCTCTCGCTTGGCAAGTGGAAGGGAAGGAGCCTAGCGGCGGGCGAAGCAGCGGAACGCCGAGCACTTGGAAACGGCCGGAGCTTGACCCTCCAGCGGATCGCCGCTTCGGGTCGCCTCCACCCCTCCTTTTTTTTTTGTTCACTTTCCTTCTGGGTGGGTTTGGGGACGGCGCCGGAACGCTTCTTCTCCCCTCCCTCCCTCCGAGAGTGACTGGTTTTGGACGCGCGCGTCCCTCTGCTCTCTCCTTCGTCCCCTGCTCGCTCCTTCGCTCCTCGTCCCCTTGTGCGATCCTCATGAAAAATCATATCTGGGGCAGCGACCCCCGGGCTCCCATGGCTGCAGCGATGCCGTGGAAGAGCGTGGAGTGGCTGCAGGAGGAGCTGGAATCGAGCGGGGGCAGCTCGCTGCTGCTGCTTGACTGTCGGCCCCACGAGCTCTTCGAGTCCTCGCATATCGAGACCGCCATCAACTTGGCTATCCCTGGCCTGATGCTCCGGCGCCTCAAGAAAGGTAATCTGCCCATCCGCTCCATCATCCCCAACAACGAGGACAAGGAACGCTTCGTCAAGCGCTGCAAGGCAGACACCGTCCTGCTCTACGACGAATCCACGGCTGAGTGGCAGCAGGACGGCGGGGCCCCCACCTCCGTCCTCGGCCTTTTGCTACAAAAACTCCGCGACGACGGCTGCAAGGCGTACTACCTGAAAGGTAAATGGGGAGGGGGTCGCACTCCGACCTCTCAGGCCTCCTGACAAGGGATTGGCGAGCTTTTTACTCCCTTCGTCGTCCCTTTATTTTATCAACCGGGCTGGAGGCTGCGAGTTCCCAGGCGGAGCAAAAATTCCCGCCTAATCGCACCCCCCCCCCCCACACACCTCACTGTTTGTTCTTATCTCTCCATTTCCCTCTGTCCTATCACGTATTCCCTGTTTCCCAATCTTAGTTGTTTTGCTGCCCTTACCGGAGGTTTTTCTCCCGCAGAAAAGATAGAAAGGGGGGAACGTCGGCATTTAAAACAAAACAAAACACGCGAAGGACTTCGAAAAGAGCGCGTGTCTTTCCTTCCTTTGGATTCGGCGAAGCAGGATTTTGCTTTTGCTTTCATCGCGTGTTTGATTAATTGTTGTTTTGCAAAATGGTTGCATGTGCCGAGTACTGTACATGCAGGTACCGTACTGGCCTCTGGGCCTCTCTGGTCTTGGTTCATTTCTCTCCCCCCCCACCTTCGGTAGGAACGGGAAAATGTCCCCCTCCTCCTGCTAAACTGTCCTGGGAGACATCATTCTCTCCCTCTCCAGAAGGAGAAATTCTGGCCAGATTCTTCCATTAACTATGAATGGGAAAAGTCCAGGAAAGCCCACTCCATTCCAAGATTCGGGGGTGATTATTTACTCTAGGCTTTACCTTACTCCTTTCTTCTATCAATTACGGTAGCAACCTTGGTTTTTAAAAGGAGAGGGAAACTATGTGGTCCCGTGTTGGACTACAGTTCCTATGAGTCAGAATGAACACTGGTCAAGGATTTTAGCAGTGATTATTCAGAAGTTCTGGAGGGCTCTGCCTTGCCTTGCCAGCCATCTACATTTTTTCCTTTCCCCTCCTGTCTTGGTGCCCTTTAGCGGCTCTTCCCTCCACAGATGGGGAGGGAGGGGAGCTGACAGCAAGGAATAGCTTGTTCTACCCCTTCTCTCACTGCCAGCCTAAGTTTATGCAATGGTCCCATTTGCTCCACTACACTGTTTTTGGGATACGCAGTTGATCGAGGGAAGTGGCCTGTAATAACCTAGAGAGAGCAGGCATTATTCGCTGCAGGCAGTTTGCCATTCTGCTTTTTAATTGAAATTTGTTCGGCAGATTAATCTCTTGTGTCTTGCGCCCTGCTTCCTCTTCTGTGTCTTTGAAGGCCCCGACTTGGTAGATCAGCCTTTGCCTTTGAGCAACTTGCCTGAGCTAGATGACGTATCTGGCCTTGCCGCATTGCATTGGGCTCTGCCTCCCATTCCTCCCTGAAGTTCATTTTGAATGAAGACCTTAATTCATTAAACTCCCCATTCAGCTTTCCTAAAACACTCTCCTCCCCTGGAAGCATTGTGATACAGTTACTCTGAGTGAGTGCCAAGGTAAGGATAATTGCCTTTTCCCAGGACACATACCAGCATGATCACTTGGTGGCAGGATTGAGGCAGAAATAGAAAGTGATACTGAGCCAAAATTGTCCCTCACTCAGTACTGTGTAAGTAAAATTAAAATTACTGATTTCCAAACAGTTCAAGGAAAAGGAAGTACTAAATAGTGCAGTAGGAGGAAATTGTTCTTAGGATAGGATATCTCTTCATGTATGTACATATATACATACGTATGTATGTATGTATGTATATATGTATGTATTTGCAAGCAGTTCAGTGAAAGCTTTCCTGTGCATTGCCCCAATTTTCCTTTTTCAGTATCTTTCTTGGTGTACATGTAAGATATGTTTTAAAAATTATTTAGCCCAAGTGCTGTATTAATACCACCATCTTTCCTCTTGACAATCCCAGTTCCTTTAAACTAGCCTTTTAAAATTGAGGAGTTAAGCTAATAATTTTCTCTTTTCCTCTCCTCTTCTGATTTAGAAGAGAGCCTGAATGGGAAATGTTTCTAATTAAAATTCCAAAATGGCTGTTTCATATTGTCTTCCTTTTTCTGGAGGGGGAAAAAGAAACCTGATTCTCCCCTTCCTGTTTATGAATACAGCTGAACTCTGTTTGGTGACTTTATTCCAACTGTGCCAGGCCATTTAAATATCACTAGGTCTTTTATAATGGTACTGCTTGGATGCCTATTAAATATTCCGGAGAGAATTTCAGGTTCCATGTACATAAGTAGAACACTGAATGTAGATAGACATTCTTTGGGCACATTTCTATATGTGTAGCTCTTTTTTTGACTGTGATCATAACTATACAGTTAGCTATTTAGCTGATTGCAAGGAATATTCACATATTGCAATTTTGTTAACAAATGAAGTTTCCATTCCTATCTCAAATTCACCTTCAGATACAGAGTGGCTTCTGTATATCTGCTATTATTTTTAATTTATTACTTGTCCATTTAAAGCTAAACCAATTCTCTCTTTAAACATCCTTGATAGGTAAACTGGAAATCTCTTATTCTCAGGTTTTGTCACCTTATTCAACAGAACTTCTGTAAATATGTACCAGGTAATTTAGCAGGTGAAGCATCTTATTATAACTGAATAGTCTTGAAAAAGCAACAGCTGCTGAATTTCTGCCTCCTACAGAGTTGCAAGAACACAGGAGCCCCTCAAAAATTGAATAACCTTTGATTCCAAACTTAGGAAATCTTAATTTTACTACTTTGTCTTTTAAATCAAAAAGTAAGAGTGTGTCTATGTGGAACCAATCTTCCTCAGATTGGTTGTCCACTTTTTCTCAAAGAATACCTGTTGAATGATTGAATACTTCTTTAATTGCTTCCTTTTCTCCATATGTTCTCGTGCAAAAACTAGTTAAGGAAAATGTTCATTTAAATGCTGCTTGTTGGTATATAGGTCTCAAACATATGTACAACAAATTTTAAAAAACATATAAACTACATTTGCTACAGAATTGATGTTAAGGCAATAACTTTCCTAAGGCCAAGCAAGTTTTACAAAATAACATTCCCATTTTTGAGTTCTCCAAATTCTTCCTTAGACAGGATGTAAACATAAGGGTAGTGGGTGCAGGAAGATAGCTTGCTGAAGTTGAATGTATGGATTCTGCATTTTGTTATTCTTTTAAAGTTTCAATCATTCAAATTGGGCTTTGTCTGATAGAATAGAACAGATTTGGAAGGGACCTTGGAGGTCTTGTAGTCCAACCGCCTGCTTAGGCAGGAACCCCTGTACCACTTCAGACAAATGTTTATCCAATCTCTTCTTAAAAACTTCCAGTGTTGGAGCATTCACACACTCTGGAGGCAAGTTGTTCCACTGATCGATGTGATGATGCAGGTTGCATTGAATACTACTTTAGCAAGTTGGGATGAAGAAGCAACATGTGATGTACCAACTTTTAAAATATAAAACCCATCTATTAATTATCATTAATTAAAATGCCGTGACACAATTTTGGGAAGAGTTAAGCTCGAGACACAACAAAATGATAGACTCATGGCAACATGATTCAGTTAAATTAGTGACACTTAAAACACAATTCTAAACACTTTTACTTGGCAACAAGTTACAGTAAATGTAAAAGGGCTTTAAGGAATGTCTGTAACATTGCACTGTGCTGTTACAGTTCTTGCTATATTGGTACCATCACCTTTAGGATTCTTAACATTTTACTGTCTTCTGCTCAATGTGATCTGCAGACAGTGTCGGTGAGATAACACTTGTCTCCATGGTGTAAAAACTTTCTGATTAGAGGACTGCAAGTTAGGCTGCTGTTTAAAATAGAGGAACAGGCCAGGCCTGTTTTGGTGAGTTGGCAGCTGAGATTACTATGGCAGAGGTTGAGAAAATCAGGTAGCAGCCTTATGTACACAGTTAACTGAAATAAATCCAGGTGATTTTAAACTTCAAATTGTCTTAAACTTTTTATTTCTGCAAGTGGTATTTCTTTTGGGGGCCCCAATGTGACTCCAGCTCTCTTGCTGTTAAATGTATATATTCATGTGTTATTAATCCTGTTTTAGTTTTAAGATTGATTTTATATTCAAGGAATCTTCTGGGCCTCCCAGAGAAAGTGGTATTTTACAGCATAAAATTAATTTCTTTTTAAATCCACAATCATGGTTTGGGGAGGTTATATTTAAAGAGCAAATTTCTAAGACCTCACCGACTTTTAAGAAACATGGCATTAAAGCATATCTTCTCTTCACCTCCCACAGGTGGATTCAATAAATTTCAGACCGAATACTCAGAGCATTGTGAAACCAATCTTGACAGTTCTTCTCCGGCCAACTCTCCTCCTGCCTCTGTCCTTGGTCTGGGAGGGCTGAGGATAAGCTCTGATTGCTCTGATGGAGAATCTGACCGGGAACCCAGCAGTGCCACAGAGTCTGATGGGAGCCCAATCCCAAACAACCAGCCGGCTTTTCCTGTCCAGATTCTTCCCTATTTGTATCTGGGTTGTGCCAAAGATTCCAGCAATTTGGATGTCTTGGGCAAATATGGCATCAAGTACATTCTGAACGTCACTCCCAATCTTCCTAACATGTTTGAGCACGATGGAGAGTTCAAGTACAAACAGATTCCCATCTCGGATCACTGGAGTCAGAATCTCTCCCAGTTCTTTCCTGAAGCCATCACTTTCATTGGTAGGTGTGGGCATCTTGTTCTTGACGTCACAGCCCTTTTGGGGTAGTGTTCTATCATAATCTGGCTGTTTTCTGCTCTTACTACTATCTGCTTGCTATAGATTTCATGTGTCTAAGTTTAGATTTGGCATGTGTAAGTTAGTACGGTAGGTACTGGTAAATGTGCCAGCATTTATAAGCTTTAAATATAACTGAGTTTGGCTGCAGGCTTCATTCCAGTTAAAGCCAAAAGATTATTCTCCATCTGACTTCAGTGAATTAGAAATGATAACATTTGTAATAGATTACAGGGAATGAATTGGCTTTTGATTTCTGTTTTAGAGGTTCAGCTCTGCACAGCTGAGCTGTACACATCCCCCACCCAATAATATATTTCAGCCAAAAATCAATTCCAACCCAATGTCGTGAATCCTTACTCATGTTAAATGTTGGAGCTTATATGGTCAGCATGGTTCCATGATATGCTGATTAGACTTTGTGTCAGAGTTGCTTAGGAGAAGAGAGTAGCTTCCTTCTTCACATTCCTGTGTCCTGGAAACTCTCCATGCTGCTAAGTATACACCATTGTGGAACCCTTGTGTCCTACCAAAGTTGCAAACCATTTCAGGTGTTCACATTAAGTAACCTCAAAAAAACGTGTCTCTGGCTCTCACAAACAAAACACACCTCTACCCATCTACCATTTGATCATTAAAGTTAGTCTTGGTACATGTATTGGTTCATTAACATGTTAAAGTCACCTGAGGGCATTCTTGTGTGAACCAGATAATATTACTTGTAGGTGTTATTGACTCCCAACATGTTGAAGCAGAGAGCTAAAAGATGAGATTTTTATTTTAAAAATTGAATTTTATCCTTCAGTATTTCTGGCCCATTTCATTTTTAAAATTGCAATTGTACTGCAGTTTATCTGCCACATTACATATGCTACAAATAATGTAGCCACTGGCCAGCCCCGGGCTCTTACTGTAGCAGCAACATATGCTTGAGTGAATTGTTAAATGTAAATTAATCAAAGTTGTGTTCTTCCTGATGTTCCATATATTCTAAATTCATATTTTTATAGAAAGTGCAGGCTTAGATACTGATTTCCAGAGAGGTACAAGCTGGTCTTTGTTTTTCTATTATATCAGTTGATCAAAAGTTTTGTATTTGCTTAAAGGGCTGTTTGTGGAATGTGGTATTTAGATACTAGCTTAGTCAAAACATCCTCTCCTATGCAAACCACAATTTGGTTTTTAGAACAGGAAATGATTACAGATTAAAATAGAAAAAAAATGTGTCCAAATAGAACACTAACACACATTTGGAGAAACTTTTTCATTTAGAAGACAATGCTGAGTGGTCTGGCACTGATTAATGGCTTGGACCATGATACTAAATGAAAAGCCAACAAGTTCATTCCTTAAATTTTCTTTGGTGTCATAGAGTTTATGAACTCTCACATTCTGTTCTTTAGCTAAATTACAGATTTTTTCCAGGCAT
Organism: Diadophis punctatus similis; assembly: GCA_023053685.1. Classification (NCBI taxonomy): domain Eukaryota; kingdom Metazoa; phylum Chordata; class Lepidosauria; order Squamata; family Dipsadidae; genus Diadophis; species Diadophis punctatus. The sequence goes on from JALIGW010000002.1 coordinate 192,788,374, forward strand.
AAAATCCATCCCTCAACACGTGTCCTTTCATAGTCATGTTGATATCAATGAATGTGTGTAAGAATATATTGTATCAATGGTATCCCATCAGTAGAGTATATTGTCAACTACTCTCCATCTGTTCTGGGATCCTTCAGAACAGATCTGAGATATGCAAAGGAAAACAACAGGAAAACCTGTTGCGTAGGCTAAAATAAATGTTAGGTACAGTTGCCTGAAGCTAAATATAGAGAAACATAAATGTAGTTGCAGTCTTATCCTTACTTTATTGCAAAGATATCAGATAACTATATTTAGGATTGGGATGTAATATTTGTTATGTGTAGACATTGTAATTAACATTCCTCAGTTACTGCTAGTGCTTTTAGCCTGTGAAAACTGTTCACCCTTAAGTAGGAGCCTAGTTTCTTTAAGTCCTACTGTCTACTTGAATATAAGAGCTGGGTTGGTGCAGTGGTTAAATGCAGCACTGCAGGCTACTGCTAGTTCAGCAGTTCTGCTGTTCAAATCTCACCGGCTCAAGGTTGACTCAGCCTTCCATCCTTCCGAGGTGGGTAAAATGAGGACCCAGATTGTTGGGGGCAATATGCTGAACTCTGTAAACCGCTTAGAGAGGGCTGTAAAGCACTATGAAGCGGTATATAAGTGTAAGTGTAAGTGCTATTGCTATTGCTATAATGAAATATGAAATATAGTCCCACGGGATTGGGCGGCCTATAAGAGCGTCTAAATAAATAAAATAAATAAAATGTTTGTATTTCTTTTAAAGACTTTTAACAAATGTTAGATCTTTAACATCCACTTGAACCAGGTTGGGTTTATTTGGAAAACACAAACTATTCACTGTAGTTCTCACCTTTATAGTACTATTTTTTTTTAATCATATGGCAACATTTGTCAACTTAACTAGTTGTAAGTCAGCCAGCCAAATGCTGATTAATATTAAACAGAAACAAGGATTAAGTAAGCTTTGCCTTTAAAAGTTTCCAGGAACTTTGGATGCAAAACTACTATTGTAACTTCTGTCATTCTTCTCAAGATATGTCTGGCTTGTTTCTTTATCATCTCCAATTATATCAATTGCTTACGTCTTTTATGTGGCAAGACAGCATGAACTAATATTTAACTGTCCTGATTACACCAATCTGATTGTCTTTGCATCTAGGCAGCATGTGAGACTCAAGGGAACATTGAATTGTGAAGAAAAACTGCTTAACTGAAAGTGCATTTATTATAAGCTTTTAAGTCAGGGGTGTCAAACTCACGTCGTCACGGCAGCGTCACGTGACGTATCGGGACTTCTTTCCCCTTTGCTAAACCGGGCGTGGCCAGCGTGTGATGCATCCGGCCCGCGGGTCGGGAGTTTGACAGCCCTGGTCTAAGTTAAACTTCCCTATTCTACCCTTGCTTTAAAAACCCCTCCCCTTTTGTTGTTGTTGTTGTTGTTGTTGTTGTTGTTGTTGTTCAGAAATCTCACATGTTCCTTCCTGTTGCAGATGAGGCCCGTTCCAAGAAGTGTGGCATTCTAGTCCACTGCCTTGCTGGCATTAGCAGGTCTGTAACAGTAACTGTGGCCTATTTAATGCAAAAGCTCAATTTGTCTCTGAATGATGCTTACGATTTTGTGAAAAGGAAAAAGTCCAACATTTCCCCAAATTTCAACTTCATGGGACAGCTTCTGGACTTCGAAAGAACTTTGGGACTCAACAGCCCATGTGACAACCGCTCGCCTGCGGACCAGCTGTATTTTACCACCCCAACCAATCACAACTTGTTTCAGCTGAACACATTGGAGTCCACATGAAGGAGATTTCGTTGGGGGAACCTCAAACCTTGAATAGCTTCTCTTGAGCATTTCAAATTCATTAATGGAAAAAGTTTTTTTTCCCAGTCAGCTTTGAAAGAACTGGTTTCTCCAAGCAGATCTACCTAGTTGCTGCTTAATTGAAAAGGTGTGCACCGTTTATTAGTATTCGGATGCAAATCCAAATGGTTCGGAAGAGTTACTTCTCATTCACCGGAATTATTTCATGTGGTGGACGGCCTGACATTCTGACTGCAGCTGTTATGGCAATAACTGTTTTCTAGTTGTGCGTAGAGACTGATACAGTACACTTCACTCATGCACATGTACCACAGACACACACACGTGTATTACTGGATCAGTGTGGGTTGGCTTGGTGTGGAAAGTAAAGAAGACTCGTGCACTTAGCAAACTTGACCAATAAGTGTTGGCCTGAGACTGTTGTTTTACATCCCAGTTTACTTTTTTTTAAAAAGAGGTAATCTTATACTCTTTCTTGGGTTCAAGCTCTTTTTCAATATGTACGTTCCTGACTGTTTGTACAGACCAGGTTGCAAAACCAGTATTTTATTCTGTTTGTGTTCGATTTTATGTTTTTTAGATATAAGAGAGAGAAAGAGGAAAAAATTCAAATGTTTCTATTGACCAAATGCATTTTGCACACTCTGTAAAGCCTCAATATGTTCTCTAGCATGTTACTGGGGGTGGGGTGGGGAAGAGACAAAGAATGACCTGTTGCTATACCTGGGTAACATCTAGCTAGAGTTTTCATGATTTAAGAGAGCCAGTTGGTAAATTATGCCCCTCTGCACCATGTTCACCCTCATAAACTTTTCTGCACTGACTCTGCCAAGGTGACTAAGCACCAATGTGCTATCTGATTTAAAAAAAAAAGTCCCATTGCCCCATCCGATTCTGTACCCATCACCAGTCTGTTCAATATTACCTGAGATAACATCTCATATAACCTCCATGAAGAGCTGGTAAAATCACGCTTGGAGGCTCTTGGTTGCAGTGCGCAACCTTTTTGACTGTTAACATCACCAGCTGGCCTGAAATCACTCCAGCTTCCAAAGCAATGAAAATGCTGTTCATGTTGTTAGCGTTTATCTGGCACACTTGATTCTTATATATAAATGGGTGCATATATATGTACAAGTGCATATATATATATGTGTGTGTACATATATAAATATATTGCATGGAAGGAGCAGCCTGGAGGTGAACAAAGAATCAAACAATATTGCTGTTGTAGAAGGTTTGAGCACAGATTTCCTAAGGCAGCTTCCCTCACCTGGCATTTTCCATATGGGTTAAGATGACAATGCCCAGATTTCCTATCAAGGCTAGTTTAGTCTAAGGCTGCCTGACAATTCTGGGAACTGTGGTGCCAGCATGCGAAGGAAACCAGTTTGGGAAGGTAACTTGGGTACAACCAGAAGGTACTTTAAATAGGGACCATGGGATTATACTACTTAGGAAAAAAGGGTGTATGTGTGTGTGAGAGAGGGAGGGAAGGCTATTGGAGGTTTTTGGGAGAACTACTTTGCTGTGCCTTCTATAACAAGAAGACTTGTCTATATTTCTCATTAATGTACAATACTAGATGAGAGAAAAGTGGTGCTTAATTTTTTTCTCGGGAGGAGGGCAGAATGGACATTGAAAAATATTGGCTGCAGTGTAGTCCCTCCTTTTTCCCACCTCCCTTTCCACTTTCACTCTCAAACTTTTAAAAGCCACGGAGTCTTTCCCTCCCCCTAAAATATTCATTTTTTAAAATATATATATATATATATCCTTTTTTCAAAAGTAAATAAATCTCCACCTGGAAGAATGTTTAATGCTATCACATCATGGAACTGTGATGTGTATATGTGTGTGTGTATGTGCTTTTAAGAAAATATTGGAATGATTTTTTTTAATGTATCAATGTTAGGGTTAATGGTCATTTAGGCAGGAAAAGTGGAGCACTACACATGGATGAGCAAGCAGACGAGGAATCTCCTAACTGCATCTTACCTCAAGGAGAAATTTTATTTATCAGGGATTTAGTGCATCTGTATCTTAAGCTGGTTTCTATAAAGGCTTCCTGTGCCAATGGTGGTCTACTTAAAAATGCATCCTCTTCGTATATGCGAGAATTTGTTAGTGAGGGGACAGCTTTTGCTTTCTGTGTTTAATGAAGGAAAAAATGAGTGAGCCTATATATCCTGAACCCAATATTGGGACTTTGTTTATATTGCAAATAAATACTATTTTTTCTTTAAAAACAACAACAGTGCTTCTGTGTCTAAAGTGTTTCCCAAGACAGTTTGGCTTCCTGTTTCTTTTAAAGAAACATCATTCTGTTTGCCTTTAATACATAACTCCAACCCAATTTCTATTTGCTTGTCAGTGTTTATATAGCATTTGGTTACACACACAGCTTAATTTTGAAGGGCTGTGGTAAGAACTGGAGAGAGAGGCTCTGATGTAAACCAAAGCTTTAAGAACATCCTGAACATCCCTATTGGCCAAACTCTTTTCATAGGCAAGACAAGTGTGGTTCTGGTTTCCCTTGATTGCAATCTTACAAGAACCTTCCTGATGGATATCGATGAACTTCTCGTAAATAAGCTGAAATTTATTCTGAAACATTCAGTACTGAAGTCAACTGAATCTTTAGAAAGCTCTCTTGGCCAATCGAGCTTTGTTCCTTGGAGAACTCAGTTGTAGAGTGATCACAGGAGGACATGAGTTTGCCACTTCACTTTTCACTTTCAAATTTAGTTTGAATGTCACTGGAAATTCGGTGACCAGAGAAAGAAGTTTTGTGTTTACCAATCGGATATAAGCAGGTCCATACCTGTCAGAAATCCTGTGAATACAAGGCAATTGCACCTTTGCCTAGCAATTTCAATTGAAATTACAGCTTAAAAGCTGCCTTGGATGGTAGTCGTGGCTATTTCTAGGCTGCGAAAAATTGTACCTCTTCAATTTCTACCTGTTAGACCATGTGTATATTCAGACTACTTTGAGTATTAAACATGCTTAGTAGTAGGTTTTGATACTACTAAGCTGAGATGAGACCTACTGAAGATGAGACTGGGAAACATTTCTTTTGTTACCCCTACTTCCACCCTATCTCTCCCTCAGCTAAGAAACCATTGAAGATTGCTAAATGAAGGAAGGCTCTTGGATCATTTCTTTTTCTCAAAATTCTTATGAAATAGCCAAAGGAAAAACATTTGCTATGTTACAGTATCTCTCTAAACTGTCCCCCTCCATCTTATACTGATACTTAATGTAGTAGTATGGCCCCATCCAATGACAATAGCAAATCGGCCCACATTAGCCATCAACAAAATGGAGGTCTTAACCCGAAGTGTCCAGACTGTAACTGAAGGCTTAGACTGCTTGTGGGCTAATGGATGAGAGAGCCAATATTTTTGTCTGGAGTTAGGTGACCCGAGAGTATGCTTAACAGTCACTGCTTGTTTGCTTAAGTGTGCTTTACACAAGCACTGAAGAAGCTCACTGTTTGCCCAGCTGGTGAGAAGAATTTTGGCTCATTGCTGATGCTCAGGGCTTCAACTGAGCTGATACAAATCTGCCAACTTTCCACTCTCTGAAATGTACCTAAAAACTAGCTAATCCTATTTTTATCCATCTCCTCTTTTGTGTCACATCATAATTTGTTAAGTTGGAGGGGATGGATTGTCTTTGTAAGCTCTTTCAGGAGACTTATTAATGAAAGAGTAGGATACAAATGCAGTTGAGTAAATAAAAATTGCCTCACCAGATGTCTGGCACCACAGATCTGGCTTTGTCAATGGCTGTTTCCTTAGTTAGGTTTACAAGCAAGCAATCCAAAAATCAGTTGTCGTCACAATAGCCACCTTCAGGGTTACATTTAAGGAAAGGAAACCAATCTGTTAGGAAGGAGCAGAAAATTGATACAGAGAATAGAAAAATAGCAGGGTTTAATTGGTGTGGTAGAAGTAGGAAGAAAGGAAGCATGCTTGGCAAAGATTCAGTTGCAAAATGTTTAGTAAACCTAATCAATTTTAAGATTAAATTGGGAATTTTGAGAGTATATATTACTATGAAATTCAAATATAGTATGTAGTTTCATAGTAGTTCCAAAGTTGTTTTTTCAAAAGGAAATTGAACTTTTTGTTTTTCCTTGAAGAGGTTTTGCTTCTCATCCATGAAGCCTCTTCAGTTCTGACTGAATAGTGCAGAATGGAAGGATTTATAGTTTCATAGTATATATTATTTTGGTAGTTTTGCTGCTCAAATCTGTTGAAGAAAAGGGGGATATCAATGGTATAAACAAATAATTTAGCAAAATTAATAAGAATACAGAAGAAAAATGTGGTGGTATAACATCCAGAATCTGCATTTGTTAATCTTGCTGATTCATCATTTAATTAAAGTTTATTTTTAAATATGCTATAATTGGCTGAATTTGTACAATGTGCTCAACCATAAATCATAGCATTTAACATTTGTCTTCTATCTTATACTGAGATGGACCTTTACTTCAATGTTTGAAGCTGGCCATTTGAGAACTTTGCCTACCATGGTCTTCATCAAAGAAACCTTAAGCTTCTCAAGAACACATATATGTACAAATACATGTTTCAGAGAGACTGTAGTAGTAAGACTGTGGTCTTTTCTTTATCTACTGTTGATCTTTTGGTTGCCCCTAAAAACATCCTTGGAAAGGATTCAGGGTAATAATAGCCTCAGTTGTGTAAACTAAAGGTTTTTTTTTTTCAGAGTATCTGATTGTGAATTCTGGAATAGCGCTGTAACTATTTTTAATCGTCTGCTGACTGGATACTTAAACCACATGACTAAATATAATACTGTGTGGGACAGAAATGGCATTCCTGTGAAAGAGATTTGAAGAGTGTTCCACAATGACCACAAGGTCTAGAAATGGTACTTATTGAGTTTGAATGACATTTCCATTTTGGCATGTAGTGGGTTCCCTTTCTACATCCTTAACATTTCGGTTAAATAGAGAGCTTCCCTTCTCCATTGTTGATGGATATGAGACCGTGGAGAGAAAATTTGTAGCTCAGGGTTGAAACAAGGGCCCTTGGTGATATAATAAAGGGCAGCATGCAGGAGTGGGTTCTAACTTACCTTGCCATCAGTTTGCTTCCTCCTGCGCCGCGTGGCTGCACATGCATTGCATGCACGCGCATGCGCAATGCCAAAAAACAAGCAAAAAACAAAAAAGCAAAAAACAAGATGGCGGCGTATGCGCAGTGCTGAAAACCAGCAAAAAAAAAATTTTTTTAAAAAAAAGATGGCGGTGTCCACAGACCAGCATTGACAGAACCAGCTCCATGACATCACCACCGGTTTACTACCGGTTCTATAGAACCGGTGTGAACCGGGAGGAATCCACCTCTGGTAGTATGCCATCTTAGTAATGTTGTTAAATGATATGTTAAATATCTACAGTATGTTCACAAGGAGTGCTGGAAGATTTCCTTCAAACAATATTAACAAGAGAAAGGAGAAACCTGTATGTTTTAGGATAACTTATGATTGTCCTACTTATGGGTTGTAGAGAACATAAAGGAAACATCATGGGGGCTTTAAGTGTCAATTTATCACATGCTGGCCACACCCACTGGCAGTTGGAACAGTTCTTTTCAGGTGGGGAGGGGGAGTAGAACGTGTAACTCCTTAACATCAGAGCGTGTTAATTACTGTATAAGCATTAATAATGATCTGATGGTCATTTTGAAAAATCCTTTCTTAACGAGCACCTAGAAGCCAAGAGGAAGATAGGAGAGCAGAGGCTTCTGTGGGGCAAGCCTGAGGGAGAGAAGGGGAAAGGAGAGGAGAGGCTTCTGTGGGGCAAACCTGAGGTAGAGAAGGGGAGAGAAGGGGAGAGAAGAGGTCGATCATAATTAATTTTCAAGCTTTAAGTGTCAATTTATCAAGCCCAATCACATAGTTTCATAGCGAAGCATGGGTATCCAGCTAGTATCTCTCTCTATATAAAAGCCAAATGCCACTCACTCATCACAAAATCTCCAGAATTGTAAAGCCTTCAAACTTGAAACTTGGCACATATGTTCCTCTTGGCTTCTAGGTGCTCGCTAAGAAAGGATTTTTCGAAATGAGCATCCGATCATTAGTATTTCTTATACAGTATTATATTAATTAATACACTCTGATGCTAAGGAGTTTGATGTTCTACTCCCCCTGAAAAGAACTCTGTTCCAACTGCCAGTTGCCTTATATTAACACGCTCTGATGCTACCCCTTTGCTAAACCGGGTGTGGCCGTGGCCAGCACGTGACTCATCCGGTCTGCGGGCTGGGACATTCTACTACCCCTCCCCACCTGAAAAAAACTCTGTTCCAACTGCCAGTTGCCTTATATTAACACGCTCTGATGCTAAGGAGTTACACATTCTACATAAATTTTCAAGCTTTAATTGTCAATTTATCAAGCCCGATCACATAGTTTCGTAGCGAAGCACGGGTATCCAGCTACTAGTATTCTTATATACTGTATAAGAAATACTAATGATTTGATGGTCATTTCAAAAAATCCTTTCTTAGTGAGCACCAAGAGGAACATACATGCCAAGTTTCAAGTTTGTAGGCTTTATGGTTCTGGAGATTTCATGATGATGTGTGAGTGGTATTTGGCTTTTATATATATATATATATAGATTACACAGTTTACAAACAACAATGCTGGACTCATCCAACATATTAAAACCAAACCAGACAGACCACACTATGTCTTAGAGTAATGTAGGATTCCAAAAATTCTGTCCGTGTTAACACTTATGGAAAGGCACTATGATATTTTTGAAGCCTGTTTCCTCATTATTCATAGAGACTGAGATACAATTTCCACAGTGAACAATTCTTTCCAATCCCAACCATAGATCACATTGGGAAGTCTGGAGCAGGTGAAGACAGATAAGGGGTGCCCGGACTGCAATTTTTTATTTCCACCAAGATTAATACAAGGCCTGTCCCTTGTGTGTGTCTCTTGTGTGGCAGTGGTGGTAGAAATAACTACATTATTAAGTTAGCATGTATTTGAATTTGGAAGCAGGCGATGAGGTTGTCCTCAGGTTTTCCAACATGACGCAGCCCAGCCTGTTCATTTTACCTCCTTTCCTATATTTTTCTCTTCAAATTCTGGGAGAATGAGAGCTGGATAAGCAAGACAGGCTCAAAAGAACATTGAAACATGTAGTCACCTTTGAAGAAAGAAACATAAAAATTCTCATGTTTGCTGAAAAATGGACTTAGCACCTCGATGAAAATTCTCCATCAGATTTTCAACTTCTCAGGAAATATTGTCTCTGCAGTGAATTACAATGAATTGAAATTCTAACTTTCTCAGTGACAAGTTCTGAGCAGTAACTGTTTTGTGGATGAATGACTGTTTGTGGCTTTCAGCATCTATTTTTCAGTAGCAGTCAATCTTGGCAGTGTCAGTGTCTATCAACTAATATACGGTATTAATCAACATTTGATAGAGTCCGACATGCAGCAGTCAATATCTGCCAACCAACACATGATCATGGTTTATATTTAACGTGATCTGTCAGTTGACCTCAAGTACCAGGCAATAAGATAACTTTTATTGTCTTTTTTTTTTACTGTGAGCACATTGGCCCACACTAAAAATGAAATTCTGTTTGGTATATATATATAATATTTGGTAGTATCTGGCCAATAGCAGATGCTAATGTGTGGACACATGCTGTAATACAGAAGAGTAGATTGTTTGGGTCAGCTATGGTTGGATCTCATTTCTCAGCAGCCCTAGGCAACATGGCCATTGATTAGGAATGCTAAGAGTTGAGCTGAGGTCCACAATTCTCCATAGTGGATGGAGCTATCATCCAGGATGGGTTACATCACGTCTCTCAACCAATAGGACTGAGTCTTTTTGTTAATGTAATTCTGCCTCTGTCTCCAAGACCCTCTTTTTGACTCAGTCTGGACACCAAAGAGGATGTGTGGTCACCCATCTCCTGATAGCCACATCCACTATAGACGGAAGACTAACGAATTTCTTTCCTTGCAGAATCGTAAGTATTCCCTTTCCCTCCCCCCCCACCTCCAGGCTCGAGAGGCAGCGGCAATAGGGAGCCTGGCTCTCGCCGCAGGCTGTCTGCCGCTTGCATCCGGACCTAATTAAGTCCAAGCGGCCAACATGGTCCTAGCCCGGTCACCCTCACCTCCCTATGCAGCGTACGGGCTCACTGCGAGGCGGTTGAGTCGCGTTCCCGCCCACGCCCCAGGTGACCGGGATCTCCTTAACTGGACCTCCACAGCCAGGGAGTCCCCAGGAACCTAAACAATTCGAGCCGACTCCCAGGGCAGCAATCGGGCTTCTTCCGCCCGCTGCCCACCCGGCCTGCTCCCCACAGCCTAGAACTTCGGCGCCCGGCCTTGTTGCAAGTTTAAAATCGGCGCCATTACAGCAGGACCGGAGTAGCTCCCTCACGCATGCGCAGCAGCCCTAATGGCCGGCGCAAGCGGCAGCAGCCACAGAAGCCGCTTTTTCTACCACTTTAAAAGCAAAATCGGCCAGATTGGGCGAATTCTCCTCCGGAGGCAGCACCTTAAGGCCAATGATGGAAGAAGTGGATCGGCTGTTAAAGGCCAAATTTCACCGCGGCCGCCATTTTCCCGGCGGTTAAAATTCCTGCCAAAAGGGGAGGGGCTTACCGTTCTTCCTTCTCACTCCCCAGGTACCAGAAGCTCCTCCATTAACATGGCAGCTGCAAATAAGAAACAAGGGGAGATTGAGGAGGCTTATTCACCTCCAGAGCTGACCTTACCCTCCCAGGGCAGGGAAGACCAGGAACCCAGGAAGGGCAAAGGCAGGGAGCTGAAATCAAAGGCCAAAGCCCCTACTAGAGATGAATCTCGCAGAGACAGGGCTTTAAAAAAGATTTGCAACAAAGCTGCTAGGAATAATCCGGGCCCTTCTGATCTGATTATCCACCCTGAGCCCCCCAGATCAGAGGATTTTGGGGATTCCTCATCCCTGGATGCCAGGGATCTACCTCTCGCAGATGCAGACATCTGGGAACAGGGAGCTGTTTCCCAGATGAGGGAGGTAGCCTCTATTAGGGCGGCATCTAGGCCATCAGCCACTTTCACCCCTACCGCAGCTGGCCTATGATCAGATACCCCAGCCTGCCTTCAGGACCCCACAGTCCAAGCTATAATTCAGGCAGCAGTTAGAGACAGGGTATCAGAATGTCTTCAACTAATGCAGCTACCTACCCAAGCAGACCAAGGGGGCGGGCCTGTCCCCACTGCTGCATCATCCCAACCTAATGATGATTACTACGATTGGTATGCGGGGACCCAGGGGAACCAACCACAGACCACCTCCCAAGAGGAAGTCTCCGGGGAAGGGACAGGCCCAGACCTGGAACTGTCCGAGGACGAGGGATTGGCCCCTGACCCTCCTCCCACCACCGGACTGTTTCACCCCAGCTTATTTAAGTCACTCTTATTCAAGGCGTAACGCCTCCAAATGGGGACCCACCGAAACAGCTAATCCGGCTGATGATTCCCAAATTGATCCCTTATTTTCGGAAAGTGCTCCGGAGGCCCAAGTCGTTCCTTGCCCCCCGTACTTTGTACAGGCTGTACGCTCACAATGGACCACTCCTGTCACGGGTCCCGCTCCATCGGCCCTGGAGAGACGCTACTTTAACATTGGTTCAGATATTGTTCCAGCCCTCCAGGTTCCACCTGTGGACGCCCCAGTCCTGGCGCACTTCGCAGTGCCGACCTTGCCTGCAGACTCCGCGGACCTCCTGCGACCGGAGGACAAGAAGGCGGAACTGGCACTCCATCGCAACTATCTGGCAGCGGCTTGGGCCGTACGGGCCTCCACGTCGGCCTCCTTCTTCTCCCGCACATCACTGGTATGGCTCCGGGACCTTCAGGAACGCCTGCCTCAGTCCGAAACACGGGCACACCGGGACATTAACAAACTTTTGGCGGCAGCACGCTACACGGCAGACGCCACTCTTCAATCGGCCCGATTCGCATCGAGAGCGATGGGGTCCTCGGTGGTGATAAGAGGGCTACACTGGCTTCGGTCTTGGCAAGTGGACATCAAGCTTAAATGGCGACTAGCCACCTCGACCTTCGACGGCACCCAACTGTTCGGCGCATTGTTGGATCCCATCCTCGTAGAAACTAAGGACAAAAGGAAAATCCTCCCTTCTAACCAACGCAGAGGAGCTTCAAGACCAGCCCCCTATTCCAGGCGGCCTTTCAGACAACCTGACCCACCCCCCTCCTACCCTCAGCGACCACAAGGTCAGTACGGGAATCAGTTCGGGAATCGCCAACGATTTCCCCAGGACAGGGCCTTCAGGGGGAGGCAAGCTAGACGGCCCTTTAGAGGGGGAGGGGGTCGTCCCTATAGACGCACTAAGTGAGCCCTCGGACGATCTCCCCATCGGCGGTCGCCTTCTACTTTTCGCCGACCGGTGGGAGGAGATCACCTCCGACTCTTGGGTCAAGGAGACGCTAAAATTCGGCCTCTCCTTGGAATTTCTCTCCCCCCCCCCCCCGAGATTCTTTATCCGTAGCCCAGTTTCCAACAGACCTTCTAAACGAATCCTCATGAGCAACGCCATCTCACACTTACGGGAAATTCGAGCCATCCAACAAGTACCGGAGGACCAAATTGGGCAGGGGTTCTACTCCATACTATTTGTAGTCCCCAAGAACTCGGGAGGGTGGAGAGCCACCCTAGACCTTAAAAGACTGAACCGTCACATTCGATACCGACGGTTCAAGATGCACTCACTCCAGTCCATCCTGGCGTGCATTCGGAGGGGCGACCTCCTAGCTTTCATTGACCTCACGGAGGCCTACCTCCACATCCCCATCTTACCTGAGCATCAACAATTCCTCAGGTTCTGCTATGGGGGAGTTCACTATCAATACAGAGCCCTTCCCTTCGGCCTATCCTCCGCTCCCCGGGTGTTCACCAAGGTAGTGGCAGCCCTAGCGGCACACCTCAGAACCATTCCAGTCCGAGTATACTGCTACTTAGACGACATCCTTATCCTGGCCTCCTCCTTTGAGCAGGCTGTCCGCGATGTCGAGGTAACCCTTTCTACCTTTCGACACCTCGGATTCTCCATCAACCTGGAGAAGAGCCGTTTATCCCACAGTACCTCTCTCATTCACCTGGGCACCATCATCGATTCCCAACAGTGTAGGGTCTTCCTCTCCCAGGACCGCATGGATAGTATCCTTGACCTAGTCTCCATGGTCTTGCGATGTCGTAGGGTTCCCCTTCGCCAGCTCTCCACTCTCCTGGGGAAGATGATTTCAGCCATCAACATAGTCCCCTGGACTCGCCTGCATTCCAGGGACTTGCAATGGCTCCTCTTACCTTTTCAGAAGACCGGACGGGGCTCCTCCCCGGCGAAAATCCTGGTGCCACAGTCGGTCTGCCAGTCGCTCCGCTGGTGGAAATCTCCCTCGTTGCTCCAAGTATGCCTCTTCCTCGAACCTTCCAGGCTCATACTTACCACCGATGCCAGCCTGACGGGATGGGGAGCCCATCTGGAAACAGCAGTCGCCCAGGGCCTCTGGTCCCCCCAGGAGGTATCACTCCCCATCAACTTGCTGGAATTGCGAGCCATCAGGCTAGCCCTGCTGAAGTTCAAAGCCCTAGTCCAGGGCCGTCACATATTGGTCCTAATGGACAACACCACGGCCAAGGTACATGTCAACAGGCAGGGGGGCACCCATTCCCGCGCCCTCATGGACGAGGCCTGGGCCCTGGGCACCTGGCAGAGAGTCATCTGCTCTCCATCGTGGCGGAACACATCTCCGGGGAGGCCAACACGCAGGCGGACTGGCTGAGCCGCTCCTTGATAGATCAGACGGAATGGAGGCTCCATCCCGACATATTCCACCAGATGTCCCAGCGGTTCAAAACCCCCCTAGTGGATCTGTTCGCCACCAGAGAGAACGCTCAACTGCCCAGATTCTTCACCAGGTTCCAATGCCCGGAAGCGGAGGGAACAGATGCCCTACGGTGCCGGTGGCCTCCAGGACTACTATACGCCTTTCCCCCACTGGCTCTGATTCCCCGGGTACTACGCAAAATCATGGCAGAGAAGGCGGAAGTTCTCCTACTGGCTCCTCACTGGCCTCGCCGGACTTGGTTTGTGGACATTTTGACCTTATCAGTTTGCCCCCCCTGGCACCTTCCTGTGACCAGATCCATGCTCAGCCAGGGGGAGATAAACCATCCAGAACCGCGCTGGCTTCAACTGACCATGTGGCGGTTGAGCGGAGCACTCTAGTCAACCGACACATACCTTCCGGGGCCATCGAACTCATTCTAGACTCCAGGCGTCCTTCAACGGAACACATCTATTCTGCCACCTGGCGCACCTTTTGTGCCTGGTGCCAGACAGTGGGATGTTCACCCACTTCCAACTCCGTAGGGCATGTCCTAGGATTCCTCAGAGATGGCTTCGACAAGGGATTGTCGGCCAACACGCTCCGGCGGCAGGTGGCGGCACTCTCTTCAGTTCTGTCTTGCGGCAGCCTGCCTTCTCTTTCCCATCACCCATTACTCAAACTTTTCCTAAGGGGGGCCTCCGCACGTAGACCTCCAGTAGTCCATCGCTTCCCTACCTGGGACCTGTCCCTGGTCCTTAACTCCCTGACGGGCGTTCCCTACGAGCCTCTCAGGACCACCTCCCTTCGCTACCTAACACAGAAGGTGGCCTTCCTGGTGGCCATAACTTCAGCTCGTCGGATTTCAGAGATAGCGGCCCTGTCAGCCCGATCCGACTTGTGTGTTTTTTTCCCGGACAAGGTGGTCCTTAGATTAGATCCAACCTTCCTTCCTAAAGTGAACTCCTGGTTCCACAGAGCCCAGGAACTCGTTCTACCCAGTTTCTGCTCCCGTCCCACCCGACCCCTGGAGCGACAGTGGCATTCACTGGACGTTCGCCGGGCACTCCGCATTTACCTGGACCGCACCAAGGAATGGCGCAGGTCGGAGGCCCTATTTGTTTCCTTCCTTCCATCGTCCATGGGGCACAAGGTCTCGTCAGCTACGGTGGGGCGGTGGATCCGAGCAGCCATTGCTAAGGCATACGAACTGTCGGCCAAGCCCTGCCCATCCGGGATCACAGCCCACTCCACAAGGAGCGCGGCCACCTCCGCGGCCTGGGCCACTCAAGCTCCTATGGAGGAGATCTGCAGGGCGGCCTCGTGGGCAACTCCCTCTTCTTTCGTTAGGCATTACAAAATAGATTCATTTGCCTCCTCCGACGCGGCCTTCGGCCGCAGGGTCCTACAGAGGGTTCTGCCTTCTGAACCCCGGGAACACCATTAATCTCCCTCCCACGGGACACCAGGCTTTGGCATGTCCCATCCTGGATGATAGCTCCACCCACTATGGAGAATGGTACGTTGTCCTACCTGAACGTCCATTCTCGTAGGTGTGGAGCTATCATCCAGACCCTCCCGTTCAGTTAGGGGTCCCGGGGTGACAAGTTGTTGTTATAGTTTTATTTCCATTGTTACGGTTATGTTTGGGGTAGGGTGGGACAGGGTACCAGTTGTTTTTTCATCAGATCCAAGAGATTCCAGCGGTGACCACGTGAGTCAGTGCTTCGCCTTCGTCAAAAGTGGGTCTTGGAGACAGAGGCAGAATTACATTAACAAAAAGACTCAGTCCTATTGGTTGAGAGACGTGATGTAACCCATCCTGGATGATAGCTCCACACCTACGAGAATGGACGTTCAGGTAGGACAATGTACCATTCCCCTCCTCTGCCAGTTACCATATTTTTCAACATTTTGACATGTAGGAGCGCATGGTGACCTCATTATTTAATAGCATTTGATGTATGACCTATAATGACAAGATACATTTGATACATAACAGTGAAACATAGAATAGCAAAAATTGTCTTTGCAGTTGTCTTCTAAGTTTTTAACTGAAAAAAAAAACAGAAAAAGTGGAAAATATGTTTTTTACCACAAGCATTACTTTTCAGTCCTTGGTTTTTCTAAGGCAGCATGCTTGATTTCTTTCAACACACACACACACACACACACACACACACACACACACACACACACACACACACACACACACACGTAGCCCTGAAGACTTGAGAGCATGTAAATAGTTCTGCTAATCAACACTTTATATTTATAAAAGACTGGCACATATTTGTTGTAAAGTGTTGCACGTGAAGCTCTGGATTGCAGTCATAGCCTCTCAGTTACTTTGTGGATTCTTCTTTTGACAACCCCCCCCCCCCAAATTATGGGTTTCAAGGGTTGAAAATATCATAAAGGCAAGGAGGTGCAATTGTGAAGATGCCTAACAAGTTGGGCTTTAACATTTTTCTATCCCAAATGAGGAAGTTGATAGGATGTGAGATTGACTGACATGTACTTCCTATTCCCTGCAGTTATCTGAAGTTGATCTGGCATTAGCTCCCATGGCAGGAAAAAAAAAGACATGAGGAAGACATTGAAATATTTGGTCCACTTCATCTATTAATTGCCATATTTAAAATGTCATAGAGCTTCTATGCTGTTGGTTAAATGTTACTTTCTTATTGCTGGAGAACTAGAGTTGCATTACAGAGAGAAATTCAATAAATGAAACTCACATCATTACATCTGGGTTGTGGGGGGGGGGGGAAACCTAGCTGCTGTTGAATTTCTCCTTGTGTGCATCCATTAAACAATTTCTACAGAATTTCTACAGAAAAAGAAAAAAAAATCTGAAAAGCAGCCTTTCCGAAAAAGCTGCCAGACCATGGCATTGATTGGTTGACCTGAAATGGTTCGTATGACCTAGTCTAGCTTAGAATAAGAGACAATAGAATATCAACCCAAAGTGGTCTGATTGCCATAAAGTGAAATAGAAAATGTATTATGATTAATTACCATGGCATCTAATCAATCAAGTCTTTTAAAATTTTTATTTATTTATATCCTACCTTTAATATTTTTTATAATATTGGCAAACATACCTAATACTCTTCCTCCTCTTATTTTTTTCTCAAAACAACCCTGTGAGGTGGGTTGGGCTGAGAGAGAATGACTGGTGCAATGTCACCCAGCCAGCTTTCATGTCTAAAGTGGGAGTAGAATTCACAGTCTCTTGGTTTCTAATTTGGTGCTTTAACCATTAGACCAAAATCAACCTCAACCTTTCCTCAACCTTGGCTGAACCTCTAAGCATAATTTTTTAAAAATCCTACAGTCGACCTCACCCCATTTCTAAGAGCTCTGTAAGGGGCGTGCATAAGCGCACCACTGTGCCTATCGTCCCTGTCCTACTGTCCTATTGTCCTCTTTTATCGTTACTTTTTACTTATGTTTATACAAACTACTACTATCCTATACATGTTTGACAAATAAATAAATACATAAAAATAAAATAAACTCTTGGTGACTTCAATTTTCTTGGCAATAGTATAAACATGGTTTGTCATTGCCCTCTTATGGGAAGTTTTTTGCAACCTCCCAATCTGGACTATAGCCTTGAGAATTTCTGGTTTATAGTCTCCCATTCAAGTGCTAGCTGGGTTTATCTTTGTTTGTCATTCTAACATCTGCTTAAGTCAAACATAATGTTAATTCAGAAAACCACCCTTCATTCATTTCGTACTCAGCTTTTTCTTTTACTGGAGTTAGTATGGATGTTCTGTTTTGTAAATAACCCTCTGCCTTTTACTTTTATTTGTTCTGGATGCTTTCCAAAGGTTAATCTCTTACTGAATAAGAGATTTCTGAGGAGCAGATTGAATGCAGGTGTACCCTACACTAAGACAAAGAGAAGACTCATGGCACTAAACTCTTTTTTTTTAACCGTGTTTCCCCAAAAATAAGACCCTGCCTTATATTTTTTTGAACCCTGAAATAAACGCTTGGCCTTATTGCCATGCACTCAAAAGCCCGATTGGGCTTATTATCAGGGGATGTCTTGTTTTGGGGGAAACAGGGTACATGAGTACAAACATACGAACAAATATGTGCCAATCAGACCAATGACTTTGTGAAGTTGCGGTATGCCAGCAGCATAGTCTGGCAGATGACAAAACAATCTCTATTATTTACCATATCAACTGAAAATTACCATTTCCTGCTGATTCTTAAGGAAATAAATTATCATGAATGTTGAGCTAGGGCAGGAACTCAAGAACCTGGGGTAAGGTGGCAATATTTTATGGTTTTAGCTTATGGAAGAGGATTGGAAAGCGAAAGAAAAACATTGCAGATTAGTGACTCACTTTGGAAATGATGTTGATGGAAGTGATTTGGCTTTGTGGACAATAGGCTGCTGGTAAATGTCATAATCTGGATGACAGACTGCTGACAAAGCTTTCACTTCATAAGATCTGGTACAGATCTGTTTGACCAAAATCCATAGCAAGTTTGATCATGAAACAGAAACCTGCCAGCTCTGGACAATAAAGGAAGTTGGAGTATTGCTGAAATAAGTTATTCCATGAAAAATCAGAATGTTAGCTGATTCTCATGCTCAGACTACAGGGAAATAAAATTATCCTGAACTTCTTAGAACAGGAAGACAAAATGATTTAATAGACAAAAAGAGCTGGTGGGATGATTTCCCATAAATGTTACTTTTAATTTTTTTTCTTTGTTTGTTTATATCCCTCCTTTATTATGTTCACAAATAATTCAAAGTGGCGAATATATCCAACATAGCTTCCTTTTCCTATTTTCCCCACAACAACAACCCTGTGAGGAGAATTGGGCTGAGAGAGAGTCAAAGTCACCCAGCTGGCTTTCATTGCTAAGGCAGGACTTAAACTCATAATCTTCCACTTTTTAGCCTGATGCTAACCATTAACCATTAGACCAAAATAGCTATACTGGCTATACTGGTTTAAAGTAATCAAAACAAACAAATTGTTCAAAACCAGCAGAAAGAGAGGACTAGATGTATCCATCTAGTCAGGAATCCAGATGAATGAATACTTGGCTTAAAATAGGATGAATAAAAAGTATTCCCATTGGTTTCTACTATGCCCACTCAACCATAGAAAGTACATGAATGATATACCGTATTTTTCAGAGTATAAGACGCACCTTTTTCCTCCCTAAAAGTGGCTGAAAATTTGGGTGCATCTTATACTTCGATTGTAGCTTTTTTTCCAGCCCTAACTAGGTGCTAACAGATTTTCCCAGCTCTTACCTTGCAGGCTTTTTCATTGTTACTCTCTCCAAAGAATGTTTTTCCAGCCCTAAGTCTTTGCAGAATTTTTTTTCATTGCTCTACTTGCTCCGAATAAGTTTTTTTCTAGCCCTAACCAGGTGCTAACTATCTTCCCAGCTCTTACTGGCTTGCAGGCTTTTTCATTGTTACTCTCTCAGAAGAATGTTTTTCCAGCCCTAAGTCTTTGCACGGTTTTTTTCAATTCTCTACTTGCTCTGAATAAGTTTTTTTCTAGCCCTAACTAGGTGCTAATGATCTTCCCAGCTCTTACTGGCTTGCATGCTCTTTCATTGTTACTCTCTCAGAAGAAGGTTTTTTTAAGTCCTAACTAGGGGATAAAATAATGTACTGAAGCTGACCAGACTAAGGATGCTAGCCAGATGAATACCTGGTAGGCAGATTGTTTTCTCCTATTTTCCTCCCCAAAAACTAAGATGCGTCTTATACTCCGGTGCGTCTTATACTCCGAAAAATACGGTATTTCCAAATGAAAACTGCAGGTCTGCTAAAGAGATAAGAAATAGTGATAGTGAATTTAGTCCAATATCTGTGGGGAAGACAAACTTTGTCAATCACATTAATGAGCCGAGGTGGCGCAGCAGTTAGAGGCAGTACTGCAGGCCACTTTAGCTGACGGTGATCCGCAGGTCAGCAGTTCAAATCTCACCGGCTCAAGGTTGACTCATCCTTCCATCCTTCCAAGGTAGGTAAAATGAGGACCCAGATTATTGGGGGCAATATAAATATACATTGCGTACTGGTGTAAACCGCTTAGAAAGTGCTTGCACTGTGAGGCGGTATATAAATGTCACAAACAAACAAACAAACAAACAAACAAACAAACAAACAAACAAATAAATAAATAAATATTCCTTCCCAATAGTTCTCAAGAGTTCTTACACTGTTGACTTGATGTGACCTGCTAGACCAGGGGTCCCCAAACTTGGCAACTTTAAGACTTGTGGACTTAAACTCCTAGAATTCTCTAGCCAGCTATGCTGGCTGGAGAATTCTGGAAGTTGAAGTCCACAACTCTTAAAGTTGCCAAGTTTGAAGACCTCTGTGCTAGACCCAACGGAGAAGGCTCATTTCACATGTGGAGACTGCTTGTTTAGAGACCACCATGCCTTCTCCTCCACCAAGGCTCGTGTGTAACTTAGAGAGTTGAGCTGATTAACAGTTTGCTCAGCTCCTGTCCCAGATAAAATGCAGTAAAACCTGTTTTGCAGTGTTTTCTCTGGATGTATGGGCCAGGGACTTCCCATTACTGGGAATTCCTGTTTTAGTTCTTGGATTTCCTCACGTTCTCCTTTGATAGCTAGGGATAGCAACATTTTCCCACTCTTCCCTTTTCTGTCCACATGTTCCTAGAAACAGCCCATGTTTAATTGTGAAAATCGAACCCTTTGAGGGGAAGAAAGAGGTAGGGATATGCCAGTGATTGGCAATTATTATTAAGATGTACATGTGGATACAGAGAATAACAAGGTTTCTTCAGATGTGCGCAAAATAAAAGAATGACAAAAAACAGTGTACCAACTGTTCAATTAAATTGCTAATAGATAACAAAGAAAAAGTGGGATCACTCAGGCCCAATTCATTTTTGAGAACAGGATATATATTCCACCAGGCAACAGTGAAAAGCAACATGAAAGCATGGTACTGAAGCTAGATACTGGCAGAAACATGACCAGGAAATACAGTATCTATTAACTTTGAATGAACGCAAATCTCCAGAGCCAGATGAGTTGTCCTTAGAGTACTGCAAGAACTTTCTAAAGTTCCAGATTACTGAAAGAAACCAATGACCTTATCTTCAAAAAAGGAAAAAAGAAAGACTCTAGGAAATTGAAAACCTGTATTGGCATGTGGGAAAGGCATTGGGAGACTAGGTGAAGAGACACTGCTGAGCAAATGGTCAGATAACAGACAGCATAGCCTGCAGCTGAATACTGAATGGGGCAAGAGGTTCAGAAGTGACTTTCCCTGGTTTCTTGGGCTGTAAAGGACATGGGGAGCCCTGGTGGCGGAGGGGTTAGAATGCAGTATTGCAGGCAAATTTTGTTCACAGCTTAGAGTTCGATTCTGATGGGGCTCAAGGTTGACTCAGCCTTCCATCCTTCCAAGGTTGGTAAAATGAGGACCCAATTGCTGGGGGGATTATGCTGACATTGTAAACCATCCAGAGCAGTAGTGGGTTCTAAAACCCATTGCTACCGGTTCGCGTGCGTGCGTGACGCTTCTGCGGGCGGGTGGGCAGAGCCTCCCGCTGCCGGCGCTACTAGTTCACAGAACTGGGCCAAACCGGGAGCAACCCACTGCTGAGCCAGAGAATGCTGTAAAGCACGATGGAGTGGTATATAAGTGTAAGTGCTCTTGCTATGGGTTGGAGCTAGAATTGTACTTTAAAACTTGCAAGATTCTGTTAGTGTAGCCTTACAGTATAATGGAATTAGCTCATCTGGTCATGATTCCTATTTTGTTAACTGGACAAGGCCAACCAAACCTGCCAATCTGGCATTGATACCTGGGAAGATTCTAAAGGAGCTCATAAAGCAATCAGCCTATAAGCACTTTGATTAGGTCTTGCCTTCTGTCCTTCACTCTCTCTTTGTTTAATTACTTAATAGATTTTAGGTGTACTTTAAGCATAATATATCTTGATTTCAGCAAAGTATTGAATATATCTCCTGATATTCTGACTAACTAACCACTATATCTATATTTAATTGTCCTGCCCTGTGGGATGGCATGACAATTAAATGTATACTTAGCTGGCTTGAAAAGTATATTCAAGAAATATTAACCAATGCTTCCACATAAAACTAGAAGCAGGTATTAAACAGAGTGACACAGGAGTGAATCCAGAAACTTGTAGTCTTAAACATTTTTATTAATGATTGGTATGAGAAGGAGAGAGAACACTTCTCAAACGTCTGTATAACACAAAGTGGAGTAACTAATACTGTTAGCTAAAAATGGCGGGGCGGAAGACCAAAATCAGCTGGTGTCACATGTGGGATGCGGATGGTATTCAAGAGCCGAGGAGAAATAAAGAGTAAGTCAGTGAAAAATTAATTGAAATTTACAAATAAGTAATAATAATAGAATGCATGTAAACATAGTTCCTTCTTGAAAAATCCTTTTTGGGAAAAGTGAAATTTATTTCTATCATAGCGGGCCCAGGTTTTTTTGGGCAGAATGATTTTTGGGACTTAAGACAATAAAGAACTTCTGGATTAGAGATATTGACTGAAAAGAACTGGATAAAACATAACACAGACACTCAGAGTAAAACAGCTAGGAAACAGTAATCAAATGCACCGAATGAGGGATTACCTGGCAATAATTCTGGTGAAAAATGATATCGAGATAGTTGCTGGTTACAAATTGAGTGTAAGTAATCAGTGATTTGTGGCTGGAAAAAAAAGAGCAAATTTAATTTTATGCTTGTTCAATAGAACACAACTTTACAAATTGTAAGGTGTAACAGTACCACTTTACTCTCTATTCATCAGACTCCACCTCAATTATTGTGTCCAGTTCAGGGCATATCTTAAAAATGGTTCAGCATATTTAAGCAGGGACTGGAGCGTTATCTATTGTGGATATTTTAATTGAGACTGTCTGTATTCAGTAGCCTAAATTATTTCTTTTTTCCCTCTGATTCCTTCCTCAACATTCACCTCAGTGGTGCCACTTAGGCTTATGATATCTTGGTTTGTTCTTTCATCAGTGTCATTCACTGCAAAAGGGCATGCTAATCTTTGTTCTCTCTCCCATTGGACTGTTGATAACTGTCAAGATAACTCCTGGCAGATAGCAACTCTTGGGGAGGATACCTGGCTACGTGAGGATGACTATGGATCCTTCATTTTTTTTGGAATATTTGATTGTAATCTCCACAACTGTAGCTAACAACTCCACTATGGTTGAGGCGGAGGTAGTCCTGTCAAGCAGCATAGCTTGCAATGACCATGTGGGAAAGGGGCCTGTCACAGGAAATCTCATCAGACAGTGGCAGCCACTGTTCTGCTCTGCTTCCTCCTCCTCTCTTTTGTTTGTGCTCTGCATTGTTATTACTCAGATAGTTATTTATTACACCCCTGAAGGGTTAGCATTCTTGTGGAGATAACACTGACTGTACCAAGCACTTTTACCAGTACTCCGGCTATTAGGCTATGGCCATAATTGCTAAAGAAGGGTTTGGGACCTGTCAATGGAAAGTTGGGCAGTTTTCTAGGATGCCAGTTATTTCCATTGAGAACAATTTATCATAAAGGAGATTTTTTTTTAAAAAAAATCCATTGCAAAAGTCCAAGCAAAATGTTCAAACGTATGCAGTTAGTGATGGATCCCCTTTGTAAAATAGGGTTGGAAAGAAAGACAGACAATTCAACGAGCCCCAATGTTAAAAGACCAGGCAGAGCTAAAGCTAGTAATATTTTAGAAGTTGATTTGTCATACTACCTAATCTAAAATCTATTACTTTTGGTAGGTCATCTGTGATTCTGGGCATAGCAATTTCTCCTTAAAAAGGAGCTCAATTTATATGATCTTCATGGAATAGAAATCAAAATCGGAAACAATGAGCAGGAGAATAGTTTGGGGAAAACAAATAAAAAAGTTCTATGTGTTTCCAAATTTTCTGAAGAAGAAAGATCTTCCCTATGGCCAAAACAAACTCTGGAAACTATATCTGCATGTCTAAGGATCCAGGTCAGTGGTGGGTTGCTCCCGGTTCGGACCGGTTCTTAGAACCGGTAACGCCGGCGGTGGGAGGCTCCGCCCACCCGCCCAGGACGCTTCTGCGCATGCAAGTGCACATGCAAACCGGCAGCAAAATCATTTAGAACCCACCACTGATCCAGGTTAGTTGTTCCACACATCACCAGAATTAACTGATAACCCTGGAAAGAGTTAACCGCAGGATGGTTTGTTAATCCAGTCTGCAAAGATTATGGAATCAAACCTGCTAATGGTATATCATGCAGGAAAATCTGCAGCTGCATTTCATGTGACTAAATCCTCATAAAGCTAGTATTAAAAATAAAAGTTTATTTTTTTAAAAAAATGAAAGCAGCTAATGGTGGGGCCCTGCCTACCATTCCTGTCCTAATGTTCCCTGTTATCAGTACCCATCTTACGTATATAAACAATGTTATATCTATGTATATTACCAATATGTACTTGACAAAATAAATAAATAAATCCCCCAACACACAAAATGAATATACATTTGCATTGACTTACTAAATGAAATAGCTGATGGACTGTGTCCTGAATACTATGTCTTGAAATCATTTCCTTTACATTTCCCCCATTTGTAAACTAAATAAAGAGTTGTCATAAGAGGAAGCATGTGAAAATTAAAATAGTAGGAGGGATACTTCAAAGGAGCAAATTGGCATGTCAGTATTGTTAAAGACAGCAAAGAACATGTTTAAGAATTTGTAGGTAGCCTGAGATTAAAGTTACATTACTAGATAGTAATAACTCTGAACACTTTTTCACTTAGGAGCTTAACTAATCGATCAATTATTTCCAATCAATTAAAATCCATACTACATTTGTGTTGTGTATAAACCTGAGACAGATCAACTTTTAAAAGAGAAACAGAACTGTCCCTTCCTAAAAATGAAAAATTGTGGTAGAAAAGAGTCCATCTTTGATCTTGCAAGATCAAAGACTCAAAGATTAACCTTTCCTATAATAATTTGCTTATCTGGAACAGAAAATTGAATGATACTACTGAAATTTCTTCTTTGATGAAGTACACCCCCATTGTTACAATTATGAAAATCTGGTTGGGAGGGAAAAAAAAGTTCAACCACGCCTACAAATGTGAGCATTTGAAGTTCTACGACCAGCTCGGTTGCTTAGTGTTTTGTCCAGCCTTCATCTGCATATAATCATTTGGAAATCTCATTGTTCCGCAGCAGGAATCAGCAGAGATGAAGAAAAAGGGTGATGCCATAGTTGGGTGCATCATGGTGCAGGTGGCACACAGCAAGGCCCAAACAGGAGGATGAGAGAGATGAGTACATTTTAGTGATGTTTGGCCCAGGTTGTAAATTGGAGATAAAATCAAGGGTACATTGTAGATGCTGGAAGATGTTTGTGCAAATTAGAGATTCAAAATAGTCACAGCCTCACCTGTGTCTGATTAAGTGACATCTCCTACCTAATTTCCAGATTGCGTTTGTTAGTAGTTTTATGGAGGAGATGCAAAACACAAGGCCCCAGGGACTAATGCAGGCCCAGAAGTGTTGAGTGTGGCCCCTAGAGGCCCTCCAAATGTTGCAACCTTTAATAGGACATAAAAGGAACATTATTAAATACTTGACTGAATAGTAATCCTGTTAACTCTATTTAATGCATTTAATGCTAATTAAGCATAGCCATTAATGAAATGTAATGAAATTTCATGTTTGCCTTGGCATGATTCACAGGCACACCACTCAACCTTGCACATTCCTGTTTTATATAGACATCAAAGAACAAGAGAAAGAATAAATGGCTGAGGAACCTTGACTGCTGCTAAAGAGTTAAGCAGTAACCTCTCAGCACAACCTCCTAAAAATGTCCATCAAAGTAGCAACAGAAACCACTTCCAAAGCCAACTAGAATAGTCTATAAAGAAGGATTCTGTGCTCAATGATATTTGAAGTGCTTGAAAAATTCAGCAAAAACTAAAAGCTCCTACTTCCTATGGTTTTCTCTCCACAAAAGTTACCACACAAGGCTGCCAAGAGGGTCTCAAGTTCAAGAACTCCAACGAAACTGAATCTAGATAATAAGTTTCAAAGAATGGTTAAATTTGCTAATTCATTCCACTCATTTTCTCATTACATGGACAGTAAACATGCTCCATAGCTAAACGTAGCATCTGAGTCCGGGCTAGGTTTCTGAATGACTGGAATCAGGAATACTATGTCATTATTTCCCTTTCTTCCTTTTCTGCAAATGCCCACCTCTTCCTGGACCCTAGACATTTATCTAGGAAGAGCATAGTTAAGTGTACAAGTATTCTTCCTTATACTCTAATTAGTGAAAGTCTTCCCAGAAATAAAACCAGTAATTGACACAGACGATAACACAGGGATGGCCAACTATGGCCCCTTTATGACCTGTGTATTTCAATTCCCAGAATTCCTGACCTCAGTTCCACAGGACATAAGGGGGCCATACTTACCCACTCCTACAATAACAGAATAACAGAATTGGAAGGGACCTTGGAGATGTTCTTGTTCAACCCTCTGCTCAAGCGGAGACCTTATACCATTCCGGACATTCCAATGATGGAGCACCCTACAACCTCTGGAACCAAACTACTCCATTGATTAATTGCTCTCACTGGCAAGAATTTTCTCCTTAGTTCTAGGTTGCTTCTCTCCTTGATTGGCTTCCATTCATTCTTTCTTGTCCTTCTTGTCCTCACTGAATAGGTTGGCCCCCCTCTCCTTTGTGGCAGTCCTTAGATATTGGAAGACTGATATCATGTCACCCCTAATCTTTTCTTCATTGGACTATACATACCCAGTTCTGGACTGAACTAGGACTAAGGTCTGCAAAGTGTCCAGCATGTTGCCTGGATCAAGTTGGGAAAGGAAGTCTCAGTGGAAAGTGTTACCGGTAATTGATTCATTGCTTGTTGCAACCTGAACAGAGTCATTTTGTAAGGAGGGTGGGTGTCTATCTGGAAATCCATCTCATCTTCCAACCTATATCTAACATGTGCTATACCTGCAGATACACAATTCCCTATGTGAAATTGGTAGGTTTTTTTTAATGGAATAGTTTTAGTGGAATAGTAATGGAATATTTGGTGGTAAAATTTCACATGGAACTAATTACTTGGAAAAATACATTTAAAAAAAATCCAAAGTAAAAAATTCACTGTTTAATGTTCTAATGAAGTGTTTAGTAAAACGTGCGATAGGCTTACTTTAAATGAGCTTTTCCTTGGTCTGCTAATACCTCTTACCCCAGATAATAGGTTAATGCATACTAGGTTTATGACATTGGAAAAGGAAATAATAAATGCCAATGTTCAATTCACTCAGACTCAGGGGTGGGTTCCTCCTGGTTCGGACCGAATCGCCCGAACCGGTAGCAACCCGCTGGTGACATCACAATGGTGTCATGGATCCGGTTCGGTTGGTGCCGGTCCGTGGGCACCGCAATCTTTTTTGGGGATTTTTTCCCTAATTTTTTACTATTTGGATGTTTTTTCCTCTGCTGCTGCTGCTTGAAAAAGGGCCCTCCCACCCGCCCCCAGGTTTATACTTACCTTTATTCCTTCGCCCAAAGCACAGTTGATCAGCTCGTCAGCTGATCAGCTCCTCAGCTGTGTTTCGGGCTGATTATAGCTACTGAGCATGTGCGGAAGCAGAATTGCACAAGGGGACGTGCATGCGAAACATCGCGATGTGAACCGTTGGTGAAGGTAAGTGGAACCCACCCCTGCTCAGACTTCACAGTCTTTGTTTTGGTTTGACACATCTCTCCCTGGCCTGCATTCACAATGCATTCATATGACAGGTTTGGGGCAAATATTTGATAGAGCAGCTTCACTCAATAGAAGTGTTGGACTAGTTCCTGCCTGCCTAGGTTGTTCACTTTTGGAATGATAATCTGATTAGGTGAGGCTACTAGCTTCCTGAAAAATTTGGCTCAGTGCCTGACACCTGGAATGGATGGCCTGAAGTTCTTCAAAAGTACTGTATTACAGGTCACAAAAACCTTCTTGAAGGAATTTTCCAGTAAATTCAAATGCATAGGATTAGATCAAAGAATTAGAATATCCTATGATAAAAGAATTAGAATATCCTATGATAAAAGAATTAGAATATCCTATCATAAAAAACTGTTTTGGATCTTTACTTCATATTGTTATAAATTCATTTTATGGGGTGTTGGATTGGGATTTATAAAGCTAAACCCC
Source organism: Diadophis punctatus similis (assembly GCA_023053685.1). Lineage (NCBI taxonomy): Eukaryota > Metazoa > Chordata > Lepidosauria > Squamata > Dipsadidae > Diadophis > Diadophis punctatus. The sequence continues at coordinate 192,816,387 of JALIGW010000002.1, forward strand.
TGTTCAGTTTAAAAAGTGTTAATCTAGGACAGGGGTGTCAAACTCAAGGCCTGTGGGCTGGATCCAGCTCGTGGGGTGCTTAGATCTGGTCCATGGGGTCACCCTGGAAACAGTGAAGGTTCGGCCCTCGGTGCCTCTGCTAGCAAAAATGGAGCTCGTGAGGGCCCCCTCAAGCTCCATTTTCGCTGGCAGAGGGTTGCAGGAGCCATTGCAGCCAAAAGTGGAGCTTGGGAGCCCATTTTTGCTGGCAGAGCGCTTGGACCACCACAGGCACTCCGTGACATGAGTGATGTCATGCTGGCCATGCCCACCCTGACCACACCCACCCTGCCCCCCCCAAGATCAAACACAACCCTGATGTGGCCCTCAATTAAATTGAGTTTGACATCCCTGAATTCTAGGAAGAACCTTTGTCTATAAAATACAGCTTGTTGATCAAAAGGAAAAAAATATTCATGGATTTTATTAAGATTCATTTTGCTTTGCAAATTTCCAGCCAATACTGTATAAAAGAAGTACAGGTAGTCCTCACTTACTGATTGTTTCATTTGGTGACCATTCAAAATTTACAACGATGCTTTAAAAAGACTTTGCAACCAATCCTTACATTTGTGACATGATCGTCAGCTGCATGCATCATAACAACATCATCTAACAAGCAGAGTTAATGGAGAATGTGGAAGTAAAATTGCAAGTCATAATCACATGATGTCTCCTTTAACGACCAGTGACTTGCTTAACAACTGAATGGGAAGTGATGTTGTTAAGTCCATTGAGATTATGTAATGAAGTGCAGTACTCAGTGACAGAGTTGCTGCTGCCAATTATGGTTACTAAGGGAGAACTACCTGTACATTTTTATTGTCATTTCAATAGTATTGAAATTGTATTAAAGTCAGCACTGTCATACTCATTTTCTTAAGCCCTAATGTTTGTCTTGTAAGTAAGGCTATTTAAGAGCCGCGGTTGTGCACAGTGGTTAGAATGCAGCAGTTCGATCCTCACCGGCTCAAGGTTGACTCAGCCTTCCATCCTTCCGAGGTTGGTAAAATGAGAAGCCAGATTGTTGGGGGCAAGATGCCGACTCGGTAAACCGCTTAGAGAGGGCTGTAAAGCACTATGAAGCGGTATATAAGTCTAGCTGCTACTGCTATTTGAGCATAGCTAGTTCAAGGAACCATGGTAAGATGGTAAGATGCAAGGTTAGAAAACGGATAAACTTTCTTGTGATCTTAGCTCTTCCATTTGAGCCCTGTCTGATTAAAATGGCCAAGGAGGGGAGAGTGAGATGGATCCTAGGCAGTGACTATAGTTGATATCTCTTTGCAGAGATAGGCCATACCACTGAAAATGGCAATGGTCTGTCCCCTTCTCAAGAGGAATACTCTGGACCAGTGTATGGAGGCTGTCAGGGGTGGGGAGATACAGGTTCAAAGTCTAAGCAAGATGAAATAGCCATTTATTCAGAAAATGCCGATTCTGGGATTGTAATAGCTTTGATTCTTGATGGTGTAATGGACCTCATGGACAGTGCCATTTTTTTTCTTCAAGGAAAGAAACATTTTTTGTTTAATAGTTGTTCCAATAAAAACATACAAAAGGGCAATCCATCCATCCATTCACCCACTCCCACTCATCTTCCTTCCTATGAATACGATAATTAAAGTTTAGTACTTTCTGAAATTTCAGGGTATTTCACAGATATTATCTCAGAGTTGCTCACTGTTAGGAATATGGGCATTTTGCAGATAGAGATGAGAAAATAGCATTCTGGACTAGTAGCGAGATTTGAAAAGAAGGACTAGGGGAGAGATGATAGCAGTGTTCCAATATCTCAGGGGTTGCCACAAAGAAGAGGGAGTCAGACTATTCTCCAAAGCACCTGAGGGTAGAACAAGAAGCAATGAGTGGAAACTAAACAAGGAGACAAGCAACTTAGAACTAAGGAGAAATTTCATGACAGTTAGAACAATTAATCAGTGGAACAGCTTGCCTCCAGAAGTTGTGAATGCTCCAACACTGGACGTTTTTAAGAAGATGTTGGATAACCATTTGTCTGAAGGGGTGTAGGGTTTCCTGCCTAAGCAGGGGGTTGGACTAGAAGACCTCCAAGGTCCCTTCCAACTCTTTTATTATTATTATTATTATTATTATTATTATTATTATTATTATTATTATTATTATTATTATTATTATTATTATTATTATTATTATTATTATTATTATTATTATTATTATTATTATTATTAAACTGGGGATTTAAGCCATGATGTGCTCTTTGGATATTAGCTTAACCAAATTAGGGTCTTACTACAAATGGTAGTAACTGTGTGCTTAGTTGATAACAATCTCAAAAATCTTTAATGAATGTTCACTTCTCTGCTTTGGCAAAGAAAAGTTTTAACCTTAACAAACCATAAATCTTCACTCATTCCCTGTGTATCACCACTGGCTTCCTGGTTGAGTTCCATCTACTGAGACTATGTAGTCCTGTTCCAACAGGTTCCTTTATCTGTCTCCAACTTCTTGCTGCTTCCTCTCCATCTCTAGTATGCGTAGGAGGCATTTGTCTTTCCTAACTTGTGCTGACTTCAGTGTGGGCTTGCCTGTGCCTAAACATGCACTGATAAATCAGTTCTGGATGAAAATTCTGCAATTATTTATGTACCAAGAACTTTTTGTTATGGTTGTTAGTGGAAGTATGCAGCCATTGAAAGGGTGTGGAGTGGGAGCTGTTATTAAAGGCAGATGAAGCAACTGTTCTTCTTTTCATCCAAAAAGCTGAGTCAAATTGTTAAACAAGTGACAATTTGTCACATTTGGAGTATTTCTAAGAAAAATCATTGCCTTTTCTTGGACCGAGTTTGACACAGTGGAATGAGTTTGAAAAATGATGAAAATTACAATAGGTCCATGTTGCTAAACTCCCAAAGTAAAAAGGGAATTGATCACTTTTTTTTTGTATGGCAGCCAAGCTTCAAAGAGCATGTAGCAACACATGGAAAAAGAAAATTTCCATCCAGTTCAGGCTTGATAGGATATAATCTGAGGATTTGAATATGAAATTGGAGCACGGTGGCTCATGTGGTTAGGATACTGAGTTGAAAGTTAGCAAGCCCGCGTTTGAGATCTAAGTGCTGCTGCATGGCGGGATGAGCACCCGTCATTCGCTCCAGCTCCTTGATGGGGACATGAAAGAAGCCTCCACAGGCATCTCCTGGGCAATGGTGATGTCACTAGCTAATCTTTTCTACCCAGAAGCATCTTAAATGGTGCCTCCAACATAAACGGGGAGAATCCAAAATAATGAACTGCATCCTAAGAAGTCTTCTAGATGCTGAGTCAACAGAATATCTTATTTGGTCCAGGATTATTTTTCCATCCAGATGTTTTCATTATTATTCCTTATCTAGTCCAATAGTACTGTGTTCTCTTGTGTCTTTTCTAGAGACAGAAAATTATGCTTCTTCCTCAAACCTGCCCAGTTCAGATTATTATCCAAATTTCTCAAAGAGCCATCCTTTTATGATGTCAAATTCAAAATCACTGGGGTGGGGGGGGGAAGCTCAGTTTTTCCTATCACCATTTTCCTGTTCTCCCAAGCCCATTTACCATGGAATAGAAGATTCATCTGTCTATTAGTATTAGCAGAGAGAGAGAGATGATTTAATGGGGGATAGGAGAAGAATGAAAATGTCTGATTCTTAGCATGTTGGCCCATTCGGATTCCCATAATTATCAACACATTCACAAAAACACACGAGTGGTTGTTTTGATTTTTTTTTTCACAGACCCCTGTGGTACCTTTATTTGATATACCCTGTTTCCCCCAAAATAAGTCATCCCCTGATATTAAGCCCAATCAGGCTTTTGAGTGCATGGCAATAAGGCCAAGCGCTTATTTCAGGGTTCAAAAAAATATAAGACAGGGTCTTATTTTCAGGGAAACACGGGTATGTGAGGAAAGGAAGCAAGAGTAGGGGGGCAGTTTTGCACCAAGTTAGTGATGTAATTAAGAAAAAAGAGAGAGACTAAAAGAATGGATGTTATCTAATGAACCCTTTTCTGATTTCTAAACCAGTGGTGGGTTTCAAATATTTTTACTACTGGTACTCTGGGCGTGGCTTTGTGGGCATGGCATGGCTTGGTGGGTGTGGCTTGGTGGGCATGGCAGGGGAAGGATACTGTAAAATCTCCATTCCCACCCCACTCCAGGGGGGAGGTTACTGCAAAATCCCCATTTCCTCCTGATCAACTGGAACTCGGGAGGCAGAGAATAGATGGGGGCAGGGCCAGTCAGAGGTGGTATTTACCAGTTCTCCGAACTACTCAAAATTTCCGCTACCAGTTCTCCGAACTAGTCAAAATGTCCGCTACCGGTTTTCCAGAATTGGTCAGAACTTGCTGAAACCCACCTCTGTATTAAACCAATAAGTGAGGAGAGAGAATATCTGTTCCTTTTCCATAACCAGTGAATTGTCCAAGTCTCCTCGGGAAAGGATACAGGGAAGTAGAAGAGGACCATGCTCTTTAGACTGTTTACCTAGCAAATATCCAATATCTCCTCCTCTGTGACATCTAGTGGCACTTGACATTTGGCGGTCTTCTATATTGCACAGTTCTATATTTAGAAGGTGATATTTAATAGCCAGTGATATTTCATAACCTACTCTATGCTCTGAGTTTTATAACTGGTCTCTGTTTTATAACAATTAGAATTTCGTGCTCTCTGCAGATTAAGACTGTATCTGTGATAAAACTGTAGAAGGATGTGGGTGGCAAAGAATTATGACCCATCTGGATGTGTTCTGAGCAGGATGAAAAATAAACACCCACATGGTTTCTATACTGCCAAAGGCTCAGCTCCCATCCTGAAGCCCCTTCCTTTTTGGCCTTACATTGAGTGGGGAAGGGAAGGCCTTACATTGAGTGGGGAAGGGAGAAGGAGCATGTTTGAAATCTGCAGGTTGGCATAATCTTTAGTGACATCAGTAACACAAAACAGACACCCAAACACAAAACTGACTTAGAAATAAAAGGATGAATTTTAGCCTAAAAAACCAGAAAGAACCATATACATATAATTAAATGGTCAAGATGATATGATAGGTTTTGACATATACAATGCAACACTTCCTGACCAAATGTTTCAACCTGATAAAATGCAAAATATTTTTTTAAAATGGGAATTATCAATACAGTACCTAGGGTCATTGCAGGGGTGAAATCCATCAGGTTCTGACAGGTTCTGGAGAACTGGTAGCGGAAATTTTGAATAGTTCAGAGAACTGGCAAATACCACCTCTGGCTGGCCCCAGAGTGGGGAGGGAATGGAGATTTTGCAATATCCTTCTCTCAGGAGTGGGGTGGGAATGGGGAGTTTGCAGTATCCTTCCCCTGGAGTGGGGTGGGAATGGGGAGTTTGCAGTATCCTTCCCCTGGAGTGGGGTGGGAATGGAGAGTTTGCAGTATCCTTCCCCTGGAGTGGGGTGGGAATGGGGATTTTGCAGTATCCTTCCCCTGCCATGCCCACCAAGCCACACCATGCCCACCAAGCCACAGAACGGGTAGTAAAAATAATTGGATTTCACCACTGGGTCATTGGGTAATCTACCAGACACCCCCCCCCCAAAGAAGCCACAGCCCAGACCAACAAAATGAAACAAACTCTGACAAATAACACACATTTCCTCTGATAAAGTATTCCCAATTCATTTCCCAGAGATGTCTACAGGGAAAGGGAGTAAAAAAAAAAGGCCACATTGCAGCTCCAACCATGGCATCAAAATTTCACCTTGATACAATAGACTTCTGTGGATCAGTTACAGAGGAAGATTAATTTTGGAAAGAATTGGTAGATGCGCCATGAAACCAAAATACCTTTAATTACTTATGGTATGTTGGAAGAAATGTTGATCTTGGTTCAGTGCCAAGTGGGGAGAAAGACACTGGAAACATGGAGACTGCTTGGAAAGATGGTTTTTAATGGTGGACAGGACCACATGGTTTGAGGTCCTGGGCAAAAAAGGGCAGAGATGTTGAGAGTGCCTGGGTTTTATGCCCTCTGTTAGATTTTGAATTTGAGCTTATGTTCTGATTGGTTGTCAGACTCCCATGGGGCCATGCAGGGGTAACTTTGTAGGTTGTCTTTTGAGTCCCAGGCTTGGTTGACTCTTGCTGGGTGATGATGTAATGAAAGGGCTTTGGGCAATTCCTACTATTGCTCTGCCAAAAGGAGGTAGATCTTTGTTATGTAGAATAGATTGGCCCAGGCCTTAATGGCCCATTGACAAATGGGGAGGGATGAGTTTCTGCCTCCCTTTTAGGGGAAATATTCTGCCCTTTTAATATTTCCTACAATATCTCATTTTCCTAGGAGAGGGGTGGGTGCTAACTTCCTACAGGTATCAGAAAAGCCTTGTAAGTAAAGCTTATTTTTCAAGCAAGTTCTAAAAATGTTGCCTGGTGACAGACATACATACCTGTAAACCTGCATTTGAGGGTTTCCCCCCAAACTGGGGTGAAACATGAACTGAGATGTAAGAGGCCAAGCAGGAAGTTCTTCAACAAATATCTTCCAGTAAAACTCACTGGAATGTAAGGTTCACCCATCTCTGAAACTGTTTTAATGAGTATGAGAAGAACTGGACTTTTTAGAACTTTGCAACCAAAACTATTAATTGGAAGCCAATGCTATTCAATTAGATTTCAGTTCATAAGAAATTAAATATATTTAATTAATTAATTGTTGATACCATCAGGAGCAGGTATCAACAATTAATTAAATATAGAAGACATTATTTATAGATCAGGGTTGAACTGTGGGGTTCTTGGTGCCTCTGAGCTTGGCTGTGTCCAACATATGGACAGACTCAACCATAGTTTCAACTGGGAAACTGTGAGAATCCTAGACCAAGCCAAGTCGAAAAATGCTACAGAATTCCTGGAAGCCTGGCACTCAGACAAATCAGCCATCATCAGGCACATAGAGATAAACATCATCTACATATCATTCAAAAGATGGGTGGAGATTAACACTAAGATTAACACTAGACCTAGAATTAAAAAATAAACAATAATCCAATCAAGAAACTACTAACGCAGGGAAACAAGCTAACAGTAAACAACAGTCCAATGAAGGAACCACCAAGACCACACTCACCAACACTGACAGGGCAAGTCACTAGCATATAAAACGAGAGTAAACCACACTCTGTTCTTGCACTGATGATATTATCTAGTTTGGCAATAAAACGTCTACAAAAAAACAGCCAAGCTCCGATAGCACCAAGTATCCCTTAAATTAATTAAATAAAAATGGAAAACCACAGAAAACTCACTAGACTACCAAATGTTGTGAGACCTTGCAAAGAATTAGAAATTAGAGCAAGAATTTAGGCCTTTTAAAATATTATGCTTGCATATACTGATATTTAGAAGATGGAAAATAACATGCACGCTGTTCATTTGCCACCTTTTATGGCAACATCTTTTAAAAACTGTTAGAGCAGGGTTTCCCAAGCTGTGAGCAGTACTTCCCTTGGGGAGGTGCTGACAGAGTCCAGGGAAGGTGTAAAGAACCTTTTAGTTGCACAGTACATTTGTTAAATAAATCCACCTTTTCCAAAATTTCATTATATTGTTTTCATTGTTCATTTGGGTTCATTTTAGTGTTTGGATTTTTAAAATTACACTAAAGGGAGATGCGAGGGCAAAAATTTCAGGAACCCTTGTGTTAGAAGCTTGCTCAGGTCCTTCCTTTCTAGAATCAAAATAACTGCCATTCAAAGTTTAATGTCTGATATTCCTAGTTTAGAATGCACATTGCAAAGAGAAATGGATCCCTCCTAAGTCTAAGATGTTTTATGTTTAATCTGGATAGCGTATCTCCAGTTGATATCAGTGCCCAAATTGGGTTCTGAACTCTCAGCTACTGCTAGAGGAGCCGATGGCAGTTCTGGCTAGGAGGGCTTTTGTACATATTCATCTTGTGGGCCAGGTGTGCCCTTTCCTCAACCAGGAACCCTTTTAGATGTCTTAGACCAGTGGTTCCCAACCTGTGGTACATGTACCACTAGTGGTACGCGAGGGCCTTCCAGGTGGTACGCGAACACTTTCAGGGTCATGAACGATTTTTAGTTAGTTATTTTTTACTTCACAAAAATGTTTACTGCCTAACACAAGATAATCTGGCAACGATTTGCAACTGTTGCCACACGCCACCCACCTGGTCCCAGCGGCGCGGGGCCAAAAAAGGAACAGTACAATTATGGAAATAAAGTGATATCTGATCGAATTTAGTTTCTCTGGAACCAGGTGGTACACGGCGACTGTACGGGACCTCCAAGTGGACTCGATCACAAAAAGGTTGGGAACCACTGTCTTAGACACTCGTGATTGGACTATTGCAATGTGCTCTACACAGAGCTACCACCCAGAAACTATGATAGGTTCACAATGCAGCAATGTGAAGAACAACAGGTACTTCTCATTATGCCCATGTGTCATTCCTGGTATATGCGAGTTGCATTGTTTACCAGTTGGCTACTGGGTCCAATTCAGGGTGCTGGACGCTGGTCATTACCTATAAAGGCCTCCATGGTATAGAATCAGATTATCTGCAGGAGTGCCTGTCTCCAGATCTATCTGTCTGTCCATTTAGGCAGAATTGGTGAGCTGCAGGTCTCCTCAATTAAATGCTGTCATCTTGTAAAGACTGAAGAACCATGTCTTTACTGTTGAAGTCCCTGTCCTCTGGAACAAAGCTCCCTCCAGAGCAGAGGTATACATCTATGACCACTGTACGACCTGTGGACTTCAACTCCCAGAATTTCTGAGCCATCCAGATGAAGTCCACAGGTGTAAAGTTGCCCTAGTTGCCCACCCCTGCTTCAGAAGCACTCCTGGCTTTCCCTTTCCAAGATCAGGAAGTCCCTTAAGATCTGGCTCTGTTCTCTGATCTGGATTTTAGGCTGTCTGTGGACCCCTGTTGCGTCTTTAATCTGAATACTGGGAATGCTGTTTTAGTCTGGGAACAAATGTTATTTTAACTGCAAGACATCTGAAGTCTCAAAATTCAATAAGTAAAGCTGAGGTGGTCAGACCATTTTGTTAGACTTCAGGAAGGCTTTAAGATACCTTTAGATACCTTCCCTGCACCCAACAGGGCTTTACTTGCTGGTGTTTTGTTAATATCGTAGTTTGTTATTTTAATATTTTATATGATTTTTTTTGTAAGTTGCTAAGATCAGCAGGGTAATAAAACAATAATATAATGATGATGTTTATTGATTTGGTTTAGGATGGTGTGTGAAGTCACTCATAATTATGTGCTCCTATGGATGGTTTAACAACTACGGTTCAAAAATCCTTATGTATGAACCAGGCAAATAACATTGTTCCCACTTTGTTCAATTTTATTTCTTTCACAAACATTCTGTGGCCACTATTATAATGTGCTGCTTAACGTAGATTTTTCTTTTTCTTTTAACCATTATTAGAGGGCTTTTTTTCCATGAAGCATTCCCTTGCCTGTGCAATTTTTGGCTTCACTTGTAGCTTCAAGCACCCTGGAAAAAAATCAAAATTCTTGAACCACATCACAAAAATCTGTGTCTACTGATGAGGAAGGAACAGAGCAGGGCACTGAAATGCAGCCAGAAAAAAGTAGACAAAGTGCAACTCATTCTTTTTCAAATCTGCACTCCCATCTTTATTAATTTGTGTACTTTGATCCTGATCCAAAATGTTAAAACAATGATTTAATGCAGACTGACTTTTAGAAGGCAATGCAACTGGTAAGGTCTGTCTGAAATTTCCACTCAATAGCCCAACATCTCCCCCCCCCATTGATACATTTTCTTTGATTAAATTTCTCAATTGTCTGGCAGCTGCTGAAGGACAGATTGCTGATGCCATCAATAACTCATCCCAAACTATTAATGAGGCATTTGCTTTGCATTTTTGCTTCTGTGTCAATGATAGTTCTGGGTTTTCAGAGAAATAGCTTAATGTGTTATGAATGCTCCCCTCCTTTCATAACAAAAGTTAAAATACAGCACTGAATTTTTTTCAGTGAACAAATAATATATGTAGGAAAATCTTTTAATTTTTTAATTAAAGTTATCATAATATAAAATGCAACTGAAGATAAAGACTAGAGAAAAAGGAAAGGGGGAAGGAATGGGGAAAAGGAGTAGGTGCAAGGGGAAAGAAAAAAAGTATCAATTTCCAACTTTTTCAGCTCAGTAAAGTACAAAATAAAATTACAATCTGAATTTTTTTTTACTTTACTAACTTAGCAAATACTAGCCATTTCTATAATAACAAATTAGCTTAATTAGCAAAATCCAAACTTTCATTTTCGAGCACAAAGTCCAGAAGTAGCTTCTCCAGAAGTAGAAACAAAGCTTGGTATGTACTTATCTCTAATTAAAGCAGTCAATTTTGCCATTTCTGCTATCACACTACTTCTCCACAAATTTTTCCATCCATTCTTCTGTTATGGGGATTGAAATATCTTCCCATTTCTGTACCTATAGAATTCTCGCTACATTCAATATATTGAACAATAAAATTCACAAATCTGTTTTCCAACACACTCTGCTAGAGAGAAGTTCTCTGAGGATGGGCTTCAGCACAAGACCAAAAGCTTGGAAGACAAAAACTCTGGTCCCGGTGACCGACCCAGATTGGATCCTATTTTCCAACTCTTTATGTGTGTAGGAAAACTTGGTAGCTGCATGTTTGCCATTTACTTCTGGAGTGCCCAAGGCATGTATATGTGTGTGCATCAGAGGTGGGTTTCAGCAGGTTCTGACCATTTCTGGAGAACCGGTAGCGGAAATTTTGAGTAGTTTGGAGAACCGGTAAATACCACCTTTGGCTGGCTCCGCCCCCATCTATTCTCTGCCTCCCGAATCCCCAGCTGATCGTGAGGAAATGGGGATTTTGCAGTAACCTTTCCCTGGAGTGCGGAGGGAATGGAGATTTTACAGTATCCTTCCCCTGCCACGCCCACCAAGCAACGCCCACCAAGCAACGCTCACCAAGCCACACCCACAGAACCAGTAGCAAAAATGTTTGAATCCCACCACTCTTATGCATGTCCATGGATACATTGATAATTTACAGATAGATACAATCTACAGTTTGAAATATAGTTTTTTGCTTATTATTACTCTTCCTTTTGTTGGCATCTTAATATTTAAGGCAACATACAAATCAGCAACTTAGGCTATTCCTCTCTATCAGTTCAACCATTTCTACATGTGGTAACTGTATAGATTATCTCCTACCAATTGGGTTGCACATTTTCACCCCCTGCCCCCCTGCCAATGTTCCAATACTTTTTGGCGGAGATTCCTGACAATTGGCAGAGGTGGAAACCCTTGAGGTTTTCCTCAGGATTTCCAATGTCTCCCAACTCTTAGTGGTAGCTTATCAAATTTCTGCAATTATCCACATGTTCCTTAGCAATTCAGAAGGGGAGAGAAAAGAAGGTAAACAGGTAGATAAATAGGTAGGTAGGTAGATACATGGGTAGCTAGATAGATAGATAGTACACAGTATTTCAACTGAAAGAGATGTTATTTAAAAATATCATCTCCTTTCTCCCTTGCAGTAAATTGAGCTAACAGGTCTCATTTTGATGTATCCATTTCACACCAGGAAAGGAACAGGTCTGCTTAGGAGTTGTAAAAGGGCTGTGAGAGTCTGAATACTTTCTCTGTGGGAGAGAGACCTGTTTTGTTCCCAGGTCAGTGGAGACACATGCTTATTAAGACCGATGAGCGCTATTATCTACTTTCATCAGCAGTGAAAGCTGAGGCATGAGTGAGGATAGCAAAAACCAAATTATGATGGTTTCTCATCATGAGACTGAGTAATCCTTGCCCACATCCTACCTGGCATTCACCACTATCCTTAGACCTTTGTCTTCATGGGAACTAACTTCCTCCCAGGGTTTTAGGTAATACGTGATCTAACCAGTCGGGTGACTGGACACACCCTTGGGACCCAGAAGCCTTGTCTTCCTGCTCAGCTGCTGTCATCTGTTGACTCACTCTTGCTCTCTCTATCTTTCATACACACCGAGAATACTTGTAAGAATAACGAAACGTTTCCTAAAGCCTTTTCCATTACCAATCACAAAAAATCCATGACATTCCAGAGGTGAGCTATAAAATGTAGTTCCTGGTTAACCACTTAATACTAAGGGGTGTCAGTCATTGTATTCTAAATATAGGTAGTTCTCGACTTACAACAGTTCATTTAGTGACCGTTCAAAGGTACAACGGCACTGAAAAAAATGACTTCTGTTTTTCACAGTTATAACCTTTTCAGCATCCCTATGATCATGTGATCAAAATTCAGATGTTTGGCAACTGGTTCATATTTATGATGGTTGCAGTGTCCCAAGATCATGTGATCACCTTTTGCGACCATCTGACAAGCAAAGTCAATGGGGAAGCCAGATTCACTTAACAACTAGGTTACTAACTTATCAACTGCAGTGATTCACTTAACAACTGAGGCAAGAAAGGTCATAAAATGGGGCAAAATTCACTTAACAAATGTCTCAACAACAACAAATTTTGGGCTCAATTGTGGTTGTTAGTCAAGGACTACCTGTACATAGTGTTTTGTTATAATTGGCAACAGCTGGTTAAAATGGCATCTGAATATGAATGTAACTGTTCACCAAATTATATACATTCTATCTGTAGCAAAGTGTTAATATAAAGATGCTTAAAAAAAAGATGGCAAGTCTAGATGGCAAATTCTTCATTAGCATAATAATAATAATAATAATAATAATAATAATAATAATAATAATAATAATAATAATAATAATAATAATAATAATAATAATAATAATAATAATAATAATATCAACAACAACAACAACAGAGTTGGAAGGGACCTTGGAGGTTTCTAGTCCAACCCCCTGCTTAGGCAGGAAACCCTACCCCACTTCAGACAAATGGTTATCCAACATCTTCCAGTGTTGGAGCATTCACAACTTCTGGAGGCAAGCTGTTCCACTGATTAATTGTTCTGTCAGGAAATTTCTCCTTAGTTCAAAGTTGCTTCTCTCCTTGAATAGTTTCCACCCATTGCTTCTTGTCCTGCCCTCAGGTGCTTTGGAGAACAGCCTGACTCCCTCTTCTTTGTGGCAACCCCTGAGATATTGGAACACTGCTATCATGTCTCCCCTGGTCCTTCTTTTCATTAAACTAGACATACCCAGTTCCTGCAACCTTTCTTCATATGTTTTAGCCTCCAGTTCCCTAATCATCTTTGTTGCTCTTCTCTGCACTCTTTCTAGAGTCTCAACATCCTTTTTACATTGTGGCGACCAAAACTGAATGCAGTATTCCAAGTGTGGCCTTACCAAGGCATTATAAAGTGGTATTAACACTTCGCATGATCTTGATTCTATCCCTCTGTTAATGCAGTGAACAGTTAATTTGGTGAACAGTTAGATTCATATTCAGATGCCATATTAGAAGATGTTGCCATTTATGACAAAACAAAGTGTTGGTGTGTGTGAGTGTATGATAAAAAGTACATTTGTCCTAATCTGCCACTTTCTGGGGGGAGGTGATTTCAATGTGGTCACTTCTAGGAGAGAGGGGCGCATATAAAATTAATAAATAAGTAAGAGAGATTTTGAAAGAAGCAAATTCCTTGCTGTTTATTTGGAGATGTTGTAATTTCTGAAAATGTATAATTTTGAACAAAGGATCAGGAAGATCCTAGGCAGAGAATCAGGGAGATGACCTTGAGGGAAATAGGCAAGAACCGTCCTATAAGCAAAAGGGGCTGAATCATTTCTTAAGTCCTGGGAAACAGGACAGTTATTTGGTAGAGATTTAGACAGGCTCCTCCCTGAGCCACCGGGCTATAAGAGGGATGAAAGCTAAAGCACTATCATGCTTGAAAGATTCTGTTATTATGCTGTACCTATATAAACATGAGTGATGTAGTGGCCTAGTGATGGAAATGCTTACCTCCCACTTGGAAGATTGAGAGTTGAATCCTAGGCAGTGGCAGATGTTTCTCTCCTAGGGTGCAAATAAATTTTTTTTGCTGCGAACTCCGTGTGGTGTCAGGAAGGGCATCCAGCCAATAAATGCTCAGCTCCATCCATATGCCCCAACTCTACCACAATTAAATGGATTGTAAAAAGGAAATTTACTATGCTTATTTCAAAAGCGTATAGTTGTTATCATCACATGGAATTAATTCCTGATCTGGTTTACCGGAGAGGGCTAACACCCTAGTTTAAATTTTTGTTTGGCTATAGGGAATCAGTCAGGTGACTCTGTTAGCCTACTTTACAGGGTTTTTAGGAGAGCAAGATAGAGAACTTGAATGAAAGGTAGAATTAATAATAATAAAAATCAATAAAGGAGAAACAGCACTCCTTACCTAGTACTGATGATGTTATCTAGTTAGGGTAATGAAATGTCTGCAAAAAACCAAGCAAACTCAGAGAACACCAAGGACCCCTCAATAATGAAAAATGTTTATACATGCCTTTCTAAAACAGTAAAGTTTAAAAGCTTTAATAGCAAGAATTAACGACAATTGGAAACGTGGGGAAAAAAATCTGTTCCATCTTTTTCACAATTATTTTATGAATTCAGTTAATATGGCCTAAGTTCCATTAAAGACAAATGATACTTTTTTTATAAACGAGGCAACAAAAAACCCTTTTTGAGCCAAGAAAGGACATCGAGGTTGTGTTCACATATTTATGGAGAAAATGAAGAGTTTCTGGGAATCAAAATATGTACAACTATGATAAATAATAAAATAAATAACGTGGAAAGTAGCAATTACACCCACAGACTCCTATCTGATCACGGGCAGAGGAAAGAAATGAGTTCTATAGTGTGAATTAAGACCAGCTGGGCCAGCAGAAAAACCTAATTTGAGGTGGGATGAGAACTGTTGAGCACAATATATCCTGATATCCTATAAAACGTGCTTTGATCTGATGAGATGAAATCTTGCTAAAAAGCAAACATTAGCAGACCATTGTAATATAGTTCATTTTCTTTGATAAGCTTAACTTCAAAAACTAAAATTATCCTGAAGGTTTTTCTTAATGTTGGATATATGCAAGGACATCAAACAAAATGAGGACTAGCTGACCCCCATCTGGAGAGGAAACAGTTGCTGGTGTTTGCTTGTTTCTTCTCTGATAGACTTTCTGGTTGAAGAAGCTTCTTGGATTGAGAAGCAAAACATCTTCAAAGGAAAACCAGAAAGTCCAGTTGCCTCTTGAAAAAAAAGCGTCTTTGGGACAACCGTGACCTTGATGTCTGAGAATCCCCATAGACATTCCCTGACAGAAAGAATGCATGAATCCAGCTAGCAGTTGCTCTTGGATTGCAGTCTGGTTGGAGAACTAAGGAGGTTCAAGGAGCTCATACATGGAGGAGAATAAGCTGGTCCCATCCATCAGCCAGAAAAGACCTATTGGAAAGATATTAGAAATGAAAAGGGGAATAGGGAAAGACCAGTCAAAAGTGCCAGAGCCCAGGGCAAGTGCAGTGGAAAGAGATAAGGGGAGACAGAGAATGGCAAAGCTGGGAAGTGGGCATTGATGGAAGTTCTACCAATGAAAACACTGCAGAGTCCTTTGGAGCTCAAGTGATTCAGATACAATTTTGATCCACAGAGATGGAAGAAAATCGGCTTGACTCCCCAAGGATAATACCAATGTAGAAACAAAGGAATAATGCCAAAGCCCCATATGAAAATTTGCTAGGTCTTCCTATATTTCTCTTGGTTGTGCCATTATAATTTATTTTAGTGAATTTTAGAGGGGGGAGAAGATGTCCAGAAATTCCCCCATTTATTTAAGAAAGAAAATATTTCTAAGGAACAGGGCTGAGGCAATTAGCAAGGCCACTTGAAAGCAAATGCTAGCAAATGCCTTAAAAACACTTCCATTACTTTATATCTACGGAGATTCTCAATCATCCAGTTCATAGCTGTCGCAAAGATGCTTTTTCCAAAAGCCAACTCAACTTTCTTGATTTTTTTCTTTGAAAATGTTTTGCTTCTCATCTAAGAAGCTTCAGAACTGAAGAAGCTTCTTAGATGAGAAGCAAAAGGTTTTCAAAGAAAAAACCAAGAAAGTCCAGTTGCCTTTTAGAAAAAACACCTTTGGGACTTTCATTACTTTAGGACTTGTTTTGGTTTAATGTTTGGCTAGTGAGTTATAAAAGATCATATTTTATTTCAGAATTAAGCCATCTTGAGGAACTGAGATGGTTCTCTTGTAGCCCAAGTTAGCCTATGGCAAGAATCTGAATAGGTAGATCTTCTCTGTTCTCCCACACAGTATTTTTGCTAATCTGATCTTGCAATAATCCTGTACCAATCTTAGGTGTGTTAATTATATTAATGATTCCTTTAATCAGTTCTCTTTCTTCATTTGGCTTGTACATGGACTAGATACTCCTTTTCAGTGGGAGGTACCTCGAAACAAGATCTGATCAGATTCCCTGTTGACAAGAGGAGAAAGTAGCGTATCAACAGATAAAAGTAAGGAATGTGGATACAGTTTTATTTATTTATTTATTTATTTATTTATTTATTTTGTTATTCTTATATGCCGCCCAACTCCCGAAGGACTCAGGGCGGCGTACAACAGGGAAAAATACAAGAATAATCAAAATACACATAATTAAAAAAACGAGTACAAATTTTTAAAAACAGTATTAAAACAACAACATCCATTCAACATCATATATACTTGGGGGGGTGATCTCAGGTGGATTAAGCTGTCCCCCCTACCTGCAGGAAAAGCCATGTTTTAACGGCTTTTCAGAAGGCCAGCAGAGTGGGGATGGTCCGGGTCTCTGGGGGTAGTTGGTTCCAGAGCACGGGGCCGGCCACAGAGAAGGCTCTCCCCCTAGGGCCCGCCAGCCGGCATTGCTTGGGCGACGGGACCTGGAGGAGGCCAACTCTGTGGGCCCTAACCGGTCGGAGGGAAGTATGAGGCAGAATGCGGTCCCGAAGATATCCTGGTCCTAAGCCATGAAGGGCTTTAAAGATGGTGATCAACACCTTGAATTGGACCCGGAGACCGATGGGCAACCAATGCAGCTGGTGGAGTATTGGTGTCACGTGGGTGTACCTTGGCACACCCACCACAGCACGCGCAGCCGCATTTTGCACCAGCTGAAGTCTCCGGATACTCTTCAAGGGTAGCCCCATGTAGAGCGCATTGCAGTAGTCCAAACGCGAGGTGACAAGGGCATGAGTGACCGTGAGTAGAGCCTCCTTCTCCAAATGTCTCAAATTATCTCAAATTATCTGAGACTAATTCAATCTTTAACAGCAGGCTAACAATAAGCATTTCTCTCTAACTGAAATGAAACTAGATCCAAATTTGTCTTTCTCCTGACAAGAAAGGTCATTATTTCTTCTCAATATTTACTATATTTCTAATCCATCCAATAAACAAGCAAACTCAATTAGAATAATAAATTACAGTTATTTAATGAACTTTGCTGTTCATAAAAGGGATTAGACCTTTGGAAAAACGAAATTAAAATAGGATTTTTCAGCAAATTCCTCTGGAATTCTTTGGGCTGCTTTTATCTTTGCTTTGATGGGTCTCTGAATAATCTAGAATTGTCATTATAGGAGATTTTAAGAAAATAACATGAGATATATATATCCAACAATTTCTCAAGAATGGATTCCCCTTTAATAGTGACAATAACATGAAAAAAAACCTAAGAGAGAGAATTCCCCCTGATATCTTTCCTTGGGATCTAACCAATTGTGAAGGGAAGCAACAGACTGCTTGACAGATCATTTGTGATGAAAAAGAGATCGTTTGTAATGGCCACGTTATCACTCAATAAACACAAACACCATTTCCACCCAGGAGAATAACTCTCAATTTCTTTTATCCTTTGAAATATTTGCTATCTACAGCATATTTTGTTTCCCTCAAATGAATGAGAACTATTAGGAAAAAGATCAGGATAATTTATTTGACCAGCAAGTCCTTGGTCCAATGAGGGATGAAGCCCCCCATGATTTCTCCTGACATGTTTCCCCATGGTCAAGCAGATCTGCAGAAGAGAAGAAAGAAAGAAAGAAAGAAAGAAAGAAAGAAAGAAAGAAAGAAAGAAAGAAAGAAAGAAAGAAAGAAAGAAAGAAAGAAAGAAAGAAAGAAAGAAAGATGTTGGAACTATAGAAATACAGATGAGAGAATCCACAACAGTCCTCTCTACCCCTGTACTGGGTGACTCAATGATATATACTGTAGTTAGAATAAGAGAGGACAAGTCTGGATACCAGTTCTTGTTCATATATTTCTAAAACTCAAAGAAAAACATTTAGATATGGGAATTAATGATTCAAAAATTAAGCCAGTTTTAGATGATACCTTTCAAAGAGAAATTAATTGCATGGGATTTTTGTGAAATAAGAATATACAGGTAGTTCTCAACTTACAACAGTTCATTTAGTGACCATTTGAAGTTACAACAGCATTGAAAATAGTGACTTATGACCGTTTTTCACACTTACAACCGTTGCAGCATCCCTCACATGTCTGATCAAAATTCAGACGCTTGGCAACTGATTCATATTTATGACCATTGCAATGTCCTGGGGTCAAGTAATCATCTTTTGCGATCTTCTGACAATCCAAGTCAATTGGGAAGCCAGATTCACTTAATAACCATGTTACTAACTTAAGAACTGCAGTGATTCACTTAACAACTGTGGCAGGAAAAATCGTAAAATAGGGCAAAATTCACTTAACAAATGTCTCATTTAGCAACAGAAACTTTGGGTACAATTACGGTCGTAAGTCAAGGACCACCTGTAATTTGGTTTCTGTTTGTGACATTACTAGATACTGTTGAGTATCTTTCTGCCCTGTGTACCATTATTCTAAATCTAGTCCCTAATTATTTTGCTGTCTCAATCAAAGGACAAGATGGCCTTAGTAACCATCTCACTTACTGAAGCCGACCAGATGGCAGCTGAATTTTACTTTTATAAGTAAATATATATATACTTTATATATATATTTATTTTATTTATTAGTGACATTTATATACCGCCTCACAGTGTAAGCACACTCTGAGCGGTTTACACCAGTAAACAATGTATATTTATATTGCCCCCAACAATCTGGGTCCTCATTTTACCTACCTCGGAAGGATGGAAGGCTGAGTCAACCTTGAGCCGGTGAGATTTGAACCGCTGACCTGCGGATCACAGTCAGCTAAAGTGGCCTGCAGTACTCCACTCTAACCGCTGCGCCACCTCGGCTCTTTGACTTTGACGCTGTCACTGGGATGCCCTCTATTGAATGTGATGGTTAAATTAGGAGATATAAAATGTATCATACAGCCCACCTCTGTTCTAAAATAATGACAAAACATTGCTAATACAGCAGAAAACTACAAAGATGAATGACGGGGATGTGGGCACGCAGAATACTGAATGCATCTCACAGGTGATGGAGGGCCCATTTCTATCTTAAACTGCTAGTTCTCCAATTTGCATTGACAGTCAGAACAGAGAGAGTTTGTAGAGGAGGTGAGTTGCTCTAGCCTTTTTATACATGCAAAATGTACATCCTTGGTGGCAATATTTGACAGACCCTTCAAAATGATGTGAAATTGTTCAGAAAGAATGTTGGGGAACATGCTTTATCAATGCTGTTAGGCCCACACATAAGCTAGTGCTTGTCATCTGAATTTATTATCTAGCCTTTTTTTAAGTGGAAATAATATTTCAGCAACTTCAGATCACTTTAAGCCATTGAGTCAAAGTGAGTTCAACAATTTAAAATGAAACATTGCTACCAAGACAGTCAACAATGAGAAGTTGGCATTAGTGCATAAGAGAGAAAAGTCAGCAATATCATGTTATTGAGTAGGTAGGAATAGTCTTCAGGGTGTAAGCTTTTTACTTCAGTAAAGTGCAATACCACACACACCCCAGATCAGTGTTGCAAGCTCTTGAGAGTCAATAATGGCTAGCCAGCATGTCCTTACATGTTTGAATCTGTTAAAGCAAAAACATCTTCCCATCTCTTTAGCCAATGCCAGTAGTATTCAGTGACCCATTTGTTGGTTGTGCTTCATTTATGTTGTTGTATTTTCTCTCTGTTCATTTAAATAGATTAGTGGGGACTAATGATACAAAAGAGAGGGCTTGACAAGTCACAGGCAATTTGGAAGTTATGCGAAGATTTGGATTAAAAGCAGTACTAATGGTTTCTCCTTATATTTGATCATGCAGATTATTCCTTGGAACCTGACCTATCTTGATAAGCACTAAAAACTATTAAACATTTGAAAAAATTAGTTAAAAATTAATAAATGGATTTATGTACTGCTGACGTTAATGTTTACTGTAAGTATATAAAAAAACTTTGCTAAAGCAGATCGAAGTCCATCTCGCTCAGCATTCTGTGTCTACCTATAGCCAGCCAGAAGCCAGCTAAAGAGTTCACAGCCAACTCATTCATATTATTTCTTTCTGATTAATGTGAATAAAATCACTCCATGAATCTAATAGTTTTTAAAGCTGCCATTTCCACTGGATATTGCCACATCTTGCAGCTATAGTTCGTAGGTTGTAGAGATGGAGGCCATGTGGAGGTTGTGTGCAGCAAACTGCCTACCTCTAACGGGCCTCTCATGCCTACATGATCTCATCCAGTTCACATAGCCAGGATGATTTAGGACATTATCCCTGGTACATGATCTCATCTAGGTTGTATCAACAGGATGTTCTTAAGGATTTGCGGGGAGAATTCACCAGTAAAAATGTTGTTGCTCTTTTCTAACTTTTGCTGCTTGGAAAACTGTATAAAAAGCAATAAACACTGTGAAGGCAGTCAGACATCTTAGTATCCTGCAATGACTTGTCTCTAACTCCATCATCTGGCACCCAAGGTGCCCCCCCCCCCGTGGGGAGCAACAGCCAACATATTTACCATCGTCTGGAACAGACCCCTAGGTGCACCTTCGTCCTTCAGCTTCAGGACCCCTCACTGGTAAGTATGGGTTGCAATTTATCTCAACACCAGCATAAGCATGTACAGGAACTCCGATTCCTGTTACATAAATCAGGTGTGGCCGCACCTGAGGCAGATATAAGGAAGCTGGTTGAGGAGGTAGGGAAGCACTGTCCCTGGTATCCAGAGCGCGGGATGCTCCATTTACGGGATTGGATAAAGATAGGGCATACTTTACATCTTGAACCCTGGGCTCCAGTACAGATATTACATCGATGGTATCAATGCCGTCAAGCAGTGGAAAAATTTGGCTTTGATGCTTCGGCAGGACAACAATTAATTTCCAGCCCCCCCACCAGATTACGATCAGATAAAAATTGTCACCCCAAAATCATCTCCAATTGGACCTTCGGCTCCTCCTGGAGAGGCTAATTCTTTTGTACACCCCCATAAGGTAAATATTAGAGGAACAATTAGACAAAGGAGGGGGGAGGGAATATAGAAGAAATTACTGACATGCTTTCTGTTTGTCCAGTGCATGCCACGGGACAAGTAGATCAGAATGGAGCTCAAATAGTGGAATATCACCCTTTGTCGTATGCAATTTTAACGGAACTTAGAAAAGGAATTAGAGACATGGGGTTGGGAAGTACCTATGTGCAGGGAATGCTGGAAGCCACTATGAGAAATCATATTTTAGTACCTGAAGATTGGAAAACTACTTTTCACATGTTGCTTACTCCAGCGCAATATGTAGTTTGGGACAGCGAATTTAAACACCAATTTGGGGGGTGGGTGGGTTTCATTCCTGATCAATTGTACAGGTTTGGGTAATTGATTTAAAGAATTTGTTTTTTATTCCTCTTCCCCCCCGATCAGGAAAAGTTTGCATTTACTGTGCCTGCAGTGAATCATTCAGAACCTAATAAACATTATCCCTGCACAGTTTTACTGCAGGGAATGTTGAATAGTCCCACATTGTGTCAATTTTATGTTGCTGCAGCATTAGCCCCTTTTCACAAACGTTATCCATTGGCTTTGGTATATCGTTATGTGGATGATATTTTAATTGGAGCCCCAAAGATACAATCTAATTGGCTTTTTGAAATACAAAATGATGTAAGTATTTATGGATTGCAGATTGCCCCGGAAAAGATACAGCTGCACTCTCCCTATCTTTATTTAGGGCATAAAATGTTGCAATCCTATTCTGCTCCGGTTCTTCCTCACTTGAGTTTACCCAAGGTTATTTCTTTGGTTAATCTGCAGCAATTGTTAGGCACCCTCAATTGGGTTCACCCATATTTTTCTTTACCTTCACATTTACTTAGTCCATTATTTGATTTATTGACTAAAGGAAAACAACCTGGAGATCTCATTGTAGTTTCACCTGCAGCACTTGCCACGATTGAGCAAATTAATAACATCTTGAGCACTCAATTTTGTCGATCATATTCCTCATAAAGATTGTCAGTTAAGTCTTTTGATATTCCCTACTAGTAAGTTGCCTAGGGGAGTATTAGCTGTATTAGAGTCGCAGAAAGTATATTGTGTTGAATGGCTGTATTTACCCCATCCCCCATCCCAAAATTCATAGTAATGAATATTGATTTTATTGATCCTAAAACTTTATACTGTGAGACATAAATGTATCTGTTGTGATGATGCAATACCAGCTTATTTCTGGGAAGCTAATGGCTCCAAATCTTTTAACTTTTCCTTATGGTCTAAAATCCCTGGTTTCAATGCTCTGTAAGGTGCCAGGGGTGGGTTCTAACTTACCTCGCTACCGGTTCACTTCAGATAACCAATGCCAAAACCAGATAGATTTTTTACACATATGGAAGCTGCCACAGTGTTAAAATAAAGGTGTAATATAAGTTGGATATCCCATATCCTTACAAACATTTGAGGCTATTCAAAGTATTCCTTGAAGGCAGCATCATAGACATTGCACCAGGGCATATTTGTTGGTAAGTCTAACAGGGCAAGCCCTGTTCCCTCTGATGACATATTGTCCATTTTATTCAAACATTTTTTAAAAAAAATATATGTTTAGATTTGCTTTTTTTTTAACAAAGCCACATAAATGAGCACACAATACCTTTTTTCACGGTAGTGAGAATCAGAGGCTGAGCTGAAATACTTAACATTTAGATAAGTGCTGTATCATTAGCTTTTCCAGGAACTGAAATGTCTGCATGGCCCATCTAGATTATGTTGCTCATCTTACATACAGATGTCTAATAGCTCTTCCTCCCATTTAATCTAAGAGACAACGTTTTAAAACGAGTCCTGTGAACAAAGTCACCAACACTCTTGCAAAACATAGTTTTATCTCTGGGTTGTTTTATTAATATATGTTGCTGATTATATGACTTCCTGTTTCTATAATTTATTTCATCATAGTATTTGCATAAGCTTCAATTTACTTATAAACTGAAACTAATTTTCAACTGAGGATTATCACATAATAGATGGAGTCATTGATCTATAAATTCAGAAGTGGTAATGACTAAAGCTCCCGTAAATTTAGAATTAATCCATACAGTTTGAACAATCTAAGTGCAGAGGTGAACTGACTAAAATTCTAAGGCGAGGCAAAGTTTTGCCCCTATGACTGTGGTGGCGAACCTATGGCACGTGTGCCACAGGTGGCACGCGGAGCCATAGCGGCCAGCACGCGAGCATTGCCCACCGGCAAACCGGAAGTGTGGAAAAACGCACTTCCGGTTTGCCGGTGAGCTGTTTTTTGCACTCCGGAGGGTTCAGGGAAGCTCCCTGAAGCTCCGGAATGAAAAAAACTACAAAATGGGCAAACCGGAAGTGCATTTTTCCGCACTTCCGGTTTGTCCGTTTTGTAGTTTTTTGCATTCCGGGGCTTCAGGGAGCTTCCCTGAACCCTCCGGAGTGCAAAGAACAGCTCACCGGCAAACCGGAAGTGCATTTTTCTGCACTTCCGGTTTGCCCGTTTCGTCGTCCCAGGCTCCGGTAAGGCCTTTGCACGTGTGTGTGTGTGTGTGTGCGCATGCGCAAGGGGCAGCATGGGGGTGGTGTTGTGCGCATGCGTGGGGGGGAGGGAATGGGTGTGGGCATGCGAGCGTGTGCGAGCGCGCGCGAGCGCGCACCCCCCCTTTTTGGCACGCGAGCCTAAAAAGGTTCGCCACCACTGCCCTATGAGGTTCCTAACCCAGGCATTGCTCTACACAACATAAAAATTATTGTCTTGAAGACCAAAAGCAGAGATGGGTTGTTACGTCCTCCCCGAACGTTAGCAACTGGAGAAGCTACCGCGGATTGGAGCAGGCTGTGAGCGGGAGCATCCAGCCCTCTGATTGGTTGCCGCGTTTGACAGCCACTCTTAAATAGAGCTGTCAAATGCGGCTGAGGCGATTCGGTGCCTCCTGCATTTCTAAGAGTTACTGTTTTATTGTTTCTGTTGTATTGCCTAATTAATAATAATAATAATAATAATAATAATAATAATAATAATAATAATAATAATAATAATAATAATAATAATAATAATAATAATAATAATAATAATAATAATAATAATAATAATAATAATAACAGAGTTGGAAGGGACCTTGGAGGTCTTCTAGTCCAACTCCCTGCTTACGCAGGAAACCCTACACTACTTCAGACAGATGGTTATCCAACATCTTCTTAAAAATGTCTAGTGTTGGAGCATTCACAACTTCTGGAGGTAAGCTTTTCCACTGATTAATTGTTCTAACTGTCAGGAAATTTCTCCTTAGTTCTAAGTTGCTTCTCTCCTTGATTAGTTTCCACCCATTGCTTCTTGTTCTACCCCCAGGTGCCTTGGAGAAAAGTTTGACTCCCTCTTCTTTGTGGCGACCCCTGAGATATTGGAACACTGCTATCATGTCACCCCTGGTCCTTCTTTTCATTAAACTAGATAAAGGCTAGTTGATTGCACAGCTTGATTCCAGTCATTCTTCTGACCCACGGACTTAACATGGGTTCCTACTGGTTCGGACCGGTTCTATAGAACCGTTAGTAACTTGGCGGCCTGGGTTGCTGAAACTGGCAGTGACCCAGGCCTGCCACGCCCCCGAGAGGTCATAGGCGCTGCCATCTTGTTTTTTGCTTCTGTGCATGTGCAGAAGCTTTTTTTAGTAATGTGCATGTGCACGCCTGCACGCAACGTGCGCCTGCCTGCACGGCACGTCCCTGAGCAAACTGGCAGTAGCAGAATCTGGAACCCACCCCTGACCAAAAGGCATTAGGATATAAACCTTTGAGCACTGGTCCTCACTGGATTTATGAAACAACATAAGAATAAATGCAGTGCCCTGCTAGATCGGACCTCTGGTTCATCTAGTCTAGCAGTCTATTCTCAAAATGACTGACCAACTGCACACAGAAGCCCACTAGTCTCCCAGAAGATGGCCTTCAAAAGAAGTCACAGTGCCATTTAATAGCCATTGATCCCCATGACCTCCAATAATTGGTTCAACCCTTTATTGATGCCAGCCAAGCTGGTAGCCAGCACCACATCTAGTAGTAGCAAATTCCAAAGTTTAATTATATGTTGTGTAAAATGCATTAGAGGTTTCTTACTTGGTCTAAAAAGAAAGAGGAGGAGGCACATAAATGGGGAAAAAAGTTAGGGATGGATGATCATGAGAAAATCTATGTGGTCCCTACGAGTTGAAAAATGACTTGATGGCACATATAAACCTCTGATTTTTTCACTCTTGCCTGGGATCACTGACATTTTGAATGATTTCATCACACTAGTCCTTTCTCTTGATGCCTAGAAATTAGAGTTGGCTACCTCATTCTGTCTAATGGTGCAGCTGCCTCTGCACAGCACACAGAGCAATTCTGCTTCTATCAGTGTTCCTCAGTTTGAAGCAGATGGGCATTTAAGGGCATCTTTCACTTTATGGGATTGCATTGGTAAACATCTCTGTAATAGCAATGTATCTGTGGATTAACACTGTATATAATTAAAAAAAGCAGTCAGAAGGGGAAAAAAGTAGAAAAAGACTAATAGCTTACCTTTTGACCTGTTTTCAGGTGAGTCTTGCCACTTTATATGCAAACAGTATTGATCTGACAAGAACTCAGATTGCCCTCTTAGACATCTTTCCTAGAAATAAGACCCAATGAGCACATTAGATTTTTTTGTGGAAAAGATATTTACAGGATTCCACTTTACATAAAAAATTTGGAGTACAGTAATATAATTAAAGCTTACTGCATTGACAATTCTATCTACTGAAAATCAGAATTTTCAACTGGGGACTAAAAAAAACAATCAATAATACTGAAAATCATTTGGAGAATGAAAGGAAGAAAGAAATCATTGTGATATTTTATTTCTTTATACACTAAACTTTGTTCCAGCCACTATATAACTATATAACTAAGACACTATATAACTAAGCATAAAGAAATGATTAAAACTGAAGATTCTTGTAGTAATTCTGAACAATTAAAGCTAGGGATATACTGTAACTGTTAAATAAATAATTTAATGTGATTTGCTCAACCAACTTTGTTTCTAACAGTTTTATTTTTAGGCACGGGGACATTACTGTTTGATTAGAGTTAGCCCATGGAAAGAGCCTACTTAATTTTCAATGAAAAACATACAGTTTTTAAAAGGAGAAAGAAAAAGAGAAAGAAAGTGCCCAACATTTCATATTGGCTAGCCCTAGAAAATGTATTGGCTTATGGTAGATAGTGGAACTTCAACCTTTTAGTTTGAAAGAATGCTATTTTCCATGGGACATACCTGTGATTAAAATGTTTTAGAAAAGTTGGACATAGAAATTGGACATTTCAGAGAAGCTCTGTAGTAGAGCAAATGTTTTGCAGATGATCCTGGGTTCATCACTGGTTCATTCAAGTACAATTGGGGAATACTCCCATTGGGAAGCCTGGACAATTACTGGCACTCAGTATCAATTGGCAGGAGGAAGATAGCCCAAGAGCTATTTGTAGCCCCTGAAATCTTTTTGTAGATCACGGAACCACCTCTAATGATACAGCAACAGCAAATGTCAGCAGTTAGTTTCCCTTTCCCAGGGAAAAAATAAAATATTTACCATTTGAAGATGTAGAAGATATGTAACACATTTAAAAATCCAAGAAGTCTAGCCTCAAAGAGTCACCCTCCACACCAGAAAAACCGCACTGCTCTATATTGTTGCCAAACCCATTCCATGCTTGTCCCCAAGTAAAGTGGAGTCTTGTCCATCAAAACATTGTCTCTCCATTGTAAAGAGAAGAATTGTTGAGATAGCTCAATAAGAGCAGTTTCACTGGTTTCTAACTTGCACTTTTCATCTCATCCCACCCACCCCCATTTAAACCTTCACATTTGTTAAGGGGGCCCTGTTAGCCTGTCTCACTAAATGCAAGAAAAAAGCATTTTGGTCCCTTTACGGTTGAATTGATTTATTGTAGCACAAACTCTTGCGAATTCACGTCCGTGAGACACAAGAGAAGTCAGAGGCATATTTATGTGAAAGCTTTAGCTTGATACATCTGGAAGACACCTGGTTGGGGAAGGGTGAACTAAAATAACAAAGTGTAACATTCCAGCTCAAAGGAAAGCAGCCTTAATAAAGAAGATAGCAAATCTAATTAGTAAGTTGGTTAAAATGTAGGCAGAATGAGAATGGTTTTCATTTGCTGGTCAAAAGTAATGGAGGAGGATTTCCTTGGACTAATATAACTATCATGTGGAATGCAACCACAGAAAAAGCTGTAATCTGTGGTGCCGCATCTCTCAACAGAGATTATAACAATCTCCAGACAGTATGGCCAGCATGAGTCATAGCCCAGAACATCTGGAGAACACCAGGTTTGGAAGGGTGACCTAAAATATACTGGACCTCAGTATATTCCAGTTTTGAAACTTCTTACTTAGGCCTGCCAGCAAAGTAGAAGCAAATTTAATAAATTGATAGCTGGACTCCATGCTTTAGGTTTTTTTGAACCAATCGAATGCTAGAAAAAAATTAAGTCAATGGAGTTTGGCTCTGTTTATCTGTGTCTCCATCACTAGGATAAAAACTGGTATGGGCCAGCAAAAGAATGAGGACTCAGTGCGGCGTACAACAAATACAAGAACAATTCTAAAAAACCAGAAGATAAAAAATATATGATCTGTGGCAAAATTTAAAAAAAAATATTGTGAACTTACTCAACATACTGTTCATTAGTCTGGCTGTTCAGAACTGCAGTGAGAACTTACCGTATTTTTCGGAGTATAAGACGCACCGGAGTATAAGACGCACCTTAGTTTTTGGGGAGGAAAATAGGGGAAAACAATCTGCCTACCAGGTATTCATCTGGCTAGCATCCTTAGTCTGGTCAGCTTCAGCACATTATTTTATCTCCTGGTTAGGACTTAAAAAAACCTTCTTCTGAGAGTAACAATGAAAGAGCCTGCAAGCCAGTAAGAGCTGGGAAGATCGTTAGCACCTGGTTAGGGCTAGAAAACAACTTCTTTGGAGCAAGTAGAGCAATGAAAAAAAAACCCTGCAAAGACTTAGGGCTGGAAAAACATTCTTTGGAGAGAGTAACAATGAAAAAGCCTGCAAGGTAAGAGCTGGGAAGATCTGTTAGCACCTAGTTAGGGCTGGAAAAAAAAGCTACATTCGAAGTATAAGACGCACCTGAATTTTCAGCCACTTTTAGGAAGGAAAAAGGTGCGTCTTATACTCCAAAAAGTACGCTTATTGCAGTAACACCAGCTAGATCATAAGGGTTGTTTAGTGAAAAATTGCAATTAGTCTAGATACCTGCAGGGAAGGGAGGGAGTTTGGAGCTTCATGCCTAAAAAAGCTGCCCTGTTATAATAAGGACCAAAATAAATGGTATGAGGCTGTCACAACCAATAACGATATACTTCCAGATAAAGATAACAATATATTTGACATCAGCTTTATGAGGACATGGCAGGCAGATTCACGCAAGAGCTGCTTCCATTACAAGGAGATGTTTTCTTCATCCCTTTGGCACAATCCATGTGGAGAGCCACGCAATCCCTCTTATGACTTGTGAATAATTTCCAGAAGAAATTATTTCTTGGAGGGAGAACAAGAAAGAGGTGGAGTTTACCCAACCCAGAAATCAACGACATGCTTTAGTTGGTTTTGACTTTGGCTGAATGTATTGTATGAGCCCAGGCCCAGTTCAAGGTCAGAGGATTTCCAATGCTGTAATTTAGTGTACTAGGTGCAATGGCAGCAATTTTGTCCCAGCTATCATTAAATTATTCAGGATTAGGATACTGAAGCTTCTGCTTAATGGAGCTCAATTTTGTTTTTATAAACACAAAAACCTAAGGGGGCAACACAATATGTTGCATATTCCTTATTGTGTCATTACCATTCATCAATGACACTAGGCTTACCCTTTGTGCAGCGTCACAACTGACATGGCTGACTAAAATATGGACGAGTATTGGATTACATTTAGCGGTTCCCTGGCCTCATTAATACTAAACAATAAGTTTACTTCTTGTTCCAAAGATGCTTTTTCAAAAGGCAACTGGACTTTGTTTTTCCTTGAAGACGTTTCGCTTCTCATCCAAGAAGCTTCTTCAGAACTTGTCCAGAACTGAAGAAGCTTCTTGGAGGAGAAGTGAAACCTCTTCAAGGAAAAACAAAGTCCAGGTGCCTTTTGAAAAAGCACTTTTGGGACAATCATGACCTGGATGACTGAGAATCTCCATGGATAAGTTTACTTCAAGGTTGGGAGCCCAACTTTGCGCCCGAATATTGCAGATTATTGGTAAAATTTGAGAATGTCAGGACTTGAGGAAGTCATTCTTAGACCATAGAATTTTTACTGCTGTGACAACCTCTGTGGTAGATATTTTTGCTTTCCAAATTACTTTTTTTTCCAAAATAACCTTTCATTCCCCTCACAGAAGCACATTTCCATTTGTCACTCTTCTTGCCTTGCCCTCCGTGTTCTTGGAAGAAAATGCCAACAATATGCCAGCACAAGACAGGCTGTGCCCTTGTCCAGTTGGGGTGATGGAGGCAGTTTTGCATGTTCTGTTATGCTGTCCTTTTCATCAACCACGATACTCCAAACTATTAGTGTGCCTACTCACTTTTCACTCAAGGAAGAACTAGCTGAAGACCTGGGACTGGCTCCATTCAGAAGTTGAGAGCTGAAGCTCAATGAAGCCCAAAGCAATAGCATCAGCATTTAGATTTATATACCACTTCATAGTGCTTTACAGCCCGCTCTAAGCGGTTTACAGTGTCAGCATATTCCCCCAACAATCTGGGCCCTCATTTTACCCACCTCGGAAGGATGGAAGGCTGAGTCAATCTTGAATTGGTGAGATCGAACTTCTGGCAATCAACAGAATGAGCCTGCAATTCTGCATTCTAACCACTGTGCCACCATGGCTCAATATTAGTCTTGTCATCCCAAAGAGTTCTGGCAAGCAGTGAGTTTAATAAGATGATCATATTCATTAGTTTTCCTTTTTGCCTTTTCTATGGATGGAGCTGAAGTTGAAAGATATGCTATTTGCTGCTGCTGCAGCAGAAAATACCCTGAATCAGCATAGTCATATGATTTTTGCAGGTATCTGCTTCAAATCACAAATTGGTTTGGTGGGATGAGTGAATTAAATACGAACAGAAGCTCCCTTTAAAGCATTGCATTGTTCTAATATTTAATAATTTATTCATTCGAATCAAGGGTAACCACAGGAAGGAGTTAAAACTTTCAAGATGGGGGCTACGTTCATGTGATTGAAGCCCCATCCATTCTCTCTCTCTCTCTCTCTCTCTCTCTCTCTCTCTCTCTCTCTCTCTCTCTCTCTCTCTCTCTCTCTCACACACACACACACACACACACACACACACACACACACCATATATGTATGTAAAATTATATGTGAAATTATGTAATCGATGTAAAAAGGGGTGAGGTTTTGATTAGCCACTCATGACCACCTCTTGATTTTTTTTGATCCTCCCAATAGATGCACCTAAGAGAATCCCAATTTCAAGATTGTAAATTATTTAAAAGGCCATTTTATCCTCATATCTTCAGTTCAGCAGGTATGGCATAAAGATCTATTTTATTTTGTCCAGCTTTTTGAAGGCTTGGTTTTTTTAAATTATGGTTCATCATACAGTCAGCCAGATGTTTAGACTGGATTTGGCATTTTTACTAATCTATCATCATCATCATCATCATCATCATCATCATCATCATCATCATCATCATCCTTGTTATTATTATTATTGTTGTTGTTGTTGTTGTCTATTTTTATAATAGTAGGCATTCAAGCTTTTGTGTATTGTAAACTTGTAAAGTATCTGCATCTTTGTTTTCTTAATTCATCAACAGTTTTGACAGCCTAGATTTACATTATTCAGTTTATTTCCTGATTCCAGCAATCAGCTTCCATTCATCCCCTTCAAATCGGTGATCACTGCAGTTTGTAAATCACATGACTCATCATACATTTCTATGGTGAAAGTCGAAAAGTGCATTGTTATTATCATGTGGTTTGAAAATAAACATTTATTGAAAAAATATTGCAATTGAAAAATCAATTTTCCGAAGCCCAGGAAAAGAAATTTATTTATTTATTTATTTATTTATTTATTTATTTATTTATTTATTTATTTATTTATTTATTTATTTATTTATTTATTTATTTATTTATTTATTTATTTATTTATTTATCCGCCTCACTTCTAATGCTTTTCATACACCTGAAGGCATATGGCAGTTTTTTGTATGGCAAAAATTGCTATAATTTTTATCATGGATACCAAGAAGGTTAAGCATTTAGGGCAGTGATGGCGAACCTATGGCACGGGTGCCACAAGTGGCACGTGGAGCCATATCTGAGGGCACGTGAGGCGTTGCCCCATGTCAGCTCCAGTGTGCATGTGCGCGCTGGTCAGCTGATTTTTGGCCTTCTTTTCAGCCATTTTCGCTCTCCCCAGGTTTCAGGAAAGCCTCCTGAACCCTGAGGATGGCGAAAAATGGCCCAACGGGCCTACCAGAAGTCCGGAGGCTTCAGTGGGGCCTGTGTGCATGCGCGAGGGGCAGTATGGGGGGTTGTGCGCATGCAAGCGGGCAGTGCGGGGGTTGTGTGCATGCACGGGGAGGACATTGCTTTATGGGTGTGGGCACGCACGCAGACACTATCGTGCGCGCACACACCCTTTTGGCACCTGAGCCAAAAAGGTTCGCCCTCACTGATTTAGGGTGTCCTTCCCTCTTCCCATTTGTCCTCCTTTCTATTTGTCTGTCTCTTCCTTTGCCCATTCAAATATCTGGTAACCTTATTCAGGTGTTACTGAAAAGACTTCAAACCCAGTGCCAGGCAACCCTCTCTCTTTCACCAAATTTTTTTGCTGGTAATCGCTGCTTGCCTCGCTTTCTCTGTGGTAGCTCCGGGAATTCTCAGGAGAATCTGAGATTTCAGGCAGGTTGCATTCTCAGCTGGGCTGGGAAACTAAACGCAAATCAATGCCGCAGATAAAGTACTAGTGTAAATTAATGGAAATATAAAATTTCAGGTAAAATGTGGACCAACCAATGCTTGTTTTTTTCTTTCCAAATAATTTCCTCAATTTTCTCCCTTCGCTTGTGGCTCTCAATTAGAATTGGATCTTGGGTTTCTGTGTAGTTCTCGACTTAAAACCACAAGTGAGACCGGAGCTTCCATGGTTAAGCAAGGCGATTGATAAGTGAGTCATGCCTGATGTTACAATCTTTTTTGCTGTGGCCGTTAAGCAAATCACCACGGTCCGCTTCCCCCATTAACCTTGCTTGTCGGAAACCCCCTGAAGAGGTCTCTAATGGGAAACATGTGACCTGGGATGCTGCAACTGTTATAAATAGATGTTGGCTGCCAAGCGCCTGAATTTTGATTATGTGATTGTGGGGATACTGTGATGTTTGTAACTGTGAAGACAGGTTATAGGTCACTTTTTTCAGCACTGTCATAACTTTGAACATTTGCTAAACAAATGGCTGTAAGTGGAGGACTTTCTGTAGTAGACCAGAAAGACCGTGGCGCATTTTAGATTTCTGTATTTCTCTATAATGCAAATGAATTATTAGATCAAGTCTCTTTCATCCTCCTACAAGCTCGCAATTAGTTTTTGATAAAGTGGCTTTCTCTAACTGGCGGGCAGATGTTTCTCGGCTTTTGGATGTTCATGAAACATGTGCTGGGTTAAACATTAAGCCAAATTAGCACAAGCCTAGGATACCAAAGAAATGGGGGTACCGGAGAGTTCCCCCCCTTGTTATCATGCTCTTAACACGTTCATTGCCAGTCTCAACTTTAGTTTTCAGCGCTTACTTACGGAGTTTTAACGTGTTGTCATTTAAGCAATGGAAGGCTTAAGAGGCCCCATTGTGAGCCTGTTTAGGATATCAATTGTCTCTCATCCAGCTCAGTGCCGGGTACCCACTGTGCAAGCCAATCTGTTGCAAAGTCTTTGGCAGAAGCCCGGCTGAACCTTGTCAACTCCTAGCAAAGGAGATGGTCACTGGTGGTATCACTATTTTCACATATCCCTTTATGTGATCCAAGAAAGTGCTTCTGCATTATTGCTGAGATATCTAGGAAGGAAGCTTGGCATGAGGACTTCAAAATATTCAAAATATTCAGAGTCCTTTGGGAGTTGGGCGGCATAGGAATATAAATAAATAAATAAATAAATAAATAAATAAATAAATAAATAAATAAATAAATAAATAAATAAATAAATAAATAAATAAATAAATATTTTATTTATTAATTAGATTTTTAGCCTGACTTTATTATTTTTAGAAGTAACTCCAGGAGTTGAACATATCCAACACATCTTCCTCCTTCTATTTTCCCCACAACAGCAACCCTGTGAGGTGAGTTGGGCTGAAAGAGCGTGACTGGCCTAAAGTCACCCAGCTGTTTTTTCATGGCTAAGGTGGAATTAGAACGTATTCCCCTGGTTTCCAGGCCAGCACCTTTATCACTACATCAAATTAGCCAAGAAGGATAAAGGAGAAGGAAGAAAAAGCAAAACTGTCGTTGATAGAATGATAGAATTTCATGTTAAAGGCTCTGAGACTCCTTTTACTATATTATTAACTAGTAGCTGGGTACCCGTGCTTCACTATGAAATTATGTGATCGGGCTTGATAAATTGACAGTTAAAGCTTGAACTTTAATGAGTAGTTACAATCAGCCTCTCCTCTCCCTCAGGCTTGCCCCACAGAAGCCTAGCCTCCTCTCCTTTCCTCTCCTCTCCTCTCTCTCCTCTCCCCTTCTCTCCCTCAAGCTTGCCCCACAGAAGCCTCTCCTATCTTATCCCCTTCTCTCCCTTTCAGGTGGGGAGGGGGAGTAGAATGTCTAACTCTTTAGCATCAAATCGTGTTTCAGGTGGGGAGGGGGAGTAGAATGTCTGAACTCCCAGCCTGCAGGCTGGATGAGTCACATGGCCACGCCCATGCCCAACTGGCAGTTGGAACAGAATTCTTTTCAGGTGGGGAGGGGGAGTAGAATTTCTAACTCTTTAGCATCAGAATGTGTTAATATACTGTATATGAATATACTGTATATAAAATACTAATGATCTGATGGTCATTTCAAAAAATCCTTTCTTAGCAAGCATCCAAAAGCCAAAAGAAATGTACGTGCCAAATTTCAAGTTTGTAGGCTTTACCGTTCTGGAGATTTCGTGATAAGTGAGTGGATTTCACTTATATATATATAGATTGGCCTTCAGTTCAATATGCTGCACTTCCAGAGCTAATGGGATCCCAAATGTCTAGTCAATTATTGTTCTGCTGTGGCTTACCCACAATCTTAACCATGGATTTTATTCCTTTGAGTAGGGATTCAGCCCTTCTCATGCAGTTTTCCTTGAAATGCAGGTGTTGATCTGTACTATAATCTTCAATGGATTCGAAGAAACAGGAGATACTATTTCAGCTCCCACTGAAAATTTTTTGTTATAGTTTGTATACATATATGTGTGTTGCCTTTTGTTCCGGATTGTCTATGGTTTCAGTAAATGACATAGTCCCTGGAACAACACAAGGCATCTGAGGAGTAATAACCACCTCCCCACCCCCAATTGTTTGTCCTTGTCTTAATGATTTTTTTAAAAAAATCTGGCAACTGGAAAGAATTAAAGAAGATCAGTGTAATGTACTTCCCTGATCTGTTCTCTTAAAACACCCATGAATTCCACTTCAGCCTCATTGCTTGTGTGGCTGGCTAGGCCTTCTAACCAGATTCAAAACCTGCTCTGCAACTTTATTTTAATGAATGAACCTTTTCTTCTTGTTTCCCATTCCAAATTGACTGACTTGATTGATGTTTCTCCCTATGTTTATTTTGCGTGCTCGCATGCACACATGCACACATATTGTACCTTTTTGTCCCTTTCCTCTGTCCAAGGGCATTGCAAAAGTAAGAAGGCCATTTGAAGACTTTTTTAAGAGCTGAGGTGGCGCAGTGGTTAAATGCAGCACTGCAGGCTACTGCTAGTTCAGCCCTCTCCCACCTTCCCAGAAGCCCTCTGGAAGCCGAAAACGCACTCCCAGAGCCTCTGCATGAGCCGAAAATCAGCTGGCCAGCATGCACATGTGCGTTGGAGCTAAGCTAGGGCAACGGCTTGTGTGCCGGCAGATATGGCTCTGCGTGCCACCTGTGGCACGCGTGCCATAGGTTCGCCATCACTGTCCTAGGTTGTCTAATTTCCTTTTAAAAGTCTAATTTCCTTTTAATTTCCTTTTAAAAATGGTCCTTTTCTGCTTTGCAGTCACATGAACAAACTTTACACATGTCCTGAAAATGAAGCGTGAATGCGCCTTTTCTGTCAAATGTGCTTTCCCCCCGCTTATCTTTTGCTAACTCTTCCAAATGTGAGCTAGGCACTTGGGATAAATATAGACAACAGAAAAGAGCAAGGACCACATAGCCTTCTAAAACATTTGAAAAGGACTACAATAACTATTTTAATATTTCTCTAAGGATCTTTCCTTCTAGCACCTTCGTTTTAGACTACTACCATTTATCAGTATACCAATTTCATTTTGTTTCAATGGTCTGTCTCCATCTGGTATCCTGTGGAAACTAGTATGGCAGTAGTAAGCAGCATGGAGCCCTCCAGATACTTTGAATCACTTACTACTTCCATAAATCCCAGGTAATGCAGTGACTGGTCAGGGCTTATGGGAATGTTACTTTGAAACAAGTGGAAAGCATAAATTGTCCACCACTTGATCAAACAGGTTTCCCAAAATGTTAGCTAATTTAGGTTTTTTTAAAATTGAGCATAAAAGTATTGACCAATGAATACCAAGCCCACCCCAGCCCAAATGATAATGTAATTTCCTCATTGAGGAAGTCAGCTGTTTTTTTTAAAAAGCACTTATCATATATGTTCACATTTGGCCTGGCTTGGTTTTCTTCCTCTTTTCAACTATTTTCATTCTGTTTGGGCAAAGATAATAAAAAAAGGATGCAGTATGTTTTCGAGTTTTGAAGATTAAGAATGTAGGAAGTTAGCACCCACCCCCTCTCCTAGAAAAAATGAAATATCCTAGGAAATATTGAAAGGGAAGAATATGTTTCCCTGGATGAAAAAAAACATGTTTTAAAGACAAAGCAGCTCCCTGCAGCTCCCTGCCCCCCTTCAGCTCCAGGGGTATGCGATTAAGACCTTCACCCTTAGGACATGATAGGATTAGTCCTCTACCCATCTCACCACATGGCACCTGGGAAGATTGCATCAGCCAGCAAGGCTCAAGCAAACTTGGACTCAGGACAGCCTACAGAGTTGCCCCTGCATGGCCCCATGGGAGTCTGACAGCCAACCAGAGTGCATTTCTTGCACAGGAGCAGGAAGCCCCGGGGCGGGACCCAAGAGGGCATAAAACCAAGGGACAACTCAGCATCTCGGACCTTCTCTTCTTCTTCAACATCTTCGAGGCATGTGATCCCCCTTTTCCCCAGGACCTCAGACCATGTGGTCCTACTGTCCTCCATTAAACCATCTTTCCAAGCAGTCACCATGCTTCCAGTGTCTTTTTCCCTGAACCCAGAAGGATATTCCTTACAACAAGAAAATGGGCTGTTTCAGTTTCTCCATTCACCAATATGCTGATTTAATTTCTCTCTCTGTCTCTCTCTGTCTCTCTCTGTCTCTCCCTCCCTCCCTCCCTCCCTCCCTCCCTCCCTCTCCCCAACTCTCAGGTAGGATGGTAAGACATCCAGGATAAAAGTAAACTAATACTGTAGATATGGAGGGCAACAGATTAGGAGGATCACTGTTGGTGACCGACTGATTTATTTATTTGTTGCATCTTTTTTGCCTTTCCTCATTTCTCAACCTTGGCAAGCTGGCTTCTGGCTGGCTAGGGAATTCTGGGAGTTGAAGTCCACACATCTTAAAGTTGCTAAGGTTGAGAAGCACTGCTCTAGGAATTCAAAGTGAAATTCGCAATAATTCTTCCTTCGGTTGTGGAGAAAATAGTCTCCATTTTTCCACCCCACACAGCAACACAAGAAGGCTGTATCCTGCTTATCAGTTTACTTGAAGAGTCACCAATGCAACCATGACAGGAAGTGGGGTTGCCCTTCAGGTGTTGTATATATATATATATATACACACACACACACCGGTATATAAATCTTCAAGTTGCCAAGGTTGAGAAAAACTGTTGCTTGGTGAAGCTTTTTTGAATAAACAAACCATTGCCTTTTAGTTTTAATGAGACAAACATAATTATTCCTTAACCAGGCAAAAATCCAGCTATGTGTGTTCTAATTATATAGATCTATTTCGTTGATAAATGTGGATGCTAAGATTTTAACAGCTACTTTGGTCTACAGATTACAGTTTGTTCTTCCAACTGTTGTAAATCAGGCTGGATTCAGATAGAGTCTGACAATATCATATGTTTAATCAATGGTTTTGCTCTAACTCAAAATAGATACATGTTTTTGGGATGCTGAGAAAGTTTTTGACATATTAGGTTTCCCAAAAGGTTTATATTTTGCACTGATATTATGCATTCCATCCTAAATCACATGTTATCATGGTGTATTTTCTTGGTTGGATTTTATGCTAAAGCACACAATAAAGACTTTGGCTTTCTTTCTTTAAAAAATGTGTTAGATTTTCTTGCCTGTCTAATTAGAACTTCTGAAAACATTACTACAATTATACCAGAGCATATGATTCTACTATATGTTATTTTATAATTACAGATGATGTTTTATAGATAGACCAGAAAATGTTAGCCTTAATCTCATTTTATTCAGCTATACATTCAATAATCTCTTTGGTTACTCTACAATATACAATGGAGACTTGATGCCATGAAGTCATGTCATCATATCATATCATATCATATCATATCATATCATATCATATCATATCATGTCATGTCATGTCATGTCATGTCATGTCATGTCATGTCATGTTTTTATTTGTTTGTTTGTCATAAATGAATTCCCAGGAAATTTTTTCAATTGATAAAAATGGATTTATCCCTTGTTCCAATGCAAATGAAAGAAGATCTAGATCAGTGGTTCTCAACCTTCCTAATGCCGCGACCCTTTAATACAGTTCCTCATGTTGTGGTGACCCCCAGCCATAAAATAATAAAATTATTAGGAAACTCAGAGGTGGGTTCTAACTTACCTCGCTGACGGTTCGCTTTCTCCTGCGCCTCGTGAACACGTGTGCACTTTGCGCGCACGCATGCGCAGTGCCAATTTTTTAAAAAAATGCAAAAAAAAGCCAAAAACAAGATGGCGATGCATGCGCAGTGCCAGAAATTCGGCTTCTGCGCATGCTCAGAAGTTCCCATGGTACAGATTTTTTTTTGCAGTAGTCTATTTGCATGTGGGTGGACCCGCCTGGAGACAGATAGAGGAGCGGTGTCTTGGTTCCTAAGACCATCGGAAATATGTGTTTTCCGATGGTCTTAGGTGACCCCTGTGAAAGAGGTCATGACCCACAGGTTGAGAACCGCTGATCTAGATAGATGTGTTTTAGATGAATTATATTTTGAGGGGCCTTTCGAGGTTTATTCTATTCTGTTCATATTATTTTCAATGAATATATAAGGGTGGTTTTTTTTGGCAAAAGTATGCTGCAAGACTTTTCACTGTGCAAAATGACAATTTATTTAAGATGGGGATCCATATCAATAGTTGAAATGAATAAATTATCCATTTAGCCTTCTACACTTTCAGAGCCTTCACTGGGCATTATTTTAACTTTGGATACTAACTGGAATAAGAAAATTCAGAATTTGGTTCTTATTTGGGCTTATCTTGGAATAATTATTTGATTGTACTAAAATCCTGCCATGTATTGGGATAGTTGTTTGTTCTGGGATCTTATTTAATATCTGCATTTAATACTGCAAAAATCTAAGGAAAAGATTGGATTGCAAATACAACTTTGACCCTTTTATGCACAACAGCTATACTTTATGGGATAATTCCAGTTTTTTTTTTAAAAAGGACAGATCTACTTATGGATAAATTAGACTTCTCATAGTAGTATTTTGGATTAAACAGTTTGAAGAAGGAAGCCATTTTAAACACTGTTACTGTTTTTATTTTTTATTTTGTTTCCTGCCCAGATTTGGTTTGGGTGTTGGTTGGTTAAGATGGGCAGACTTATGTCTAATAAACATTTTCTTAACTGATCACATGCCTTCAAGTCTATGTCAACTCCTAACAACCTCTGCACACAGAGAAGCAAACAAATATTGCAAAAGTCGTGGCACAACTTTTGCAAGAGTTCTGAGGGCTGCCCCCAAGATTTTCAAGAACCCCAGAATCCCTGGGCTCTCAGATGGAGTATCTCTGGGCTAGACTGGGGTCTTGGTCTTGCTTTCACATCTGGCAACCAGATTGATTCTCCAGACTAGACCTTGGAATGCAGTCTTCTCCCTATGGAACAATAAATAGTCCTGCAGAGTGACAGGAAAAAGGAACTGCTACATAGAAAACATGTGTTTGGAATGAGAGTGGAAATGGTTAAAAAGTTGCTTTATATTTAATCATACTATGGTTTAAGTGCACCCTCAACCCTGAAAGACCATACTATCAGAAGATCCCACAACCAATCTAAGACTCTGTGGAAAAGACAGGATACAAATCAAACAAAATAGGGAAGAAAAACAGCAGTGCTCAATGTAAACTCTTGTATTTATCATATTAAAGGAAAGTGATCTTTTCTATTGTTCAACAACTTGAACAGGAATTTGGGATATATTCTATGAATAGCCAGTAAGCTGATAGAACCGGATTCTTTCTATGCTTATTGTCACATCTAAATCAGGGTTTTCAAACTTGGCAACTTTAAGATATGTAAATTTCAACTCCCAGAATTCCCTACCCAACAGCTGGCTGGGGAATTCTGGGAGCTGAAGTCCATACATCTTAAAATTGCCAAGTCTGGAAAACATTGGTCTAAGGCTTCAATGATGGCAGCAAATTGGATGAGGAAATAATAACCAACGCTTCATCCAGACAAGACAAGGAGTGTATGAGAATTGTGTTTGTGTCTGTTTTTGTGTGTATATCAAAATGGCCAAGATGATGACTGCAATTCTATGCAGTGCCAGCACCATGCATGTAAAATAGGGTGGGATTTCAGCCACAGTTATGGCCACTTCTGCCTGCCTTGTAAATTGCTGTTGTTCTTGAGTCAATCAATCACTTCCAATTCTCTGTGACCTGTTGGGCAACAGTTTATGAAGGTTGTTGATCAGGAATTGCTTCTCTGAGTTCTTGTGAGCTCAGTTTGTGGTATTAGCGATAGTACTTAGCCACTCTATCTCCTCCTGGCCTCTTTTTCTATTGCCTTTATTTTCTCTATACGGGGCCTGCCTGCACTGCAGGATCTGCAGGTGTGGCTCTGCTTGGCTGTTCCTCCTCACAGTTCAGGTGGCATCTGATAGGAATGTGAGAAAGAATCACTTCAGAGACGACATCAAACTTTGGGATTCTTTCCCTCGGAAGACATGCTTGGCCCCATTGTTTGTAGAGGTTGGGGTGGATAAGAAGACTTGCCCTTTTTCTAGTATCAATTGTTGCCATTTTAATGGATTATTTTAATCTGACTGTAGAATAGGCATGTTTTTTGTGCCTCTGTTTTTATTTGATTTAGGTTGGTTTGAGGCGATTTGATTGCATCTATGAATTGAATACATTTCCTACATTGCCTTTTTGAACCAATCTCGATTTCTGAATTCTGCAGTCTTTTGGAACATATCTTTGTGAATCTGGCTGAATCTGAAATTGATACTCCTACACAGAAGGTAACCCTTGGGTTGGTTAAAAAAAAAGTACTATCAATCAGCATATAGGCATATGAGGGTTAGGATCTGGGGCATCTTATTATCACAGCACTCTATTTTCTTTAGCTCGGTACCCAGAAGCTACAGTTGTATTAGCTTGGCCTTGGTTCTTGTAGCCAACATGGATATTAAGAATGCTGGCTGGGGATGATTGGAACTGTTAAACTATTTTGGAAAGTGTCAGATGGGGAAGGGGCATTTCAGTGGGGGTTAAAAACTACTCCTGAGAGTCCAGGGACCTTGCTCTTCATTTTTAGTTGATTCATGCCAACTGCAGTCAGATGTGATGGAAGCTGGAAGACACAGCAGATGCCATCTGGCAAGCAACAAAGAACTACCAGTACATAATATCTGAAGCAAAGACATGTATCCTCCTTCAAACTGCCACAATTTAAAGCCCCAGTGCTCCGATAATGATGTACCTTAGTTCCCAGATACTCTCAGCAGAAACTGTGCCAGCTTGGCATATATTCAAAAAGCCTTTCTATAGAAGGGTAAGCAGATAGGTCCTGAATATATGTGCTTGCAATGAATGAATTGCAGTCTGTTGGCTTCTAAGAGGGATGCAAGAAAGTGTTGTTAGACGTTCTAAAACTGACATGAGAACATCTATTTAAAGAAAGAAGGCATTCATGATGTTTATGGGCTCTGGGTAAGGAGTAGCAATGAAATCTGCATGCAAATCTCTTTGTTCAATAGGCTTAGTAGCACAGGATGATAAAATGTTTAGAAATCCTCTCTAAAACAATGTGGTTCTAGAGAGATACCTAACCCTAACCCTAACCCTAACCCTAACCCTAACCCTAACCCTAACCCTAACCCTAACCCTAACCCTAACCCTAACCCTAACCCTAACCCTAACCCTAACCACCTAACCGTAACCCTAACCACCTAACCCTAACCCTCTAACCCTAACCACCTAACCCTAACCCTCTAACCCTAACCCTAACCCTAACCCTAACCACCTAACCCTAACCCTAACCCTAACCACCTAACCCTAACCCTAACCACCTAACCACCTAACCCTAACCCTAACCCTAACCCTAACCACCTAACCCTAACCCTAACCACCTAACTCTAACCCTAACCACCTAACCCTAACCTGGACCTGAACTTGATGGATTGCATTCAAAATGACATACAGCAATTTCCTGCGTTACCAACCAGCAATACAGTTTTTAATGTGCTTTAAGGTATGTGTGCACTGGAATCAGGCAACAGGAAACTAAAAGTTCTGAGAATAATCTCACAGATAATAATAGTGCAAAGGTGCTGAGACAAAAATATGAGGTGAAGGAGAAGTTGAGGCTGCGTGCCAGGCAACAGTTTTCAAGAAAGCAATATGTTACAATTATAGACAAAACACCGTCTCTTTGTTTACACCAGATTCTGAATGTTTATCACTTACACATTTGGTATCATGGTCTGTATTTGGAATGAGGAAGGAAACAAACTCTGGTGATGAGCCTTACGTGTTTTTATTCTGCCTTTCACCACAATCTTTATCTAGTTTTGCATTTGGAAAGGCTGCCATTTGTAAACTGCTCAAAGAGCATTGTTAAGCACTATGGACCAGTTTATAAGTCTAAGTGCTATTGCTACTGTTATTGCTAAACATACAGTATTATAAAGCCACTTAAAACTCTTAAATAATTAAACCTAAATAAGAACAAGATCACACAAGGGTTGAAATCAGAATGTTATACATACTGCAATAATTAATGTAGGGGATCAAGCTATGTCCCTAATAGCAACAAATTATGGAAGCTAATGTGAATTTCATGAATACATGCATTCTGTTTTGTTAACATCCCTCATTAGGATTTCTTTGAGAGGATAAATGATAATCCAAATAATACTGGATTATAAACTGTTGAGCATTTCTCCACCTAAAAATCTCTGGTCACAATGCACACACAAAGGAGCTCACATCAATAGGATACTTTTATCAGTCTCTCCACCCTCAACTGTTTTAATGGAGTGGATTTTGTAGCTATTATGAGAGGAGATTTATTTACAGGACATACTTTATGGGGATAGGTAAAACGTAGCACCTACCTAACCGTATCTTCCTGGGAGAAAGTGAAAGAGACATTGCTTTGTATGCCTGGGAAGAAGGAAGTGACCTCAGATTAGCAGTTTCTTAGACAAAAAACAGGCAGCATGATAGATAAACAGAGGCTCAGAATAAAATTCTAACTTTCTATGGAGCTGCTACATGCATGCATGCTTGCCAGCCGCTTGCCCCCGCCGGGCCACAAAACTAGAAAGATTAGAGAACTCTGCTCTAGCTGACTTTGGTTTTTATTTTTATTTTTATTTTTATTTTTATTTTTATTTTTATTTTTATTATTATTATTATTATTATTATTATTATTATTATTATTATTATTATTAGTATTAGTAGTAGTAGTAGTAGTAGTAGTAGTAGTAGTAGTAGTAGTAGTAGTTAAAGGAACAGAAGAGCTACACAAATTAAAAATAGAAGATAGAAAGGGACAGAGCAGATAATAAAATATCGACAAATGTAATTACTGTAAAATTTAAAGTTCATGAAATTTAGAGAATTATGTTCATTATATCATCTGATGAAATTACTAGACATTTCTATACAACTCTGAACATCAAATTAATATTAATATCATCACTGTTTGCTACGCTTACAAAGAAAAATGCACCTAATCACATAAATGAAAAAGTTCAAAGAAATAAACAAAGAAAAAAAAACAGCACAAAAGAGTAAAATCAGTAAAAGTGATATTGGGAAATGTTGCTTTAAATTCCCTCCCATTGTACTCAGGTGATGATTGCATCAACATATTTATAAGCATTGAAATTGTTTCTAA
This sequence comes from Diadophis punctatus similis, assembly GCA_023053685.1. Lineage (NCBI taxonomy): Eukaryota > Metazoa > Chordata > Lepidosauria > Squamata > Dipsadidae > Diadophis > Diadophis punctatus. Next base: position 192,860,619 of record JALIGW010000002.1, read on the forward strand.
TTACTGGCTTTACATCAATTATTTCCCTCTTAAAAAGCATACTCTGTGTAATTGAGTTTGACTTGTGCTATGACACATGATATATGCCTTCTCTGATTCCCCATGGGCAGCCCTAAGGCCAGTTTTGCACAAGGGTTCATGTGTGTCATGGTGAGGCCTATTCTGTGCAAGAATCAGTCTTGTAGCTCTGTGAAAGAAGGGACACTTGAAAATATAATGGCATTTTTAATGCTTTTCTGATTCCATCAATTACGCTGCTTGCTGTCAAAAATTCAGGTTCAACCGTTAAGACTACTTATTCTCTAATCCAGTGTTTCTCAATCTCGGCAACTTGAAAATGTGAGGACTTTAACTTCCAGAATTCCCCAGCCAGTATAGCTGGCTGAGGAATTCTGGGAGTTGAAGTCCACACATCTTCAAGTTGCCATGGTTGAGAAACATTGCTCTAATCAACCACAAATGTAACCTTTGAAAGAATTCGGCGATTCCTTGTTTTGGTTCCTTGCCCAATAATGCAGAGAGAGCTCTCTCCCTTCTCATTCCTCATACCTGTTCATGTATTTCTCTTGAGATCGAACCGTTCAGCAGAAAGGACAAATTACTTCACTGCATTCAAGGTGATGCAAAGTTGATTCAGATCTTGTCTCTGAGATCTGATTCAGTCACGGCCATAATTTTTTTAGCTAATAAATATAGAATAATACACTTTCTCTTGTGAACCCGTTAGGGCTGCAATACTGAAAAATCTAATCTGGAGTATTCTATCACCTCACACTCCTGTTTGTTTGTTGTTTGCTTGCTTGTTTGTTTGTTTATGAAATTTATTTGCTGATCATTGCAGGGTTCAAGACGACTCTGAGTAGGGGGTGTTCAGCTACTTTTGCCCATTGTGCAAAAAAAAGAAAAAGAAAAAGCCTTCATTAAAAAGCTGTCAGAAGAAAGCTTTTTAAATAATGTGACTCATAAACTGGGCTAGCTGGAAGATGCTATTTTGCTGTTTATAATAAGGATTGGAAAAGGCCAAGTTCCATTTTATTTAGGAACTTAAACAACAAATCCAACTTTCAGCTTCATTCCAGACCAAACTGGATTTATCCTATCAAAGAACAATGAATAACGAATGTGCTCTGAATGTCCCAAGCCATGTTTTTTTTATTTAGAGTTATGATTCGCCATCTGGATTCCATGTGTGATGGTTAAAAAGCATGTAATCACATATGAAGGGCGACATTCTATTATTACACATGGGAATGATGTTTATGATGATTCTGATCTAGGAAAAAGATTATTTATCTCTGAAATGGAAAATCTGTGCAGAGAGTGATAAAAGATTTAAAATAAGCCATGTGTCTAGGTTACTTGTGATCCTGTCATTTGCCCCTGATCACAGAGCAGAATTACACAGCCTGGAGGTGACTTCCTTCTAGCATCAAAGTCTGGGGGAAGCTCCTCCTTCCCTGAAGGGGTTGCCAGGAATGTGTTGACCCTGGTCAACTACAAAAGATACTGGTTTTGCATAACCAGTATTAGCGTTATTATGAAACAGTGCTCCTTCATCCTTATCACCTTTATTGCTTTTTGTCCTTTGTTTGTATAGCCATCAACCAACTGAAGTGCAGTCACTGGTAGGAAGTCTGCTTCTGTCTTCACATTTTTTTTGTACTACTTATATTTGATCAGCATCACTGCTGTTGCCCTGGGTTTTGCACAGTAGCCAGCCAAGCTTACACTGGGTGAAATCCAAAGCTGTCAGATTTTACCTCTTAAGTAACAATATCACTGATGCTCCAAGATCTGAAAATCACAGTTCGAACCATAGAAGGTCAACCACAGGAGGGGTATAAAAGTTTAAGACAGCCATGTGACTGTATGATTGAAGTCCCATCACTTTTCATGTTCTTTGATCACACGATTGTGTCCATTATGTTTGTACAGACACCCCTGCCAACATACGATCAACAGCCAACTTAGACATTTAACTTGAAGGACTGAAAATAAAGAAGTAACATATGTCAAATATTCAATTCAGAAAGACTAAGCGAAAAATTACACCCAGAAGGACGGTTTAAACTTTATCTAACCTTTCTGCTGAACACCTTTCCCCAACTTTTCATCTGTAATGTTCCAAATGAACATATACCTTTCATGGTTGCTATGATAAACAAACCACACATGACATCTCAGGCAACAGAGTCCTGTGAGAGTACTATAGCATGTCAGAGGCTAAACGCATGACAATATTTTATATATTCCTATCCTGGCCCAACTAGGTCTAGGATGATGACTGCTCAGATCTTCAAGTCCAGACTAAGCACCGGGTTTTAAAGGTTTTAAAGGATCTTGCAGTTCTTAAAAATTGACACGGGGTATGAAATAGATATCTAAATATCAGAACAATTTTTCTCTCCCTGGTTTAGGAGAATATATTCCCCATAGTAACCTTTTTCAGTTGTAGACCTCACAAACAACTATTGTTCTGAAGCCTTTGTTCCAGAGGTCATGAACAGACTAAATAAATTTGCCCCACAGGTACAACAAATACAAGATACTTGTTGGGCTAATATTTGTTGAGCTGCATAAAGCAAACATTCCTACCTCAGCAGGAATTATCTACTATTCTACTACCTTGTAAGTAGTTTGCTTTCCACATATAACATCACTTCTGACCTACAAAGAACTACATTGGGTTTTATTCACGACAATTAGCCAGGATAATGAAAGGAAAGGAAACCTATATTTAAATTTATCTGAACCTCTCTCAACATGTGAGTTAAGGCCCATGGTAATGGTCACCTGAATTGGCTATGGGAGTGGAATTTAATTTCTCAACAATTACATAATCAATTTGGGCATGTACAAGTTTTTAAGGAGCCAGTTCGGTTTAGTGAATAAGGAACAGGAGACTGTGAGTTCTAATCCTGACTTAGGCATGAAAGGCTCTATCAGCGCATAACATTTTGCTTGCACAACTAGCCAGTTGGTCAATCTTGCCACAACCAATAGATCAATACTTGGTTGATATGAAAAAAGGGGGAAAGAAGGAGGAGGAGGAGGAAGCGGAGGAGGAAGAGGAGGAGGAGAAGAAGAAGACGTTTCTTAAGATTTATGTCTGTGTATCTAACATGTATACATGTGAAACCTGGATACTTCTATTTGTTTTATATGAATATGATAAGACTATGGAAATAATACTGCAGATATATAAAGATATTCAAGAAATACACTGAAATATATTGCTTCAGACTAGCATAGGTCATAGACATTTGCTATAAAAAAAGAAATGTTTCCTCCTACACTCTGAAATCAATTTCATATGTGGTTTTTATTAATCTCATGGTAACAATTTGGATGGACTTGCCACCTCCAGGGTGTGGTTAGGATGTCCTCGGCTCGCGTCAAGACCTTTCTTGTTATTTCCTGTGTGGGAGGGCTGCGGTTCTTGTTTCTGAAAAGGAATGTCATATGATGGGTCAGCAACTTCGGATCTCTCTATCTGAGTTCCACTTCCTTCCTAAATTTGATAAACAATTAAAGGAACCATTTGTTTAAATGTATGTGTGTGTCTCTGTTTCGGATTTTTAAAAATTTATTTTGTTTATCATTACTGAATTGTTGCTACTCTGTTTCTCTCAGACGGAGTGGGAAAGGCCTGGCATTTCTTTTAGGGACTCTAGAGCTCCCTTCTCCTTGGGTTTTTTTTTAAAAATTTATATTTTTTCCTGATGTAGGATTGTGGAGAATATGAGAACCTGTGCACCATTTGGTGACCTTGTATTAACCTAAGAAGGCAATTGCCCTAATGTGTACTTGTTGTGTGAAGGTGTCAGGTAGAAGAACGGCTTTATGGCTGAAGCATTGCTCCAAATTGCCACACAGATTGGCAGTTTATGGGAGAAACAGCAAAAAATATTTGGTGCCAGCTCTTAGGGACGTGAAGGGATGTGAAAGCTAACCAGGAGTCATGGTATTCAGTGCAATACCTCTTAACTAATTCATCCACATATACATACATTATTAAAGGTGTTTGTGTTACCATTTTAAATTTAAAATATAGCACTAGACAACCCATGACCCATTGGGTCATTGTTTCAGAGATATTTGCTTATCTAAACCAGGGGTCTCCAACCTTGGCAACTTTAAGCCTGGCGGACTTCAACTCCCAGAATTCGCCAGCCAGCTTTGCTGGCTGGGGAATTCTGGGAGTTGAAGTCCGCCAGGCTTAAAGTTGCCAAGGTTGGAGACCCCTGATCTAAACCGAGAAACAGAATTGTTGAATATGTAAATAGGGAGTGAATGACCAAAGGCAGGGAAAAAAGCAGTGGGATTGGGAGCAACTTCCAACTTCCTGCTGGCTTTCCCATTGAGTTTTCCTGAGGGAAGCTGAAGCATCAGAAATCCTCTTCCCTTCCCTTAGGTGGGGGAATTGAGTGAATGAGAGATTATGCAAGCAGCCAGGAAGATGTTAGGGAGCACTGAAAATGAGGATAAAATGATCACAACAAAACCATGGCAGCACTGAAGCAGCCACAAAGTTCAATCCCATGGGTTAGTCCACTGCTTCTCAAATAGTGGGGCGGGCCCCCCTGGGGGCGCGCAGAGCGATGCCAGGGGTGGGCGCATGACCCCGGGGAACGTGCTTTTTTTGCCGCAGGGAGTAGGTTTATTTTTGCACCAAACAATAGCACACAGCACAGAGCAGGAGATATGAAGTGCAGATAACAAACCCTTAAGAGACACCTTGGAAAAATATTTAACAGGGATGAAAAGAAAGGAGGAGAGCGACGGAGATAATGAGACAAACGTAAGTCTCCTGAAAGCTAAGACGAGGAAATATGACGAAGTGTATGTAGCACTTGGTTTCACTGTGACTACGGTGGGAGACGAGGAAAGACCGGTATGTTTACTGTGTCTAAAAATGTTGGCAGCGGACAGCATGAAGCCAAATAAATTAAGGCGTCACTTAAACACATTACACCCCAATCACGCTGATAAGCCACTTGAGTTTTTTCAGTGGAAATGTGCCGAATATTGCAAACAATCGTCCCGGCGGAGAGTTGGGGGCGCGCGAAATGTTTACTTCTTCCTAGGGGGGGGCGTAACAGAAAATAATTGAGAAGCACTGGGTTAGTCCATTTGATGTACTCCTATCTGTACTCATTTCTGCATGACCGTATTAAGCAGCACAGCAGTATCAATAATCTCCTAAGGTTATGGTAGTGCTATGATTTAAGTGAACTGAACATGTGAATTGAGTAAACTTAAGAGTATCTTCTTAATTTAGTGTTCACAAATAGTTCTAATTGTGGCTCAACATAGAATCAAATTCATCTGTTTCTAATATATTTGAAATTCTTCTGGGTTGTAGGAGAAGAGAAATATGTATATTTCACAACTAAAACAAATGTAAGAATTATTTACACAGGCTTGGCTGGCTAAAGTGCTAGACATGTAAAATTATGTCCAGGGCTTAAAATTACTAATTGAGCCATTGTCTATGTGTGTATATGGTATGTATATACAAGCCGCATGTGATAAGAAGGTGAGAGTCACTTTCATAACACACCCTTTTTATCATCTGGTTCTTCACCAGGTTCTTTAAAATTAAATTGCAATTACTTTTACCTCTGTTAATCCTGAAGCATAGAGAAGACACAAAAAATATATTGGGGCAATCAGTGCACATGCTTTCCCATCACAGACCAGTCAGTGCTCACTGGAACTCTGTGAAGATTTGATTTAGAAATTTTGTTGAAGACAATTCAGTTGAGCTTCCTTTTTTTTTCTTAAACTGAATCATCAGAGTTGAATGTACAGATACATTTCTCTAAACTAAATTTCAGTTTGAATCAATTCAAATTGTATCAAATCAGAATATTGTATTGACCTGAGAGAAATCAGTGATTTGAATCAAACTGATGAGGGATGAGTAACAGAAGAATATAAAGTACATTATTCAAGCAGAACCGCAACCCCTGTGAATTAACCTCTGGTTCTGAAATCATAAAAAAACACTATTTCATACCAAAAGGAAATAAAATAAACTGCTAACCCCATCTTCCGTATTTGTCAATGTGTCAGATGATTTATAAAAAAAAAAATCTGGGAAGTTACCATGAATGGAAGCTTTCCAGCTGCAAAGCCAGAAGCCTCTATTTCATTTAAAAGTCCCTGTAACTGTGGCAGTGAAATTATAGTGCACTGACAATTTTACAAGCACCCACTTATATCATAGCTCTAATTATAGAGTTGAATGAACGAGTGAAATTAAATCTAGACCAGATATTGAGAACTGTTACTAAATAGAACACTGGACTAAGGGATAGTATTCACATTATTTTGGAATGGGCTGCCCTCTCTTTGCATTAGACATAAATTATTGTAAATCACCCAAAATCATTTACTGAGACGGGTGGTTATAGAAAACAAACAAACAAACTCAGCTCTTTATCATATCCAACTTGGTGAAATTAGAGAGCTCCTGAGCCTATCCTAAAATGGTACAAAACTCTCATGGAAGTATTGCTCAATAGCTCTGTTCAAAAGTTTCCAAAAGGTCTCCCCTGTTCCCCTACCTCTAACCCACTTTATTATTTTAATAAATAACTCCAGACTATGAACATACCAAATACCCACTTCCTAGTCCTACTTTCCTCACAACAATCACTCTGTGTGGTGAGTTAGGCTGAAAGACAGGAAGCAACTACATGCCAATCCATATGCAGATCTTTCCCCTCCAAAAGGTGCCTTCAAAGCTTAAATGTGGAGCACAGTATACCAAGACCAGAAGCAAAGCAAAATGCTCACTGGTAAATGAGAAAAAACAGGATTTGTTTCTTCAGCCTATTATTCACCACTTCACAGTGATATTTCTCAAAAACATTTCCTTAACATTCGGATGTCAGATATTTCATTATTTTGTTCAGAGGCCTTATTTCTGCATTCAGGTTCAACCGGTACTCAAATCCTTAGCAGAAAAGTAAGAGTGTCTTCTATAATATTCCTCCTGTAAATTCCCCACCCTTGTCTTGTAGAACAATTGCTGAATTGTTCTGAGATGTTAACTCACCTAAATTAGCTCCAGCTATCCAGTGTTTGATCTGGTTCTTTTGTGGCTGTTGGGTTGCATGCAGATGTGTGAGTCTGTCTTACCACCTACATATTATATTACTTACATCTCCTCTTTCATCTTAATTGACTGGAGTCTCTCAGATCTATGGTGTGGGCATGGCAACTAAACTTTCTTTTTCTTATACAGGAACAGGAACAATTTCTGAACACTGTATAATTTATTTCTACTTCAGGAAAAATGTACTAAATATGCCCACCTCTCCATATGCCTATGACTCAGCCACAATAAGCATAGAGAGTTGTTAATCTGCTTCATCTGATTTTCCTCAGCAATCCCAATCTTTTCCAGTCTGTGGCTCACTATACACTTTATATTTCAAATGTGCAGCTAAAAATGTAAAATGTGTGAACTCAATCAATGAGTGCTTCTGAGAATGCTTGTGACAAGTGTTTTGTCCTGATGTGAGGAAATATTTTCCAACCAGGAGGAGAATCAAGTGAAGGCACCCAGGGAACCTGATGCAAGGTCCAAACTGCAGCATCCGACCCACATTCTTGATCCCTGTCTCAATGAGTTCAACCTGCAACCGGAATTTGGTCAATTCAGCCCAAGGGAATCCTGCTACCTCTATGCGGCATGTCAGACAGCAAGGAGTGCTCAGGCACCAGAAGCCACTTGGGGTAGGCAGAATAACCTAAAAGTGACCAGGCATCGAGAATCATCTAGCAAAGACTAGATGTTTCCTTGATCCAAAGTCCATTCTCAGTGCAGAACAAGACTCAGCTGTAGCCCAGTCATGCACTCCCTCTTTCTAATTCTTAATCAGGAAATCTCAAAAACTTCAGCTCAAGCCTGAACTAGAAACGAATATTGTCTTGCCCTTGGAATGTGTCAAGATGCAGCCCAAGGAGCCATAATGTAGAGGTATTTTCAGGAAAGAGCCAAGCAATCTTACTTTTGGGGGACACATTTGGTGACAAATCTGGATTTGTTGCTAGTTTTACTGTGTTTTTTTTTCTTCCATGTTCCTCACTGGGTAGAAGGCTAATGGTTGCTATGAACAGGGTTTTCATAATTCTTAATAATTATTATTTTCATAATTACTCAAATTGAAGGAGTCATTAATATGCGATATATGAGTTATTGTTCCCGGTATTATGTGGTTCTTTGCTTATTTTTATGTATTTTTATGTATTTAATTGTTGCTAGCCACTTAAATGAATAATTCTCTATTAAATTTCAGGGATGATAATCTTTGTGGCCATGTAAATTTTAAAATCTATTCCTAATGGTGTGGGGCAATCCAGAAAACATGAAGGGAAGCAGGAATGATTAATCTTTGTATGAAAAACAGCACAGCAACCAATGGAAGATCAGAATGTAGGCCTAGGAGAGCTGGTGTTCGCCAGATGTTTTGAATTACACTTTTTACAGTCTCCAAGCACTGGCAAGCTTTGGGAGATTTTGAAACTAGTAACTCAACACATCTTCATTATTAGGCTGCTGCTTCTTATGTAAAAATGAAAATATACAAAATGTGTACAAAGTGGCACAAAAATCTACAGTTAGAATAAAATCCATGACTTGGGAAACTAAACTAGGATATGGTTAAACCAGGGGTCTGCAACCCACGGCTCTGGAGCCGCATGTGGCTCTTTCATCCCTCTGCTGCAGCTTCCTGTCACTCAAAGTATGCGTCACAACCGCCAATGTGCAACACAGGCAGGCACGTGATTTATTGAGCTTTTCAACCCATCTTTTTTTTCGGAGTTCAAAATGTTTTTGTTGCATGCAGAAATAAAAATTTGTTTTCTCTGTAGCAGTTCATTGATTACATAAATGCAACACACTATTTTTTTTTAAATACATAGCATAAAGGTAAAAAACGATATATGCAGTGTTATCTTCATTTTAGATGTCAAAAGGTTTTTGTGGCTCCTGGTGTTTTCTTTTCTGTGGGAAACGGGTCCAAATGGCTCTTTGAGTTTGCCAACTCAAGGTTTAAGGTTGCCAACGCCTGGGTTAAACCTTTCCATCTGGATTCTTATTTTAGAAGGCATTATTCAACTGTTTGTCTAAATTTTCAGGCAAAATTCACAACTTCCCAGTTCTCCTTCAGCAAACTGTCCCACTTGAAAGGACTTTTCAGCTAGATATAAGGTAGTCGAGGTGGCGCAGAGCCGAGGTGGCGCAGCGGTTAGAGGCAGGTACTGCAGGCCACTTTAGCTGACACTGATCCGCAGGTCAGCGGTTCAAATCTCACCGGCTCAAGGTTGACTCAGCCTTCCATCCTTCCGAGGTAGGTAAAATGAGGACCCAGATTGTTGGGGGCAATATAAATAAACATTGCTTACTGGTGTAAACCGCTTAGAGAGTGCTTGCACTGTGAGGCGGTATATAAATATCACAAAAATAAAATAAATAAATAAATAGTGTTTGCTTCCATGTGGAAGCATAGCTATAAAGTAATTTCCATGTTGTTGTTGTTGTTATTGCTGTTGCTGTTGTTCAGTATAATAAAATAGTTTAGTTCAGAAAAACTTTCTGGAGAAGCAGAGGATAAATTGTGCTGAAGTGAAAGACACCTTTAAAGGTGTCTGGCACTGGTATAGGGCCGGGATCAAAATAGTCTCAGACTTGCAGAAGAATTCATTCAGTCATTATGGAAGTATCCCATGTCTCTCTTCCCTAGAAGAATATATAACTTTTCTGCCAAAAGTAACAAACTATTTCCTTTCTCCTTGTGCTCTGGAAAGCCTGAAGATAATGTTTGTGGTTGCCAAAGTGTGATTGTGAAAGAACCCAGTTTATCGATCCCAGAAGACTAATGTTCATAGCAACACTATGGTGAAAAAATAATATGGAGAATTAAAAACTTGTTTTAGTGTTGATCACAAGCCCAGCAACTTCAGCTTAAGCCCATGTGTTGGTGTGCAAAACACAGGATTACTTCAGTTCAGCTGGTATGTCTCAGACTAACTCATCCTAATAGTTCTCCACTTTTACTGGATCTGCAAAATGCCCTTCAAGAACACTTTTTAAAATATGAACTGCACTCTTTTGGGGAAGGTGATCTTTTGACTCTCTTTTTTCAGTGTGTGTGTGTGGGAGACATCAATTTTTAGCTTGGAGTTGTGCATTGGCTTGGAATCCAAAGAGCTGACTGGGATACTGACTTGCAATATAATTTAGGATTTCTTTGAACTTGTGGATCATTGTGCTGTGTTTTACCATTTTTACCATCATGGTATAGATTCAGATTAGAACTTATGCCCATTTTCCGGTCATCTATGCTCCTTGTTTTCACCCACATTATTTTAGATTTCTCTTTTATCATTTCACAGCAAATGAGGAGAGGCCACTCAGATGCAGTCTTATCCAATGCCTTTATTGCCTCTATAATCCAGAGGTTCTACTTCCACAATATCTTAAGGGAACTCCCCAACAACTGAAATCAAGTCAACCATCATTTTAATGGTCCTGATATAATGCTCCTCTAGGACATTGGAGAAAATTAAAATGGTATTTGCAGTACGATATTAGGCCAGTTTTATTTTCTTTTTTTAAGCTAGGTGGGATAGACAGCTGTGTTCTCGACAGCAGTACAGAGATGACCACTTCCTCTTTCACTTCCTACAATACATCAAAGTGACAGTTTAAGAAAAGATAACAGTCAGCAGTTATCTTGACCATTTCATTATGCACTCTTTGGTGCATTTGTGAGTGTGGGTGTGAAAGAGAGAGGGGGGAGGGAGAGGGAGAGAAAGAGAAAGAGAAAGAGAAAGAGAGAGTGAGTGAGTGTCTTGAAAGTACTTCAGCCGAACACATACACTAAGCTGAGAAATCTGAGGAACACTACTTATGGTACCATACCAACATTGCCAATGAGCTCAGTTTGCTGTAGACTACACACTCGGTCTGGATTTGGCTTCTTAGAGATGTACGGCATGAACAGCTTCAGCTGCAAAGCAAGAAAGTATGATTTTATTAAGGGTTTTATTGGCTGTACAAAGCCTAGAGATCTGCTGTCTGCCAGCACCCTGCAGTGGAAAACTCAGGCTGTTGCTACTCTCAATTGCTGCTCCTTCTCCTTCCTTTTACCTTGAATAAATGGCTGCAGTCTGAAGGTTTGCAAGGATGCCAGCTGGAATGCATTCCGTTCCTTTTTAACTTGTTAGACATGCAAGACAAGTTTACAGTTTGCTAGTCTGCGATATTTACAGTTCTCCTGAAAGCCAGCCCTGCACTCCCCTTTGGCAGATAATGACAAAGTCTGGACTTTAGAGTTCAAAACTGGTGCCGGTAGAGAGAAACTGACTCTCTTTTTCCATATCCTGTCCTAATAAAGAGAACGAGGTCCACTGCTGAATTTTGTCTGTATAGAAGTGAAGTCTACAAGGCATCCATTTAATTACTGAGGTCATTCATCCTTGCTTAGTTACAGGAGTTTCCACTGAAATATTTCAAACTTACAGAGTTTCATAATATTTGTTAGAAGTAAGAAAAGGAATTGACTAATTTACCAAGGCTACAAAGTGAACAGTTGTCACAAAGAGACAAGAATTATAAAAATACAAAAGACACTGCATAATATAATACCATACCACGCCAATACAAATTCCTTCTGTATTTCATATTTATTTATTTAGCGTATGGCTGGTCACACACAATATTAAAACACATCATTTTTACAAATTAAAAACAGTTAAAACAGTAAGAAAAACCTAAAAAAGGAAAACAGAAATAACATTTCAAAGCTTAATATCAAGTTTGGAGATCCAGTCAGTAGCTGCAGTTGTTGTGCAGAGGAAGTCCCTATAGTCTCCTGGATATCTTCTGTTAGGGCATTCCCTCATTATATGCTGAATAGTCTGTCGAGGAGCCCCGCAATCACATTGTGCTGAAGGTGTCTTTCCCCATTTATGCAAGGAGTTAGCACACACCCCATTTACTGTCTGTATTTCATAAGACAGTAAACTGAAACAGGAAGGAAGGAAGGAAGGCAATGATGGTGATAAGGCGCCCATAAGTTCTGATAAATAGAGACTGGAAGTGGGTTTAGCCTAGAGAAAAAGGACTGAAAAGAGATATAATAGTACTTTTAAAGTATCCAAAGGCATGTTACACACACACACACACACACACACACACACACACACACACACACACACACACACACACACACACAAACAAATACTAAGACAAACCAGTGTTTCTTGAGTCATATTGTCAGATATGGAATAATGGTGTTAAATTTCAGGAAGGTAGATGAATATTTGGCAAAAGTCTTTAACAGTAAGGTTCAACTGTAAAATTACAGTAGTTCAACAGTAGAACTAATGACCAGGGGAAATGCTCCCCCCCGGGATCATTTAACAAGAGGACATATTGAAAAATTTCCAGAGATGCTTTCATGTGGAGGTTTGCACTCTCAATTCCAAAAGTGGATTTGATGGTCTAAATATCCTGCCTCAGTTCTACCATAATATGATATAGCAACTATGGGGAGCTTGTGATGTTCCTATTGGGACTCCAATGCCCACCAAATTATGATCAGGAATGCTGAAAATAGCAGTCAGCAACTTCTGGTAGCCTACAAGTTCCCACTCCTAATAAACAGAGCTGGGTAGAGAAAAGGTTGTAATAATATCACACTGAGGTTAATGTAGGATGTTATATTTTTTTTAGAAAGTGCAAGTAATTCAGTTTGAATTCTACCTACAATTATTATATTAACATCTGATTTGCAGAACCATTTGTTAGAACTTTTAAGGGGTACCGCCCAACGAGGAAATGGTGCTGAGTCAGAGGTTATTTTGTCTGAATCAACTCTGGTTGAATTTGCTACTCCGTGTGCGAGGTAAAGACAAAGAAAAGGAAAAAGAAAGCTGTCAAACCCAGAGATCAAGTAGGATTGTTACATAAAATTTGTCATGACTCAGTCATGATGGAGGAGACCCAGTTACAAACATTATATTAGCTCACTTAGTTACATACTTTTTTGGCCCACAGTTCTTCATTTTCTTTTATGTTGTTTTTTTGTTCTTCATCATCTGCCATGAGAAATACTGAAAAACACAAGAGATAGCTTATTTTTTAGTTGATTCAAATAAAAAGAATCACGCTCCTCCGAATTGGACAACAAATTGATTTCAGAGTACAACTGATGAAAGTTGGCTTAGAAGGTGCATATGTACCCGCTGTGTGCTTTTATAGAAAGTATATCATATAGAGTTAAGAGACTTCCTCGGGAGTAAATATACAATGTAATCCTATGCATGTCTAGTGAAAATTATGCCACACTGAGTTCAATTACATTTAAGGTGCAATTGCCACAGAGAATTCCTAGCAATATCAATCAGAAAGCATTTCGCAGCCTATTATTTATTTATTTATTTGGTCACCCAATTTCCAAGCAACTCTGGGTAGCTTACAACTGAAAACCAATCTATTAAAAGAAAAATACAACAGATGAGAAGAACAATAAAGAACCAAACAGAATTAAACCAAACAAACCAAAAAGAGAAAGAAGGCAGCGCAAACAACCCTGTCTCCGAGGCCTAGGAAGACAACCAAGACTTTAACAATTTCCTGAAAGGCATAGCATATTTAATGCATTAAGAAAAGAGAAAAAAAACATGAATTGTTTCTTGAGTGGAACACTCTAGAACTCCCCCATCCCCAGCTTAAAATTTATTGTCAGTATATTGTGAGATTACGGAGTTTTCATCATGTCTTCTGACTACCGCTTGATGTTTGTGGATGTGTCCTCTCATTTTTCTGCCTGTTGCCCCACATAGTTCAACCACAAGTTCAACTATAGTTTCAGAACAAGTCAGATCCAGAATTCCTACAGCATGGCACTTAGATGAATCAGCCGTTAACAAATAACAGATAATTGAGATAAGTTCCATCTATGGGCCATTCAAGAAAGAAAGCAAACTAAGACCAAGGAAAGAGGTAAACAGACCTAAATATACTCTTCCTCATTGCACCACCTATTAACCAGTACCCAGATAAGCAGGAACCAGCACCAGATAAATATGAACAATCAAAGAAGAAACAATACCCCACCCAAAAAGCAATCAATAATATCCCAATCAGAGTTGGTAGGACAAGTTCTCACATATAAACAGCCAGCAAACAGCACTCCTCCATGCCCTGGTGATGTTACCTAGCCTGGTAAGGAAACATCTGCAGGAAGAGAAGCAAGCTCAGAGAACACCAAAAACCCAACAACTCAATCCTCACTTACAATCTCTATTGGCAGCATGACACAACATATTAAGTGAAAACCAGACATTGTGGCTTCGTCCAATGTTCGTTCTCTCTCTCTCTCTCTCTCTCTCTCTCTCTCTCTCTCTCTCTCTCTCTCTCTCTCTCTCTCTCTCTCTCTCTCTCTCTCTCTCTCTCTCTCTCTCTCTCCCTCCCTCCCTCCCTCTCCCTCTCCCTCTCCCTCTCCCTCTCCCTCTCCCTCTCTTTATTATTATAATCTATGTGAACAGAACATTGCAATATGTGTCTTAGAAAAAAGATAGGAAAAAAGTAGAATAAAAATGTAATAATTTTTCAGGCTGATTCATATTTAATTGTTCCAACTTGAGAGGGGCGAAATCAGCCAAGTGGGAGGGAATGGTGTTTGTTTGTGCTAGTTTCATATCTGTGGTATGGCAAACTTATGCAACGTAACACAGCTGTGAGTCCTTTGTAACTTGTATACTTGTATAATACATTAATGCACGTTCAGTTTAAACACATAAGACACACTTAAAGCATTTATGATCCAGACAAATTAGAGACAGGATAAATATAGAACTCGGTAGTCTCATGTGAACAATCATATCCTTATTGTAACCATAAGGCAGAAATATTTTCCTGTTGCTCTTTCTGAACACTGACACGTAGATAGAAAGTGCTCAGCCAAGGAGGTTGGTTGGATGTCTGTAGGAAAAAATATAGCTCAAGCTATATTTTGAGTGGTCTTTGGACACTAAAACTGTTTGATTAAAGCAGACTTCTGAACCTGATTAATCAAAATAAAGTTCCAATTAATTCAGTTGTCCTTCTACCTAGGATTTGGCCAGGTAGATATAGGTCAGGGGTCTGCAACCTGCGGCTCTGGAGCCGCATGTGGCTCTTTCATCCCTCTGCTGCGGCTCCCTGTCACTCAAAACATGTGTCACAACTCCCAATGTGTAACACAGGCCGGCATGTGATTTATTGAGCTTTTCGACCCATCTTTTTTTTCAGAGTTCAAAATGTTTTTGTTGCATGCAGAAATAAAAATTTGTTTTCTCTGTAGCAGTTCATTGATTACATAAATGCAACACACTATAGTTTTTTTTATACATAGCATAAAGATAAAAAAATGATATATGCAGTGTTATCTTCATTTTAGATGTCAAAAGGTTTTTGTGGCTCCTGGTGTTTTCTTTTCTGTGGGAAACGGGTCCAAATGGCTCTTTGAGTGTTTAAGGTTGCCAACCCCTGATATAGGTAATGCAGATGATTAATTGAGGCAAATTGCAGAACCCCCAGAAAATCACATCACATTTTTGTGATTGGCTTCTTTACGTTGCTTTTCTCTGTCTTTTATCTGAATGAGGATAATCTAAATAGGGAGAGAGACCCCAAAGAGATGTGTCATTCAATAAAGGTTCAAGTGCTCTTTAAAAACACTTCCCAGTCTTTCCATTTATGTGGACCGGAGCATCACTACCAGAAGCTTTTGAAGATCCTCTAGCTAGAATTCAGTAATAAAGTAGCATCATGACAAATGTGTCCCTCTCCCAAGTGGATCTGCATTAATTAATCAATGTGTTTTAAAAAATAATAATAGGACTGAAATCTCATGAGATTACTAAACCCATGGTTTTATGTTCCCATAATCCTGAAATATTATGAGATTTTGGCTGAGAATACCAAAATCTTGCATGATTTAACATTCTTAAAAGAGTTTGTTCATTAACATGCATATCATGTTTTCTTCTGCACCAAGAAACCACCTACCGTATCTTTGAATCACCAGTGAGCTCAGAACCAAACATTGGGAACCTTTCTCAACCATTCTTAAGTCTGTCAATTCCCAACAATGGAAAACTGCTCATTCTGCAGTGCAAAGGAAGTGCTGCAAAACTGCTTTCACAGATTCCTTCGGCAGAATAGCTAAGCTGGATATTAATTGGCAAGCCCCACAGCGTCAAGGGAACACCAGGCTACTGTATTGACCCTAGATCAAGAAGTCCTTACATTGTACAAAATCCTTGATTCCATGTCCTTAAAATTCAGCAGTAAAATTATTGACTTTCAGCAGCATGGTTTTTAGTAACTATTTGCTAAATAAAAGTTAAATGTTGATGCATTAAACGTCCTTGAGATACAGCACACCATCTGATCTCTTTCCCAAAGTCTAAAATGTACTCTCTCCTGGGGCTGGCATTGCAAAACCATTCATGCCCCAAAGGCCTTCAAATGAACATTATCTATGCTTCCCCAAGCTTGTCCTTGCCTTAATGTAATGTGAAAAATAAACCACAATGCCAAACAATGCCGGCTGGCGGGCCCTAGGGGGAGGGCCTTCTCTGTGGGGGCCCCCGCGCTCTGGAACCAACTTCCCCCAGAGACCATCCCCACCCTGCTGGCCTTCCGAAAAGCCGTCAAGACATGGCTCTTCCTGCAGGCAGGGGGGAACGAATAAATCCATCTGAATTCCCCCCTCGGCATGGCTGATTGTGAACATTTTTAAATTTTTGTATATTTTTATTGTTGTTTTTAAATTACTGCTTATTATTAATGTTCTCCTAAAACTGATGTACGCCGCCCTGAGTCCCTCGGGAGTAGGGCGGCATAGAAGAACAAATAATAAATAAATAAATAAATATTTTCATTAAATGTTTAAAGAATTCATTTTCCTTATAGATACTAGAAAACAATGGGATGAGAATATTTTTAAAGACAGAGGAAACTTTTCAATTGCTCTGTACAAATCCCTTTTGAGGGAATTATTTTGATAAAGCAAACAATGAAATTTCTGTAGAAAGAAAAATTCTGTGATGTTGATTTATTGTATAAGTCTCCTGGAAAGAAAAATAAGGTTTCTTTTCTCTGGTTCTAAGCTTGCACTGATTCATGTTCACCTGGGCTCCACCTTTAATTCCTAGAGAGAATTCCATAGGGGGGAGCTTAGAGTTCTAGACAGCAAGTCCCAAGCACTGTAAAATATAGGAAATAACATCACAAGCAGTGAGATGCAGCTGCAAAAAGGGCTAATGCAGTTTTAGGCTACATTAGCAGAACAGTACTGCCCAGATCTCAAGAAGTAACAAATGATTTGCAGAATGGGTGGGCTTTTCCTTACTACAGGTTTTCAGAAAGAAGCCTAACAGCATCTGGTGAAAATGCTGTAGTTCTAGAATTTCCTGTGTTAAATGGGAGGAGAGGGGGTGCTTATGAAGCCCTTCTCCAGGACAGTGATTCTTCTAGCCCTTTTCACACACTCCCCAGACTTGGAGTGGAACAAGACATGAATTTCCACATGTTATGTTGTCCCAATGCCTTGTCTAGCCTGCACTTTCTGTTGGTTTCTGTTTGCAGTAATAACTCCTCCCTACTTCAATGGCACAGGACAGTCAAGTATGACTTGCTCAGTTCCAGGCAGCATTTTCTCAATTGCTATTTCAGTGAAGTTCTTTGAAAGACAGGAAGGTTAATGTTACTAACTCCTGGGGAGGCAGGAAATTAAACTTCCTCCTCACATCTGAATTAACCCACACTTCCTGTTGGAAACAAGAAGTGGTTGTTCATGTTTCTTCATAGGAAGTTAGGCTGTTTCAAGGGCAATCTTTTTTTTTTTGGCCTGAATTGTGTGTTTCTGCATTTTTAAAAGAGAACATAGACAACTGAAGTGGCTCCTATCATTCTACCTGGCAAGCTGACTCACCTTACTCCCCCCTTCCTTCCCCCCCCATCCTGGTGATTTAACAGAACAAGGTGACTCTTGCTTAAGCAGAGCAAACAACTATTTCTAATCTTTCCTCTTTATCTTTCAAATATTAATCTCCAAGAAAAACACAATGACAACTCTGAACAGAGGACCTGGAGTGACAGGGAAGGGCTTTTTCAAAGTTATCAGTGCTTTCCTCAATATAATTCCAAAATCTGAAGTTTATTTACCTAGCGTTGTTTATATCAAAACCTGTTTAAGTTCTTTCCACTTCTGTTTCTCACCTACAAAGAAACTTGCAAGTTTTGGCTGTGGTCTGAGATGTTTTAAAAAATAGGGCATCAAGCATGAGGGTGCGGATGTTCGGGGGGAAAAAAAGAGATGGCAGAGGAACATGGTGCTCTCCAATGAGCAGGACTACAACATTATGTGGTCCCAAAAGAAAAAAGAGTAACTTCCATTCCAATTTAGGAAAAAACTGTACTTGTTTCTGTATTAAGATGTGGGCAGTCTGTAAAAAAGCTATGCTTTTTGGTGGTTTAATCTCTTTTAATGGATTAAAAAAAACCCTCTGAAATGGCATATAGTACTTTTTAACATACCTATTTCACTAAAAAAAAATCCCACAACTCCAGCATTAAATAATGAACTTTAAAGTTGATTGCTGCCCTTTCTCTATTGTCAAAGATATTATTATATCCCCTGCCAACCTCAGAGACTATTTTTTTTGTTAAAATATGTTTATAAGCCATCAAACCCTCAAATACATAATTGCATTTTTGAAATATGACATCACAATGCAGTTATCATTATTCTGAATGTCACAGTAATGGACATACTTACTGATAGTAAGTTGAATATAGGTCTTTGAGTAACCAAACTGCAATCAAATATAGGAAAAGATGGAAACACCAGCAAGAGTGCTCCATTTCCTTATCACCGCCAACCCAAATGAAGAAAGATCCACTAATAAACCCATGCATATTGGAAATGCTGCTCACCATTGGGTAGAAAAAAATGGAAAAAGAGGAGCAGAAACGGGAGATGAAATGGAAAATTTTGGAAAGGAGCCTCTCTAGTGTCTGTCTGGTTCCTAGAGAGAACTAAAACACCGTGGGAGCTTCTTTCCCCCATGAAGTTAATCTGCAAGGGGGGTGGTGGTGGGGCATTGCTGTGGTTCAGATATGGCTGCTTTGCCTTTCCTGGCAGTGCCTCAGATTGAATGCTGGGAGCCACTTTAGTTCCAGGTCCTTAAGGTGAGCACATTCCCCTTTGACACAATTTAGCCATCTTGGTGTTTACCCAGTCAGAGTGCGTAAAGCAGGGCAAAGAGCACATTGTTTCCATTCCATCCAAAAAGAAGGTTTAATAGCCGGGTAAAGTGATCAGTCTGAAATGCCCCAAAGCAATTAATTTGCTATAAAAGGATTAGTAAATATCCCAAAGTATGACTCCGTAAATGCTTTTACTGAAACAGTGGAAAAGTACTCCTCCCCCCCCCACTCTGTCTTTTAGTCACCCCATTGATAGAAACAAAAGTTTCGAAAAAAAGCTTATAAAGAGATAAGCTGTGTCTCAAGGAAAGAGAAACCTTATCTTTCTTATCTGTATTATTATTATGGAGAACAGGAAGCCAGGAGAAGACTAGATCTTCCTTCTGCTTTCCTCAGTTCCTTGTACCACAAGGTGATCTAGCAAACATTAACATATCATATGCCTAGAAACTCACCTCTTTGCCATTCTTCATATATCATGGATAAAATCACCTGGATAGAAGAAAACATAATTTAGTCTTGCTGCCGAATCATTAATGCATGAATCATTTCCCTTTGCTGTGGCTCCAAAGGTTCTCACATTCTGAAGTGCAAAATCCCTAAAAATAGGATGAACCCAAAATATATTGAGCTATTTTTACATAAGACGTACAGTAAGTAGTTCCAGTGTAGATTGATCTCCTGATTTGTGCAAAAGAAACTTTATTATGGGCTATATCACTGAGCACCCCTAAATTCCTTTGGAGAGAGCACTCGGAGAGCCAGTATGATGATCTTTATTGCACTTTGCACTTTATTTTTATTTATTTATTAATTTTTAATTTGAATCTTGAGGGCCATCCCTTGTAAAGTAATGACGGGCAATCCACTTACCTTCTCCACTGGTTTGCATCGTGACATTTTGTGCGCGGGTGTTTGCTCTGCTTGCGCGCGTGCATTCCCTCACGCGATTTACCTTCTGCGCATGCTCAGAAGCATGAATTAGCCCAAAACACAGCTGAGGAGCTCATCAGCTGTGCTTCGGGCAAAGAAATAAAGGACAGATTTCACCTGCGGGTGGGCAGGAGGGCCCTTTTTCAAGCCGCGGAAGGGGAAAAATAAAAAAAGATGGTGGCGCACACGGAACGGCACCGACAGTGACGTCACCAGTGGGTCACTACCGGTTCGGGCGATCCGGTCTGAACCAGGTGGAACCCACCCCTGATGATGGGGCAAAGCAATTTGCAGAACCTCCTTCCTTCCCTTTCCAATAATTTTTTCGAGAAGATGAGGCTGAGTGATTCTGTCTTGCTTACCTTGTGTTTTTACTATTTTCATTTCAATGTTCTCTCTCTCTTACTTGAACATGTAAGCCAACCTGGGTGTTTGTATAAAAAAAATACAACTTGAATAGAAAGGGTTTCTATTTTAAAGAAGGAAATGAACAAGGAAATAAATAAGAGTAGGCAACAAAGCTAAAAGGGGATTTGACTCATCCTGGAGTCAGATCACTCTCCCCAAGCATCTGCCCTCTGTCTCCTACGGAAGAAGAGTAACCTCTCTGGAGATTTTTCAAGAGGACAATTTTCAGACAGTTTCAAGGGGTAGTGGGCCCATCTTCATTCCCCTGTTCTTTTTTGCCCCTTTAATCAACCAAGTTCTTTTTGGAACATAGTTTGGGTGTGGCCCAATACCATGAAACAGTATTATTTCTAGAGGCACTATTAGCAAAAGACAATTAAGAAATTAGTGAAGAGATTAATGTAATTCACATATTCTCAGGGTGAAAGAAGTTACAGCGAGACTGATAGAAGCAACCACAGTAAGAAGTAGTAATTAACTACAGTAGTAGTGAAAATCATAGCAGTGCATTCTACTCTCACTACTCTGGAGTCTTGTAGGCATGCATGTTGATATGACATGTTCATAAGACTCCAAGTCTTATGAAAGGCAAATTGGGGAATACTATTGTACAGAATTCTATAATCTTGGCAATTTCTGGATATGGGGACTTCAGTTCCCAGAATTTTCAGCAATAGGTCTGCTGCAGTGGCGGGTTGCTGTCTTATTGGTGCCGATGCGCTGCGCGCACATCTCCAAGTTTCAGGGGCATGTGTGCTTGCTATGTGCGCACGCCCCCTCACACAATTTTGCTTCTGCGCATGCACAAAAGGAAAATCACGCTGAAATCTCGCGAGGGGACACGCGTGCGTGCGAGATTTCGGCACGATTTTGCTTCCGCGCAGGCGCAGAAGCAAAATCTCACCGAAATCTCACACACACACACACACGTCCCCTCGCAAAATTTCAGCACGTGCAGAAGCAAAATCGCTCCAAAATTACCGAAAAAATGGCAACGTGCGTGGTGGACCGGCAGAGAGGGCTCCGGAGCGGTCGCGCGCAAATCGCGCAATCGGCCGCTTCCTACCGGAGCTGCGCACCGGGCAGCTCTGGCAGAAGCCCACCTCTGGTCTTCTGGCTGGGGAATTCTAGGAGTTAGTCCATACATTGCAAGAGTACCCAGGCTGAGACATACTCTTCTAGTAAAGGGTATAAGGCCTGCATCCTGTTCATCATTCTGGTTGGCATGGATTTATATTGTGCACTTCACGTTGTACTTCAAATTGTGTACACACAACTTATTGTTTTAATTTTTGCATGGTCATAGTCAAAGATTCATTTTCCAAAAGTATCAGCTAATGGGGGTTCCTACAAGTGGACATGAGCAGATGTAACATTTCTATCACCAATTTTGTGAAGAAGCACATTGCAGAGAATTGATAGATAGGTACTTGTAGCTCTGTCTTATAAAGACTCGAGTTAAACTTTCTCAATCTCCTGGATCATGTCTGAAGAATGTTTATTTATTTATTATACAGTATAATATGTACTGTATATTTGTATGAAAACACCTACAGAATCAGTTGTGGAGTAAAAAAATCCACAACTCTATAAAATTTATTTATTTATATGATTTGCATGATCATATTGCTGGATATTATTTATATGTATCCCCTCCCCTTCCAAAATCTCACAACAGAGACTCTGGGCAGCATACAAATTTGAAACAGCAACAATCCTACAACTTAAACTACAATATCCAACGTTAAAATGATAATCCCAATTTATAAAACCAACTTTAATAAACAGAACTTGCCTAACCCACTACTGCAAATCAAATGCCTGGGGGAACAGGCAGGACTTCAACGTCTTACAAAAACCTATCTGGATTTCCAAAGGGATGCTGTTCTACTGGGCAGATGCTGCCACAACTCCCAAGTCCAACAAGATGCCTGTTGTCAGGGTTCCGACCGATGCCTTAATGAAAGCAGGAGCCTCAAGCAAAGTTTCAAGAAAAATCCAGTTGTTTATTAGAGCGCCATGTTGGCACAGACCAAGTGAAACCAGCTCTGACTTCACTCTGTTCCGTGCCTTGCCTCTAACCCTGTTTCTCCCTCTCCCCAAGGTGTGTCATCAGTCACATTCCCCAACGAAGCAATTTCATGGATCATAGAAGTCACTCCCTCCGGCTGTTGCAGGTTTCTGTGGAGATGGCCTTGACTTTGGCCGGCTAGGATGTGTTTTGTTTTGACTGAGGTGCAAATTCCTCGATGCAGCTGCAAGGCTTGATTCCCCATCCCCCTGCCTATGGCAACTTGGGAGCAGGTCAGGAAAGCTTCGTGAGTTGACACCTGTCTCTGATGGAAGGTTTCCAGAAATACCTTCTCTGCTAGAACTGATGAGGAAAGCCAAAATAATGGGAAGAGAGGCAGTTCCTCAAATAAGCTGGCTCCATGTCAAGGGCTTTAAAGATAGTAATCACCATCTTGAATTGCATCCAGAAGCCCACTGAAAGCCAGTTCAGCCAGCAGGGCAGTGTTGTAATGGGGGTGCAACAAAATGCCAAAAGCTGCCTGGACCTATAGCTTCCAAATGTTTTTCAAGGGCAGCTCCATGTAGTGTCCATTGCAGTAATCCAAATAGGAAGTGACTAAGGTATGAGTCACCATGAGCAAAGGAAATGCTTAAGACACTGAAGCATTGACTGTGGGAGGTCAGATCCATGAGCTATGATTGTGGCACTATCTTTCTGCCTTGTTATGTAGTGAACAAGAGTAACGGGGCTGACTATGTGGGTTTCTCAGTGATGCACTCATTGCCACAGTTAGCCTAATGCAGATTTCTATACTACTTTTCTCCCACAGCTGGTAAGTTATTATTTGGCACCAGAAGTTGGATCTCCTACTGGGTCATAATCAACCACCAGAAATTGCCATGCAATATCAGAAATGTCTTAATATGGACATTACTACTATCATTATTACCAGCAAAGATGACATTTATCATTATCTTTAAAAAGACTATCTGATCTGGCCTGCATAAGAGTTCCAATTACTGAGCACCCATCAAATGCCCTTTTTGTAATAGTTTTGCCACCTAGCATTAGCAACCCTTAAGGTGATTTTTTCCTCTGTCGATTCATTTCTCTCTCTCCATTCTTGTAATGGCAATTTCTGATAATCTTGTTTCCCATAAAAGAGGATGATATAGAAAAATTTGTGATGACCCAGCTACAGATAAATAGAGAGTATTTCTCTCCCTCTCCTATTTTAGCTGTCAGACAATAATGGGTTATTTTGATATCATGGATGGAAGAATTCAGCTGCCCCAATCCTTGATAAAAGTTAGGGTCTTGTTTGCACTTGTTCAGTTTTTCACCATTAGTTCAACAAACATAATTATGGGGATGGGTAAGCATATCAGAATAACCAGGAATAAAATTGTGTCAATAAAGGCACATCAGTGAGGGACATTTTCTTAGGAGATCAGTCAAATTTCATAGTAATTGACTTCTACATCTCTTGCAGATCCTGTATGCCTGAAAAGTCTTCCTCTTCTATAAGATTATGAATAAAACCTGCTGCTCTGATCATATGACTTCCTAGCAGTTTAAAAACTTATGAATTATTTTTCTGGCATTACTACTCATGAAATCGTATCTCCTAAAGTAGCTCTGGGCCACGTATGGCCACTACAAACCCAAGATTGTTGTGACTGCTGAAATCAATGGTAAATAGCTAAATAACAGTGGTGTGGTTTTTCACTATTGGGTGCTCGTAAGGAAATAAAGCAAGAACTAGGTGTCCTTAGTTGACCAATACCAACATTTTATACTTCAACTGTACAAGGCAGTTTGGACTGATTTGGACTATGAAAAGATTTATCAAATCAAATGGGATACTGTACGTTTGATTAATTCAGCCCTATTTGACCCAGTTTAGACAACTTTCTCCTTATATATTCCTGCTTTTTAATGATCTGAATCCAATCCAGTCAAGTCCAATTGAGAGATTTTGGCCAACTGAATGAAATTGGATTGATTTTCTAAATTAAATCAAATATTGCAATTAATTTTACGAATCAATTTGATTAGTTTACTATCATTCCAATTCTTGCTTGTCCCCCATTTTGATCAACATCCAGGGGTGATCAAGAATTTCTAGTCATCAGGAAAACTCGTTGTTCTGTCCTGTCCTGTCCTGTCCTGTCCTGTTCCTTTATATGTTTATTGTTTTAAACAACCAAAGCAAACATTTTTCCCAAATTACTTTTAAATAATAAATCCTGATTATATTATCATTCTTATTACATTATTATAATGATATGAAGTAGTCTGGGACTGGTTTTGAAATTATTGCTCCACCCCCAATTAAATTGCTGCCTGGAATAGCAAAAAGTGTTTCTTGTGTCCATATTAAGAAAGTACTAAGAAATTCTTTGTGGGAGTGTATTATTGCCTGTCCATGCCAGCAAAACCTGCCTGGAGAGCAATAGGGCTGCAAACACAGTACTGTATATAATTTACTTACTTTCTGCTACCCTCTGGCCAATCCAACTAGCTGTCAACCACTGACAGAGGGACCCACTCTGTTTTAGCAGTTTAGCCATGTTTTTTGCTAGTGCTTCTTTACTTGTTCTTACTTTTATTGTTGGTGCACATTGGTCTGAATCAGTAGTGGGTTCTAAATCCCATTGCTACGAGTTCGTGCATGTGCGTGACGCTTCTGCGCATGAGCAGACGCGTCCCGGGCAGATGGGCGGAGCCTCCCGCCGCCACCACTACCAGTTCGCCGAACTGGGCCGAACCGGGAGCAAACCACCACTGGTCTGAATATGATCCAGCAGTTTGTCCCTTTGCAATATTAAATGAGTTTATGTATTGGATGGGTTCCCCCCCCCCCAGAATGCTATATATGGTGCGATATCTTTGATTAAAAGAACATCTCAAACTTTTTTGTTATTTATAGAGAAAATGTTCTGCACGTACATATGATCCAAACACTGCCATCTTCCGAAACAGTCTTGCTGTCACTAGCTTTTTTTATTTAATCTGCACTTATCTTTTCTTTTTACACACAGTTTCCAGTAATATTTTATCTTGCTCAATAATACCCACTTATCATAAAAAAAAATGAAACATTTTCACTGGTCTCCCACAGTAGCTCCTAATTGAAGCTGTTGATCGATTTTAAAGTGAAGGGGCAAAACCTGTCTTGATATTTTGCGGGGTTGGAATTGCTAATTTTTCACCAGCTACTTATGGGCAGTGTTCATGTCCTGATAATCCAAGATATATCTATTCTCTAGCTGTCATGTTATGAACTTATAGGACTTCTCACCCACTTTTGTCTTCATTTCATTTCATTTCTTTTCCCCGCAGGCATGTTTTACTATGAACATTCTAGCATATGTCTCCAGGATTATTATTATTTTTTTAAAAAGCAACAAAGCGTTTCTAAACAGACAGGCACTCTCCGCTCACTGGCAAAAATAGTCTAATCATGTAACACGTCAGATGGCAAGCACTAAAACAGTGCTGTGAGCTGCCTGCACTGTAACTACCATGGAAACCTCTGCTAGATTGGAATTGCTAAAACTGATCTGCAATGTTTGAATGCACAGCTTCCCAAAACTGGTATTATTCATTGGTTGGTATTTATGAAGACAAACTGTATCACAAGAATAATTAGATGTAGCGATGATCATCAACTTGGAAGAAGAGAAAAATTTGTCAATGGCTTCTAACCATGATGGCTATATAATTATTGAAGACAACATTCTATTACTATCCATTGCTGAGGAACATGAGTAAGAAGATGTTTTTTTGTAAATCTGCCTGGTTGAAGTCAGAACTGAAGAAGCTTCCTGGATGAGAAGTGAAATGTCTTCAAGGAAAAACAAAGAAATCCAGTTGCCTCTTGAAAAAGCATCTTTGGGACATTGTCTTGTTGAAGGCTTCTTGTAGGCATCTGGCTGATCATTATGAAAATGGAATGACTATCCCTGATTTGCAGTATCAGAGTTAGTTGCCTGAGTTGCTGGAGAAAAAGATCCAGCCAGGTGTGAAATTCAGCAGGTTCTGACAGGTTCTGGAGAATCGGTAGCGGAAATTTTGAGTAGTTCGGAGAACTGGGAAATACCACCTCTGGCTGGCCCCAGAGTGGGGTGGGAATGGAGATTTTGCAATATCCTTCCCCCAGGAGTGGGGAGGGAATGAGGATTTTGCTTTATTCTTCCCCCGGAGTGGGCTGAGAATGGAGATTTTGCAGTATCCTTCCCCTGCCATGCCCACCAAGCCACGCCCACAGAACCGTTAGGGAAAAATTTTGAATTTCACCCCTGGATCCAGCTATGTAATTGTTTTCATCTAAACTCTGTACCTTTCTACTTGTAGGAATAGCATTCTGAATCAAGTGATCTTTGGTCTAATCTAATATGACTCTTCTTATATTCATAAACTAAAAGCTGAGTGATATCAAGGTGAAGGAGAAACTCCCCATTTCTTGTCTCTTTTTCTTCGCAGAATGCAGGACAGCTGGCAATGTCACAGACGCAGATTTTCTTCACATTTAACTATGTTAACAAGATAGAATCTTTTACTCAGTAGAATCTACTGTTATCAGATTTCATGGAATTTCAGACTCCGGACAATATATATATATATGTTTTCATATATATATATATATATATATATATGTTTTCATATATATATATATATATATATATGTTTTCATATATATATATATATATATATATATATATATATATATATATATATATATATATATATATATATATATATATATATATATATATATATATATATATATATATATATACACACACACACACACATACACATGTTTTCATGTATATATATATGTTTTCTGAGGTTTTCGCGGGTGTTTGTATGTAGGTCTTTGGCTTTCGGGTTTTCTCCCGCGTGAAATTGGAAGTGTCTTGGCGACGTTTCGTTGAAGTCTCATTCATCATCTTCAGGCTGGTGTCTTCTGCTTCCTGCTTCTAGGAGCAAAAATCTGTACTCTATATTTACCATATAGTCTTTCCCTAGCCATATCACACAGATTGCTCCTTCATCACATCACATCCACATCACATTAATACCATTAATGCCAAACCTTTCACTTTAGGGCTCTTCAAAGGAAGAAAATAATGGCCCCGTTTAGGTGGAGGGGAAAATATAAATCAGAACCATGCTTCATGCAGAAAATTTAAGACTGGAGCATTCTCAGCTGATGGCTGTTCAGCTTTTACCTGAAGATTTCCAGTAAGAACCTTCTTCCCTCCATATAGTAGGATTTTTTAAAAAACAAACAAACAAACCCATTTGCTCTATGAGTCAGACAAGAGTTGCACAGTGATGTTCATTAATTTTGTGGTCTAGGTCACAACCCTGAATTTGCAAATTTTATGTACAAAGTGTTTAAACATCACAAGCATATAATTAACAGTCTGGAAAGGTTTTAAGAGTTCAGGGGAAAGGTGCAAGGAACGAACAGTGAAATGGACTACTGAAAATATGACCCTTAGAAGGAGTTTTCACAAACTTTCCATCACTTTCCTGTCCCATAGTTGCTGACTTTCTGAATTGTAACATACAGTACAGTCTAATCCCCCTCTTTCCTCCCCTGATACATTTAACAGTGGAAACCTGCATAATGATTCCTCAACCCAACATTGCATTGTTTCCAGAACTTGAAAGAAAAGGTCGGGTCAGGTCAATAGTAAACACATGATCAATCTTCTCCAGAAGGCAGTTTCTAAGAAATAAATATATAAGAAAACGGACTCTGATTCTGGAGTCCAACAACTATGAATCATTTCCACTGAAATGAGAAATTCCTAGCAAAAGAAGGCACAAAGTGGAGGATAAAATAGTCACTTTCATTCATTAAAAGATATTAAATTAGAATTCCAGGGAGGAAATAGCATATACATATTTATAAATAAATAAAATGTAAAAGAGGAGGTGTACTGTAAAGAATATAATAGTGTGGCATTCTTGGAAGACATTGCTGCATTACTGTTTTCCAATAAATCCTCCCCTGTCCCAAAAAGAAAATTCCAAAAAACAAAAACAAAAAAACCTTCCCTCATGCTTGAAGAGTGTCATGCAAGAGACTAAGCCATTTATATTATTCAATTCTCCTCCAAAGGTAACTTTCATAGTAGCACCCAAAAATGCTTTTTCAAGAGGCATCTGGACTTTCTGGTTTTTCTTTGATCCTTCCATTCCCCACCATCCAGTCAGAGCTGAAGAAGCTTCTTGGATGAGATGCGAAACGTCTTCAAAGAAAAACCTGAAAGTCCAGTTGCCTCTTGAACAAGCACCTTTGGGACAACCATGGCTGGATGGCTGAGAATCTCCCTAGACTTTCGTAGTAGCAGTACAGAATCTACGCAGTAGGAAGCAGGGTGGCCAGCCCTGATGAACTAAAATGAGCATCAAAAGGAGGTGGGGTTTTTTGCATTTCATATGGCTGCCCTTTTGTATTAAGTGGAGGTGGAGGCATGAGCAGCTACTTTCTCAGTGGAACACTTGTTCCCAGCAGCAAGGGCTTAAGTCAAAGACTTCATGGTGGTAGGCATACATTTCATGACAGTGAAACTTTAAACATGTCCATCACCCATTTGCCTTTTCCTTGAAGCACCAGCTAGTTCAGGCTCTTGAGTGCTGCAGTATTTGAGGGCTACCAAGTACTGTCTGGTGCAGTGGTTCTCAACCTGTGGGTCGCGACCCCTTTGGGGGTCAAACGACCCTTTCACAGGGGTCGCCTAAGACCATCGGAAAACACATATTTCCGATGGTCTTAGGAACTGAGACACCACTTCTCTATCCGTCTCCAGGCAGGTCCACCCACATGCAAATAGACTACTGCAAAAAAAAGTGTACCATGGGAACTTCTGAGCATGCGCAGGAGCCGAATTTCCAGCACTGTGCATGCGTCGCCATCTTGTTTTTGGCTTTTTTTTTTTTTGCAATTTTTAAAAAAACATTTCAGCACTGCGCATGCGTGCACGCACAAAGCACACGTGTGCCCATGAGGTGCGGCCACGCAGCACAGGAGGAAGTGAACCGGCAGCGAGGTAAGTTAGAACCCACCCCTGCGTTTCCTAACAATGTTATTATTTTATGGTTGGGGGTCACCACAACACGAGGAACTGTATTACAGGTTTTCACCGCATTAGGAAGGTTGAGAACCACTGGTCTGGTGGAAGGGGGCTTTTGTTTTGACAGAAGCAGTTACCTAAATGTAGAGCAAATTTGGCGAATGTTGTGATCAAATCACCAGATGCTTTGATCTAAAGGAGTTTTCAGCTGCTTAGATATTGATCGATCTTGTGGGTCCTGGTCTAACGATGCCGGTTGAACCGGTGTCCAGTTTCATCTTCTCAGCTGAAGGCTTCTGCAATTGTACAGATGGAAAAGAATTATGGCTGTAAAAAATGTGACAAGTGCAATGCCTGTGCACTGTTATCATTCTCCAGTGCTATGGAAACTGTCTCAATTTAATCATTGCTTCATCTCTCAACACCTTGTTGAGTGCTCTGGATCACTGCATTTTGAAATGAGTGCTTGTAAAAGGAATCTAATCAATGCTCATCAGAATCCCTGAAGCATATTTCTCCCTACCCAAATCCTTTGTGTTAAAAAAAATGAGGGGGGGGTTGTCTTTCATCTCTTGAGAGAATCATAGGGGAAAGATCCTCATTCTATTCCAGCTAATATTTTGTGTCATAGACAAGGAGTGTGCAAGCATCAGAAAGACAGCTGACCCCCAAAATCAATATGCAACTGGAGGCACTTCCACTGGCAAGAGATTGTAATAAACCACCTACCCATCTAATGGTACTGTGACTGAACAGTGTAACGATGACAGCTTGTTTACATTTCCGCAGTTGGATGGGCGCTGTGTGCTTTCACTAGAGGAGTTTTCCTGCTCTTGCAAAGGAGACAAAATGCAATGCTCCCGATATGTCAACGGCGGCTCCAGTTGTATAAAAATGGTGAAATGGAACATGCCACGAAAATGCTTTCTATATAGAGGAGGATGGTATGTTAAAGCATGAATCTGGTGTGAAGGCAGAGCCAAGCTGGGGCCCTGGGTATGTGCAGGGACTATTTCTTAATTATATTAGTGATTATGGTGCATGATTTATTCTGAGCTAGTATGTAGAGTATTTTAATTTTTGCATTATTGTCATTGTTTTTAATTTTGTTTCCCACCCAGAGTCACTTGTTGAGATGGGCAGCCATACAAAAGGAAGGAAGGAAGGAAGGAAGGAAGGAAGGAAGGAAGGAAGGAAGGAAGGAAGGAAGGAAGGAAGGAAGGAAGGAAGGAAGGAAGGAATTCCCCTATTTGTAAACTGCTGTTAATGATTATACCAGATTAGAGCAGTACCACATGAGCTGCACATTAGAACTGGCAGGGTTGGGAGTCAACATGTAATAATATGATTGTATATGTTTGTATAATCAAAAATCCTAAAGTGGTTGATTTAACACATGGCTATGAAACAGCTGAACATTTTCTTCATGACTGGCAGCAACTTTCACACATCAGCTCTTCTTACTATATTAGAAATGCCAGGAATTGAATTTGGGGCCTTCTTCATACAAAGCAGATGCTTTAATCCTGAACCGCAGCTACCTTCAGGTGAAAGGGATTTGAATAGAATAGAATAGAATAGAATAGAATAGAATAGAATAGAATAGAATAGAATAGAATAGAATAGAATAGAATAGAATAGAATTATTTATTGGCCAATTGTGATTGGACACACAAGGAATTTGTCTTTGGTGCATATGCTTTCAGTGTACATAAAAGAAAAGATACATTTGTCAAGAATCATGAGGTACAACACTTAATGATTGTCATAGGGTACAAATAAGCAATCAGGAAACAATCAATATTAATATAAATCGTAAGGATACAAGCAACAAGTTACAGTCATAAGTGGGAGGAGATGGGTGATAGGAACGCTGAGAAGACTAATAGTAATAGTAATGCAGCCTTAGTGAATAGTTTGACAGTGGTGAGGGAATTATTTGTTTAGCAGAGTGATGGCGTTCGGGAAAAAACTGTTCTTGTGTCTAGTTGTCTTGTGCAGCGCTCTATAGCGTCATTTTGAGGGTACGGGTTGAAACAATTTATGTCCAGGATGCGAGGGGTCAGTAAATATTTTCACGGCCCTCTTTTTGACTCGTGCAGTATACAGGTCCTCAATGGAAGGCAGGTTGGCAGTAATTGTTTTTTCTGCAGTTCTGATTATCCTCTGAAGTTTGTGTCTGTCTTGTTGGGTTGCAGAACCAAACCAGATAGTTATAGAGGTGCAGATGACAGACTCAATGATTCCTCTGTAGAACTGTATCAGCAGCTCATTGGGTAGTTTGAGCTTCCTGAGTTGGCGCAGAAAGAACATTCTTTGTTGTGCTTTTTTGATGATGTTTTTGATGTTAGGTGACCATTTTAGGTCTTGGATATGATAGAACCTAGAAATTTGAAGGTCTCTACAGTTGATACTGTGTTGTCTAGTATTGTAAGAGGTTGTAGAATGGGAGGGTTTCTCTTAAAGTCTACCACCATTTCTACGGTTTTGAATATGTTCAGTTCCAGATTGTTCCGGTCGCACTACGAGTCTAGTTGTTCAACCTCCTGTCTGAATGCGGTTTCATCGTTGTCTCGAATGAGACCAATCACTGTTGTATCATCTGCAAACTTCAGTAGTTTAACAGATGGATCGTTTGAGATGCAGTCATTGGTATATAGAAAGAAGAGAAGTGGTGAGAGCACACAGCGTTGGGGGGCCCCTGTGCTAATTGTACAGGTATCTGATGTGATTTTGCCTAGCTTCACCTGCTGCTTCCTGTCTGTTAGGAAGCTTGTGATCCACTTACAAGTGTGTTGAGGTACCACTAGCTGATTTAGTTTAGTTAGAAGAATGTCCGGTATGATGGTATTGAATGCTGAACTAAAGTCTACAAAGAGGACCCTTGCGTAGGTCTTTGGAGATTCAAGATGTTGTAGGATGTAGTGCAGAGCCATATTAACAGCATCATCTGTCGATCTATTTGCTCGGTATGCAAATTGCAGGGGGTCTAACAGTGGATCCGTGATGGTTTTCAAGTGATTGATGTGAGATTGATGTTGACCTCACCCTAAAGGAAGGCTAGGTCCATTCGCCTATTGGCACATCTCTACCATTTGGAGATGGGCAGGAGTGCAATGTTTCTGGAATTTCTGGAATAAGAGTGAAAAAAGTTGTGGTTTGCTATTGAGAGGTCTGGTAGAAACTACATCCCCAAAAGTATGAGAGTCAGGATAAAGAAATAGCTTGGGGCAGATCCTTTGATTAAAGTTGTATTAGATTAAGTAATATATAAGCATGTTTTTTCTTCCGTTGAATGTTGTCCAGTTCTCTGCCTCCACAAGTCCCTGCAAGATTGGCAGGATTTTTCAGAAGTGGTTTGCCATTGTCTCCTTCCTAAGGCTGAGAGTAAGTGACTGGCCCAAGATCCCCCAGCTTGCTTCATAGTCAAGGTGAGATTAGATTTCATGATCTTCAGGTTTCTAGCTTGAGGCCTTAACCACTGCATCAAAAAATCATATAAACATAATTACTCCTTGCTTATTTTTGTTTTCTGTCAAAGAAGTAAAACTCAGTGGCAAATTTGAGAAATGTTCTGGTGGATTGAAACTTTGGGGAGAGAACAGATATGGCCCTGGAGCCTCAGATTCTATAATTCTGAACTAAAGCAATGGATAGTATGGGTTCTCTCTCCTCACAAGTCTCACAACCTTTCCTTGTCTATGTGCTTGAAAGAAAGGATTTGTATTCCTCCAAAGCAGACCAACGACTACTTCAGCTTAATGACTACTTCAGCTTCAACCACAACAATACACGAGCACACAACAGATACAAACTCAAAGTGAACCACTCCAAACTTGACTGTAGAAAATATGACTTTAGCAACAGAGTGGTTAATGCCTGGAACTCACTACCTGACTCTGTGGTTTCGTCACCAAACCCCCAAAACTTTACCCTTAGACTGTCCACTGTTGACCTCACCCGATTCCTAAGAGGTCAGTAAGGGGCGTGCATAAGTGTACCAGCATGCCTACCGTCCCTGTCCTAATGTTCCCTCTTATCAGTACCCATCTTATGTATATAAACAATGTTATATCTATGTATATTACCAATACGTACTTGACAAAAATAAATAAAATAAATAAATAAATAAATAAAATAAAATTTCATTCCAAATATGCTTTTCTTTCTTTTCTAGCAATGTCAGAATATACCAAACTCCACTTTCTGTTTTCACTGCATCCAATCACTATTCTGAGATCATGGCCAGGTGTAAATGAGGGTCTTGGAACATACAGTGATGCTAATGAATGGTTATCTGACTTGTTTAAAAGCTGCCAGTGTGGATGTTCTCCCCGCTGTTCTTATAGATAATCATCATTTCAGCCCTTTACAGACTTTATTCCTTTCACCTCACAACAACTTGGTGATTCATGTTGCTCCCACTGTGTGGCCTTTGCCTAAGGCCACGCAATATGTCCATATCTTTCCATAGGACCATGGTGATTTCATATTGGCTCCCAAAGTTTCTTTACAAAGAGCTTTTGCACCAACCTGGCATACGTTTCAATTGATTGAAAAATTCAGTTGAATTTTCAATTCAAATGCATTTGTGAAGGATTCTAGAGGCGATAGTTTTTCCAGAAAGCAGCTTCTGGAAAAACAGCTGAATTGCCCCAGTTTTGTGCATACCATCTTTTGAATGGGGAACTCAGGACAGAATGGGAGCATAACAAAACTCCAAAGGCTTATCCATTTTTCTATTTCCTAAGGAATTGCTCCATAACCAGACTCTGTTTCCCCCCCAGAAATGCATTCCATATTAATCACTCTGATACATAAATAACTAAATGCAATATGCACATACAAACTCACACATATGCATGGGTAGTAATGTACATGGGAAGGAAGATAGGATTTCCAGGGTGTTTTGATATCTCAGGATTTGCCACAAAGAAGAGGGAGTCAAGCTATTCTCCAAAGGGCCAATGGATGGAAACTAATCAAGGAGGGAAGCAACCTAGAACTAAGGAGAAATTTCCTGACAGTTAAAACAGTTAACCAGTGGAACAACTTGCCTCCAGAAGTTGTGAATTCTCCAACACTGGAAGTTTTGTCTGAAATGGTATAGGGTTTCCTGCCTGAGCAGAGGGTTGGAGTAGAAGACCTCCAAGGTCCCTTCCAACTCTGTTATTCTAAGATTCTAAGAGGGTGCAATGTATATACAACAGACTTAATTCACCTTCCAAAAAGGGGAAAAATAGATCAAACAACTCTCCAAGTCTCAAGTTTCAGATTTATTTTTGTACATGCAGAGGCGTAAAAGCAGTGTACCTTGAACCTGAATAGAAGGAAGATAATGCCAATTCTACTAATCTTAACATAAAAATAGAAAATGTTTAAAAACTAAAGGCATGTAATGAGGACTGGAAGAAATTGCTCTGTCAGAGATAGGAATATTTGAAGTCAATAGACATATTTGGAATTTGAGAGCATGTCATGGATCAGTATTTCTCAATATCAGCAACTTTAAGTTCTGTGGACTTCAATTCCCAGAATCCTGTGCTGGCTGGAGAATTCTGGGAGTCTTAAGTTGCTGAGGTGAGGAAACACTGCCATCGATGATCACAAAATGACTATATGGAGTACAGTTTGCCAATTCATACAACAGCTGTCACAATAGGCAATCTAGTTCTAAAATAATCATCAACCTACTAAGATATTTCTGAAGTTTCTTCTAGTTTCCCTGGATTTTTCTACTACTCCAGATTATCTTTGTCTGCTTTTAGACTTCAGGACGTTCTTTCGTAGAGAAAGTAGATAGGCTGCAACAAGCATTTTTATTTTATAAGAAAAGTCAGTGGGTTCAATATGGGGCTAGATGCATTCTTATACAGTAAATAACAATAATATATCACTTTCAATTGAAATATGCTGATATTTCTTATTTGTTTCTTGAAATGAATCTTTAATAGATATTAAAGCCAAGCAGGATAGGCAGCCAGGCAGATACCAAGGGAAATGTCCATGGGCACATGCTTATCAATAGAATAGAATTCTTTTGATTCAGTTAAAGCTGATTGGATTGAACATTATGGTGCCTATAGCAAATTTTTATTGGCATGGAATGCATAAATCATTCCAAGAAATGCCAACGTGGCATTCCATCAGCTAGCATGTCTGGATAAGAACAATTCTGGAGATTACAGTATCTATAGTTCAGGGCTGAATTATCAGGATCTTCAGTGCAGTCCGTTGGCTTCAATCCCCCATGCACCGATGATATTACTTAGTTTGGTAATTAGACATCTGCAAGAAGAAAGACAAGCTTAGGGGATAGCCTCTAGGCAACCATAGAAGACTTCTGGAATGGTCCATTATTCTTGCCAAGTCTTTCTACTGACCAATTTGGAAATACCCATGTGAATTAAATAGGTGGGTAGTGAACTGGTTGTTAGATAGGCATTTCACAAACTACTTTCTATGAGAGGAGTTTATTACAGCGTAATCTATCCCAATCTGACCCCATCCAGATGTGTTTGGTTGAAAATTCTAGGAATTTTCAGCCAATGTGACTACTGCCTATACTGCTAAGAATTATGAAAATTGTCATCGCAACCTATCTGGTTATCTCCAAGCCGGAAAGACAGGGTTTCATATGAATCTCACTTTAATTTAGTCAGAAGATTACTTTGGAAAGCTCAGCGATCCTCCAGGGCATTATTTCCAACAATTTCTCAATTTCCTTTGATTCTATTGCTTATTTGTTTCTGCATTTAAATATTTTTGAGAACAATGAATTCTTTACCCACATGGCCAGGATATTGTCAATAGAGTATAAAAGGCACAGTTGTACCTGACAGCCAGCCAGCAGAATCCAACACTCATGTAACAGCCAGTACAGATCAACGAACAGGTTTCACTTCAATTTTTCCTATCATTTATAAGGCCAATCTTGACTCAGATGAAATCCTATTATGTCATATGCGATGAGGGCAGATTAAGCTACAGTCTGCCTCTTCCTCTCTGAGGAGAATTCCTTCTTCAGCATCATTGGCTGCCAGATTCATCGGAGACTTGACCTTTCACTTTGGAAAGCTCAAGCACACCTCCCAAGAGCAGCAAGTTGCAGACAGATGCTGGGGGAAGCTGTTGTTATTTGCAGAAGGATTCGGAAATTCAAGCTCAAAAGATTGCATAAGGAGTTGAAAACTGATATTTTTAAGACTAATGGAGAAGGGGAAATAGCTTTTTAAAATGCAGATGAAGCACTTTGGTTTAGGAAAAGTGGAAGTTTATGATCTGATATTTCAGTTCCCCCAAATTGTATAAGTACAAAGGCCTGGCTTTTTAGAGGAACTATTTCAACTGGTATAAAGCACTGGAACTGTGTAGCCAGCAAGAAGCTTTTTTCAAGTTTCATTTTTAGTGCAATACACGATTAGCATTTTTAGGTGACTCAATGCCTAGACTCAGCTTTGCGCTAAGACATAATATGGTCTGTTTTATTTTGATTTACAGTGAACGCAGTTATTATATCTTGCCATTATGTGTGCAAAAGGGTATTAAAGTTTGCTGGAAAAAAAACAAGAAAAGAAATTATGGTTTAGTGCATTGTGCAAATCTTGTCAGAATATTGGCCAAAACATTTCCCAGGTTGTTCCCACAGTAGGCATTATGCTAGAATTACTGTGCCTCATGAATTCACTATTAATTGTGTTACCATACATTTCAGAGCTTCTCAGGTTTTCTAATATTTCATCTTCCAATGCTTTTAATGCTACTATTCTGCCTTTCTGTAAACTTTTAATGCTATTATTCTGCCTTTCTGTGGTTTTGGTGTAGACAATGACATAACAAGTACTGAAATTCACTACTCAGCATATGGAATTAGATTTGATAAAAAATGGTTTTTAAATTACCACTAAAACAAATTTTATTTTATTTTATTAAAGAGCAACAGTTATGTTATTTACCTATTTTTTCCTTTTAATTTTTATTGTGTTAATATATGGCAGAAGAAAAAAGAACCCCAAATCAGGGAAACATAAAGAAAAAAATACATATTTTAAAATGTTTAACTATGCTACCCTTTCCCATTTTGTAGACCTATGCATCTCACTGAAATGAAAGAGAAAGTGTTAACAGTAAAATCCATAAAAACAATAATTGGTATAGCAAATGAGAGTCTTGTATTCTGTAAACAGTATATTGCTAATTTTAAAAAGAAAGGAAGATAAATTTCTTTCTTTTTTTATAAAATAGTTTTTATTAAGGGAAGATAAATTTCTATTGACATGCATTTATGTGCTGTAGGAGAAGAGCTGGTAGAGTTGGGGGATGGAGTTAAACAAGTCATCAGCCTAGAATTATTACATTGCCACAAATGGTCTAAGTCCAACCCATCTTGGATTACATTGACCCTTCTTTGACACCAATTTAGTAATGAACTTTAGCTGAATAGATTATTGTGTATAGGCTTGAGTAGTAAATCTTCTGAACTGCAACTTAATGTGTGGTCCTGATTCTTTGTGTCCGACGTGTTTTCCTTCTAATTATGCTTTAAATGTATATTTGTGACTCAAAACAAATTTTAAGCCTTTGGTTTTTGACATTCAGAGTTACTAATAGACCAATACAGTTA
This sequence comes from Diadophis punctatus similis, assembly GCA_023053685.1. Classification (NCBI taxonomy): domain Eukaryota; kingdom Metazoa; phylum Chordata; class Lepidosauria; order Squamata; family Dipsadidae; genus Diadophis; species Diadophis punctatus. The sequence goes on from JALIGW010000002.1 coordinate 192,898,979, forward strand.
ATTTAATTTAATTTAATTTAATAATAGTATTTCTATGCTGCCCAACTCCCTAGGGCAGTGATGGTGAACTTTTCCTTGGGTGCCAAAAATGCATATGTGCATGCTATCGAGTGCACACGCATGCCCTCACCCATAATTCAATGCTCCCCATGCACCCCATCCCCCTGAGCATGTGTGTGTGACCCCCACACACTGCCCCGCCCCATTCACATGCGTGCATGACCCCCCCTGCTCCCCCACTTCCCGACTTCCGGTGGGCCTGGTAGGCCCATTTGTTGCCCTCCCCAGGCTCCAAAGGCTTCCCTCCCCCACCCCTCAGAGGTCCTCTGGAGGCCAAAAATGCCCTCCCAGAGCCTCAGGATTATTCAGAATCCACCACCACCACAACCCTCCCCCTAAATAACTGCTTATGTGAATTGATCCTTTCCACCCCAGCAGGTACGTCATAACTTTGGTCTGGATGGCCGAATAAAATTTCTGTAGAAATGGTGAAAACTGTAGAGTACAATATCCATATCTATGTGACAAGACAATGAAAATTGTATTTTTAATTTGTAATAAGGGAACAAAGCTCTATTGGCATCACAAACAATAGTTCTAGAAGAGGCTTTGGTGAACTGTTTGCACAGAAATGTAATGCCTGTCTTTGCTACAATGAACATAACATGTTTTCTGCAATGCAGTGTAGCATGATAGGAAGATGAAATGCTGGCTCTCTCAAGGCATTGTTCATAGTTCTTCTCCCAATATACCCACAAGGACTGTGTCATTATGTAGCTCCACTATCCATATACCTATCAAATAGTTCCTCCTCTTGCCATAGTCCAATATTCTCTTTGCAGATGTGGGTGTCTGTGAATGTTTATCATATGTAAAAAAAATCAATGCAAAGAAATCTCTTCAGGAATTCAAAGCAGTGACAATAATGGGCCCCAGCTCACAAGTTCTTGGGAATAAACTGGCAACTTCAAATCTCAACCAACAAATGCTCTGTCTTACACATTGGCAAAAAAAATCAGAATACAAAATACAAACTTGGAGGAAACGAACTTGTAGATGACCCTCACTCTGTCAAAGACCTTGGAGTACTCATATCCAATGACCTAAGTGCTAGAGCCCACTGTAACAACATTGCCAAAAAGGCACTAAGAGTTGTTAATCTAATCTTGTGTAGCTTCTTCTCTGGCAACATTACATTGCTAACCAGAGCATACAAAACATTTGTTAGACCAATTCTGGAATACAGCTTACCTGTCTGGAACCCGCACTGCATATCAGACATAAATACAATCGAGAGAGTCCAGAAATATTTCACAAGAAGAGTCCTTCACTCCTCCGCTCACAACAAAATACCTTATTCCACCAGACTTGAAATACTGGGATTAGACAATTACGTCGACAACTACGTAGACAACTACGTCGCCTCCGATCTGATCTCAATGTAGTTCATAAAATCATATACCAAAATGTCCTTCCTATTAATGACTACTTCAGCTTTAACAGCAACAATACACGAGCACGTAATAGAGTCAAACTAAATGTAAAGCGCTCCAAACTCGACTGCAGAAAATACGACTTCAGCAACAGAGTGATCAATGCCTGGAATGCACTACCTGACTCTGTGGTTTCTTCCCCAAACCCCAAAAACTTTAACCTTAGACTGTCTACAATCGACCTCTCCCCGTTTCTAAGAGGTCTGTAAGGGGCGTGCATAAGCGCATCACTGTGCCTACCGTCCCTGTCCTACTGTCCTATTGTCCTCTTTTATCGTTACTTTTTACTTATGTTTATACAAACTACTACTATCCTATACATGTTTGACAAATAAATAAATAAATAAATAAATAAATAAATAAATAAATAAATAAATAAATAAATAAATAAATAAATAAATAAATAAATAAAAAATGGAAACGAGTTGTTGTTACCTTCTGCCAGGATATTTGTTTGATGTCCTAGGCTAGCTATCGTCCTGAGGTTTCCTGTGGTCTCCCATTCTAAGTAAGCCTGATCCTATTTAATTTCTGTCAAGGTTCATGAAGATCCATCAGATCATGCCATCTGGTGCAGCAGGCCTACAGATAAGCAAATAGGAGAATGACCCTTCTCTATAGGCTTTTCCATTCTCCCTGCCTCTGAACATATATAACTTTGAGTGGCATGGCTTAGCACAGGTTTGCAGATATGGGCAAATATTTTAATAATGTCTGAATAGGGTTCTTGTGTACAGAGGAATCCAGTAATATCACAATAAGCCACTGAGGACTAAGCAGCTAGTCTACTCTAAAGAACATCCTGTACCTGCAATGTCTGTTTGGTATGCTTTCTTACTCCATGTGTCTTATGTTTTTGAAGTTTTAGCTTCATAGTCTCCAGAGGTCCTGAAGGAAGCCATTAGTTTTTGCCTTATTGTTCGATCACAGTAATGATATGAAAATAACAGACTTGTTTTTTAAAAAGTGCAATGGGGGGGGGGGAGAAGCAGCATCTTATGACACCTTGGCAACAAGTAAGCAGAGATTTTCATGGGCAAAAAACCAAGTGCTTAAAAATGAGTGCTGCCTAAGTTTAATAACAGTCTTTCCATAAGTGGCCACTCCTGATAAGGGTACACTTATATAAGGAATGTCCTCTCTTTAAAGAGTTCATTGTACCACGATTAAAAAAAAAAACTTGAAGTAGTCTTCTCCAACTTGGGGTTTTTCAGATGCATTTTACTACTGTATAACCTTTTTCTAGGGAATTAGAAGAGCTTCAATCCAACATATCTAAAGTGGCCATATTGGAACATGGTGCACTAAAAAGTATGAAAGGCTGGTAGAAACCAATGCAAAAAGATAATTGAATTTGGTCTATAGATCTTATCCAAGATGTGCTCCAAGGCAATTTTCCTGAAGAAAGGGCCATACCACTGGAATACAAAAATAAAAAAATAAAAACATTATCCTTGCGCAGATAACAGAACACATGATGCAGGAGAGTCAATAAACACCTTCCCAGGAATGGTAGGATGCTTACACTGTACATCCCACTGAAATCAATTGCATTTATGTTCTGCAGATCATACTGCTGTAAAGGAGTGATGATAAAAGACAAGACAACCAATTTTACCAAACCTTATTTTTCTGCTACCTTCCTAACAGCTGAAGTAAAAGACATCAGGCACAACTCTAGCTTGAGTGGAATTATACACTTAAGAAAATAATTAAGTCTAATAAATCTCAATGGTACTTCATTGGTTAACTAATTCTTTAACAAGCACAATTTTCAGTGCTGTTATACGTCTTTAAGTCACATCAAGTGGCAGCATTTAGTTGATTTTGGCTAACCTCTCAGGCTAAAGAGAATTAGTCTGGCCAGTACTTTCCACCAGGAAATTCCAGGATTGTAGTTTAGATTGGGAAATTTCAAAAATAAAATTGGAAGAAGTTAATAGCAAACAATTTCTATATGGGACATTACTATGTAATCAGTAGGAGGCAAGCTCATTTTCAGGGAGTTGATACTGTTTAAACTGTTTCTGGTCTTAATTTATTTACATATCTGCCACACCTCTGAAATCACCAACTAAGTCATGCTTGAGTTGCCCAACTTTGAGAATATCTATTAGATCCAAAACAAAGTTCTTTTTAGTGAAAGCACCAGTAAAAAAAAATGGTGACATTACACTTATGAAACTTATTTCCTGCTGACTTTTATGTAGGACTTGATAAACAAGAATGTAGTTCTCTACTGATTTATCTCTGGCTAGTTTTAGTCTGGCAAATTAGATTTTTACTAGTTTTAAAATTGTTTACTGGATTGTTTTGTCATAGTTCATTATTGATATTGTGCAGTAACCTGCTTTTAAAAGATGTTATCTTTAGAGCACATTTATAGCTGTCCCTAAATAGGCAGATACACTGATTATTTAGTAGTTGAAATGTATGAGTATTGAGTATGCTCTGCAAGAGAAGTGCAAAAACCAGGAATATCAATTGACCTCTGGCATTTCTTCGCTGCATGGCACAAACAAGCTCTGAAACAGGCTCCAAATAAAGAACCAAAAATCTTAATTGCTCCTCTTTGAATTAGAAACTGCAAAAACTCAGAAGTCCTGGCATAGAGTACTTATCAAGTTATGGTAAACCTCTCATCTGATCATATAAACCTAATTCTCAGTAGCCAGCTAGCCCCTCTGAATAAAGCAGCAATATTATTCTGGGGCTGGATCAACTTCTCTTCTATGTGAAATAGTTAAGGACACCCAAATGCTGATTGTTGGAGTAAAGCAGAGTCTCTTTAGTCCACCGTTCTGTTTCCTCAGCTGCAACAGAGATCTATGGAGAGTGCATAAGCATAAGATGAAAGCAGCAACATTTACCATTCATTTAACTGCAACTGATATCAAGAGCCATATTGTCTCTAATATTGGAGGCAGCACATGACTGTGATGATGATTAGACCTGGAGAAACTGATCCTCTGTTAATTTACCTAATTTCTTTTGAAAACTTCTCCAGCCACTCAACTGGGAAGCATGCTGCCTCTGGTATTCAGATAGTATTGATCAGTAATGAGCAGATGGCCTTCAAGCCTAGTATAAAGCAAAAGGAAGAACCATTCTATCTCTCTGTTTCCCATGTCATGCATTATTTTATGCATCTCTATTATGTTCCCACACAATTTTTCTAAAGTAAAGAGCAACAGCACATGACTTTTCTTTTAATGTGATTTATCCTTGCTAAATAGGCTGCTGTTTGTATCATTTCCAATTCAGCAGCTGAATCACACTGATCAGAACTGCACTCTGTATTCCAACCGTACTCATAACATAGAAGTCTTACATAAATGTCAATACTTCCCATTTTGGATTTTTTTTTTTAACCACAGTCAACCATTGGTCTACATTTGTTTGAAGCTAGCAACCATGACGTCACTTAATCCTCCAAGGAAAGATTGAAGGCAAACGAGGTCCAGGCAGAAGAAGAACATCGTGGCTTCAAAATCTAAGGGACCGATTTGGACAAAACTCAACAGCACTTTTTCGTGCGGCTGTTGATAAAAATAGGATTGCCAACATGATCGCCAACGTCCGATGATGGATATGGCACAAGAAGAAGAAGCAACCATGACCTCAAGATCTCTTGGTCTGTCTCCACAAACAAATAAGTTAAACTGGGATATATTGGGGTTGGGGTTTTTTTTTAATGCTTATTTTGATTTGCATTTTCCATATTGATGTCAATTCTCCACTTTGGAGAGATTTTTCTGGGAACTTACCACTGTTTATTTTAACATTAATATTGCTGACTTTAGCACATTTTTCAATCTCATTAATCCTTGGCCAACTCCCCAAAGTCACATCCTTTCAGAGCCTAAAGTATTTATTTATTGCTGTTCTCTGCTTTTTCTTTTTTCCCTAAGAGTTATTCTCTCGTCCTATTGCCGCCCAGTTTGTAAAGGTGTCTTTGGTGAGGGACTTTATCAAAAGCTTTTGAAAGTTCAAGAAAACAATATCTGCCAATAATTTGTTGACATCCAAAGAATTCTGAAGGGTTGCTCTACAGGACTTATCTTTCCAGAAATTATGTTGAATCTTATCCCACAGGATCTATATTTTATTTATAAGGAATAAATAACCTCTCTGAGAGGTTCCCAGCTTGGACTCCATGGTTATTACATCCAATACTAGGGATATTTAGTTTTGAAAAATGGAAAGTGAACGGAACATGCTACTTGCATTTAAGTACATAAATTGTGGATAAAATGAATAGAGAAATATTGGTCTTCTTATTTCAATTTTGAATTCTTAATTCAAATAGGTAAGCTCATCCAGGGGACCTAAATATTGATTCAGAGATACTGCTTGACATAGTAGACAAACTATGGAATTATCTGTCATAGGAATTCAGTGGATAACATTTTTGATGATGGCTGCTTAGTGATGTCTACATATCCTAAATTAGCTTTTGCTATGATAGATTAACTACAGTAGGTATAAGCTTTCTTGATCCCAAAGCTAAGTAAGGTCGCACATGGTTAGTATTTGGATGGGAGGCTACTAGGAAATACCAGGGCTATAGGCTAAATGGGAGAGTTGACAAGATCCTTCTGAAGAAGGCAATGGCAAATCATTTATGTATTTTGGCCAAGAACATTGTATGCATTTATCTATGTAGCCATCAATAGTGGATTCTTTTCAAAACAAAAAGCAAAAACAAAAAACAAAAATTTAAGGTATATGACTGAGAGTGTTCATATCCTACTTACAGATTTCTTTGATGCATCTTGTTGATCATAGCGGGGAAACAGATGCTTTGCTGAGTTTTCAGCCTGATCCAGCAGGATTTTACATAGATTCTTACGCAAAAGCTGCTTTGTTGGAGTTGCTTATTCTGAAATTAACCACTTGGTGCTTGTTTTACACTCTGATTAGGTCTCCATAGAAGTCCAAGTGTGTGAACAATATGTTTTGCCACTCTGTAAAATTATCCTGTATTCAGAACTCCAATCCCATTGTATATTTTGGCCTGTTTGCCTTTGGAAAATTGATTTTGGCCCCCTTGATGGCCTTGGGGAAAGTGAAATGCAGTAACATAAGACACCACATAGAGGACTGAGGAAATGGAGTCCAAGCCAAAAATGAACAAACAGCTCAACACAAAGACAGCTTTTTTTGTGCCTAAGAGACTTGCTGGAGGTAAAATTGCTTCCTTCATCTTATCTATTAAGCTTAAAAAATTCAAGCAGTCAAGCCAGTTCTCTGGCACAAAAGGTTAGGAAAGATGAAATGATTATTTCCAACAAGTCTTTTTGTTTGTGGAGTCAGACAGACCTGGGGAGACCGGGAGAAAAGAGTCCAGTATTGGGGGCTATTTTGTACCCAGAGATTTGTTTTCCCATTCTTATATTTCTTAAGAAACTTTGCTAAGGGCAACAGGTATATACTCAAATCTCTTTAACTGGCCTGCCAGATTTTAAGAGATGACACATTTAAAACCAAAACAAATAAATATGTATATTTAATTGCATGTTGTTTCCAAACATTAGTATTTATGCATATGTGTCTAACAACAAGGAATCTGGTAGTAAAATTTAGTTATACTTGCTTGAAACAAAGAAGGCAACAGCTTTGGTGCTATTCCTGTACACATATACAAAATCACTCACTTCAGCAAGACAAAACTGACATGAAACAGTTATTTATTAAGCCAAGCTGCCTTTATTTGTAAATAGCTATGATTAGGCAAGTAGATTCAGTAGCCAATGGCATGAGGAACAATAGACCCCTTAGCCACCTTATAAAAACTCACATTTTTGGGGGGGGGAGATCAATGCTATCCAGGCCAAATCCTGGCTAGTGTACTTCCTGCTAGGGATCCCTTGTCGTTCTCAATTGTCATTAATCTCTAATCTAGAGTAGCACTGCCAATTCTATCAGGGGTGGGTTCCTAATTTTTTTACTACCACTCTGTGGGCGTGGCTTATTTTGTGGGTGTGGCTTGCCAGCCATATGACTGGGTAGGCATGGCTTGCCGGCCATGTGACCAGGTGGGTGTGGCTTCTCAGACTGCTGAAGGGAGGGGAACTGAGATAGGTCCTGCCGCCCATTCCCTCTCCCCTCAGCAGCTCGAGAAGCCTCAAACATGCGAAAATGCCTAGGATCATCACTGGGCATTCGTGGCTTCTCGGACTGCTGAAGGGAGGGGAATGGAGATAGCTCCTGCCGCCCGTTCTTTCAGCGTCTCACGCGCTCCCTCAGCCATCCTCCCCTGCTTCGACTCACTGTGGTTAGGAAGGCAGCGCATGAGCAGTGCCAGAAACTCTGCTTCTGGGCATGCGCAGAAGAAAATTTAAAAAAAAATGTAAAGAATTTTTTTTAAAAAAATGGCGGCACCCAGGCACCAGCAACCGACCGCACCAGTACTGTGACATCACCAGCGGGCCGCTACCGGTGCTATAGAGTGGACCGCACTGGTAGGAACCCACCACTGAATTCTATACTATTTATTGTGAACTGGAAGATGAGGAGATAGGATGAAAACAGCCCAGACACAGCCAAACCTTGCCATTGCAATGGGATAAGCTGCCTTATTTTGCTCAGCACTAGATTTGACCCTCTTTAGGTTTGTTGACATCAGTGTGAAAAGATGTCAGGACCAATAGACATCACTGATTTAAGGCTGGTGCCAACTTTGAAACTGTATCTTGTAAGAATTGTATTCTCAGTCACCACCAATTTCCATTTGGTAAATGATCCACGGGGTAACTGAAATGAAGTAAAACAATAAAACAAAATCCAGAATCCTTTTGTTATCCATGAAAGTAAAGGAACCAGAACAATGATTTTGGAAAAACTAAAGAAATCAATATTTCACATGCATTCCTGTTCATTTACTTAAGAATGTTTTGCTTGCTGCTGTTTCTTTGTTTTTTCTTCTATTTGTTTACTGATTGATTTGGTTTATTGTTTACTGATTGATTTTGTTTATTGATTGATTGATGCTGCTAGTTGTTTATTTATTGGTTTGATTTCTTCATTCTTGTTCAGGCGAGGAGATTCAACATCATTAACAACAAAGTGAAACACATCTTTTAAAAGAAAAATAAAACACATCCACAATTAATGAAACCAATATTCAAATCATTTCAGAGGGAAAGAGGTACATCATCTTCTTTTTCTAAACACATCAATCATTACTTCCAAGAAAGACATTGTATATTTTGGAATGTATGCAGGAGAAGAATCTCTTCTGTACAGACCTGTATTTATGGAGACATTTGAAAAATACTTTAAAAGTTTTGAGATTTTGAACTTCAAAATTCAGCTCTACCTTTTGGATATGAGCTGGTAGGAAGAATGAGAAGTGAGATAATACTTACTCTGTTTTGACAAATAGTTTGGGAAGTTTCATGGTCAAGAATATAAAAGGTAGTTAAGAAGTCCTGGAGAACTAGAAGACTCCCTCTTCCAGTTTCTTACTTCCCACAAAATAGCCCTAGTCCAGGGGCGGGTTCCTAATTTTTTTACTACCACTCTGTGGGCGTGGCTTATTTTGTGGGTGTGGCTTGCCAGCCATGTGACTGGGTGGGCGTGGGCCTCGGGAGCTTGGCAGCGGCTGGAGAAGCAGGGGGGCATTGTCCACCTGCAACGCAGCCCCCCGCAGCAGGAGCAGCAAGACCGCGGCAGCAGTTCTTCTAGGAGGCTCCGTCCGGCCTGAATGCTTCTCCCCATTCGATGATCCTAGGCTCCTGCCGCCCGTTCCCCCTCCCCTCAGCAGCTCGAGAAGCCTCGAACGTGCGACAATGCCTGGGATCATCACCGCACGTTCGTGGTTTCTCGGACTGCTGAAGGGAGGGGAATGGAGAGAGCTCCTGCCGCCCATTCTTTCAGCGTCTCACGCACTCCCTCAACCATCCTCCCCTGCTTGGACTCACTGTGGGGTAGGAAGGCAGCGCATGCGCGGTGCTGGAAGCTCGGCTTCTGGGCATGCGCAAAAGAAAGTTTTTTTAAAAAAATGGCGGCGCCTAGGCACCGGCAACCGACCGCACCGGTACTGTGACCTCACCAGCGGGCCGCTACCGGTGCTATAGAGTGGACCGCACCGGTAGGAACCCACCACTGCCCTAGTCCCATATATCAGCCAGAAGCAGGACTGAAATCTTAATTGTTCAGGAGTTCTGTGAAAAATACAAAATGGATAAAAAAAGATGGGCATCTTTTTCCAGAAGTCTCTCACCAGTGGATTATTGTCCCAGCTTTGTGAAATGTTCTTAGATTGCTGCTTACTGTCTGGATAAATGCCAGGGCTACAGGAGGTATCTGGATGAGAAAATCTCATTCCTCAAGATATGATTACTTTGGCAAGCAGACTTAATCACGCATAACTGTAAGTAAAAAAAAAAACCCACAAAGAAACAAAACAAAACCCAAATCAGTGAGCTAGCTATTATACAAAACCTCTTTCATACACGCAGCTCTGTTGACAAAGGTCACAAAGAGCATCCAATCCAAAATTCCAAGGCTGCTTTCAATTACACTGAATACTATGAACAATATTAAGATAACCCATCCTGGGAGATTTAAAAGTGGGATGGAAAGCTATATAACATACAGTATGTGCATTTTCAAAACACAAAGCCCTGGAAAGTATCCTTCCCCAAGGCAATGCCCTGCAGATAATGCCCAAACCGCCCCTGTCATTGTATTTTTATATTATTCCTGTTTTCATTTCTGTTTGACAAATTACCATAAATAAAAATAAATAAATTCTTGTCCATGGCCAAAATGGCCAATGATGAAATTACGGGAATTGATGACTGAAGGAGGACATTCACCTGTGACAATGGCATACCTTCCAAAGGCTCTTCTTATTTCTTATTTTGGTTGCTACCGGTAGCTAATATAAAACTGCACTGAGAGACACTGAGAAGAAAGGCCTTTATAAAGAAAACTTAAAACTATGCTAACCTCTACCAAAGGCCCAGGCAATTTTAATTACACTGTGTTCCAGAGACAATCCCGAAGCTGTTTCTTGCCACTTTAAATACTAATCTATAGTATATAATTTTTCTCCTTGTACCTGACGCCCCCAAATTCTCTAATAGCTCCAGAGGCAGATTTTGGAAAATACAATTGTATTGTATTATTGTATTGTATTGTATTGTATTGTATTGTATTGTATTGTATTGTATTGTATTGTATTGTATTGTATTGTATTGTATTCTATTCTATTCTATTCTATTCTATTCTATTCTATTCTATTCTATTCTATTCTATTCTTCTATTCTATTCTATTCTATTATTCTATTCTATTATTATATATTATATTATATTATATTATATTATATTCTATTCTATTATATTATATTATATTATATTATATTATATTATATTATATTATATTATATTATATTATTATATTATATTTATATTATATTATATTATATTATATTATATTATATTATATTATATTATATTATATTATATTATATTATATTATATTATATTATATTATATTATATTATATTATATTATATTATATTATATTATATTATATTATAATATTCTATTCTATTCTATTCTATTCTATTCTATTCTATTCTATTCTATTATAATATTATTAATATAATATAATATAATATAATATAATATAATATAATATAATATAATATAATATAATATAATATAATATAATATAATATAATATAATATAATATAATATAATATAATACAATACAATACAATACAATACAATACAATACAATACAATACAATACAATACAATACAATACAATACAATACAATACAATACACTACACTACACTACACTACACTACACTACACTACACTACACTACACTACACTACAATACAATACAATACAATACAATACAATATATAAAAAATAAACAAACAACAGAGAAAAGGGGAATAGAACCTTAAGAGGATCACTGTATATATTCTGATGAATAGATCAGTGAATTGTATGAAACTAGAGAAAGCAACGAGCATAGAATATTGGTAAAAATACCAGTAAATGCATTTTTTAACATGTGGGCTCAGCATCAGTGAAAATATGTCATTCCATTAAATGTTTAACATCAAACTTTTTGCTATTTTCTCTCTCTCCTCCATTATGTTTCAATAGTCACGATTATATATGTATACATTAATAGCATTAATTGCATGTTAATTGAATAAATGAAATGCAGAACTTGGAGGAGCAAGGGCTGATCTTTTGCACGTGTGTTTTTGTTGGCAACGCTGTCTCTGCATTAAGGGATTGGAGAGGAGGTGACTTCAGCTTAACCTGAGCTGGAAGAACAAGGCAAAGCATCCAAGTGGGGTCTTTGCAGAAAAGCTTATGCAGCTGCAGAGAAATTCCCTTTCTCTGGCCCCTTGCTATGCAGCTCCTGTTATTTTGCCTGCAAGGAAAGAAGCAGCAGGCCAACAATAAGATAGTTTATAATATGTCCCAGACTTTCTTGAATCGGATGGGCATGTGTGTTCTTGAATGTATGTGTATCCATTTCAGAAATAAATTTAGTTTTTGTCCTTCTTTCCTTATTCGTCTTGCTGTCCCTACCTCCTATCCCGGTCTGATTATTACTGCCAAGCACTGCATGGGTTTCATTAAATCTTAATACCAATGCCAACATTTTGGCAAATGAATCTAGAAGAGAAAATATCAAGATTTAGCATGAAATGTAAATTTTTATCAATTTCCTGCTGATTGTTGCCTTAAAATAATTAGTTAGTTTCTACCTGAGTATCAGCTGAAAGGCAATTTTCTTGAAGAGCAGATTTTTGGTGAATCGGTATGTGAATAGTCAGTCCTTCAGTGGACCAGGAAACAGATTTCCGCAGCATGATTGCTGCTTAGATTCAGAATGGTCTGAATAGAAGCTGAGATCGGTTCTTGCAGACTATTGAAGGATGATTTGAGCAAATAAATGAATAAATGAATTAATATAATTTTATTCTGCCTTGGCCTCTGTTATTCCTTAAAATATATAAGAGTGTTAATCTGTGAAGCAACAATATACCAGGTTAAATGCATTAATGATGTCATGCATTATAGCCTGCTAAACATTAAATATACCCCATGTTATTGCATTCTTAGGCAATATTCCACGTGGTGGTGATTAGATCTAATACAAACCAGAGGTTCATAGCTTCCATGGCAATTTTAGAGTTGTCCCCAGTAATTTGGACCTGACATGCAAAAATCTCTGTCCCAGGTAAATTATGACATGCAAAAATCTCTGTCCCAGGTAGAGTTGCAGCTCTACCTGCTGGTGTATTAGACGTTGTAGTGGAAAACTATTATGTGATCTGGGTATGGAGGGTATTGCTATTATCCCTTTATTGTGGTCAGATCACTTCCTGATCTAGATTTAATGGACAGCTGTCTATGACTTCTGCAGGTCTGGTCCCATTTGGATAGTCCCTCCAAGATTCCTCATTGATCCAGATTGTCACACAGTGATTTTTATATTGCCTGTTATATGTATATGCAGGGAGCTGCATCCCTATCTAATATAATGGTTTATTCCTGAGCACGTGATTGATATGTTCTATTACTCATGTGTGCATTCCATTCTTTCCTTCCATTCCTAGCTTCTGTGGAAGCAAGACGTGTTTTTAGAGCAAAGATGTAATTAATGAGAATTTATTGTTTTTGTACCGAAATAAATATTTCTACTTAGAACTTTAAACTGCGGTTTCATTTCTAATGTCAGAGTTCCAGGTAAAGATCTATTTTCGCCTCTTATGAGAGTTATTCTCATCCTGACACAGATGAATTCTGGTGTATGCATGACAACTTTCCCAATAATTTGACAGGCAAATCCATCAAGGCTCTACATGAAGCCACCAGGACAATTCATCCAGCAGTTCAGTGTTAGATATTATTGATATTTTGAATGTAATCTAAGGTAACCAGATTTTATTTTTTGTAAAGCGGGACACCATTGAGGGGGGGTTTCTAGGGGAGCAAGATGGGAGGGGTCCGTCTCTCTTATCCTGCAGCTTTGTGCACCCCCCAAACACCCCCCCTTCATCGCAGCCAGGGGTGGGTTCCTACTGGCGCAGGCTTACCTGTTCGTCGCCGCAGAGGGGTGAAATCCTGCCAGTTCGGCCAGGCCAGTCGTTTGGCGTAGAGCCGATGAAACTGGCGGTGGTCGCGACGTGGGGGATTCTCCCGCCTGCTTCCTTCGCCCGGCTGGACGCCGCCATTCGGGTTATTTTGTCCTTGGCGCATGCGCAGAACTTGCGTATGCGCAGAGGACAAAATAACCCGAATGGCGGCGTCCAGCCGGGCGGGGGAAGCGGATGGGAGAAGCCCCGCCCCGCGACCGCCACCAGTTCCATCGGCTCTACGCCGAACGACTGGCCCAGCCGAACCGGCAGGATTTCACCCTGCAGGGCAAATTCAAATTTAAAAAGCGGGACTTTTGGGAAACGCCGCGGGACGCGGGACAAATTACTGAAAAGTGGGACTGTCCCGCCAAAAGCAGGACGTCTGGTCACCTTAATGTAATCCTACATTATCAATCCAGGCCATGCTGCTGATGCTCTTTCTTCATTTATTTATTTAGAAATGTTATACAGCCATCTTACATGTGAACTCTGGGCAGCTAAGAATAATAACAAGAACAATATAATAAACCACTATAAATCGATCAGCCAAATAAACAAAATTAGAATAATGCTGAAGTCTTGTCCCAGTATATGGAATGGTCAGGGCATGGATGTCAGATAACAGGCTCAAACTGAATCCTAGTAAAACAGAGTTACGGTTGGTGTTCCCTGGTAGGTCCAGTGGTACGTCTGGATTGGGAAACACTATTGGGGAAGAAGCAGTTCGATGATTTTCCTGTAGTTGCAATGTCTGCTTGAACTGGCAAGAACCATAGAAAAGATGAGGTTTTGCTCAACTTTGCCTAGAATGCCAGTTGCAGCTCTACCTGGAGTGACAAGACCTTGCTGTGGTGACTCATGCCCTCATCACCATTCCCTTGGATTACTGCAATGCATAGCACATAGGGCTGCCTTTAAAGATACTTGAAGGCTTCAGTTGTCCAAAGGGCAGCCATGGTCTGGCACTCGTTGGTAGGAGCACATGCCATCTCTGCTACAAGTCCTGCATTTCCTTCCTGTAGACTTCTGGATGCAATTTAAAGTGCTGATTTTAATCTATGAAATGTTTTATAGATTAAAATCAGCACTTTAAATTGCATCCAGAGGCCTACAGGAAGGCAATGCAGGACTTGCCACTAAGTTGCCTTCAAGGCTGGATTTGCTTATAAAAATTGGCTTGACCAACTGATCCTGTCAGGAAAAACTGGTGGTTCCCTATGTTGGGGAGCAAGACTCTGAGGCATTATTTTTCAGCAGCAGCACCAGACACTGGAATAGTCTTCCTCTAGAGTTTAGGTTAGTGCTAAGTGAACACGTGAGGACTTTTCCAACAATCTGACGACAAATCCATCAAGATTCTATATGAAGCCACTAGGACAATTCATCCAGCAGTTCAGGGTCAGATATTACTGATATTCTGTATATATATTTACATTACTACTTATGGACCTACTGGTGATACCTTTTTTCATTTATTTATTTATGAATTTAGATTCATTTAAATATTTATGAATATTTAGAAAATTTAGATGGCTACCATCTCATGCCTTCAGGAAGCAGCTGAAAACAGATGTATGGTTACAGAGGACAGTTTAGGATTTTGTATTTGAGATGGGGAAGGGTTGCATATTTTTAGAACTTTTATTATTGTTTTAATATTGACCATGTATATTTTAAGGTTGTAAAATCACCAAAATTCTGAATTATTGGGACTGTCAGAATGAAGGATCCATTTTGTAATTTCTAGCTTTCCAGAGTGGAAATAGGGTAGTATCCATTCATCCATCGTCCGTCTGTCTGTCTGTCTGTCTGTCTGTCTGTCTGTCTGTCTGTCTGTCTGTCTGTCTGTCTGTCTATCTATCTATCTATCTATCTATCTATCTATCTATCTATCTATCTATCTATCTATCTATCTATCTATCTATCATCTCTCTCTCTTTTCTCTCTCTCTCTAATCTCTCTCTCATCTATCTATTATGCATTCATCTCCAACTGAGGGATTTGTTACCATATCAGAGGTGGTTTTTCAGCTGACTTTTTCAAATACTCATATGTATTTGGGAAGTCAGCAACAATAGAAGCCTTGTTGCATGATGAACATCTGAGATTACTGGCTATTCACTGTTTCCTTATGAAATTCAAGCCTTAGAGCCCTAAGTGGCGCAGTATTGCAGGCTTCTTCTGTGACTGCTGGCTGCAGTTCGGCAGTTCGATTCCCATCGGCTCAAGGTTGACTCAGCCTTCCATCCTTCTGAGGTTGGTAAAATGAGGACCCAGTTTGTTGGGGGCAATATGCTGAACTCTGTAAACCTCTTAGCACTGTGAAGCGGTATATGTCTAAGTGCTATAACTATTGCTTGGAGTCTTTCTTCTACCACAGAATTGCTGAGGCTGGGTGAAAAATTAAGTGAGTTAAGCTATGAATATATGTTGTTGCTTATTATTATTCTCCTGTCTCCAGTTGCTTCCTGCCCACAAAGATCACAATCTAGTTTAGCATCTGTCTGAAATAATGTTGCAAAATGATAATTGAAGCAGCAAAGCTGCCTACACCTCCCTTTCACACATCCAGCTCATTCCACATGTATACTTACCTTTGTTGAAGATAAGCCAAAGACACAACACTTTTAAATAAAGTTGTGATTCTCTTTATTTTTGAGAGGTAGTTGCTGTTTGCTGGCAGACTGAAGGCTATATTGTTTTATTGGTTTATCATGTTTTTAAAATGTTAAATAAATAAAAATAATAAATAAATAAATAAATAAATAAATAAATAAATAAATAAATAAATATTATTGTGCACTCAATGTTGAGTTGAATGATGGAAGGCAATCAGAGATGCTAAAGAATACATGCATGTATGTATGTATGCATTACTTTCTTTATAAGATTTATAAATCAGTCTACTTCGGAGGCTTTTAGCCTTGTACAAAATGAAAATCCAATACAAGGAAAAATAAAACAAAAACCAATAAAATCCTAAACTATGGTAAACAATTACCATCAATGGGTTGGATCATTTTCTACCTGCTTAATCACCCAGGAAAGCCATAAAAATGGAGGCTGATCTTGCCTTAGGTGAAAGATGATCTCAGGAAAGAAAGCAGCCATCAAAAATGCCATTGTTGGCTAATGACAGAAAACTGGTGGTTGGAGTAGAGCAGTGAGAAGATCAGGTGCCTGAGAGTTGTATTGTCAGTTGAAGAGTGGAAATCAGCTAAATTACAAAAAAAGGAACCATATGTGGTGCAGAAAGCAATTGGTGGCAGCCAGGACAGCCTGGAAGGCGAGGGTGACCTAGGCAATAGGAACCCATGAATTTTCTGAGCATTGGCAGTTTTGTTTCCTTCCTTCCTTCCTTCCTTCCTTCCTTCCTTCCTTCCTTCCTTCCTTCCTTCCTTCCTTCCTTCCTTCCTTCCATCCATCCATCCCACAAGCAACTTGAAGCAGCAGAACAACTGCTGCATTCAAAGCAACAAATATGAGCCAGGATTCATAAAGATCCCAGTGATAGCCCTCAGCAAACCAGCACAAGGAAGAATGGGTGACAGGACTGTCTGGTAGAACTGGAGGATTGGTGTAATGGCGGGCAAGAGTCTTGATTTCTCCTCTATGATATAGTTGGCAGATTGGCAAGGCCAGCTTAATTAGGTTGCTAGGAGATCTGGATAGCTAGGAGAAGAAAGGGAAGGGGGGAAAGGAAAGGAAATTATATAAAAATAAAATCAAAGAATAATGGTGGAGGAGAAATGACAGACGAGGTCTGGGATTGAAATGCAAATCAAATAGGCTACTTCTCTCTTAGGTAGAAGTAAAAAGTAGAAATAAGAGAAGACAATAGAAATAAGATATCTACTAATAGAACCCTAGGAATTTAGGTGGTTAGGATGAAGGTAAGAACTAAGTAAGAAACCATATGGTAGGAGATAGAAAAATAAGACATACAATTTAGAAAGTGTATGTTGTTTCTCTCACTGTAAATAGAATATCAAAGTATTTGATCTGATAACTTTATTTTGTATAATAAAAATAGTTTTCCCAGCAGAAGTTGGCCTCTGTTTTTCTTTGGTTTATTCCATTCTTAAAGCTGCAAAAAAATACAAATGAATTTTCTCATAGGCAGTTCTCAATATTACACCCGGGTGGTGGTTAAATTCAAATGGGTTTATTTTCCCCATAATATAAAATGTCTGTTTTTTGTTTGCTACGACGATACTTAAATTTCTTTAACGATGTAAATTTTTGAAAGCTGTTCTCTACTCTGCTTTTGAATGAACAGAATATTAGAACACAATCTGAAATAACAAATTTTAACAGTATTCCATCAGAAAGGGGCTGTCGCCCAGTGTATAGTGCTTAGTTTTCATGCCAAATCTCTACATTCAACCCCCAACCTCAACATTTTGAAATAGACTCTGTACCACTTGGTACACCCTTGAGATCTTTCACTAGTGAACATAGACAATACCAAGATAGATAGATGAAGGCCTGACTCAAAAGAAGAGAGTTTTCTAGACTACCACTCAACATCACTGAATTCAATGCGGTGCTTTCTTACTTATTAACACTTAACAATAGGCTCATTATTTGATTCCCATAGAGGAAAAGAGAAGAAAGAAGTTTAAAAAAAAAATCATGAATTGGATATTCTGTAGTGGAGTACCCTGGAAAAATGCTGGTTAGCTGAAACTCTTAAGCAGTAGCACTTTATACACTATCGTAAAATATATATATATAGTGGAACACAAAAGTGATTAAAACAAAAGTAGTGATTGTAATAATGTTTTAGAGCAATTTTATTTGTAATGCGCTAGGTAAACAGAATTATGCTTAGTAAAATTAATCAGTGAAAAATATTCCTGATGCTATGATTGTTCCTCTCTCCTTCTAACCTTGGGATTGTGTATTGTTTGCAGAGGTTGCCATTATAATAAGAGTTCACAGATAATAGCAATGGTTAAAATAATCATGTTACTCTGAAAACTGCCATGGTTTGGAGAATCTTCTTGAAGAAATATATTGATACTTAGAAAATGCTAGTCAGATTCTCAGATAAAACACGAGATAGAGAAAATTCTATAGGTGCGTTCAGAGGCATTCAGTTAAAAATTCCTAACATGTCTGGATCTTAAAAGAGCTATTATTCATTGCATGGCTTTGTTAATTCTGCTCTGAAAATTTTTAGTTCAAACATGTCTGCAGTCTTGGGCTGAATCAGAGCAATTGGAGTACGCCAACAGAAGCTGGTTATCATTTTGTAGATCAGGGTGGTGGCCTCTTGTTATTAATAAGCCGGAGACTTTTAATATTATTTTTAAAAGTTTTGTGCTCAGAAGAATTCTTTATTACTCATCCTTCACTTGACAGAGTTGAACAAAATAATAACTTGGAGAAATCGCTAAGCAATTTATTAAAATCTGAGAGCTAATTATCTTGTTCGGGTCCTAGACTGTGTGTCCGTTGAGGGAAGCTTTAATTAATTGCAACTTATCAAAGCTAAGAATAGCTGCAGTGCATTCTGGATCTCATCAGCCTTCTGATGTTGGTGTGTCTACCATTATAATTCATTATAGTCTTCCTGTAGTCTCCACCCAAAACAAAGCTGGACAGGAATTCAATAAATTATTTTCTGTGGCACTGTTCAGTTTAATTTCTCTTCTTCCTCAGAAAGCCTACAGCAGCAACAACTCTGAGCAAAACAAGAAGCCCGTGGTGGGTACTCTTCCATTCTAGATGACAACCCAGTTAAGGAAGGCATCTAAGCAAAGAAATGTCAAGCAAAAGAACTAGAGATGAGTGGAAGGTTTTTGCAAGTGCAATTCACCAAAAATATGTTGCACAAAGGCAAGAATATTTTGACCTCAGCAAAGCAAAGTATCCCCTTCCCTCCAATTGTACTTTACATTGCTGCTTTTCAGAAAACAAAAGACAGCATAGATGGAGAAGCTATGTTCACAACCTCCTCCCCCACCTGGAGGAGTGGGGGAGGAGGTTTCAGACTTTCAGTTGATGGCAGAATATTCTTTCCCAGCAGCTTTAGGTAACAACAATGAAGAAGAAGGGATTCGTTGTAAGGTGATTTTTTGGTTTACAGCAACGAACAGAGACTGGACTGCCATCTGTCTCAAATGGTGTAGGAACTCCTGCTTGAGCAGGGGGTTGGACTAGATGACCTACAAGGTCCCTTCCAACTCTAATAATAAATCTAAGTCTTCCTTTATATGTGAAGCACAAAAGCCACACTCCCAAATTCTTTTCTGTGCTGTAATTTCACATCACTACCATTGGAAACAAACTCAGATTGGCCACCTGGTATATCATAAACCTCATTCAGACACTGCCTTCATGCAGGCCTGGATTTGTTTCAAGAGGTTTGCTTATCTGACTACTTAAATTACAATTTAAGTTTGTTCTAGCATCAAATACAAAACCCCAAAGGGCTCTTTGGCATCCCAAAGAGCAGATAAATCTAGAATGCTTCTTTTGCTTAGCATGGAAGACATAAAAAGAGACATTCCTTTCTTAGACATCATTGGAGGAGAGTCTATGGTGGTGTGGAATCACAACTCCCAATTACTATTTGAGTTCCATTGGGAGTAGTCTTATAAAATCAAATTCCTCTAGGCTTGATGCCATATCTGACAACACTGTACCTAAGGTGTCCACCTTATCATCTAATAATATATGTGAGCCAGTTATAGTGCTTGTCTCCTAAGGAAATGAATAAGGTTCTTAGATCTGTATCTACTGCTACTTGTGCTGTATATCAGATCTTTCGTCAGCTTGATTTAGAAGAGCCTTTAAGGCTCTTGTCCTGCCACTGATTTCTCAGATGAATAAAAATGCTTATATTTTTGCAGAGTTTTTTTCCCCCAGGCTAAAGGGAGTGATGGCAAGACTATAGTGAGCCATTTCAAGATCCACATATTTTTAAGAAATGTAAGCCAGTAGCTAATGTTTCAAATTTAGCAATCTTGTTTGAGAAAGTTGTGATATTGCAGCTTCAGGAATTAATAGAGGAAATGGATTATCCAGATCATTTGCAGCCTTGAAGTAGGAAAGAATTTGGCATAAACGTGGATCAGGTCAACTTGATTGATGATCTGTATTAGTGAAACAGAATGTGCAAGTCCCAGTTGATATTCCTGGATCTTTCAATGGCTTTTTATATCTTTGACCTTCAGGAGCATTTAATTAGAATAGAATAGAATAGTATAGAATGGAATGGAATGAAATAGAATAGAATAATGCCAAGGCTGATTATAAGAGGAAGATTGAGGATATTTTTATAGTAATAACATGAGGGAGGTGTGGCAAAGGATTCAACAAATTACCAACCATCAACCGACCAATGTCATCCCTGCTGAGGGGGATGCTTCATTGGCAGAGGAGCTGAATAATTTCTTTGCTCGCTTTGAAGTGGAGACATCACAGACAGCTAAAATACAGCCACCAGCCAATTATAGTCCTATTGTGGGGGAACAGGAGGTGAGGAGCATTCTGAGGGCTGTGGACCCTATAAAGGCTGCTGGTCCTGACGGTATCTCTGGCCGAGTGCTTTAAAGACTGTGCTGATCAGTTGGCTGCAGTCTTTACCAGGATCTTCAATCGATCTTTATCCCAGTCCACTATTCCATCTTGTTTGAAGGCTTCCACCATTGTTCTGCTGCCAAAGAAGTTCCCTATCAATAACCTCAACTATTACAGACCAGTGGCACTCACTCCTATCATCATGAAGTGCTTTGAGAAATTGGTCTGCCAGCACATCATTTCTGTTCTTCCCCATACATTTGATAAACACCAGTTTGCATACAGAAGAAATAGATCTACAGAGGATGCTATAGCCATCACTCTTCACACTGCTCTGACTCATGTGGAACAGTGGCGGGGGGGGGGCGTGATGATGTGATGATGCTTTTTGTAGATTTTAGCTCTACATTTAACACAATACTTCCTCATAGACTAGTGTCTAAACTTATGGATCTTGGACTTTCTTATTCAATCTGCCTTTGGATCAGTGGTGGGTTCCTACCAGTGCGGTCCACTCTATAGCACCGGTAGCGACCCGCTGGTGACGTCACAGTACCGGTGCGGTTGGTTGCCAGTGCCTGGGTGCCGCCATTCTTTTTTTAAAAAAAAAATTAAATTTTTTTTTAAATTTTCTTCTGCACATGCCCAGAAGCCGAGCCTTTGGCACTGCGCATGCGCATGCGCTGCCTTCCTACCCCACAGTGAGTCCAAGAAGGGGAGGATGGCTGAGGGAGAGTGTGAGACACTGAAAGAACGGGTGGCGGGAGCCTAGGATCATTGAATGGGGAGAAGCATTCAGGCCAGACGGAGCCTTCTAGAAGCTGCTGTGGTCTTGCTGCTCCCACTGCGGGGGGCTGCGTTGCGGGTGGGCAATGCCCCCCACTTCTCCATCCGCTGCCAAGCTCCTGAGGCCCACGCCCACCCAGTCACATGGCTGGCAAGCCACACCCACAAAATAAGCCACGCCCACAGAGTGGTAGTAAAAAAATTAGGAACCCGCCCCTGCTTTGGATTATGGATTTCCTGTTTGGCCGCTCTCAGAGGGTCAGATTAAGTAATCATATCTCTTCAGCCCTTATTCTTAATACTGGTACACCACAGGGTTGCATGTTGAGTCCCTTACTCTATACTCTTTATGTGTATGACTGCATTCCCACTCATGCTAGTAATATCACCCTTAGTCCTTCTTTTCTCTAGAAAAGAGAAATTGGCCATACCCAATTCCTGCAACCATTATTCATATGTTTTAGTCTCCAGGCCTTTAATCATAGTTGCTCTTCTCTGCACTTTTTCCAAAGTCTCAACATCCTTTTTGTAATGTGATGACCAAAACTGGATGCAGAATTCCAGGTGTGGCCTTACTAAGTACTAATACTTCACATGGTTTTGATTCTATGTCTCTATTTATACAACCAAGGATTGTATTAGCTTTTTCGGCTGCTGCTGCACACTGCTGTCAAGAACCACGTGGACACCGTCAAGCATACTGAACTCAAGAAAAAAGTTGAATTCATCCCTCTGGCCACCCATACATCCCTAGGCCTGGAGACTAAAACATATGACAAGTTGGCTGTGTGAAGTTGTCCTGCAGCGACTTGGTGGTGGTTTGTTAGCAGAGGCGACTTGGTTGTGGCCGCAGTGAGTTATTCTAGATCCTAGTGACTAGGGTTGCTCTCCAGCTTGGAATGATAGTTATTAATTCTTTTGCTATGTATATCTTTAATTTATCTGGTCTCTACCTCTACAATGCTTTTGGGAATCATCACACCAGGCAGAGTACTGCACTGTAAAAGTGTCTGTGTTTGCCATGTGTTTTGATGCCCTTTGATGCTTGCTCATCTAACACTCTGGTAGAAAAGGACATGTTGGATTTAGGTCTTGTCAGACCCATCCTCAAATCAGATTATCTATTGCTATCAATTATTATTTTTGTAATTGTTCTAAGGGTTATAAGGTAGAGGGAGAAATATTCTTAATATCACTGCAATCCCACCTTCATTTTGCCATGGATGTCTTCTGCTTATCTGTATAATATAATGATGACAATTATTTTAATTTTTTTTTTAAATTCCCATTCTCCTGCAAATATTTTGTCCGACTTTCCATTCTCATCCTTTCTCCTTTTTTTCTTGCTTAAAGATAACAATCTTTTACTTATTCTAGTGTATATTTGAATTTACTTCAGTCATTTTCAAACAGCCAGTCTCTCAACCTTTCTGGATCCACCTGAAGTTCACCTCAGCTGTTTTGACTGTTTCCTGTTATCTATGCGAACACAAAGATTCTTTGAGAACAGCATATTTACATGTTTGTGTATTCTTAGAATTGGGACAGAACTGTCAGCTAATCCATGTTTGCTTTTTCTGGCAGCAACTAAGCACAAATAACTATCATCCAATCAATGCTCATTTGCTAGCCAATAACTAAGTGCATCCTCTTGTCCCTTCATATTTGTGTATAAACATACATCTCTACCCACTTCACAAAAATAAAAGAGAATAAATTACTCACAACTTCCCATCATTCTATGCTTGCCATGATGACTAACCTTCTTTGCCTTCAAAACTCTGAATGCTGACAGCCCCGTAATTCTGTTTTCAGACTCCATCTGCCTTATGAAATGGTGCAACCAAGCAAGAGGTACCTTGGGTGAGATTGCTTCTTGCTTGATTTAACTCTTGATCCAGGGATAATCTGTGGTTGCTTTTCATATCTGGGTGCTTTCTTTTCCACCCAAAGCTTTATTTAAGTATTTCTAGGACTCTTAAGTCATGTTAGGCATGCCACACGCCATCCCAAAATCTATCTCTATGGAGACACCTCTGGCAGCTATCACAATACAACTGAATGTATGCCATATTTGTTCACTTTGGATGGATGCTCATTTTGTTCATTTTTAAGAAAGAAGTTCTTGTTCATTCCAGCATCCTTAAAATATCATGATTCCTTTTTTTGTGAAGCAGAAAAATCCAATCAGATTCAATCACAACTGGTTTGAAGATTCAGAGACAAGGCACCACTCTCTTTGTTTCCAGATACATGTTTAAAATAAATGTTTCATATTTCATGGAAAATAGGCTAATGTACACATGTTATTATGTGGAATAATGTATATTTTTTCATTATATTCTACCAAAAAATGGGACTTTAGTATATGCATAGTGGATTAATTAAACAATATTGCCTAAATAATGGAGTAGCACATATTCATACTTGCTTCAAGCAACAGTGGCTTTGTTGGTGTTTTAGCTTTTGCAAAAATTAATATATACCTTACTTTCCTCCTAATATAGACACTGAACATTGAAGGGATTTGTTTCTCCTTGGTAGAACCATAGATGTTTTTCAAAGTCTTTTGAAAATTGTTTTCCATTTTTAGTACAGGCTTATAAAGATCCTTGCTCATAATAAATCCCACAAATACCGTACTTTAGCTTTTCTGCACTGATTCTGCAAGTCCCAATTCTAAGACCTCCAACAGTTGTGCAAGAAATTCATTTATATCTCTACAGAGTGCAATTCCATCTCCCTGCTGCTTTCATGTGATTTCTGGAAGACTCCTTGTCCAAAGTTGTGTCTGATCCACCAAGCATCTGATACGAAAGGAGAGGTTAAAGTACTACCAAGCCCTGGAGAGATGATTGAGTTTCAGCCCAGAGATATAGCACTTAACTAAGGAGCAGGTTCAGTCATGAGTAAATGTTTCCTTTCAAGGAGGATCCTACCTGCCAAGATAAATTTCTTCTAAATGACCTGACAACTTCATCTCTGGCCTAGAGAGTTTTTTTTTTTGCTTGTTTGTTTTTGAACCTCTGGTTTTCTAATCCTCCAGTTCCTAGCAGCTAGTGCTGGAGCAAATTCTATCAAACATACTATCTTGTGAACTTGATTGCTCTCGGCTTGCTGAACTTTGCTTCCTGAGCCTTTAAATAATTCCTGGCATTGCTGTTGAACTTTAATCCTCTGCTTCTATTTCATATAGTAGCATATGAAGATTTTTATTTGAGTAATATAAAATAATAATAATATTTCTTTATACAATGGACAAATAGCCAGAAAGGCCTATGTCAAGGTTGCATTTTGGATGGGTGATTGCTCAATATATCATCATCCGAGTATTTAAGAAGAGAAGACAATTATTATGAATTATTTGTCTATATTCTCCTTCAGGAATATTCCTTTTGATATTAACTGTGTCATCTATAATACTGTGATTGATGAGTGGTCTGTCACCACCATCATAAAAATGAGTGGAAGCAAACACTTTGATATACTTTCTCACCCTTTTTACTGCTACATTCTATGTCTCCCCCCAATTGTCTCTAAGATTGAATATACAAGGATATGGATGCATTACTTTATTGTAACAATAGAAGCCTTAAACAGGACTGTCTGTTTCAGCAAGTTCAATGAAGCTGACATAGGCAGCTTGTGGTGTTACAGGTTTGGGGGAAAAATATAGAGAAATGACACCTACATGCAAGCTTGGTTTGCAAAGGGTGTTTTTCTTTTCTAAGAATTTCACACATAAACTGTGAGTAATTACCCCATGGAACCTTGGCTATGTTAATTGCTTTTGTTCTAATTTCCTTTCCCATCTTTTCAGGACACTCTGGTGCCATTCAGCTCTTTCATCTTTCATTGCTTCATGAATATTGTCTTCAGTTGGGTAATGAGTGAATGGAAATCAATGAACTTTCAAATGTGTTCACTCCAAATTATCTGACTAGGATTACCAGAGGCTTCTCTGAATTTGTCCTAAGTGCTGCCACACCTTGTTCCAGATGAATACACCATGTGTGAACGTCAGAACACCCACCCCCCCAACTTTGTGTTTATGTTTGTCCTCATGGGTAGGAGCCTAGGGGAAATTCTTCACAAGTTAAAACAAGCCATGGAACAAAACATGCCAGCAATGAGATCATCGGAGCTTCACTTTTTGTAGTCTCTTCTCTCCCTCTATGGTTGTGTAACACAGAAAAGAGATATGGTGAAGAGAAAACCATCCATATATGACTAAAACTCTCATGGCGTTTGATTGTTTGTAACCTTTGATGAGAGAAATGGGGTATCACAGGGCAGCAATTTTTGAATCGACATAGCTCAAATGGGCTAACTTTACAGAATATGTCTGAAAACTGGGAATCATGGTTCCTGTGGGATTGAAATTTGGCAAAGTTATGGCTGCTTCAGTGCTTCCACAATGCTATACCATTGTGGTAAATCATGGTCACATAATTGTAATTTCGAATGCTCCCTTCCAGCTTCCTACAAAGAGTGTCATTGGGAAACCAGCAGGAAATTGGAAGTTGCTCCTTTCCTACTACTCTTTTTGTCCACCCATGGTCATTCTGTTTCTCTGTTTAAGTAAGGAAATATCTCTGAAGTGATGATTCAACCCATCATAGGTTGTCTAGTATTCTGTAAAGTGGGGTTTCCAACCTAGTGCCTTCTGAATGACCTGGACCACATCCCCAAGCTGGGGTGATGGGAGTTGTGGTCCAAAAGAGTCCATGTTTTAGGCCTATGGAAAAACTAGTAGTGGGAATTTGTGAAGGTTCTCTGTAATGAGTAGTTAACTTGACATGAACTTATGAATAGGTGCTCTATTAAAGTGTTTATATTTAAGTTGCTTTATTCATTTTAATACTGTGCCCATATTCTGTTGACCTATATATTGAATGTTGTATCCCATTCTTAAGAAGCTTTAGAATTTTAATTAAAAATCACTTTGGCAGTTTGTATTCCTGAGCTTATTGCATTGTTGCTTAGAGGTTGTTGCATCTATTTTGTTAGTGTTGATGTTATTCTCCACCACTCTGTAGATTTTTTTGCTGCCCATCTTTCCTGATTGAAAGAAGTCCAGTTGGAAGAGCTTCTATCCAATATCTTCTGTTGGGATTAATTGAAGCCAATAGGAAGCCAAATAAACATCAGACCATAGGATATTCTTCATAAAAAAACAGGACACTCACCGTTCCTTTAAGCAACATGTCAGGATATTCCATTGCATACTTTGAAATTGTACACTAAAGGAATGTGAGATTCTCCCCCACCCCTTTAAAAACACAAAAGGGAATCGTGTGGGGTAATCCAGGGATGACAACATTGAGAAAACCATCATATCAGAAGCCTCTTTGGATATATTTGGGGCAAGGCATGGATGGCTGAAAGTACACTCGTGTGTCCAAGCATAACACAAGTAATTGGCCAGTAAGAAAAGTCTCTTTTCACAAATAATTACATAAAAGAAGCTTCCAGGATTATGCATGAGTTATTTATTCAGTTTACAATTCAGACTTCCATTTATAACAATATCCTTAAGGTGGCAAACATCAACAAAAATACAAAATGCAAAATACAAAAAATGGTAACAAAGAAAACATGAACAAGATGATTAAAACCACACACATGCCTTACTGAATCAGTCAGTGAAACCAACAGAAAAATGATTGATATACATTTCGTTTCCCTCCCTCAAAAATATCAGAGGTCCAGATAAATGTATATTCCTGGTACCTTAGTTTTGAAATAGCATTAGCAGCATCTTGCTCCTTCATAAAAAATTCCACACACATTTCACTCAAACTTGCCATTTTTAAAATGTTAAAGCAGGTATTCCTAAACTGGAACTCTAGGAGTTCTGGAATTGACATTTGGAGGTTATCTGGCTTAAACAATTCTCACCTACCTCTTTTCATGTCAAACAGGCCAGATAACAGTCACACCATTAAAAATGCAAGAATGCCCTTCATGTGCACAAATTAACACAGTTGTCTGCTTTTGGCTAACAAAAGACACTGGGCTGCTGATCCTAATGGAGAGACAATTCTGAAAATTGTTGCTTTCCTGGACGCTGGATGGATGCTTCTATATGAACAAACATTTAATAAAGGCATCTTATCTTCTATTTCTGTTGTTCTTGCTGCTTTATGGCCACTATGATGGCAACTACTTTAAAACCTGCATATGCTTCAGAACAGTATTAAAAGTATGGGAAACTCTAGTGAGTTCAAATTGTAACATGGCACAGCACTATCATCCATTGCGTTGAGATATTGCTACGTTATGAATCTCAGGAGCCCTTTCCTGCCATGAACATGCCTGCAAGGCATGCTGGATATTGAAGTTCAGCACCATTTTGAAGGTGGGAGGTTCTCCACCCATGAGATAGCTTAAAGCAATAATTGTGCCTATCTTCATACTGATGAAATTCTGGCCTGAAACTAATCAGTGGAGGAAAGGAGCCCTCCCTATAATATCTGGCAACATTAGTAAGAATCTAGATGCTGCTGTGATACAATGTGGAACGATGACATTGAGTGCCAGCTCATGACATGTTTCTGCTTGAATGCTGGATGTCTTCTCCCAGTTCTACTGAGCTAACATGTGAGAAAGTATTGCTGAATTATTTGGACACCAATGAGAAACCTAATGGTTGCAGGGTGAATATAAAGTGCCCTCCAGATTTCTTGACCCAAACATCTGGTCTCTGGACAGAAATTGTGGTTGTGTGCATGATGCAAGGAGCTCCTGGCACCCAGGGGAGTGATCCTTTGAGGCCAAGGTAGTTCTACTGGAATAGGTAGGAGAGACAGAGAGAGACAGATGGATGGTGCTCTCAGGGATGTCATAGCACAGCCCTAGTTGCAGTGAGACATCTCTTTGGCTGTTACAGAACATGAGGCTCCTGGGGAAGGAGAAATGTCAGTCTGAAGAAAAGGGAAGTTCTTCCTCAGAAGGGACCTATTTCTTATAGGCCAAACAGGTTTCCTCTCACACTGAGGAGTCTTATCCTGGGAAAGCATGGCTTCTGGGTAAAGGTGATTCAATAATTAAGAATGCAGATATCTGAGTATCTGGTGGGCATGCTGACCGCATGGTGACTTGCCTACCTGTAGTGAAGCTTGTAGATGTCACATACCATTTACATGGGCTGCTAGACAGTCCTGGGGAGCTGTCAGCTGTCATGGTGTGTATGGGCACCGACAACATCTTTAAATGCAGTTGGGAGGATTTGGAAGCCAAATTCAGGCTGCTAGGCTGGAAACTGGAAACCAGATCTCCAGAGTAGCTTTCTCTGAAATGCTACCTGTTCTGTGCACATGACCAACTAGGCAGGCAGAGTTAAAATGTCTCAGTGTATGGGAGAGCTATTGGTGCCAAGAGGAGGACATCCTGTTTATTAGCCATTGAAAACATTTTGCGAAAAACTGGACCTGTACAAGAGGGATGGGCTCTACCGGAACCAAAATGGGACCAAATACCAGCACTTAAATTAAAAAGAAGGCAGAGCAGCTGTTAATCTGAAGGTGAAAGGAAAGCTGGCAGGAGCTGAGAAGCATCTGGTTGGAAGTAATCACGGCTTAGAGAAGAAATAGAAAAGGATTATGTCTGTTCTAAATGGGAAATGATTGTAATAAGAGAGGATAATGTAGGGAGATGTGATGACTCTTCAAATGTATAAAAGTCAAGAGAACAATTCTCTATGAGTATGTTGTTTTGTTTCAGCTTAGAAAACAGAGATCCTATTTGATGATGGGTTTTTTTCAATTTTGTTTTCAAATACCTATTAGTATGAGATATAACAAGAACAATAGTAAGAAAGAACACATTCAAAATGAATTTTTGGAGCAAACAGGTGTGAGGGAAAAGACCAGTTCTTCCTACCTCAAGCTGGTGCTTTCTAGATTCCTATTGGAGTGGCTCCCATAATTCCTACAAATGAGACCTGGCTGGCTAGGAATTGTGAAAGCAGAAGACCAACAGATGTGATGGCTAGACTAGGATATGATGTATCTGGAAATTACAACCAGTGGCCCAGTTCAGATCACTGAGAAGATAGGAGGCAGCTCTTCTACAAGGCAAGCCACTTTACTGTATCACCCCAAAGCTTAAAAACCTATGGTGGCGCAGTGGTTGGAATGCAGCATTACAGGCTGACTCTGCTCACTGCCAGGAGTTCGATCATGACCAGTTCAAGGTTGACTCAGCCTTCCATCTTTCTGAGGTCAGTAAAATGAGGACCCAGATTGAGGGCAATATGCTGACTCTGTAAACCACTTAGGGCGTGTTGTAAAGGATTATGAAGCAGCATATAAATCTAAGTGCTATTGCTAGTGCCATATCCAACATTTCTTTCCTTCCCATTGATGACAACCAAAATATCAAAATCTATCTATAGCCTTAATTTCATACAGGCAACTACCCAATCTGAAACAGATGATCTAGGAGGATGCTGCTCAGTTACTTTACACAGGGGCTACACGAACCTGATGGCTACTTCTGAAAATATTTCTGAATGTGAAAATGTGAAGTCTCAGTACTGATGACTATTTCATACCAATTCTGGCTGTGAGAGTTCTCACAAATTGTTTGCTTTATTAGCATTTGTGTGGTTTGAGGAGCATTGGAATGTACTTTGGCTGTTCTGCACAAACAAATTCAAATCAAAGCTCTCCCCAAACCACCAGTAGACATTTGGTTTTAACCCAGACCACAAATTGAGAATACACACATACACACATTGATCTACTATGCTGGTTGAATGCTATTAACTGTTTATAAGCAAAACAGTTTAGCCCAACTTTTTTCAATAGATGTGTTGAACAATAATGGTTAGAAGTATGAGACTGGTGGTCTAACGCATCTAGATAGAAATCAGCAGTCCGGGAAATGCTAGCTTCAGCCATATTTAGGAAATGAATACAAATGAACTCAGATGAGTCAAAGTGAATGCAGATAAAATGGAAAGAATAATGATGATCACATGAATCAACTGGTTTCAACAAGTTGATGAGAAGATAGTTATGGCAACATCCTTCCATTTAAAATGAAGGAACAATCATTACACAAAAATGGTAATATCAAAAATAAGCAGCACTCATTAATTTATTTTTGCCAGCCTCAATTGGAGGAGAAACCCAGGAAAAAAGAGAATCATAGTTTCACTTAGAACAGAACAAATCAACCCAAAGTTCTCACTCAAGGCACACATGTCCAGACTCAGAGTATCCTACATGTTAGGTGCATTATGTGAAGCAACATTATGTGAAGACCCAACTCTCTGGAGAAGGCTCCAATGCTGGGAAAGGTGGGAGAAAAGAGGACAACAGGTGTTGTTGGATAGGTGGATAGACTCAGAATAGGGAAATTGTATAGTATATGATAGCACTTAAACCTCAGGTGATCTGAATAGCTGTAAAGGCATTCAGCCTTAAATACTTATTGACATAATCTTTCCTTGAATGGCAAGGAGGGGAAAATTTGTCAATGGTTCACAGTGCTGCCAGTATTTTTCAGTTTAGTTTGCACCCAGCATACTCCCAATCAGTCTTTACATACAGACCATACCAAGCACACCCCACACTCAGTTCAGCTATCAAAAATAGAGCTTGAACTTCCGGTTGGCTCCGCGTTCGGCGAAGACGCTCCTTTCTCGGAGCGCCGGTCCCCGGTTCCGTAAAGCCACCAGAAAGCCGCCAGAAAGTTTTTAGACTAACAAAGAGTTAAGGATGAAAGGTATTTTTGAATTAATAACTTTTTTTCTTTTCTTTTTTTTTCTTTTAGCATTTTTTAAATTTTTATGCTTATTTTTTGTTGGAGTTATACCCTGTGATTTTTCTGGGAAGTCCGGGGTGGTGGTGGGAAGGGTGATTGGGGGGTGAGGGTGGAGGGGGGTGAGGGGGGGAGAAAAGGGGGAAAATGTTTGTACTTTGTACTTATAAAACTTTTCAATAAAAAAAATAGAGCTTGATGTTTATTTATTAAACATCATCAAACATTAACACTTTAAATGGGCAAAAATAGAAAAAAAGGCAGGTAAAAACAGAGAGAGAGGAAAGCATGAACAACAAACAACAATTTACATTATATACAGTAGCTATATCTTATATAACTATTTGCCTAGCCATAATCCATCCTGAAGATCAACCTTTCTCAAGCATGGACTCTCTATCTATAGTAGATTACAAACTATGGTCTCCCAAACTTGATAGAGATGGTGGTTGATACAGTCTACATCAGCGGTTCTCAACCTGTGGGTCGTGACCCCTTTGGGGGTCGAACGACCCTTTCACAGGGGTCACCTAAGACCATCAGAAAACACGACCATATTTCCGATGGTCTTAGGAACTGAGACACCGCTCCTCTATCCGTCTCCAGGCGGGTCCACCCACATGCAAATAGACTACTGCAAAAAAAAATATGTACCATCGGAACTTCTGAGCATGCACAGAAGCCGAATTTCCGGCACTGCGCATGCGTCGCCATCTTGTTTTTGGCTCCCCCCATTTTTTAAAAAAGAATCGGCACTGTGAATGCTTGCGCATGCAAAGCACACGCACACCCACGAGGCGCGGCCACGCAGCGCAGGAGGAAACAAACCAGCAGCGAGGTAAGTTAGAATCCAGCCCTGAGTTTCCTAATAATTTTATTATTTTATGGTTGGGGGTCACCACAATATGAGGAACTGTATTAAAGGGTCGCAGCATTAGGAAGGTTGAGAACCACTGGTCTACATCATTTACCGTAGTTGAGGAAGCTTGCCTTAGCCTGAGTCTTAAAGACTTGTGACTTGTTTGATGTTAAGATTGTAACCAGCGGTGGGTTGCTCCCGGTTTGGCCCAGTTCGGCAAATTGGTAGCGGCGGCGGCGGCGGGAGGCTCTGCCCACCCGCCCAGGATGCTTCTGCACATGCGCAGAAGCGGGGGGGGGGGGGCGAGCACGCACGTGAACTGGTAGCGATGGGATTTAGAACCCACTACTTATTGTAACCTATTAGAAACATGCTTCCATGAACAAAGGAACTTGTAGCCATGGTTGAAAGGAACCCTAATGTTAAAAGAAAGGTCTCCTAAATGATCTCTCTTAACATTATTTTGAAGGAGTTGATTGACCCTTCATATCAATTTGTCTTTCTCTTCCTTAGAGATAAATTATATGTGCAGATTGTCATGTTATTCCCAACATGCTTCAGAAGGAGAGAAGGTTGGTCACCCAGAAAGAAAAAGGGTAGCCTCCCTCCACCCAAGTAGCAATTACCATCTGAAGAGCCCCTCTTTATAAACTCCTTAAATAGATCCACAAAGTGATAATTATTTTTGGAAGGATGAAGGTAATTCACAAAATGGCAACAGGGTAAAGGGTAAAGTGAACAATGTGTTCCACCCAAAATCTGTACTGGGATAATGGGATCTCGTAGATTGAAGAATTTTAGAATGGTGGATTTGGATCTGTTCTGAACTTCTCATGTGCACTTAATTTAGTTTTATAAATTGTGATAAAATTGGGGGCAGGGGTGAATTTAAACCAACAACAATTTAAGCATTGTCAGAACTATGGTTGTTTGCAATGTCATAGATGTTATTTCATTTCTTTGGGTGGGTGGGGAGAAACCAATTATACCAAGTCTTTGAAAAAGTCCAAAAAACGTGTTTTAGCACAATTTGGCAGCTTTAACGGCATTTTAGGTCCATTTTCCTTTCCCTTTTCACTCTTACAACTTGCATGCAATCTATTGTGGAAGAGGAACAATTGCACCATGCTGAAAACCAGGAAGTATGATTGGTGGCTATATTTTAAATTCCTCTCTCCAGCGATCCTACAGCGGTATTTAAGGAAAGAGTTATCTGAATTCATCTTTTGTAAGCGGAATGCTACAGTGATTCATATGTGCAAGGTAATAGTGCCCCCTGCCCTCAAAACCCATTATTAATTCATATATGGCTCTTCTTGACCTCTTGGCTTCACTTTTCTGAGCTGTCACTTTCTGGCACAATGAATGTGTGATCCTGTGCTTCTGGGAAAGCATCCCAAGATAGATTAATTCCCTGTTCCATGATCAGAGAGAAACCTCCAACTATCAGGAGTGATACTGTTTTCAAGCAAGGCCTTTATCTCACCCGTTCACCGGTTCTAGGATCAATTTTCTAAACTTAGAAATTCTTATTTCAGAAAGGCTTCACAGAGGTGATGACAAATGTTGGGTAAACTGTTAATCTACATCACCGTTCCCAACTCCCAGGCTTTCTAGCAAGCTTGGTTAATGATGCCCCCACACACGCACACACTTGCCTGAAGAACCAAGATGGGAAGTATAATCCATCAAAAGTTAAAGATAGGACAGCAGACCTTTCTTTCCATCTAGAGGATTTTATAACCTCGAAGCTATGTCTTGCTAGACAGATGCAAAAGCCATTCTTTTCTCTCTATGAAACTGACCCGTGTTTCTTTCCCCGTGATACCTGAGCAATGAGCTATTTATAACTACTGTGCAGCAAAAATCACCGAGGCTAATACAAGCAAGTGTTTTCTAGTTCAGAGGTCTTCAAACTTGGCAACTTTAAGACTTGTGGACTTCAACTCCCAGAATTCTCCAGGCAGCATAGCTGGCTGGAGAATTCTGGGAGTTGAAGTCCACAAGTCTTAAAGTTGCCAAGTTTGAAGACCTCTGTTCTAGTTAACCAAAGAAGCATCTCTTCCTGTTCCCTAGAACTGAAAATAATTTCTCATCCCTGAACGAAGTACTTGCGAGAGTCATACAGTTGAAAGAGATCATTTGAATTCACTGAATGCACTTCCCTACTTCTAACAGGAATCCAAGCTAAATCCATGACAGATGCCTATTCAGCTTCTATTTGAACAGATCCAGACAAAGGGGACCCATCTCTAGTTATTGGCCTAATTCAGGAAGGAAATCAAAATTATGAGTACTGGTACTGTCTTTACTGTAAAGTCTCAGTAACAGAATTTTGCAAGTTTGAAAACACTTGTAATGGTATGTGAGAATGACCTTGGGAAACATGGAAAAAGGTCAGAATAGCCAGCCAAGCAGCAGCTGAAGGAATGGGGGTATGTCAAATCTCAAAAGGGACTTCCCTAGTTTCTTGGATTGTCAAAGTGAGGGGGAAAGAGATGCAATATCATGTTAATGTAACCTTATAATAAAATTGAAGCTAGTACTTTTGGGACTGCTGCTTCTCAGAATAACCCTTGCAAATCTGGCAGCACACTTCTCCCTTCCCTTGACATTATTTTCCAGAGAAATAGGGTGGGTCCAGGGGTGAGTTCCAACTTACCTCGCTGCTGGTTCGCTCCCTCCCACGCCACGTGGGTGTGCCTCATGGGTGCGTGTGCACGCACATTGTGTGCGCATGTGCAATAATGAAAAAAATAATAATAAAAAACCCCCAAAGCCGAAAAAAAGATGGCAACTGCATGCACAGTGCCAGAACTCGGCTTCTGCACATGCTCAGAAGGGAAAAAATGCAAAATAATTTTTTAAAAATTCAAAAAAAGATGGTGGTGCCCATGGACCAGCACCGACCGATCCGGTTTGGTGACGTCATCGTGACATCACCAGTGGGTCGCTACTGGTTCGGGTGAACTGGTGTGAACTGGGAGGAACCCACCCCTGTGTGGGTCCCTTTTGAGATGATTTCTCCTTCCCCAATCTTTCTGTGGGTTGAGATATCTCTTGTCTGACCATTGCTCTGGCTTTGGTTCTTCTTCCTGTTTTCTGGACTTATTCTTACAGCCTATTATGCTGGTTAACTGAACCTATGGTTGAATTGCTTGTAGCATAAGAAAAACTTCCCAACTTTCAATCAGAATCTGCCTTCCTTCTATCTGAATGCATGATTTTTATCTCCCTTAGAAAAAGGGAAAAAACATCTTGGCCTTCTGTTATGTTACAATATTTGAAGTGAACTATCATTATCTCTTTTCTTTGGAGACCTGTAGTTTTTTTTAAAAAAAAACTGTACTTGGTGCCATGGAAGTTCTGTGAAAAGAAAAGTAGGACATAACCCGAGTAAGTAAACAAGCAACAAATAACGTGCAGAGGTTTCTATTCCTAATGCTCATCTAATTTTCTTTTGCAGCAGAGTGCTGAGTGGTAGGCTGAGCCTCTTCTTCCAATTAGAGCTTATGTGCACATAACTTGATAAGCCTTGCTGGCAGACTCCCAACCATGCACCAACATGATGGAAACAGAAGACAGAGGGGGAAAAATGCCTCAAGCGAGTAAGAGAAGTATGGCACAGGCTTGGCAGTTGCCATCTCTTCCTAGAAGTTATCTGTTTTTTAGGAAAGTGTTGCTTAGATAGGACTCTGAGACTGAGGGCTTGGCTTTGGATACAGGACCCAGGCCAGTTATGGATTCTGACATTCCAACCTCTCATCAATAGCCTGTGCTCACAGAAGAGAAACAAACGTAAGAGGAAACATATCAACACATTGCCTGGCATCAGGTTCAGATACTTCTTTTCTAAAGGAAGTTCTGCTGCTTAGGCCACACAGCTCCAAAGGCTGCACCTCCCTTTCCCTCCTTATTGATATAATCTAGAGAGGCCTATAGGCCAGTGGTGGGTTTTACTTACCTTTGCTACCGGTTTGGAAACGGGAGCTCTGTGATGACGTTCGGCCAGGTGGGCGGAGCCTCCCACCGCTGCTACTGGTTCGCCCAAACCGGGCCGAACCGGTTGGAACCCACCACTGCTATAGGCTGAGTTCTAGTGGTGGCCCCTAAAATCAGTTCTGAACCTTAGTGAATATCTGTGCATCTGAAATATCACCAGCTTTTTTTTTATTTCAAAGCATCATCAGCTCATTCTATTTTTTGCCCTTTTTTTCCCAAATAAGTTTTAATACACAAAAGAGAGCTAAGCGTGTCCTTTCTGTGGGGGAAAAACTAGAAACTTTGGAAATTGTTAGTCCAGAATAACTAAATGCTAAACACTCATTTTCTTTTAAATTACACATTGATTTATTCTATGGCCTTTAAGGAGCCCAAATACGTGCAAACTATTGTTTATTTCCAAAATATTGGTATTCAGCAACTTGAGTTTGCAATTTGAAGGAACAAATGGGAGCTATAACAAAATGTCTTAAAGAAGAATGCTCCTATACAATGAGCCAGTTAGCCAGTCATGCCCTCTTACAGCTATTTTTCTTCCACAACTCTTTCCTCTGTTTCTCACCCGAAACAATCCTCAAAGAGCTGGGTTTTTAAAAATAATTTGCTAAAGCTCCTTTTTGAAAAAAAAATCTTCAAAATTATACGCATGTGCTGATATCTCATTTTTTCTGGCCTACATAGCTACAAACTTGTACTCTTCACTGGCTCTGTTCCCACAAGACAAATAATTCACTCATCTTGGAATACTGCAAATCACTTGGAATACTGCATTCAGTTTTGGTCGCCATGATGTAAAAAGGATGTTGAGACTCTAGAAAGAGTGCAGAAAAGAGCAACAAAGATGATTAGGGGACTGGAGGCTAAAACATATGAAGAATGGTTGCAGGAACTGGGTATGTCTAGTTTAATGAAAAGAAGGACTAGGGGAGACATGATAGCAATGTTCCAATATCTCAGGGGTTGCCACAAAGAACAGGGAGTCAAGCTATTCTTCAAAGCACCTGAGGGTAGGACAAGAAGCAATGGGTGGAAACTAATCAAGGAGAGAAGCAACTTAGAACTAAGGAGAAATTTCCTGACAGTTCGAACAATTAATCAGTGGAACAGCTTGCCTCCAGAAGTTGTGAATGCTCCAACACTGGAAGTTTTTAAGAAGATGTTGGATAACCATTTGTCTGAAGTGGTGTAGGGTTTCCTGCCTAAGCAGGGGGTTGGACTAGAAGACCTCCAAGGTCCCTTCCAACTCTATTATTATTATTATTATTATTATTATTATTATTATTATTATTATTATTATTATTATTATTATTATTATTATTATTATTATTATTATTATTATTATTATTATTATTATTATTATTATTATTATTATTATTATTATTTCCTTTTCCAGTTTATAGACTCCCCATCAGGTGCCAGCAGGTGCTGATCAAGGATGGTTGGCTTGCCTTCCTTTTGATAGTCACTCAAATCAAATATTTGTTGCAGTCATAGACCAACATAAAGTAAACCAGGTATCTCAACCTTGACCATTTTAAGATGTATGGCTTTCAACTTCCAGAATTCTCCAGCCAATGGATGGACAGACACTCAAACCATGGTGATTGAAGCAAGGAGGCTGTTTGTTCCCCCCTCCCCCATAAAGCATTAAGGAACAATCTATGGTAGTGAAATGTTTATCTGCCTCCCACCGATTTCTGTTCTCCCCTTCACAATAATTAAGAATCCCTTTACAGTTTCTGTACAACTCTGGTATTCTTTTCAATCTTGGGTTAGATAAGTCCATGGCTGCTTGTTCTCATGACCCAGCTAACCAGATGTTAGTTTAATTCTGCAAAGGTTTGGATTGGTTTAGGGCAAAATCTAACACCCTTTGGTTGGTTGCCTTTGATCAGTTAACCCCGTTCTGGGGATTTCTACAGTAAGTCTCCCTCCCTGACTGATCCCTTTTAAAAAGTGAAGTGGGAATGGGCCTCTATGTGTTTGCTGTTTCAGGATATAGTAGTGATGCTGCTGCTGCTGCTAAAAGCACCTCCAAATGTCAAAAGAAGCTTCTTTGAGCAATTAGCACATTTATCCAACCAGCAGGATAATGCAGGCAACTGTTCTCTGATCAGTGCCAGCCTTTCTGCAATTTCCTATATAAGTATTATCCATGACTTGAGAGACAGCCTGTTAGCAGGCAGTTGTCAGGTTTAGAGGATGGTTGAGTGAGCAGATTCACAGCCTAGTTCCAGCATTGTCACAAGAGACTAGCTGACTTCCGTGGCATTGAGTATCTTTGGCCAGCTACTTAGCAGCCACATCCATTTCTGGGCAAGAATAGCTCCTGTTCCCTCTGCTTAAGTGAATTGTTGCCATGGGTTATGCATGGGGCAGCCTCAGGCAGAAACACAGTTTATTAAACATATAAGGAAAGTAGCCAAATAAGCATCTCATTTACAGGGTAAGCAATTGTTATCAAGTTGCTTGGAAATCAAAGATACCGCACTATCAGGGCAATATGTGGACTGTTATAATGAAACACCAACACAGTTATTTTCCAAGAGGGAAATGTTTTGAAAGCCAATGGTTAGTTACAGGGAGAAAAAATGATTAGGACCGACTCCTTCTCCAGTTTAATTAAGATAGGCTAAAAGAGAGTGCTCATTAAGTCTTTCTCAAGTATAGCATTGATGCAAAGTAGCATGATGTGCTAAAGAGCTGTGGGAGGGATTACAGGTGCCAGCTCTGCCTCTAATGATGCCAGATTTGCTCTTCTGATCTCTGTCTTTGTCACATTTACAGAGAAGGACAGGATGATGCTTCCATAAGCTGATACGTGGATAAGCCTACGGAATAGTGCTACCTTTAGTATGTGCTGAAGGAAGACTGGGAACTTGCAGTGAAAAGGTTCCTATTGTTGTTCCTATTGTTATTATTGAGATCCAGGATAATATACTGATCATGGGATTGAACTAGGACTAGGAAGGAACCTGTTATGTCCGTACTCAGTCACTGAAACTATTGAGCTATCTATGGCCCGAGGGGATGTGACCAGAGGTGGGTTTCAGCAGGTTCTGATCAGTTCTGGAGAACTGGTAGCAGAAACTTTGAGTAGTTTGAAGAACCGAATCCCAGCTGATCGGGAGGAAATGGGGATTTTGCAGTAACCTTCCCCAGGAGTGGGGTGGGAATGGAGATTTTACAGTATCCTTCCCCTGCCACGCCCACCAAGCCACGCCCACCAAGCCAAGCCATGCCCACCAAGCCACGCCCACAGAACCGGTAGTAAAAATTGGATGTGACTCTTTTTGTGGCCAACAAAGGCTTCTTTAATTATCATTGCTGAAGACCAAAGACATACTTTTCACCATTTTGAAGTGGGAAATAAATGGGAATTATAGTTTTAAAAAACCTTCCAATACTTCAACAAAATTATTCTCCAAACTTTAATGGCTCCATAATTTTTTAAATATCATCCATCCAAAAATATTCAGCAGAGCCCTTGGGCACCCAAAATTTGCCTATTACTGTCCCAAAAGAAAGACAGCAAATCTAACAAATAAAAACATTTGTTAAGGATTTTTTTAATGTGGGATTAGGTTTAGGATAGAGGCTTCTTTGTTTATGCACAAAAAAAAATCAAAAGAATTTTCTCATCTTCTAGACATCAGTTTTATCATTGCTGGATCTGAGTATGGACCAGGTAGATCTTGGTGGATCAACAAATCCAGCAAATCATCTGTAGCTGTATTATTGTTGTCATCAAACTTTTCTAAGAAGGAACAAGTTGGTGGGTGGCTGAGAGATGCACTTACTGTATTTTGGGAATCCTAAAGCTGAGTGAGGAAGGGTCATAACATCTGTATTTTATGAAGGGAACTCTGGTATTTGTTTTGTTTTTAAAACATGTAGAATCTATTTTAGAACCCAAGATTGAAGATTTGGCATAACATTCATCACCAGCAATGACATTTGGAGTTGGGAGTTCCTGGACTGCAGGTTCTCTTCCCCACAATAAAAATGCGGAAGCAGAATTGCTTTAGTGGGGAACTATTCCAGATCATCCAAACTTTGTAAAATTAATTTCTTCCATCAAAGTGTGGCCACAAGCTTCATAAGAAAAACCTCAGTGAGATTTCCAGCCAGCAGAACACACTAGCAAGTGTATTTAGGACTGGGGCCACAGGCCCAACGGGATATGACTCATGTTGAATAAAGCACAGAAACAAAACAAAGCACAGATGATTAATAGTGCAAAGAGCTGTGTGGGATATTCTTGGTAGGAAGAAGAAAGCAAGTGATTACTGGAAGAGCTTGGAACAATAGTGCCCTGTTTGGAGTTCAGCAGCCAAAGCCTATGGAATTTTTGTTGCATAAGGGCTGAAGATGACTGTGAGAACAGAGGTCTTATTGGGCCTCATGCAGATGGCTGGAGCTCCTATAGACAACATTCTTTAAAACATAGAATACAAGGGACAACTACCAGGATGAGAATGTAGGAATTTGTTCCATGCCTAGCAGATCAGGGTACAATAGCAGTGGCCAGATCATTTTGGATTACAAGATAAAGACTCCCTAGAATGAGTTTAACCAAGTAATGATTTATATGGAAGCATCCATATAATCTTCTTGGAAACAATCTGTAAGTGTTTTTTGCCATTATATCTTGAATTTGTATTTCCAGTCTAACCTAAGGCCCAGGAATTGCCTAGTGGCCTCCCATTGAAATACTTTGCAGGTCCAGATCCAGAAGGTAGGGAACAAAACAAAGAATTCTGATACATTCTTGCAAGCATCAAATCATTGATCATGAATTGATCACTCCTAAACTGCTCCTTAGAAATCTATGCTGAGTCTTAATGGGTATGGGCAATTCTGTGCATTTAATTTGGCTAAATTTCTTTCCTGGCTAGGCACAGATTATATTTGGATCCATGTTCTATTCTATGTATTCAGGAGATATCGGCTCCACCAGTATTTCCACTTATTTTCATGGCAAACTTGGAACACACAGTTTTCTACCCATGCTTTGAGAAAAGTTTCTTTTGCATTCCATTTGCTCTTCACATTCAATCTCAAGGGACATAAGAAAATTGTTTCCAAAGGGAGGATAATTATTTAATTAATCCAATCCCTTGGACTGTTAGTGGCTTTCTGCATTACCCAAGTTACTTGCATTAGCATTCTGCCTTTTATTATGGGCTCATCTCTCTACCACTCTACACCTTCCTGGTTTCAATTACATTAAAAAAAGAAAGACATCATAAGAAAACTCTTTGACCTCATAAAAAGGGACAGCCAGAGAGACTGCATAGTGATAGATGATGGAAAGAAATATAATAGTGGCATTTTCTCCACCTTAACTGCCACTGCCTGAATTCTAGCAGATTCTTGGTTCTCTCAAGTATTTAGAGGACTCCTGGTTGATCTAGCTATTCAGATGGGCTGAAGTTTTCACTCATCTGTGCTTTAATCCCTAACCCAGGCCTGGAGGCAGTCAACCTAGTGTCCTCTCAATGTTTTAGATCAGATCTGCTATACTATTTGCCATTAACCATACATTAAATTCACCATGGATTAGACAACTGTCAGAGAGTTATAAATCACATAAATCTGAAAGCAAATAAATTGGAACTCAAGATCACCTGAAACCTTTGTAGTGCTGATATCTATATACTGATACTTTCTTGAGATTGTCTTTCACATATTTCCCAATAAAAATCATGCCCAAGTTCAGGGGTGGGTTCCTACTTACCTCACTGCCAGTTCGCTTCCTCCCACGCCGCGTGGGCGCGCCTTGTGAATGCACACGTACTTTGCACGCGCGCGCATGCGCAGTGGCAAAAATTTAAAAAAAACAAAACAAAACCAAGATGGCGGCCGCATGCACAGTGCCGGAAACTTGGCTTCTGCGCATGCTCAGAAGAAAAAATTTTAAAAAAAAATTCGTAAAAAAATATCTGAAAAAATGACATTGGCAGCGGGTCGCTACCGGTTCACCCAAACCAGTCTGAACCGGTTCGAACCCACCCCTGCCCTAGTTGTTTTCTGAGCCATGAAATATTCTGAACAGAGAGTCATCAGCTAATCCTGCTCCCCAGTATTTTGCAATAACAGTTGCATTGCAACAAAACCCAGAGGTCCATCCTTAAAGTTAAAACAAAGCTTAAGCAAAGCCTCTTGTATTGCTTGTCAGACTACATCTGTAAATGCAGGATCAATACAGAGAGTTGAAAATTTGGTAAACTTTACCTGATTCAGATTAGAAAAGCAAAATCTCACCAGTTCAAAGGAGGAAAAAATGTCAGAAACCTCGGGAGTTAAAAACAGAAGAAATGTGTGAGACAGTATATAGTAGAATATGTATGTGTTTGTAATAATCCAGTCCATACAAAAATGCAATAGTGCCATCATGATTTTTAATCTCCTACCAGTGTTGGTTAACAGCAACAGCTAGGAATATTTTTCATGGGTGAGCAGCAGAGCAAATAAATATCTGTGACTTTGTGCTTTCACCATGTCTTAATATTACTTCTAGAATACTTTTTTGTGGAATCTTGAAGAAGTGGCATGAAGCAGAAAATGTGTGTCATTCATCAACCTTTGAATTAATTCTTTTCTCCAATAAATATACAAAGAAGATTTGAAAGTAATCTGGACAAATTTTCTGTTCATGTTATGGAAAAAAGCTTATATACACAAGTATAGATTATATACATAGCTAGTGTTTAATAAAATGCTAGGAGGAGTGAACTCATTCCACATTCAGCTTCTTGGCATTGTGTATGTCAGTGGTTCCCAACCTTTTTGTGATCGAGTACCACTTGGAGGTCCCGTACAGTTGCCGCGTACCACCTGGTTCCAGAGAAACTAAATTCGATCAGATATCACTTTATTTCCATAATTTTACCATTCCTTTTTTGGCCCCGCGCATCCAGCAACTGGATTCTCGGGCTGCTGGGACCAGGTGGGTGGTGTGGGGCAACAGTTGCAAATCGTTGCCAGATTATCTTGTGTTAGGCAGTAAACATTTTTGTGAAGTAAAAAATAACTAACTAAAAATTGTTCATGACCCCGAAAGTGTTCGCGTACCACCTGGAAGGCCCTCGTGTACCACTAGTGGTACACGTACCACAGGTTGGGAACCACTGGTGTATGTGGAGGGAGGGAGGACTTATTGTTCCTTAACAAAGATTCCCAGGCAAGCACACCATCATAATTTTTCACATCATGCTTTTTTAGGTTAGATTCACTTTCAATATAACTGCCCAACCCTGGAAATTGAGGCTGCCAAATATCTATAAATGATTTACCAGAAGATATCTTATCTCCTCTGGGCAAAACACATTGGAGAACA
The DNA here is from genome assembly GCA_023053685.1 of Diadophis punctatus similis. Taxonomy (NCBI): domain Eukaryota; kingdom Metazoa; phylum Chordata; class Lepidosauria; order Squamata; family Dipsadidae; genus Diadophis; species Diadophis punctatus. Next base: position 192,942,893 of record JALIGW010000002.1, read on the forward strand.
ACGTGCTGTGAATCATCGATAGCTCTAGCAACACATCCTCTATAAATCTGTCCCAACTGTTTCCATGCGGAATTTATGATGGCAGGATGCAATCAAGCTGTTTTCAAGAAGAAGATTACGATAATGCAAAGTAAAAAGATATAGATTTAAGAGAATAAGCCATGGAAACACCCAGAAAAGTGGTTCCCAATTAGATACTCTGCCAACATTTTGTGACTATATCTGTAGTCTGAATTTATATTTTTAATAGTATTTTATTCGATATGTGTGTGTGTGTGTGTGTACAGTTTTATCCTTTTTAACATTGTAAGATGCCCAGATTAATCCTGTGGTAAGATGGGCAGCCAATAAATTTAAGAAGAGAAAGGAAGGGAGGGAGGAAGGAAGGGAGGAAGGAGAAAGGAAGGAAGGAAGGAAGGAAGGAAGGAAGGAAGGAAGGAAGGAAGGAAGGAAGGAAGGAAAGAAAGAAAGAAAGAAAGAAAGAAAGAAAGAAAGAAAGAAAGAAAGAAAGAAAGAAAGAAAGAAAGAAAGAAAGAAAGAAAGAAAGTATTTCCTAGCATTCCAAACCAGTATGGCTCCGGCTGGCTGGGATATTCTGTGACTTGAAAATCTAATATAGCTGGAAAGTTCCAGAAGGAAGTGGTTCAAGAAAGAGCATATGAAGAGCATCACAAGCCTGCTCATCTTTTAAGTGCCAAAACTTTCCTTTTCCTTCTTATTAATTAAGATATAAGACACAGTAAATAGGAACTCTATTGGGAGAGAGAGATAGAGAGACAGAGACAAAGAGAATTATTAGAAGCAGAATTGCAAACAAACATTTCCCATGAAAGAAAAAAACAGGAGGCAGCAAACAACAACAGCAACCACCACCACCACCCTGGAATGACTACCCCCAAAAATCTTAAGGAATATTTGAAACGAACAAAACATCACATATAGGAAATGGAAAGAAGGGTAACCACAGGAGAAGAGCAGAAACAGCCTGGATTGCTGCACTAAGTGTTTGGATTTAATGGCCCAAACTATCCTTTCCAACTTTCTGATTCTATTAATACATTTCTGTTTAAAACAAATAATCCAGGAACAGTTGACACTAGTCATTCCCAATGAAGTGCCTTAGAAATGTGCTAGACTATTATGTCACAAAATATCATCAATGAAAGGCACTAAATTGGGGAAGATACTGGGATGCAGAAGGCCACATAAACATTTTTTTATTGTCCTGTAAATTGTCAGGCATCAAAATCCATTTCAGGATAGAAATGAAGTGTACTTAGAAACATGCATGCCTGGTTTTGTAAAGAAGTGGAAACAACAGCAGAAGACGAAACACGGAAGGCGATAATAGCTATAGAATGCAACATGGATGCAATATACAGTATATAATTTACACTGAATTAATATATAATACACATTAATGCAGAATAACCTTAGCTTTGTGCTTCTGTTGTATAATACTTCATCATTTTTCTTGGGAGAATGCCCAGATAATTTGTTTCTTTTGCGGTAAGAAAAAGCTGGGAATAAGACAGTGTCTTTGACCATGTCTAGTAATAGCACTTAGACTTATATACCGCTTCATAGTGCTTTACAGCCCTCTCTAAGCAGTTTACAGAGTTCAGCATATTGCCCCCAACAATCTGGGTCCTCATTTTACCCACCTCGGAAGGATGGAAGGCTGAGTCAACCTTGAGCTGGTGAGAGTTGAACAGCTGAACTGCTGAACTAGCAGTCAGCTGAAGTAGGTTGCAGTGCTGCTTTTAACCACTGCACCACCTCGGCTCCACCTCTGTTCATACATGCAGAAGCTGAGCAAATGGAAGAAGACAAGCACCTGGACAGATCATTCTGATTGCTAGGCAACATCAATTTGCTGAAGTAATAAACTCAATTCTGCTAATTAGAACATGTATTTAAAAAGACATAAGAACTCTGACAAGAAACTCCTGCTCTGTATTAACATCTTTAAAACTCCTTCCCTGGCCTAATCCTATCAAGAACAAGGAGAGATTCAATCTAGAAATAAGGAATTTTCTGACAGAACAATCAACCAATGGAACACCTTGCCTACGGAAGTTGTGGAAGCTTCATCACTGGAGGCTTTCAGGAAGAGACTGGACTGCCATTTGTCAGAAATTGTGTAGGGTCTCCTGCTTGGGCAGGAGGTTGGACTAGATGATCTACAAGGTCCCTTCCAACTCTGTTAATCTGTAAGAAGCCTGTCCATCCTCACTTGTAACCACCAGCAATGCATCTCTGTGCAGAACCCTGTCCCCATTTTGCCTGGTGGTTACATTCCAGCAGCTCAGATTCTCCCCTGCATAAAGACTAGCTGCTTAGGAAATATCCCCACTTCAACAGAAGATGTGAAGAATCCTTCATCTCCTCATACAGTACCACAGGGCAACATTCCTGTTCAAATATGAATGCTATATAAAAATTGATTGCCATTTCTCAAGGACCACCACCCTGAGATAAGATGCAAATAAGAGTGATAATGAGAAGTTTGTTGCCATTCTGGTTTAATATGGCTGCATTCTTCCCACCACAGTATCAATATTTTCTTCCCCAAACTCCAAAAACTTTAATCTTAGACTGTCTACAGTCAACCTCTCCCCGTTTCTAAGAGGTCTGTAAGGGGCGTGCATAAGCACACCACTGTGCCTACCGTCCCTGTCCTACTGTCCTATTGTCCTCTTTTATCGGTACTTTTTACTTATGTTTATACAAACTACTACTATCCTATACATGTTTGATAAATAAATAAATAAATAAATAAATAAATAAATAAATAAATAAATAAATAAATAAATAAATAAATAAATAAATAAATAAATAAATAAATAAAATATGCCTATACTTAATTGGATTGGAAGCATGTTTAACTGGATTTATAGTGGGAAGAGTGAACATTCTCAAGAGACCAAAGGATTATCGGAAATTTTCTTTGAAACGTTACTGCTAAAATAGTCGAAAACCTATTCCTGTTGTCCTGTCTGAGGCTGTTTTGCCTTCTGAGGATAGCATAATCACCACACGTCTAGTCAACAATGCAGAATTTACATTTCTGAATGGCATTTATTTTAGTGACTAGCTGCTGTGACTATCACCATTTGCTACAAACACAGGGTTATGTTCGTATAAAGTGTCTAACCAAATGCATTTGTTCAATGTGTTATGGTTAGCTTGTTAGTTAATTAGTTAGTTAGTTAGTTAGTTTTTCATAGCCTATCATCTTGTGAAAATGCAGCTCTGTTGGTTGATGTATGGGTAAGGGTATTGTTTGAATCCAGAACACTGTTTATTGTGTGCTATGCAAATACTTGATGCCACAATCAACAATCTCCTTGCTAATGTTGCTTTCCTCTTCATCATACATCTGAGATTGGGCTTATCTATATGTTATTTAAGTAATAAATGAAAATCAAACTCCTGCATGAAGCACATGACCCATTTTTTCCTATTTATTTTATGCCAGTGAATCATTGGCATAGTTCCAATGTTATAACAGCAAAAAAGCAATTTGCTGACATACTCCTTCACTTATTTTTTTTTCTGGTTAAGATTTAACAATCAGACACAACTTAGAAACAGAACATTATGTCACTTGTGCAGGAACAAACTTGATAGAAAACTTGGCATGTTGATTCAGACATCACGAAAGCTTTACCTCTTGTTGCTGAACTACTTATATTCAAATCTGTGTTGCCTTAACAAGTTCCTTTCTTTAACAAGACATTTATGCATCATATTATAAACACAGAGAATAAATACTGTATAGTAATTGTAAGCTGCGCAGAGTCTTGGTTGAGAACGGCAGCTATTGAAATTGAATGAATGAATGATAATCTTTATTTATCTATCTATCTATCTGTCTGTCTGTCTGTCTGTCTGTCTGTCTGTCTGTCTGTCTGTCTGTCTGTCTGTCTGTCTGTCTGTCTGTCTGTCTGTCTGTCTGTCTGTCTGTCTGTCTGTCTATCTATCTATCTATCTATCTATCTATCTATCTATCTATCTATCTATCTATCTATCTATCTATCTATCTATCTATCTTCTTAACTGCCCATCTTCCTCGCAGAGGGGCTCTTGCAGTTAGTCCCATTCAGTCGGCTTACAGTGACCCCAAGATTGATGACCTCTGTTTTTTTATTTAAAAACAAAGATAATAGTAACCCATAAATTGCTCTCAGGCCCAGCATTCACCTAGCTCTGGGTCTCCAACTAAAAACATTTTTGGCAATATACTTCAGCATCTCAGAATCCCTGTTGTTATGGAGATTTATGTACTTATTACATTTCAATCAATGAAACAGTAACAAACATTATATATATATATATATATATATATATATATATATATATATATATATATATATATATATATATGTGTGTGTGTGTGTGTGTGTGTGTGTGTGTGTGTGTGTGTGTGTGTGTGTGTGTGTGTGTGTGTGTGTGTGTGTGTGTGTGTGTTTGTGTGTGTGTGTGTGTGTGTGTGTATGTGTAGTTCTTGACTTACAGCAGTTCATTTAGTGACCATTCAAAATTACAATGGCACTGAAAAAAAGTGACTTATGACCGTTTTTCACAGCTATGACCTTTCCAGCATCCCCATGATCATGTGATCTAAATTCAGATGCTTGGCAACTGGTTTATATGTATGACCATTGCTGTTCATAAAATGGGGCAAAATTCACTTAACAAATGTCTCACTTAACAACATACATGTTGAGCTCAATTATGGTCGTAGGTCAAGGACTACCCGTGTTTCAGTTCATATATACAATGACATTTAAGCCACCAAAGGCTTTCTACAACCACCAATTTCCAAAAGACAATCAGCACGACAGCCAACGTTTCTTTACAACGTGCCAATGCAAAGAGTGTATATGGCCAACAGAGACTGTTTTAGAATGTCAGTTTCACAACAAAGAAACAACATTTCCTGGCCTTAATCCCAGATGCTTCTCCCAAGATGAATCCACAGTTGTCCTGAAGGTCCCTTGGTGCCAAGCCATATGGGTTTCTTTAGGTTAAAAAAATCAGCATTTTGAACCGAAGTCTCTGACTAACCAATATAGAGGCAACAGTGTAAGAGGCTCCTGTCAGCAAGTGAGCTGCCATATCTTGTACCAACTGGATTTCCTGGTAGTTCTCTTAAGTCACTTGCATACAGCACATTACAGAAGTTCAGTTGGATAGTGATAAGCATGTGTGTTGCTATTGCATAATTCTCACACTCCCAAGAACATGAAGGCATCGATGGAAAGCACCTTAGGTGCGGCTTACCTGAAGTTCCATTTACACAGTATTTAATAACAGAGGCTTTCCTAGAAAACAGTCACTGTGTTGGTGATCTCATTGCTACTCGGTGAGGAGCCATGCTTAGCCACAACACACTTATTTTCTATGTAGATCTCTGATTCAAGACCCCTTATCTAGTACTACAGGCCCCTTTGTGCTGAATGGGGCAAGGAGACTTTTGAGTTCCCCTCCTGCTCCAATGGGCTTTAGCTGTGGAGAGCTGCAAACACTCGAAGGTGCTTCTTCAAGAGTTAATTGGACCTTCTGTTCCTTTTTTCTTTGAAGACAGAGCTGAATAAGCTTCTTGGATGAGAAGCGAAACATCTTCAAAGAAAAACAACAAACAAACAAACAAACAAACAAACAAACAAACAAACAAACAAACCAGAAAGTCCAGTTGCCTCTTGAAAAAGCACCTTTGGGACAACCATGACCTGGATGACTGAGAATCTCCATAGACATAGAGCTTCAAACTGTCACTCTCCCTTTGCTTTCTTTTCATAAATTGGGTTACAGATTTCCAAGTCTTCCTTTCCTTAGCATACTGTTGGTTTTTCTGGCCAAGCACAGCACCTTCGTGCAATTTCTTTATGCTTTTCAATGACCTTTATCATACAGCTATGAGTGTTTGGAAAGTGACTTGAACAAACAGCTCATTAAGAGAAAGAGGCAAAGTGCTGGTGGACATAAGCCAGCTGTATTGTGCCACCAAAGCACTCTTCGGATAAGGGAGGACAAAAATCCAGGTATAAAGTTGCCATCTGATCAGATATGCCCATATGCTTGATTTCCTTCCTTCCTTCCTTCCTTCCTTCCTTCCTTCCTTCCTTCCTTCCTTCCTTCCTTCCTTCCTTCCTTCCTTCCTTCCTCACCATGTTATCATTTTCACATGAATTGCATTTGTCTTCATGAATCTACAACAGTCAACAATCAACAGTGTTCAGATTGTAATAACCACTCAATCTATTTATTTCTGAAAACCATAGGCCAATTACAGTAGTAGTGTTGTGATGTTTTACATTTAAATATATATACCATTACAATCTTGTTCCGAAATAAAATCATCTACTGATCTGGACTGATTCAACAACAGGAAGTGAGGATCCTCTGTCTTCTGGTTACAGGTGAACTTCAGCCAAATTTCATGTACTCCTTAATGTCCTTTGGGTAACTTTGTCCCATTCACTTTCTCTTTTACTTTGTAGACATATATGTTTCTGTAAAACTTGGTGCAAATCATGAGCACATGGCACAACAAGAGAACAAACACATCAGGACTAGATTCAGCAGTCCATCTGCATTTAAAAGACACAGGCAACTCTTTTGAAGACAACAAAGTCCATATTTTGGACAGAGAGGATCTCTGGTTTGAAAGAGGGGTTAAATAGGCCATCTATGTCAAAATTGAACAGCCCTCTATCAACAGAGGGGGAGGGATATGACATCATGTATCTCCAATTTACAATACAGTCCTTTCAATAGTTCCAAGAAGGCTCCACACCACTTTGCACCACTCAGGTGACCCTGATGACACAGATAAATATCCAGGTGACCTTAACAACCTGCTAAAAGAATGCAAATGAACAGCTGTCTGCAAGGAGTATAAATCCTTCCATTCCCCACCATCCAGTCAGAGCTGAAGAAGCTTCTTGAATGAGAAGGGAAATGTCTTCAAAGAAAAACTAGAAAGTCCAGTTGCCTCTTGAAAAAGCACCTTTGGGACAACCATGACCTGGATGACTGAGAATCTTGTGCAACAAAGGCTCAAAGAATATTCACTGGAATATTTAGGTGAATATTTTACAAACCAAACCTTAGGCTTCTGGCCTGTGTAATACTGGTACTTGCTCCAGAATGGTGTTTATGGCCCATCCCCTCTACACAAAGCAAAGCAAAAAAGAAGAAGGCATCTTTTGTGATCTATGACTAATTAACAACACAATCCTATTCAGCACTAAGTTTGAATAAAGTCTGTTTGCTCACTGCACCTAGAATAATGGCAACTCACCTGCTGATCTTGTCTGGACTTGGAAGGGATGCAGAGTCAGCCATGAATAGTCCTTGGGTGGGCATTGTGGGGAAGTATGTAAAACAATTCCTTGAAGAAGGTTCTGGCAAAACACTTCTGAATTATTGCCAAACTAACTATAGGGACATTCAATAAAGAGACTAGGAATTCAATTTTACTTGAAATAAATTTTATCTTTAAGAAAGAAAAGGGAAAAACTGAAATGATTTCAGACAGACCCCTTCACTTGTATATGAAGTAAGGATTTTTATATAAAAGCCATCCATGGAATTACACTGTATTACATTACTTTTAGTCCAATTTTACCATCAGGAAATGAAATTCTTCCTAATCTTAAATGCAATTGTCTTATTCAGGCTACTGATTCAAAGGGTATGATCTGGATCGCTTTGTACGTGATGAAAGTTGCTTTTTCTCTGAATGAAATAACTCTCTCACTTCAGATTGTCTTAACGATCAGAGCGAAATAAGAAACTTTATTTAACTGGTCTTCATTTTACTGCGGCAGAGATCATAGATTATATTTATATTCTTGTATGATGGATCATTTCAAGATAGGACTGAGAAATAATTAATCCCATGAAAATAGTGAGTTTGCTTATAAAATGTTGTAACCAGATTTAACTCTTCAAGTTGCAAATAAGATAACAGTATGAAGTCTTGTCTTCTTTCTTATCAACCTCCTCAACTGGATTACACTGCATTTCTTAACCGTGTTTTGAATTATGTAATGGAAAAGGTAAAGGTTTATGAAGATTTGGTAACCATAGACTTTGTCACTGTGCGAAATGAATGGTAGTCAAGCAGATACCATGCCCTCTTATCACACTTTAGCTGATCACTTCCTGTCCTGTGCTGGCAATAACACAGTTAGTTAATGTCTGATGCATGTGTATGTTGGCACTTTAGTTATGTTGGATCAGCACAAACAGGCCAACTATTATATATAGAGTTCAGGGTGAAGTGATTGTGTGTGTGTGTGTGTGTGTGTGTGTGTGTGTGTGTGTGTGTGTGTGTGTGTTTGAATTATTCTTGACTCCTGGCAACTACTTGCACAAATCCCTGCAGTTTCCTTGGCAGTATTTTCAAAAGTGGTTTGCCATGGCTTTTTTCCTATTGGGAGAAGGAGAGGGGCTTTTAACCTAAAAATGTGCATTATGCTTCTGGAATGTTGTCCTGTTTTGTCTGTAGAAAGATAAGGAGCAACACTCTGGGTCTGAGCTGGTATTGTTATTTTTGTTGTGTGGAATCCTAAATCAGAGGTGATCTAAAGAATCCTAAGCCATACATGATCCCTACGTTTCTCTCAAAAATTTTCATGTGATTTTTAAAGTAGATAGAAAAGATAAATTATTACACACATGAGAAGTATTGGATTTTATTAAACAATAATGAATGACATTCATATACTTGTAATTAAATCCAAACTATTGGGAAGGTTGTCCTGGCCCAAGTTAGTTCTTTGACCTGGCCCTCCTTATTTTTTGCAGGTCTGGTCTATGGCTCTTTATCCAAAGGTGAAAAGTATTTAGCACCAAAATGTTGTGCATCCCTGATATATACAGTAAATAAAGTTAGGACTGAGTTGTTGCTCTACAATACATAATCAATGCACAGGTTTTGGTACAGCTTTTTTTTTTGAATGCACCAACCACATGCCACACAACCCAATGTTATTGAGTAAAAGAAACTTTCTCCCCTTTTTTAAATTTTCTGGTTTTAAAAAAAATCTAATTTTTAATCTGCAAGAGATTTTAGGATGGTCCATGAATTTGGACAGGAAAAAACCTACACTGTTGTTTTCACCAAACTTTACCTGAAATCTCACTTCTCATTCAATAATGAATGTAGGCAACAAAGTAATGTCTCCAAAAATGTTTGTTAGTTGCAATAAATCTCATAGCTTATGAGAGTAGTTGAATTCACTGTGTTTGAACATAATTAGATTCCTTTGTAATACAATTTATATCTGTATTTTATTGTATGCATTTAACTACATTTTTTTCTTGGAGGGTCTTTATGTCATTGCTGATTGACAGAGAGATGGGAGAGGTGTTGGTGAGCTGCAGGCAGACCACCCACCCCTTTTGTATTGTATGAAAGTAGCACTTCTCTGTTAGCAAAAACTGCTCATTGATGCTTTATAAATATCTCATAAGCTTTAATGCTCTTCAGACTGAAAAGGCATTGGACTGGATCAAAGAGAGATATTTGTACTGCAGTGTCCATAACAAGCCCATGCAAGACAGTCACAATTAGTCTTGATGAGACACTTTGAACTGTGAAGATGACACTATTTGCTTTGTCAAGGCAAGCAATGATGCCATTTGCTCCACTGAGGAAATGTGCATAGTCCTGACAATCTTCTCTAGTGTTTCCAGTAGACACTTGTGTTTCCTGGGCTATAAAAAGTGCGGAGGGAGGCTGAAAGAGCAGCATGAACCAAAACAATATGGAAGCTTCATTTCACTTTTTAGAAAGGGGGGCTGTGGGGGAGGGGCCCTATTGCTCCATCAAACCATCACAGCTTCAGGGAAGCAAAGCACATTTTCAAAGCTTTGCACATCCTTAGCACTCAGGAGGAAAAGTCCATATGGTTTAATATTGCCACTCAGCCTTGAGCGTCCATCCTAAAATGACTATTCTAATTGTAACCAGAAGACAGCCTAAGATTACTAGAGTCTTAGTCGCTAAATCCAATAGTTTAAGTATGGTAAATAAAATCCAAATGAGAAAAACTCCTGTGCTGATTGTTTTCTGGTCAAAAATTTACTGTATCTCCCAGCACAGTGTTTCTCAACTGTAAAATAATGTATATTTCATAAATGGTATTGATTGGTATACGCAGGCTATGATCATATCTTGCAGTAGATCATTGGTAACTATTTCCTTACCAGCTTTTTTCAGCACTTCTCCCTTTTGTTTCTTTACTGTATTAAATGTGGCTAATAAGAAACTCCTAACTCTGAAATAGGCTGAAATCAGATAATCATTTCTGCTTCTTGGAGCCGAGGTGGCGCAGTGGTTAAAAGCAGCACTGCAACCTACTTCAGCTGACTGCTAGTTCAGCAGTTCAGCTGTTCAAATCTCACCGGCTCAAGATTGACTCAGCCTTCCATCCTTCTGAGGTCGGTAAAATGAGGACCCAGATTGTTGGAGGCAATATGCTGAACTCTGTAAACCGCTTAGAGAGGGCTGTAAAGCACTATGAAGCGGTATATAAGTCTAAGTGCTATTGCTATTCTTATTACCAATGTAGCCATTCCATAAAATGTATGAGACCACGGAATATTCTGCTCTGGACCTGAGGAAGCTATCTAGAAGGGAGCTAAGCAATTTGCTTGTAGTGGAAAGCCTGTGGCCTCTTTTATATATCTAATGACCCTCTTTATATATATATAATGACCCTTTAATACCTTTATTTGGGGTGGGGTCGGGATGACTGAATGGAACTGAGAGTTTACTGGCTGGATGCCCTTCCTGACGCCTACGCAGAGTTCACAGCAGATGTTTTCTTTTTGCACCCTGATAGAGAAACAACTGCGGCTGCCTAGGATTGAACTTTTAACCTTCTGAGTGGGAGGTGAATGTCTTCACTCTAGGCCACTACACCTCTCATGCATGCATGCGTGCATGCGCGCGTGCACACACCCACACACCCACGTATATGTATATACATTCATACATGCATACACACACACACCACACATCTCAGAAAGAAAGAAATCTGTGTATTAATGTCAGGAGCCAGATATCAAGAACCAAGGTTGTTCAAAGGAATACAAGTTTAATCCATGCTACCTCTAAACAAGAATCTTAACTACTAATGGTCAAGGTAAATTGTGGCAAATAAGAGTCGACAGAATTCAAGGTGGACTAGACTTAGATTTCTTGTAAGCACAAAGGGACTCCAAACTGATGCACTTAACCATTCGTTCAGGCACAGCCTGGTCATCTCCTACAGTTTCTTTGTGAGTGTTCTTGTGTGATATACCCCATCAAGCAGCAGAGGGGTCCATGTTGAAAATGTGACATCAGACTTTCTTATTACTTTTAGACAGCAATCACCTGTCTAAAATTACAGCAAAAAGCTCAGTTTTGTGAACTAACAGACTATTTCTGGAGGCTGGCCAACCATGAGCTATGCTTTCTTAATTCTATTCAGAGTGCATGCTGCATCAGAGTATCTGAAAGCTATAGCCTCTTTCCCTTTGACTTGTTTACATCCAGCCAGACCAGTATAAACCTGTTCTTGAGCCACTCCTTGAAGGAGAGCTTCTGGGGGGGAAAAAGGAGAAAAAAAACCTGAATTTGTTTAAATAGGATTATATAATCAATGTACTTGTGAAGGAGCCAACCCAACCCAACCTAACCCAAAAGAGCTCCTTTAGGGAAGAATTTACAAGGAGTTTGAGAAAGGTATATATACCTTTTCAAAAACACTTGAAATAACTGTGATAAATCTAATGCAGATTCCAGACCAGCCTCTCTGCTCGTAGAATATGAAGACAGGCTCTGACCTTCTAAAGCTCAAATTATAAAAGCGTTCTAAGACATTAGCTTATATTTTTATTCATTTATTTCAGAACCACCCATCTCCCTCACAGAGAGTGGTGAACAATAAAATATGAAAAGCATAAAAACGGTGTGTAAAAATTTAAAAGAGAAAAGGAATGTTAAAAAATTGATTAAGGGTCAGGGGTGAGGGCTTTCAGGGTGCTAGCCGGCCCTATGCCTGTGTGCTCATCTGTGCACCCCAAGAAAGGGTGCAGAACCATGTTTTAACCCCCTTTTGGAAAGTCAAGAGAAAGGGGTTTGCTCACTTCCAGGGGGGGGGGGAGAGTGTTCCATAGTGTGTGGAGGGTGGAGGAACAGCAGAGAAAACTCCCTCCCTGGACCCTGCCAATCGTAATTCTTTGGATAACATGCCTTCCCTGCATGATTGGTGGAATGGACTGATATAGTGGGATGAATATGGTCCCGTACATAACCTGGCCCTATGTCATGTAAAGGTCACAACTAACACCTTGAATTGGACCCAGAAACAGATGGGAACCCAATGCAGCTTGCACAACAGAGGTGTTAAATGTGACATTCTTTGGGTGGCCAAGAATGCATGCGTTGCCTCATTTTGTACCAGCTGAAGTTTCTGGATATTTTTCTAGAGTAGCCCCAGGTTGAGTGCATTGGAATAGTCCAGCTAGGAGATGACCACGGCATGAATGACTGAGCAGTGAGACTTCCTATACATGAAAGGCCATAACTGGCACATGACACAAAGTTGAGCAAAGGCCTTCTAACACTGATTGCCACCTGCTCTTAAGACCTCCTGTGGTGCCCACATACAGGAACTGAATGTAAACGAGTTAAGTTGTTGTATAAAGTTAAAGTGTAGTTAAAAGGAATTGTATACACAAGTAAGTATGGAGCCAAACAGCTTTTAAATGTATGGTAAGTAGAAAGGGGGAGGTGTTTATCCCAGTTCTCCAGAATGGAGGGGGGATAGATTACATCATAAGGAACCAGCCAATCGGATCATAGATAGCAGGGCCAGGAACTATAAAAGGCCTAAGTGGAAGAGCTGAGGAGAGCTCTGTTTGTGGTAACTTCCAAGAGGGAAGGTTTATAGTGATTCTCTGCCTGAGTTTAACTGTCCAAGAGGGAAGTTAACAGGAGAGAAAATAGGCTCTAGGCAGTTCTGTGGGAAGCAGGTGCCAGGGTCAGGGGACTTTATTGATTGATATATTGTGTTATTTGTAGATAGAGATAAATGGTGAAACATGCTCTAATCTATAGGCCTGAAGCTAAAGAAGAACTGGGTTTTCTTAGATTTAGTCAGGAAAGCTAGTAAAGTCTCTGAGGGGAAGGAAAGGTGTAAAAGAATTGAATAGCTGATTGTGGCTGTAAGAACTTTACTTGACATTTACTGAGAAGTTTGCATTTGAATAAACTGTTTTCTTGTTTGTTCAAGAAACGAGTCAAAGTCTTTCTATTTTTCACATAAAGCATATCTTAAGCAATTCTGCAGAGCATAGAGTTATTGTAACAGTAAAATCAAGCCTCTAAGGAGAGAGAGAAGTGAAACAGAGGGTGTTACTCTTGGTCAGGGAGATATAAAAAGAAAAATAAACATAAATCTATTCTGAGCACTGTTTTACATTACCAAGACATATAAAACAATAAACCTGACTGGAGGGAGATGGGCGATGCGCCCTCGCACCTCCTGATTACGTACTAGGTCTGTCTGGGTAGTGCAACCCCATCCAAGACCAAAGATGATAAACACCCAGATGCAGAGGGGATGTATATTGTTTGCCTAACTATTTTACTATTGTCTATCTCCTATCTGTTGGCAACTTTCTCATCAAGAGAAGATTCCCATTTTGTGCCATCAAACTATTTCTGCTGACGAATCTGAAGATTACTTTCTGCTCAGAAAGTGATTCCTCATTTTCTCTGCCCTTCTGTGAGGATTCCAGATGGTGAGATAATTCTGCGTATCTAAAGATGAATTGGGGGGAAAAAACCCACAGAAAAATATTGTCACATACCAAAGATAGACTGGGTTCAAATATTGTATGACTTTATTTACTCATATTATCTGATTTATTCTCCAGTTTTCCAACCACGTGACACACTCACGTTAGTTAATAGTTAAAGAAATATTTAAACAAAACAGCTAAAATTGGGGCAGTGCAGAGCTTTGGATTTAAAAAGCAAAAAGTTTTTTCAGCATGAACATGGGTGTTCATTTCAAAGGATCATGCAGTTGTGAGCCAATCCTAAAAGAAGATGCATTTGGTTTATAGTCAGAAACTATGCATTTACTTCTATGTGTTCTGAAACAGCTCTGAATCTCGAGAGCACTTCTTCAGTGGTGGGTTCCTACAGGTGCGGTCCACTCTATAGCACCGATAGCGGCCCGCTGGTGACATCACAGTACCGGTGCGGTCGGGTGCCGGTGCCTGGGCGCCGCCATTTTTTTTTAAAAAATTACATTTTAAAAAAAATTATTCTGCACATGCCCAGAAGCCGAGCTTCCGGCACTGCGCATGCGCTGCCTTCCTACCCCACAGTGAGTCCAAGCATGGGAGGATGGCTGAGGGACCGTATGAGATGCTGAAAGAACGGGCGGCAGGAGCTATCTCCATTCCCCTCCCTTCAGCAGTCCGAGAAGCCACGAACACGCGGTGATGATCCTAGGCATTTTTGCACGTTCGAGGCTTCTCGAGCTGCTGAGGGGAGGGGGAATGGGCGGCAGGACCTATCTCAGTTCCCCTCCCTTCAGCAGTCCGAGAAGCCATGCCCACCCAGTCACATGTCCAGCAAGCCACACCCACAAAATAAGCCACGCCCACAGAGTGGTAGTAAAAAAATTAGGAACCCGCTCCTGCACTTCTTGTAGCCTTTCTCTCAATTGGGTCTTGTCCCTTGCGGTTATTATTAGTACATCGTCAAAATAGGGAATGACCCCTGGGAGTTTGTTCAACACGCATTCCATTATTCCTTGAAAAATCCCTGGGGCTACGCTAACGCCGAATTGCAACCTATTACATTTGAAAGCCCCACGGTGGGTCACGATGGTTTGTGCTAATGCAGTCTCACGGTCGACCGGAAGTCGCTGGTACGCTTACGCGAGATCAAGCTTCACAAAAATGGTGCCCGGGCCCAGCGTGTGTAATAAATGCTGTACAACTGGCACCGGGTATGCACTTTGTTGTAATGCTTTGTTTAATGTGCATTTATAGTCAGCGCATAAGCGCACAGACCCATCGTTCTTTAAAACTGGCACCATGGGAGTTTCCCATTTTACGTGGTTTACCGGCTCTAAAATTCCCTGAGCTATTAATCTGTCTAATTCTTTATCTATGAGTGGTTTTAATGCAAAGGGAACTTTCCTGGGGCTTAATCTCACTGGTTGGACTCTGGGGTCTAAGTTAAAAGATATAGGAGTGCCCACATACTTGCCCAATGATGGATCAAATGCGTCCTGGAACTCCTGGAGCAGGTCGTCGCAGCCATCCACAATTGTCGCGTTGATTTCTTTCTCATTTCTGGTCAGCTTAATTCTCAATGTTCTTCTCCAGTCGCGCCCTAGTAGGCTTGGGATGTGGTCTCAGGCGATTGTCAGCGGGAGGCTTGCTTCCTGGTCTTCGTATTGAACTCTCAATCATTTGATCCCCACCACGGGAATCCAGTTCCCTTGGCAGTCTGCGATTTTTATTCTCTGTGTTGTTAGTTTCTCTGGAGTGAGGCTAGGCATAGCTCTCTTTGCTGTGGCCCAGGAAACGATTGTGATAGATGAGCCCGTACCGATCTGCATTTGGCAAGGTGATTCCTCCACCAACAGGGTGATGTACATCGGGGGGGGTTTCATTGTCATCAAGTTGATTGATTCGGATGCAATTCATTCCCGCGGATGGGGTGTAATTGCTGGGTCACCTGTACTGACCTCTGTCCTCCTTCCTGGCATCATTTGAGTAGAAATTTCTGCTTTGCCCTCTTGGAGGGGGATGCTGTGCCTTGGAGACCTTTTTTATGTGGCCAAACCTCCCACATCTGTGACACACTGCGTCCCGGAACTGGCATGATGCTCGGGGATGCGGTCCCCCGCAGCTGGGACAAGGTGTTAATTTCTGACCTGGACGGTGTTTCATTCAGAAAATTTCCTCCTCTCCTTCCTCAGCTTCTTCTACGGGACTCTGGACATGGAACTTGTCTTTGCTTGAGCCGGTAGGGTTTTCTTCCTCAGTACATAGGCAGCCTTGTCAGATGTTTCGGCTGCGGTGGCCTCCTTTAGAGCCACCTGTAGTGTAAGGCCATCATCTTTTGCTAGGAATCTTTTCTGTAGCGCTGCGTCTCGAACTCCCTGTACCAGCTGATCCAGCAGTACCTCATCTAGGTTTGTGAACTTACAGTGGACTGCTATTTTCCTCAAAGCAGTCATATAACTGTTGATGCTCTCGTGCTCCTGCTGCAGACGTTCATAGAATTGGTAACTGCTCACAATTTCGGAAGGTGCGGGGTCATAGTTTTTCTTCAGCACCTCCTGTAGTCTGGACCATGTGGTCGCTTCTATTGTAGTCAGCTCCAGTAGCACTACAGCCGTATCAAAAACGTCTGGTCTACAGTGAGTCAGGAACATGTCCCTCTTCCTGTTGTCTGAGAGTGCGCTCATGTCATTTGCTCCCAGGAAACATTGAAATCTTTTTAGGTAATTTTCCCAGGTCTCTGTCCCTTGGTTGAATGGTGTCGGTGGGTGGTAAGACGATGCCATCTTGGCCTCTTAGAATCTGACCCTTTGTCGAGGATTCAATTTTGGCGCCTCGTGGTTCGCTTCCTTCCGGCCGGGCTGGAATGTCTTTGTCTAAGATCCCATCCTCGTCGCCAGATGTTAAGTCCCATAAAAGAGCTAGAGGCGAGGTTGGTGACTTCAGCGCTTTATTCTGTTTCAGCAAGTAACTCAGCAATGCATAATCTGTGACAGGGATTTAAATAGGGAGCCCGGCAAGCAGGCAGCCAATCAGGCTATGCCTATGCAAATCCCTGGTTGGATTGGAGTGAAAACTTCTCCAGTCTTTCAATACATTACAAGAACTATGTGTTCTGAAGCATCTTTTAGCCTTCAAATTAACTAAGGCCTCAGCAGCCTTGGTTAAAATCACACTTAAACTAAAGGTGCTTTTTCAGGAGGCAACTGGACTTTCTTGTTTTTTTCTTTCTAAAAGTCTCTACAGATTTTTAGCTATACAATTTGGGATGAACACTCTTTGAATGGTGTGGGAGTAGGAATGGATTTCCAGATAAAAATTGCAGACTACAGGAACCAGGAGCACTACTCAGGTGACCCTGAGGACACAGATAAACCTCCAAGTGCTTCAACGACCCTCTAAAAGGATGCAAATGACCAGCTGTCTGCAAGGAATATAAATCCTTCCATTCCCCACCATCCAGTCAGAGCTGAAGAAGCTTCTTCGATGAAAAGCGAAATGTCTTCAAAAGAAAAAACAAGAATAGAATAGAATAGAATAGAATAGAATAGAATAGAATAGAATAGAATAGAATAGAATAGAATAGAATAGAATAGAATAGAATAGAATAGAATAGAATAGAATTCTTTATTGGCCAAGTGTGATTGGACACACAAGGAATTTGTCTTGGTGCATATGCTCTCAGTGTACATAAAAGAAAAGAAACTCTAGTTGCCTCCTGAAAAAACACCTTTGGGACAACCATGACCTGGATGACTGAGAATCTCTACAGACACAGTTAAACTAGATCAGATCAGAAGGACTTAGCAAAGCCATACTTTTTAAATTGTTGTTTACTAAATAAATCCTAGAAAGCTGGTTTTTCACAATTCACTAAGCCAATCATAGCTTAGAATGATGAATGACCTCAACCACATTTGCCCAACTCTCATCCCATTCCGCCCCACTCCCCGCTGTCTCTCCTTAAATCCACTTTTCACTTTCATTTAAACTATTGATGCTTAAAAGAAAGAATAGGCACGTCTTTCCTTGAATGTACTATGGAGCAAGAAGATGGCCACAGGAAATGGCAGCTGTGAAGAGGAAGAAGAGTCATCCTACCCCTGCCCCCCAAAAATCTTGTTTTTTAAAAAAAGGAACGGGATGAATGAGGCAGTTTCCAAAGAAGAGATGAATATTGCCTTGGACTAATGAAAAATGCAGCAGGAATAGTGCAGGGTGGTGACAACAGCACCTATACAAAATGTAGCCTAGGGGAGAAGAACTATGAACCAGGAGATGCTGAGACTGCTGTCCTGTCTGCTTAATTTCATTTGGCAAGTGACTAACATACAACCTGCAAGCATGAATCATTTGGATTTCAGTTTAAGTCAGCTCAAAATGGCAAGGATGTTTCGCTCAGTTTTTAACTTGGTCCACCAGTAAATTGCATCCTCTTCAAATGCAACTTTCCAGAAGTTCATTCAGTTCTAGAATGGAAGGAAATATTGCAAAAATCACCTGCAAAGAATACCAACATTTTACTAAAAAATATTTCTTAAAATTGAGGTCCCATGTGCCACTCACTTTTCCCCAAGGGCTGGACGCAATGCCAGGGGAGCCCTTCACTGTGTTCTTCTGAAAACTTGGTAAATTTGGATGAGGAATGGCAACTAAGCCCAAGGTTGACAGGGACTTGGCAGAGGCTTGAACTCAGAATTCTTGGATCCATTCCAAACAGATTTCTTCAATCTTTCTGACCTTTTGTAACTGGATTGTCTGTTAGTAATGGCTTCTTTAAATCTGTGTAAGCTCACATCAGTGTTGTCATCTAGCTATGAATTCTGACAGCCTCTTTCTCACTTTCCTTTGATTTTTCTGAACATCAAAGGCTTCCTCAATGACTCTTGCCTTCACATGATGTGTCCAAAGGATCTACGCTTGGCTGGTAACATCTCAGCGATCAGTTAAATCTAACTTTTTATAGCACTAAAAGATTTGTTCTTTTTGAAGTCCAGGATATTCTTAACAATTCTGCCTAGCGCCACAATTCAAAAGCATCAGTTTTTCTTCATTCAGTTTTCATTCCTTCAGCCTTTCATAGGATTCACGTTTCACAACTGGAAAAACTATAGCCATGATGTCTCTGCACTTTCACATTTTGTGTAGACTTGCAACAATCTTTCTGCCAAGCAGTATTCATCTCTTTCTGCCATGGCTTCAATCAACACTTTCTCCTTCTATTCAATTGTACCATACATTTCAAATAATCTGCATTAGTCCCCCTATACCAGTGATGGCGAACCTTTTTTTTCCTCGGGTGCCAAAAGCGTGTGTGTATGCGCTATTGCGCACACATGTGTGCTAACACCCGTAATTCAATGCCCCCATGTTCCCCGCACCCCTGTGCATGTGCACGCGATTCCCACTGCGCTGCCCCCCACATGACCCTCCTCCCCTGTTTCCCAACTTCTGGTGGGCGTGGTAGGCCCGTTTTTCGCCCTCCCCAGGCTCCAGAGGCCTTCCCTCCGGAGGCCGAAAACACCCTCCCAGAGCCTCTGCCCGAGTCAAAAATCAGCTGGCCGGCGCACACATGCATGCTGGAGCTGAGCTAGGGCAACGGCTCGCATGCCAGCAGATATGGCTCCGCGTGCCACCTGTGTCATGATTGCCATAGGTTCGCCATCACGGCCCTATACTGTATTTTATTGTAGGTAATAGGTACATTGAAATAAAAATCCATTGGAAATTTGAGTATCATCGAAAATGGAAGCAGATTCATCTCAATCAACTAATTCCCTTTTATTCGCGTGAAGCCAAGTTTATGATGTAGGGGTAGTCCTCGACTTACAAAGGTTCATTTACTGACTGTTTGAAGTTACAATGGCACTGAAAAAAGTGACTTGATGACCACTTTTTAACACTTATGACTGCTGCAGCATCCCCATGGTCATATGATCAAAATTCAGATGCTTGGCAATTGTCTCATATTTATGATGGTTACAGTGTCCTGGGGTCATGTGATCACCTTTTGAAATCTTCTGACAAACAGTCAAAGGAAGCCAGATTCACTTTATAACCATGTGACTAACTTAACAACTGCAGTGATTCACCTAACAACTGTGGCAAGAAAGGTCATAAAATGGGGCAAATTACACCTGACAACTGTGTCACTTAGTAACAAAAAGTTGGCCTCAATTTAGGTCATAAGTCGAGGACTACATCAGGGGTGGGTTCCACTTACCTTTGCCACCGGTTCGCGTTCCCCCCATGCAATTTCACTTCCGCGCATGCTCAGTAGCTGGATTCAGCCCGAAACACAGCTGAGGAGCTCATCAACTGTGCTTCGGGCAAAGAAATAAAGGTGAGTATTAACCCGGGGGCGGGCGGGAGGGCTCTTTTTCAAGCCGTGGAAGAGAAGCCATCCAAACATGGAAAAATTCACCAAAAATTCACCAAAAAACATGGCGGCGCCCACGGACCGGCACCATGACTCCATCATTGCGTCACCAGCGGGTCCCTAACGGTTCGGGCGATCTGGTCTGAACCGGGAGGAACCCACCCCGGACTACATATACTCAATATTTAACCATCAGAGAGGCATGGTAAAAATCTGTTATTATCCTCTTATCTATGCTTGTTGTTTTCTTAAGGGAAAGGCATACCCAACAACCTAAGCTTCACAAAAGACTAGACTTAACATGACCCTGGCAAAAGGATGGGGCACTCAGTAAAAACTACTTGATAATTCGAGAGATACTGAGGGTATGTTGTTCTTGATTGACTGTATATTGCTTGGAAAACATAGGGACTGTTTTTAGCGAGTTAATTTACAGAGATGTTAATAACATTCATAATTAAATCTGTGAAAGCTGAATTTATAACTACCATCTTAGTGGCACAAAAATTGCAGGTAAAAATAGTACAACAGGCATATTCTACCAATAATAATAATAATAATAATAATAATAATAATAATAATAATAATAATAATAATAATAATAATAATAATAATAATAATAATAATAATAATAATAATAATAATAATAATAATAATAATAATAATAATAATAATAATAAAAAGGAAAATGAAAAGGAACACGAAAAAATTGCAAAATACCAGGACTTAAAAATTGAAATCCAACGATTATGGCACAAACCAGCAGTGGTAATTCCAGTAGTGATTGGAACACTGGGTGCTATCCCAAAAGCACTGGAATTACATTTAAAACAGCTCAAAATTGACAAAATCACCATCAGTCAAATGCAGAAAGCCGCACTGCTCGGTTCCGCACATATACTTCGAAAATACATTACGACTTCCTAGGCCCCTGGGTGGGGCTCGACTAGTAATCAATGCCAAATCCGGCGAAACAACTGGCCGCTGTGATACAATTGTATAATAATAATAATAATAATAATAATAATAATAATAATAATAATAATAATAATAATAATAATAATAATAATAATAATAATAATAATAATAATAATAATAATAATAATAATAATAATAATAATTCAACTATTAATAGTTGAAAACAAACATGCCAAAATACTTTGGGACTTTCGAATTCAGACTGACAAGGTTTTGGAACATAATACACCGGACCTCATGATTGTGGAAAAGAAAAGAGTGTGGATCATTGATGTCGCCATACCAGGTGAGAGCTGAATTGATGAAAAACAACAAGAAAAACTTAACTGATATCAGGATCTTAAAATCGAATTACAACGACTCTAACATAAACCAGTACAGGTGGTCCCAGTGGTAATCGGCACACTAGGTGCTGTGCCAAAAGATCTTAACTGGCACCTGAAAACAATAAACATTGACAAAATCACGATCTGTCAGTTACAAAAGGCCACCCTACTTGGATCTGTGTGCATCATACGAAAATACATCACACAGTCCTAGACGCTTGGGAAGTGTTCGACTTGTGATATAGTGATACGAAATCCAGCATATAAATCTCGTTTGCTGTGTATTACATTTTTTGTGAATAAACAACAACAACAACAACAACAACAACAACAACAACAACAGAGTTGGAAGGGACCTTGGAGATCTTCTAGTCCAACCCCCTGCTTAGGCAGGAAACCCTACATCACTTCAAACAAATGGTTATCCAACATCTTCTTAAAAACTTCCAGTGTTGGAGCATTCACAACTTCTGGAGGCAAGCTGTTCCACTGATTAATTGTTCTAACTGTCAGGGAATTTCTCCTCAGTTCTAAGTTGCTTCTCTCCTTGTTTAATTTCCACCCATTGCTTCTTGTTCTACCCTCAGGTGCTTTGGAGAATAGTTTGACTTACCTACTCTATAGCTTAATAAAACATGACACTTCCCAATTTTTCCTATTAGAAGTCACTGAGAGTTTAGCAACAGCCTGTATAAGGATGGCTTTTCCATTATGAGACCCCGCCAACAATGAAAAGACTCGGGCTTTTCATACTTGGGCTCGTATGAAAACCATGGTTTGAAAAAGATTTCTAACTGAAAGCAACCATTGAACCACAATATATTACCGGTATCAGATCAGCCCTGAGGTTATGCATAAGGAGACATGGGAATAATGAAAAGGCATCCAGTAATGTAATGTATTATTGCTGGGGTTTTCCCCCCACCATATAAAAATGCCTGCTTCAGACCCCAGAATCATGCCTTGGATAATGGGGCTACCCTTGAAGAGTATCCGGAGACTTCAGTTGGTGCAAAATGCAGCTGCGCGTGCTGTGGTGGGTGTGCCTAGGTACACCCACGTAACACCTATACTCCGCCAGCTGCATTGGCTGCCCATCGGTCTCCGGGTACAATTCAAGGTGTTGATCATCATCTTTAAAGCCCTTCATGGCTTAGGACCAGGCTATCTCCGGGACCGCATTCTGCCTCATACTTCCCTTCGACCGGTTAGGGCCCACAGAGTTGGCCTCCTCCAGGTCCCGTCAGCCAAGCAATGCCAGCTGGCGGGCCCTAGGGGGAGGGCCTTCTCTGTGGCGGGCCCCGCGCTCTGGAATCAACTTCCCCCAGAGACCCGAACCATCCCCACCCTGCTGGCCTTCCGAAAAGCCGTCAAGACATGGCTTTTCCTGCAGGCAGGGGGTAGAGTTTAATTCCATCTGAACTCTCCCCCGGGTATGGCTGGTTGTTGGATGTTTTTAATATTGAATTTTTAATTTTTATATTGGTTTTAAGTAATGTTTATTATTGGTGCTCTTGTATTTTTTTTGCTGTACGTCGCCCTGAGTCCCTCGGGAGTTGGGCGGCATATAAGAAAGCCAAAATAAAATAAATAAAATAAATAAATAATATGTGATTTGACTGGAGTGCATGTGCCTGTGTTAAGGAATGCTCACCATTCACTCTGTGTCTCAGTCACCAAGCGCATTTCGCTGCTTCTGATTCTGATTCTGGATTCCCATTCTCCTTCTTATCCTGTCCATTTGTAAATATGATTGGCAGCCTTCCTTCCTGTTGATTCCAATGAAGAGGAGGAAGAGGAAACGTGAGACATCCACTCACTGTGGCATTTCCACTGCTTAAACATCCTCTTTGGGTAAAACAATTGCGTTAATATAAAAAAGAGGATGTACAAGACATAACACAAGCAGAGACTTTGGCAGAACTTCTTTAGTAAATATTGGTGCTTGCCAAAAGCAACGTTTAGAAGTGGCTTCTTATAATCCCTGACAGAAAGATAGCAAGTTAATAAAATAATCCTCACTTATGGGATATATATTGTCTCGGGGGAAAATGAGCAGCCTTTCATGTCTTGTGTCATATCCTGAAAGTGGTATGGCAGCATAGCGCAATGAATGCTGGCAGGCACCAAATGGCGGAGACTGTCTGGGTGCTAAGACTAATATATGCCACCCTGTCTGAAAGGATTTTGATTTCTCCAAAAGTGACTAGGGATGCAGTGATGGTTTGTACATGAACTCTATTGGCATGAAAGGAAAGACAACAATTATCTTTCCCCACCATTCTTTTGTATCTATTTGCTAGTGTTTGGGCACATTATTAACAACAGCAACAACTTCATCCTGTTAAGAAACTATTGGGGTTTTATATTTCTGGGAACCCTTGAAGAGTGTTTGGAGACTTCAGCTGGTTCAGAATGCAGCTGCGCGAGCTGTGATGGGTGCGCCAAGATACACCCACGTAGCACCAATTTTCTGCGAGCTGCACTGGCTGCCTATCGATCTCCGGTCACAATTCAAGGTGTTGGTTATTACCTTTAAAGCCCTACATGGCTCAGGACCAGGCTATCTTCGGGACCGCCTACTACCACATACCTCCCAGCGACAGGTCAGATGCCACAGAGTTGGGCTTCTTCGGGTCCCGTCAGCTAAACAATGTCAGCTGGCGGGTCCGCAGGGGAGATCCTTCTCTGTGGCCACTCTGGCTCTTTGGAACCAGCTACCCCCAGAGATCCATACCATCCCCACCTTGTTGGCCTTCCGGAAAGCCCTGAAGACATGGCTTTTCCGACAGGCCTGGGGATAGTGACCTTATGGAATGAATTACAGAGGTTGCCCCCTGAATGTTATGAATGGTTGTAAAGTTTTTTAAAAAAATTTTAAATGTGTTTTTTAAAAAAATTGTGCTTTTTATATTTTTATGTTTGTTTATTTGTTTATGCCTGCTGTAAGCCACCCAGAGTCCTTCGGGAGTTGGGCGGCATATGAATATAAATAAATAAATAAATAAATAAATAAATAAATAAATAAATAAATAAATAAATAAATAAATAAATAAATAAATAAATAAATAAATAAATAAACTGATCCCAGAAGTCTGATCTCTCATGCTAGAGGACCTGTCAGAAATTCAAAGACAAGAGGAGGGACACAGCTGGATTTCAACCGATCATAAGGAAAAAAATACTTATATAGAGCTGAAGTGGTGCAGTGGTTAAATGCAGCCATTGCAGGCTACTGCTAGTTCAACAGTTCAGCTGTTCAAATCTCACTAGGCTCAAGGTTGACTCAGCCTTCCATCCTTCAGAGGTCGGTAAAATGAGGACCCAGATTGTTGGGGGCAATATGCTGAACTCTGTAAACCGCTTAGAGAGGGCTGGAAAGCACTATGAAGCGGTATATAAGAAAAGTGCTATTGCTATATAGGTTGATTAAAGTGAGCAGATAACTTTTTAAAGAGTGGTACTAGGATATTCAGAACATTTTGAAATGCTATTATTCATTGGTATATACTTTAAAAAAAAAACAAGAAAGAATTCTTCTAGCCAGTGTTCCTTCCCCCCCCCTTAACTTTTCATTCACTTTCCCAAATACTGTGCCAACATTGTTAGAAGTAATTCTTTGAAGATTATATCAGAAGACTGTGAATATGGCACTTGCCATGCAGTATTGCAAAATGCAGAAAGAACTGCAGTGCCAAGGAATTAAAGATCGGTTCATATTTAAGACTTTATTGTTGCCATAAAAAGCTTTAAAATGTTAAAATTGGGAGTGGAATAACTAGCAGTTTCCCTACTGATTTATGTATCCTACTGATTTGCTAAGATTATCCAGGGGAATCATATTGCACCCTCCCCAAACTGTGTATTTCTATCTGGAAGGTACCTTACTTATGGACAGGCATTCTTGACAGTGGCACTTTCTGTCTGAAATGCTCTTCCCTCTTTTATATATTGGACTCCTATAACATTATTTAGAAACCTATGGAAGACCCATCTTTGCACCCAGGGCTTCCATGCAGGAAGAGAACTTTATCCAACACAGCCTTGGAAATACATCTGAGTTTTTGAAGAGCTTCCCCATAGGTTTCCAATTAATTCAGATCTGAAGGGCAATTTATTTATTCAACTATTTCTTCTGTGATTATTTTACCCATAATAGCTTTTGCAAGCTTCCAGTGGCAGATTGAAAACAATTTTGTTCTTTAGAATCAACATTACAGGCATTGAGTACTTGAGAATGGGTTTTTCAGAGAAGACTGGGCCTCATTCCCCATCTCTCCCAGAATCTTGTGTCATCTCATTCTTAAAGCTCCAGTCTTATAGACAATTATTCCCTGTTAATTGGTATGGGGTGGTTTAGCTGTGGTTGAGAATCTTCACTTAAGTATTCTACAGCTACTCGGAGTATGATATTATTAGAGAAGACTTGGTTTTGGGTGGAAGGCAGACATCTAATTCAAAATTTGAGACAATTTCCACCACCACAAAATGCCTTCCCACCCTTCATGTGTTTTAAATTAGGAAAATAGAACTGGGAATTGAACTTTCCACCCCTCTCCTCCCCGGCCTGCTCTGCTTATGTGGATGGAGTAGTAGTGGGAAGAAACTGCTTTTAATAAATAATACTGTGGGAAATTTTGAGCATAAATCTTCCATACTCAATCCAATTTGACAATACGTTTTCAGATTTATCAACTCACTTCTGATCATGTATATTTATTTATTTATTTATTTTATTTATAAGCGTTCTTATAGGCCGCCCAATCCCGCAGAACTTAGGGCGGCGTACAACATAGATTAGAACGTATAATAAAAACAATAAGAAACAATTTAAAAATTAAAAGCATTATTCAAACATTGTTTAAAAAGACACCATTCATGGGGGAATCTGATCTTTTTATTCACCCCGCCTGCCAGAAGAGCCATGTTTTAACGGCTTTACGGAAGGCCAGCAGGGTGGGGATGGTCCGGATCTCTGGTGGAAGTTGGTTCCAGAGGGACGTGGCTCCCACAGAGAAGGCCCTCCCCCGCGGCCCCGCCAACCGACATTGTTTGGCCGATGGGACCCGGAGGAGGCCCTCTCTGTGGGATCTAACTGGTCATAGGGATGTATGTGTTAGGATGCGGTCCCGAAGGTAACCTGGCCCTGAGCCATGTAGGGCTTTAAAGGCCAAAACCAACACCTTAAATTGCGACCGGAGATTAATAGGCAACCAATGCAGCTGGCGGAGAATAGGTGTTACGTGGGTGTATCTCGGCACACCCACCACAGCTCGCGCAGCTGCATTCTGTACCAATTGCAATCTCCGGATGCTCTTCAAGGGTAGCCCCATGTAGAACGCGTTACAGTAGTCTAGCCGTGAGGTGACAAGGGCATGAGTGACTGTGAGCAAAGCCTCCCTCTCCAAGAAGGGTTGCAATTGGTGCACAAGACGGATCTGTGCAAAGGTCCCCCTAGCCACAGCTGAAAGATGTTGCTCCAATTTTAGCTTTGGATCTAGGAGGACACCCAAATTGCGAACCCGTTCTGAGGGAGTCAATTTTTCTCCCCCAAGAACCAAGGAGGGGCAGTCGACATAATCCCTGGGGGGCAACATCCACAGCCACTCAGTCTTGTCAGGGTTGAGTTTGAGTCTATTCATTCCCATCCAGACCCTTACATCGTCCAGGCAGCGGCACATTACCTCGGCTGCTTCACTGAACTGACATGGGGTGGAGATGTACAACTGGGTATCATCAGCATACTGCTGATACCTCACTCCGTGTCGTCGGATGATCTCACCCAGCGGTTTCATGTAAATGTTAAACAGGATGGGCGAGAGGACCGAGCCCTGTGGCACCCCGCAAGTCAGGGACCTCTGTCCTCCTGTCAACACCGACTGCGTCCTGTCAGAGAGGTAGGAGGAGAACCACCGTAGAACAGTGCCTCCCACTCCCACCTCCCCAAGACGACGCAGAAGGATACCATGGTCAATGGCATCGAAAGCTGCTGAGAGGTCAAGTAACACCAGGATGGAGGAATTCTCCAAGAGGTTTTGGGTTGTCAGTAAGCCATGAAGTGATGACAGTTAAGTGCTGAGATCTCAGAATGAAGTTTGGTTCCATTGTAGAAATATAAATTTTTACATTTGCCTCAGTGCCTTTTGTAGCCAAGTAGCACATAGAGTTGTGAAACAAAATTTCCCCCATCAAGCCGGGAAAAGAAAAAGAAAAGGATGCAACAACCTTGGGAACTTTACTATGCTCTGAAGCACTTGATCTAAAGTGCTGATTCATTCATTTCTGCCCTTCACTAGAATTCAGCTGCGAAAAGGTTAGTTCATTTGGTCATTTCCTTTCTTGCATCACAGATCAGACAAGGTCACTTCCTCAACCAGTCACTGATTAGACTTTATTTCTGCAACTTGTGGGCAATGATTACTTACATAGTCAATCATTAGGTACGGATTACTAACTGGCAAATACAGAAACTGGGTTCAATTGAAATCAAGTCTATAAAAGAAATTATGGCAAGCCACACTTCTAGTGAACTAAAAGCCACAATGCAGATTGAAAAAGGTCACGTTGTAAACATTCTTAATGTGGGGAATTAATCCAATTTCTGTAGCCACAGAACAGACACTTGGGAGTTTCAAAAGGATGCTTGCTTTTGACAAAGCTTTGAGTGAAGCATCCTACTTGAGCAAACAATTAACAGGGGAGAACAAGTTGCAATTGCCACAGGAGACAAAATACTTCAGCAGCTTTTGCCATACAAAGCTTGCCAACAAGGAACGTTTTAGTAAGCATTATTTGTCTTTGAATGAGGTCAGCTGCTTCATCTTTGAGGTCATGAGGGAGGGAGATCTTTTTCTATCTCCATAATAGAGTTTTCTGATATAATATCTGGGTGGGAAGGATATCTGAGGGCCAGATGCGTCACACCCAGGCCATGCCCACCCCAGCTCCATGAAGGGAAAAAAGTCACAATACATCATGTGCAGAGGTGGGTTCCTGCTGGTTCGGACTGGTTCTATAGAACTGGTAGTGGGAATTTCCCCCTGCTCGCTGAACTGGCAGCAATGGCCAACTGGACAAGCCCCTGAACCTGCTCTCTCGGCAGCGCCATAGGCGGCGCCATCTTGTTTTTTGCTTCTGTGCATACACAGAAGCTGTTTTTTGCTTCTGCGCATGCGCAGAAGCTGGGTTTTCAGCACTGTGTCTGCACAGCACGCCCACGTGGCACGGGAGGAAGCAAATCGGCAGCAAGGTAAGTTAGAACCCACTCCTGATTATGTGACATCAGCCTGATGCCACAAGTTTGACCCGCATGCTGTTGTTAGTTCAGATTCCTTTCAAAATGTCACCCAGATTCTATCCAGGTGAATTGCAGTGGCTTTATTCAATGAGCGCAGCCTCTGCTCATGCCCAGAACTTAGTGGACCCACCAATCTAGAGAACCTGGGTCTCCCTTGACTCATTCAGATGGTGTGATAAGCCTTCATTAGATACTTTGCTATGTGAAAGCAATGTGATGAAGCTCTGTCAGAGGGAACCTCTCACAGATAGAGTGTAATCCATACACCTTTGTTGTTCAGCCTCTTCCCTCAACAGTCCAATCCTTCTTTTGAACTTCCTATAGTTGTGTACAAACTGAGGAGACAAAACTATGGAATGTTGTAAATATGCCTGTATATCAACCTAGCTATCAAATATTGGCCTTAAAAAAAAGACCAAAATAAAAGGCCAATGATACCTGGAAACTATTTTGGATGGAATTAAAAATGGACAAATTGAAAAAAAAAGGATATAGAGAAAGAACAAACAACAATTAGGCCTAACTCCAAATTACCGTATCTGTTACTTAGATGAAGGGTGGAGAAAACAGAGCCTTAGAGTTGCATGCAGTGTACCAGCATACTTTTGTGGTCTCAGGAACAGCACAGAAAAAAATAAGCCCCAAATTTGTTTTTTCCTCCCGTTTCGGGAGGCTGAGGAATTTTAATAAGAAAATGAAAATGCTTAAGGCACCATTTAATTTCACAAAAGTCATGAATTTTGCTTTTTAAAAAATCCTGATTCTGAACACTTTGGAGAGCATGGACATGTAGTATAAACATGTAGTATAAAACCCTGTTTAGTCCTTGATCTTAAGCCTGGATCATCATCTCTTCTGGGATCCTCTATTTGAGATGGGCTTCTTGTAACTGTGGTAGTTCACTAAATTGTTGATTAGCCTTACTCAGTACAAGATTCCCAACATCACCAACCAATATGGCAGCACCTGACTGGATTTGATGAAGGCTAAAATTGAAAAATAGGATAATAGCCAGTTAAGGAAGGTCAACAAGGCCTATGAAATGGAAGGTTATTTGGATTAAACTCCTGGCTGCTGTTTCCTGTCCTCCTAGTTCCTAATGGTTAATGGCTGATAGTGACATTGGCAAGTTGTTCACTGTTTACTTACATGAGGAAATAAGTCCTTGAGTTAAGGCTAGGAAACATCCTGAATAAATTGGATGAGTTGTGTTAATATATACCTATCTGGCTGGGCCTAAGACAGTTTTAAAACATCCAGGACTTTCAGCCAGCATTGATTTCTCAGGCATCATACACAGACATTGCTACACACACACACATCCACATTTCAGATTACATATATTTCCAGCAGCACAAGGATTGTATATAATAAAAGCAATTATTTCAAACTGAGTTGACTGGGCCAAATGCTGCGTGCATAACATGACTGGAGATGCGGCACCAAGGACTTTTAAGGTATTCCTAGCAAATATTTTTAGATACACAATTTCTGTTTCAAGCAACAAGGAATTTTAAACATTCCCAAGAAAATTACAGCTCATATAAGTCCAGTGTTGGAACACTTTCATGAAATCTAATGCTTCGGTCTGTTCACTTCCTTTTAAACATAAATTCTGCTATGATAATTACATTAAAATCCTGCCCTGAAAAATAACAATCTGAAAGCACTATATAGGACATACATTGTGGTACAAATAGATACATATTCCCCCTCCTTTAAGAGGGGGTAGAAGGCACAGAAAATCTCATCTATGAGGGTATGGCATAAAGTTACATACAGTATGTATTTCTCTCCCTTTTTGAGAGAGCTTAAGGGAAGGTGAATATACCATTATGATGCTACCTTGAAAGGGTAGCATCTTTGTTTAAAAGAACTAGCATGTAATGCTATTTTCCAGAGAGTCTGTTAAAATGTTTGCTATGAGCAGATATTTCTTCACTAAATTGCTCATTAGCCTTATTCAGTATAATGCAGTTTTTCATATCAGACGTTTTACTGACTACATATCCAAGAGAACATTGTATTTTTAGGTATTTTAAGAAGATGCTGTATTTTTAGCTCTATCAGCAGAACAATGTTGATGCTTGTAAGTGTTAAAGGTTTGTGTACTTTAACTGCAACTATTAATTTGCTTTTAAAAAAAAGTTACTGGATTAAATCTTCAAAGTGGAATGAACATCCAGAAATGTGTGAGTCACATGTGATGCGCAAAATCTATGGCTGGGCCAAATATTAATTTTCTTTTTAACAAAAACCATAATCAAGAAGTTAAAACTGTAATCTAATATTATTTGCGGCTAAAACTGCAAAAAAAGGTCTGTGTTTGCAGAAACATGAACCAAAATATATGCAATATTTTACATGAACATATTTGTAAAAATGAGAAACTAAGAAAAACCAAAAGCGACAGATCTTCCTGTGACTAGAGCACATTGGGTTTTAAAATATGTTCGAAGTTCAACCCATAAACAATGTCAATGAACAAACCCTTGGTGAATTTCTTGAGATCAAGAGTTCAATTCCAGAACTAGGCTCCATGCCAGTTCACCAGATGGATGTCCAGTTGATTAAACACAGAAGAAGACAAGAGATCAGGAAGGCCCAGTAGAAGAATATTTCTCCCTTCCCTCCCAGTCACCTTCCAAAACTGGAAGGCATCACTGGAAAGGAGGAGAGAGAGTTCTTGTCTTCTGATACGAATAAGATGTCCCAAAGAGGAAAGGATTATCAAGAAACAAAAAGTATGAAAAAGGAAACACATCTGCATAAGATCAGTATGCACTAATGTACTGTATGTATATAGAGATGAATGTGAAATGTATTACTAACATAACAATAGAAATACAATATGCTCACCAGAGATTGTGTCATAGAGCAACTGCAGGTATTGTATACGGATGGACAACTTCAAGGCTCCCTTCTTCTAAATTCTCTGGACTGGAACTGGACTGACCTTCTGAACACCCTCTATAAAGTCAGGCACATAGTCTCCCTACATACTAGCTTGAAGCCAGACAAGCAGGATTCACTGAAGATGTCACAAAAAGTTGTCTTTCTGTGTCACTATTTACCCTATTTCTCCCCCCCCCCCCAATACAAAGTACAGACTGGCTCCACATTTTTCAGATAGGACTAAAAGCTAAATGGGTGCTTTGATTATCTTTGACTGGGCTGTGAAAGTTAGTAGGCCTGCGATATTTGATTTAAAAAGAACATCCATTACCTTCCATTATGGGCAAGTAAACACAACAAAGAGTTTTGTGGCAGTTAGCCTCTGAAATGGATTATGATCCGTTCAAATTTATGTGATAATAAACATATGAGTCTTTCCGATACCACAAGTAATTTTACTGTTTTTATTGTCAAAGATTATTGCAACTGCATCCCTCTGGTAATAGGAAATGAATGAATTCAACCAAGTGAATGTTCTTAATGCCTGATGTTCTGGAACAAATTCAGACCCTTCAGCCCTTTAGAGCAAGACATTTGATATCTCTTGGGTATAATTCAGAATAGCATAAGCACACAAGTCTTTCTGAAATCAATAGAATAGAGGAGTTGTATACTGGAAGTTCTAAAGGGGTGTTTTTTGGGTTCAGAATTAATTATGATTACCTGTGTCCCTTCAGCATAGCAGCTATTTGGCAAATTAAATATCTTATTCCAATGCTCCATTTTTTTTTAAAAAAAGGTAAATCAATGTATATGAGAGCTTCATGGGATGAAATAATCTCTTTTAAATGTGCTTAGGCAGAAATCAAGAAACCCACTTAACTTTATCTGAATTATTCTTTCCCAACAACTTGTTATATGACACTAAACCAAGAACGGGACATTGAAAAGCGACTAGCTGAGAATTCTGGGAATTATAATCCCAGCATATCTGTGGATGCCAGGTTGGGGCCCTTGTGTTAAAGACACTTTGAAAACAATGGGTCAGAAGCTGAGGAATGAACCTCACAGCCTCTTCCAGTAGCAATTATTATGGGAGCAGGGCTACTCAGCTTCTAGCTTGACCTTCAGTGTTATGCCTCAGGAGTTTATACAAGTCTTTTACCCCCTACCAATTTTCCCCCATATTGTGGACTGTCCTCTATCTCTTCTGTGCCTGATGAGACAGGGAGTGATGCGGTGCTGCCTCCAACAGGGAAAAGTCAGGCAAGAGAGCTGTCAGAAGTCAGGCATATCATAATGCTTCCACTGCATCATTTATATTAGAGAGAGAAAATGAGCTGTCCTTGCTTAGAATGTAAGAATCCTTTCTCGCAAAGATATTTTCCTATCAGTGGGAAAAAATTCCTCCTTCTCATGTCATATTCAAAAGAACTGTAAACCTAATCCTATTCAACGTAACACTGCGGGATGATATTCTCCGCTCCCAAAGTTGCGTGGCATGCACCACTGCAAGTGAATGACCATGAGGCTGTTACTGCTGCCCTACTCCAACTAAGGCAAACCCTCCTTCTGCCTGATGGGCTGGGATCCCAGAAACAAGAAGCAGAGCAGAGGGATTAGTCGGCTGGATTGGGCAATCAGACCCTACTCCATGGCAGTGAAACAGTTATGGCATTTTTAAAGAATGAGATGGGCACGGTTTACCTTGGCTGATTTTCAAAAGCTTAAGCAGACATAGCTAGAGATTGAATTGAATTGATTGTTAGGAAATCCCAAGGCTTTAAAGAAGAGACTTTTTAAGGAAGAGATTGGACAACTGTTTGTCTGAAATGGTATAAGGCTGTGATGGTGCGCCTCCCGCTGGCCAGCTGATTTCAGGTCTCTGCCGCACATGTGCGGGGGCGCATGCAGGAGATGCACGTGCATGTGCGGGGGTCATGTATGCATGTGCAGGGGTGGGGGGAGCATGGGGGGTCATGCATACATGCACGGGGTGGGGGGTCACGCGCACATGTGCGGGGGTTGTGGGGGGTCACACATGCATGCGTGGCAGGTGGAGCGGGCAGCAGGGTGTCATGCACAGATTGTATTATGGGTGCAGATGCGCACACGCGCTGTTGCACATGCACGCACTTGTGGCACGCAACAATAAAAAGGTTAGCCATCACTGGTATAAGGTTTCTTGCTTGAGCCGGAAGTTGGACTAGAAGACCTCCAAGTCTGTTATTCTTCCACACTCTTGTCAAGAAAACGCACAAGCATGACCATGTAGTCCCCAGATGTGGAGCATGATTTAAAAGAGACTTTACTTACTTAAATATAAAACATGATGATTTCATTAGGGTCATTAATTTTTTTTACTGTAAATTCAATCATATACATCTATATTTGACATAAAAGAACTGAAATTTTACATTATACACCAAGGTAATGAATTTTAAAACATGTGTTATTTTGATTTTAAATTTTAGTTGACCTCGCTGAACTTTTTAACACTGTGCTACTGTGTTCCATTTTGGACTTATTACTTTTGTCAGGCCTTTTACATATTATCCTAATTTCAGAATTGTGATTGAAAGCATTTAAATAATATGTAATAAAATAATTTTAATTTTACATGCGGACACACACACACAATTTAAATTTTATTAAATAAAATATAGAAAAAGAGAGATTTCTGGATATTAATATAGACCCTTCTATTATGGTTTATACTGAGCCATCCCGCCCAGAATTAATAGATAACTGTGGCTGAGTTTACATAACACATTCACACCAAATTAAACATGTGATACATGAAACTAGCTACATTCTTCAGTCATCTTCCAGGTAGTAGATCCTAAGGACTGAGGAAGATTTTGGAGTTCAGAGTTGACCGTACCATACAAACTGCGCATTTACTCAAGGAGCAATTATACTTTCTGTCTACTGGCTTGTATTCAGCTGCCTGCCTGCTCAGTTTTTCTGTGTTTGATAGAAGGGCCAGCTGTACAGAGAACAATGATCCTGTGCTCTGGTGTGCAGAATTCATTTCAACAAGATTTAGCCCACATACTAATGCTGAAAGAAGAATGCCAGTACTGTGTATTAAATCTTCCCTAGCTCCACAATCATGCTACATTATGGCGAGTAGCAATGCAAGATTTCCAAGCAGGACATTACTTTGATGATGCAAAGTCCGACTCATGCAAAACATCTTGAAAAAGTGTTACCTCATTTCACTGAGGCAAACTGCAGCTGCCTTTCGGGAGCCTAATTATATATGGATTTTCTGGGAATAAACAACATCGTCTTTTCCAAGTTCTGTTTCGTTTGAAGGAAAGAGCGTGCACTGTGTTGCATCCTTCTGAAGAAGTCTTTTAGAAGACTTCCTCAGAAAAATGCAAAAAGAAAGATGTTGTAAGGAAGTTTGCAACATTTTCTGTACCGGAAAGGCTAGAAAGCTACGTTTTGTTCCCCTCTCAAACAAGAGCGACACAAAAACTAAAATGTCCTGAAGACCAATATCACGTTCTGCCCTTTTACGAAATGATAGCCTCGGTTGGGTTGCTCAGAGTTGATGACGACTTTCTATGGTAGAACACATATAAACAAAGCAACTAGAGTGGAGTTTCCTGCCCTCTCCCCCCCCCCTCTAAAACTGCCACTTGAAGAGACTGAGAAATATGTAAACGTAGGAAGCATAAAAGGAGGGAGATGGCAACCTTTCAAAGCTGCATGCTGTAAACAACCATCTGTTGCACAAATTTCTACGGCTTCTTTAATGCTATGATTGTTTACAAACGACTCATTTTTGAGGCCGTGCCAGAGCTGCATATCGCTTTTGTGCAACTTGGCTAGGAAATGCTCTCCCACACAACTTTGAAGGATCCAAATTGGTCCTTCAGCTGGTGCTATAAATATTTCAGGCATGTAGCTTTAGTGTGAGGATTTTTTTTTCTTAATCACACACAAAACACTGGCGCTCTCACATACTGTCACCCCCGTGACTGCTAACAGCATTATCTTCAGAATAAATCTGTGGGAAACAAAGAAGAGACATAAATAAAAATCACAACAAATTCTATGTGTGCATTTTTCCAATGTGTCACTTGGATCTCTCTGTGTGTCTCTGTGTTTCTCTGTGTCGCTCTTGTCTGTCTGTCTATCATCTATCTATCTATCTATCTATCTATCTATCTATCTATCTATCTATCTATCTATCTATCTATCTATCATCTATCTATCTATCTATCTATCTATCTATCTATCTATCTATCTATCTATCTATCTATCTATCTATCTATCTACTTGGGAATATAAAGGGCTGTTCATAAAAGAGGAAATAAACATTTTGTGAATGGAGAAACAGGACATGCCACCACTGTCACCTCTCAGATTCCGTGAAACTGAGTTAACTGCAAGTATCCTCATCACAGTCAGCTTTGAAACAATGATAAACTCCCTTTGCTTCCTCAAGCCAACCAATCCCGCATACCCTTGTCAGTGATGGGTTCTAAATCCCATCGCTACCGATTCACACACGCGTGCGCGCGTGCGCAGAAGCGTCCGGGGCCGGTGGGCGGAGCCTCCCGCTGCTGCCGCCGCTACCAGTTTGTAGAACCGTACCATACTGGTAGCAACCCACCACTGACCCCTGTGTTGTACAACAACAACAACAATAGCAATAGCACTTAGACTTATATACCGCTTCATAGTGCTTTACAGCCCTCTCTAAGTGGTTTACAGAGTTCAGCATATTGCCCCCAACAATCTGGGTCCTCATTTTACCCACCTCAGAAGGATGGAAGGCTGAGTCAACCTTGAGCCGGTGAGATTTGAACAGCTGAACTGCTGAACTAGCAGTAGCCTGAAGTGCTGCATTTAACCACTGCACCATCTCGGCTCAATCAAAATCAAAATCAGTAGTTGTTTCTGAGCAGTCTGAGAAAGCAGTGCCACTGCCTACCACTGCCTACACAGTGCACCACTGCCTACACAGTGCTCAGTACAACATAGGTGTAACCAATGAACATGTGGAAGCAAGAGCCAGGGAGCAAAAGTTTCTCCTGATTGGAAAACATCCCACTTTGAACTCTGTGGGGTAGTGGATATAGGGTCACAGGGTATCCTGAAGCAGCACCAAAGCTTCATGGGGAAGTACCTTACTTTATTTCCATGCAGATGTGCCCTAGTTTCCCCCCAGGTGCTGCTAAAGTAGTAATCATATAGGTTAAAATATAATCCCAGTATTACTTGCCTCTCATTTCATGTGTTTCTGAAAGAAGAGATTATTTCTAATTACTGAGTGCTTACACAACTGTTGTT
Source organism: Diadophis punctatus similis (assembly GCA_023053685.1). Lineage (NCBI taxonomy): Eukaryota > Metazoa > Chordata > Lepidosauria > Squamata > Dipsadidae > Diadophis > Diadophis punctatus. The sequence continues at coordinate 192,979,902 of JALIGW010000002.1, forward strand.
TTCCCCCACCCTCCCTGTTGTACTTTGTGATTTACTATGTTGCTTCTTGGTAGCTTATCTTAACTGTAAGGTGGAGCATTCATGCAATTATGACTCAGACCCAATTATGACCCACTGTAAAACTTGGTGATGTGTCCCCACTACTAATAACCCCCCAAAAGACAAAAAACAAAACAGCATGAAAGTTGTATACATGGACAAAGGTACAAAAGGTAAAGTGAGATTAATTTACTATAGAAAAGCTATTTTTCTTGGGAATATACAGGACAATAAAATATAAAAGCAGAATTCCATGTTCAAAGACTCGCTTTTGCACTTAAGAGCCTTACTTTTGATTATTGCTACCCTCCAGATGGCTCTCAAAAGTGCACAGCTGGTTTATTCACTTGGATGGTCTCCATGGCACTTATTCTTCTGTCGGCCCAAAACCTCCAGCTCAGGACAAATGAGTTTTCTCACTTCATTGGCAAATAATCAAGCCTGTGCTTGCTGCTTTCCTGGGATGCAACCAACCAGAGGTGGGTTCCTCCCGGTTTGGACCGGTTTGCCTGAACTGGTAGCGACCCGCTGCTGCTGTCACAATGATGTCACAGAACCGGTTCGTTCGGTGCTGGTCCGTGGGCGCCACCATCTTTTTTTTTGAATTTTTTATTTTTTATTGTCTGAGCATGCGCAGAAGCCAAGTTTCCAGCACTGCGCATGTGTCGCCATCTTGTTTTCAGCTTTTTTTTTGGATTTTTAAAAAATTTTTGGCACTGCATAGACGGATCTTGACAGACTTGACCGCTGGGCCCTATCTAACAAAATGAAATTCAATGTAGAGAAAAGTAAAGTCCTACACTTAGGTAAAAAAACCCAAAAGTATACATATAAACTGGGTGAAACCAAGCTTAATGGCAGTGACTGTGAGAGGGATCTTGGAGTCCTAGTGGACAACCAGCTAAACATGAGCCAGCAGTGTGCAGCGACAGCCAAAAAAAGCCAACACAATCCTAAGTTGCATTAACAGAGGGATACAATCTAGATCTTTTTTTTATTACTGTATATTGGGAAGTTGATAATGTTATTAACCAAAGGATGGAAGTGTAGTGATAAGATTAGAATTTGTTTAAATATGGAGAATGAGTTAAAATAAAAAATTGAGTAATAAAGTTGAAAGCGAGATATGAAATGGGAAAAGAGATCAAAAATTTAGGGCATTTAGAAATGACAGGAAAAAAATGAGTAAAGATATAAATTAAGGAAAGGGAGGAGTACGGCCTAAAATTAGGAGGTACAAGAGACAATGAATATGTCTGTAGCGATTAATTTGGAAGAAAATTAAAAATTAAAGGTGGTAGACCCAGGCGACAAAAATAGGAAGCAAGGAGGCAGCATTAGAATAACAGTAGATATACCTAGAAGAATAACGAAAGACATATATATGTCTTTGGTTATTTGGGTTTTCTCCCGCGTGAAATTGGAAGTGTCTTGGCTACGTTTCGATGAAGTCTCATTCATCATCATCAGGCTGGTGTCTTCTGCTTCCTAGAAGCAGATGACAGAAGCTCCTAGAAGCAGGAAGCAGAAGACACCAGCCTGATGATGATGAAGAGACTTCATCGAAATGTCGCCAAGACACTTCCAATTTCATGCGGGAGAAAACCCGAATAACCAAAGACCTACATACAAACACCCGCGAAAACCTCAGAAAACACACACACACACACACACACACACACACACACACACACACACACACACACACACACACACACACACATTATATATATATATATATATACTTCTGACTTCATTCCAGCATCGGTGCTACTCTTAAACTTATATCTTTTCCTTTATCCATATATATATATATATATATATATATATATATATATATATATATATATATATATATATATATATATATATATATATATATATATATATATATATATATATATATATATATATATATATATATATATATATATATATATATATATATATATATATATATATATATATATATATATATATATATATAGATAAAGGAAAAGATATAAGTTTAAGAGTAGCACCGATGCTGGAATGAAGTCAGAAGTCAGGGTTTTGAATTGCTCGTCTGTTAACTATAAAATGGATTATGATTAGATGTACTCAGGGAAGGACAAGAGGGAAGAAGAGGAAGTCGAAAGGAAGGGGAGAGAGGGAGGAGGGAAGTAGGAAAGAGGGAGAGAGGGAGAAAGAAGGTAGAGGGAAGAGAAGGAGATAGGGGGAGGGGAGTAGTATGAAATATAGAAGAAAAACAGACGGGAGATAAAAGTATAAAAGGTGCAAATTTAGGATATTTGTTTATGGCATTTTGGTCAGAAATGTATAATTATGTATGTTTTGATATTATGGTATATGTATGGATGTTTATGTAAAGTTGGTGAAAAAAAATTAAAAAAAGAAAAGAAAAGAAAAATATTTGGAGATGAGTAAGGAACTAAGTGATTCCTCTGCCTGATTTTTCTCAACATTAGAAAAACACTTATGTGGATATGATATTCACAAAGCTGTTTGGATTCATGAGATTTGATGGGAAATAGCCCAATTACTAGCATATCTCATCTCTGACCCAGTGGCTGGCTCTTGCTGAACAAGTACCAAAGTATTTTTTTTTAATTCAAAAGATAGACTGTACCTTCTTCATGTAAATGTTCAAGAGCAGTCCCATTTCTAGCAGAACCTTAGTCAAGCTACAATTGGAGCCTGAATAAAACTACGGCATTGTCAAACCAAGTAAATGGTTAAATGGCATGACTTTACAAAATATCAAAGCCAAGCAGATAAAGAAGCTTGAAAAATGCCTGGATTTTTATTCATGGGATAAACCTGTTATGTTCACTCTAGTAACAATGATTTGGCTGGCATAAACTGACGGAACATATATTCTCTTTCCATGGAAAAATGGTTAAACCACTTTGATAGGAATCCTCCCTGAGGTCCAAAAACTTTTCAGGATCACTTATTTAAAAAGCCAAATAAATAACTTTTAAAACACCAGAGTTAAAGCCTAATCCATATTCTACCGCCTGATCAAACATTAACCTGCCATTCTGAAAGTGGAAGGCTGAGGTGGCTGCCAAGAGAAGCTGGTTAATACAAGTTCCATGAATCATTCCACCAGCTCATCAGCTCATTATCCAAAGAAAGCCCTTGGCAAATTGACACAGAGAAGGGTGGTGGGGCTGAAGAAGGGTGGAAGAAGAACGTGACTCATTTCTCCAGCAGTCACCTCCAGGTTATGGAAACTGTTGTCAAGGAAAGCTCAAGGAGGCCATAAAGCATTCACTGGAGCGAAGAGAACAGTGATGATGCTAGATTGTAGGGTGTGTCCTGTGAACAAATATATAAGTCCATTCCAGTCTGTTTTAATATCCAAACTCTCCCAATCCCCAAAAACCCAAGGAGGAAATAGGTGTGTGTGTGTGTGTGTGTGTGTGTGTGTGTGTGTGTGTGTGTGTGTGTGTGTGTGTGTGTGTGTAAAGACTGGTTTCAAGTTGAATTCTAGTCAACATTCAGTCATGCCATGTCAACTTGTGCCAAGGCTTGTTGGAGTTGCAGGGATTGTGCATTTTAGAGGCAACAGCAGTTGGCTGAATATTTCGAGGATCTCACTTTAGGGGTTTAATTTTATTAGTGCTGAAAACTCTGGCATTCTGGGAACATAAAGAAAAACTGCCAAAATAGCATCATCAGTTGGAATGTTCTTTTATATGGAATGGAGGAGAACAGGAAGAAGCCCACCACTGTTCATTTTTCCTTACAATTAAATGTTGTTGATGTAGCAGAAGCTGGATGGCCGTCTCTCATATTGTAGATGTTTTAACTTAGATTCCTCCTCAGAGGAGGAGTTAGATTTTGTGGACTTTCTTCCAATGATTACTATGGCCTTTAAAGCCTAAATTATTAAGAGATGGTATATCTGGGGTGGGGGGGAACCATTACCACTCTCCTGCCTGGATAGGAGCTTCAGTTATTTGAGAAAGATTTCCTCTAAATTTCTGTAGATTCTTACCTGAGCTTTTCTGGCCTACATGAAGCTCACGTTGTTCATTGAGACAAACAATCTGTACTGCTTTTTAAAGTAGTTAAATAAATGGACTACATAAAAGGAGGGTGGGGCAAACCTTTAGGGATTATGTTTCCTTTTTTTTTTTTCTTCTGCCTGCATGTGTTAGGACTTTTAAGTAGGTCGTAAGGGCAATGTATGGTTGACTGATCAGCAAACATCTGATTTCATTTCCAGCCCTTTCCATGGAGAAGACATAATAACATTCAACTGCCAATTTGCTTTGACTGTTAGCAGTTCAGATTCTTGTAGAGTGCATGAGCTTGCAATAAACATTTTCATGTATTTTAAACTGCCTGGACTTACTGATTTTCCTGCTCTTGGCATCTATAATATAATGTTACTAGACTGCCTAATAAAATTTGTTAAGGGTTCAAAAGTAAAGAAGGAAGGAAGGAAGGAAGGAAGGAAGGAAGGAAGGAAGGAAGGAAGGAAGGAAGGAAGGAAGGAAGGAAGGGGGAAAGTCAGCAATCCTGCTGGATATTATGCTGTAACTGAATCAGATTTTATATCAGAAAAGTATCCAGAACATGGTTTTGTGTCCTGATGTTTTTTTAAAATCCGGCTGTGCTTTCATCTCCCATCAGTTTTAATCTATATAGAATATGCAGATGACAAGAGTTTGATCTTCAGGCTTTGGTGGGCACAGGCTTGTGATACTAGATTCCTTATAGCTAATCAACCACCAATGCTTAAGCATGGCAAATCTGAAATAAATTTATTTATATCCAGGACTCTCTTAGTTTTAGTTGGAGCACAACAAGCTCATGAATGTGTGAGATTCTTACCCTTGTCTTGGCTGGACAATATGTATGGTTCTCCTGGTTTTTTGGAGGGAACTCCCATCATTTTTTCTTTTTTTCTTTTTTTCAGGAACAGAGGGAAGAACAGCACAGTGCCCTCTTTCATCTCAAATAAGCCCAAAAGAATTTGAAATCATTACTAAAGCACCCTGAGAATTATGTGGAGGGATAAAGAATCTTCTCCCAAATGTAGCTGTGTGCTCTTCTGAGGATCAAATCAAGACTATTAATAATGTCTGAGTTATTCAAAACTTTTTTTAAAAAAATATAGGCATTTCGTAGATTTTTCATGAAACAAATAACTTCTGAGCATGACTTCCAATAAACTCGTCTGTGAAGGTTCCAATATTTTCCAACCAATGTACTCCCTCTTCAATTTCAGGCACACAATTGCCTGAGCGCAACCATGAGTCATTTTTGCCAAACGAATAAATCCTATAAATAGCAGTAATAAAAATTGGGATGACTGCATTGGCTTTGTCTGCACAAGCAAACCACTGATCAGCTTCCTAACCAAAAGCACAATGATGGTAGAGGAGAGTGCCCAGGGACAAGATAGGTGTGCCTGCACTAGCTTCAAAGCTGAGTTGGAGAGAGATAAAATAATACCATAAAGATATGGTATTTAATAGCAGTGGCCCATGTTCATACTAAGGCTAGAAAGAGCTGAGGATGAGCCCTTCAATCATTAGCAAATCAGAATCGACAAAGTCCTTTGAAATAGACTATGTTAAAATAGCAAAAATATATATCAATGGATAAAAACTAAAGTGTATTTAACATGATAGGTGAAGTTATAATACATAACATAATATATCATAATATAACATAACATAACATAATATAACATAATATCATATCATATCTTAACATAACATAACATAACATAACATAACATAACATAACATAACATAACATAACATAACATAACATAACATAACATAACATAACATAACATAACATAACTATAATATAATACAATACAATACAATACAATACAATATAATAATACAATACAATGCAATGCAATGCAATGCAATGCAATGCAATGCAATGCAATGCAATGCAATGCAATGCAATGCAATGCAATGCTATACTATACTATACTATACTATACTATACTATACTATACTATACTATACTATACTATACTATACTATACTATACTATACTATACTATACTATACTATACTATACTATACTATAATAACAGAGTTGGAAGGGACCTTGGAGGTCTTCTAGTCCAACTCCCTGCTTAGGCAGGAAATCCTACACCACTTCAGACAAATGGTTAGCCAACATCTTCTTAAAAACTTCCAGTGTTAGAGCATTCACAACTTCTGGAGGCAAGTTGTTCCACTGATTAATTGTTCTAAAAATTATAAACATTGTTCTAAAGATTATAAAGATTTCTTTCAGGATATTTTAGAGCTGATCAATTTATGCTTGAAAGTTGCAACTTTCTTCTTTTTATCTAGCAGAGACTGATGAAAAGGTGTTTTGAATGATTTAAAAATAATTGAATTATTAATTAAAAATAATTCAATTACTTTTAAATTGTTTAATTACAGTATATTGTGTAATTGGGAAAGTTTATTTTTGTTGTCCTGCCTGCTAGTCCCTTGGAAGCATCTGGATGGCTCACAGAGACAGAATATTTGGTGTATTTATTCATGCATTTTGTATCTGTCTGCATCTGCTCTTGGCATGCCACTTAAGACTGAATGAGATCCTCAGCTCTGAAAAGCTAGGCCCATGCCTAATGTAGTAAAACAAAACAAGCTATGCAATGTTTTGTTCATATGTTTTGTCTCTATGGTCTATTCATATTCATGGGCACAAGAATTATGGGGCACATATCAACCGTCAGTCCTACTATATTATATAGGGCCTTAGATCCTAGGTAGGTCATATTTTAGTCTTAGATCTAAAGCTGTAGTGCACTGTGGCCATATTTCTTTTTTCTCCCAATGGCACTTTCCCACATTTATGGAAAGCTCCTATGGACAAGCCAAATCTTGCCACAGCAATTCAGACATTGCTGAATTGTAGCTCCAGGCGAACCTCTGTTTCTTTCTAGCCAAATTTCTTCTCCCAATGTTTTTTTCTCCATATGCGTGGTGATTCACAGCCAGATGAATTGCAGCTGCAGGCACATTTGGGCTTGAAGAAGTTTTCTTTCAGTGGAAGAATTGTAGGATTCACTTGTGATGAGGAGAACAAATTTCAGCTTATTGGATCCCGATAGTCCTATTTCAAGTCTAGAGCTGCTTTTTTGAGTCACACAAAGTATCTGACCTCAATGGAGTCATTCACCTACAGTACCCACACCCCAAAGTACTTTACAAAACAGCCTAATCATCTCTCCATATGAAAAGAGATGGAATGTGCAATAAGATTAGTAATATTTATGTTCATGTTTCCCAGGTCTAGCATTTCCTGATCTGTCCTCTGCTTATGAATACTCTGGCAACGACCATCTGCTTTTCTTTAAATCCACCCGGGGTGGGTTCCTCCCGGTTCGGACCGGGTCACCTGAACCGATAGCGACCCGCTGGTGACGTCACGTAACTGGATTGGCGAGTGCCGGTCCGTGCGTGCTGCCATCTTTTTTTTGTTCAGCTGCTCGAAAAAGGGCCCTCCCGCCCACCCCCGGGTTAATATTGACTTTTATTTCTTCACCTGAAGCACAGCTGATCAGCTGCTCAGTGTGTTTTGGGCTGATTCCAGCTCCTGAGCATGCGCGGAAGCCAAATTGCATGAGGGGACACGTGCGAGTGGCGTGAGCATGCACACGCAAAATGTCGTGATGCGAACCTGTGGGAAAGGTAAGTGGAACCCACCCTTGAATCCACCCAAAGAGAAGGAGGATCTGAACCTTCTAAAGTGGGAAGAGTTCATTTCTAAATGCTCCGGTGATCTGCCATGGGCCAAGTCATCACTGTCCTGGTTAAGTAACATCACTATCATCCGGCTTCAGGCTGGTTCAGCTTAGATTATGTTAGATCAGTGATTTTGAATTTACTTTTGCTAAATTTGCTGTAGTGTTTTAAGATTGTTGCAACCTATCAGAATGTATTTTTATTCCTAGGACAATACATTGCTAAGAAGACACAGAGTGATCATTACATCCTTTGTCCTTTTGCAAAGGATGACAGATTCACGCTCTCAATTATATATGGGTCCATGTAGAACAGGGGTGTCAAACTTGATTTCATTGAGGACCGCATCAAGGTTGTGTTTGACCTTAGGAAGCTGGGTGGGTGTGGCCAGGGTGGGTGTGGCCAGCTCAACATCATTCGTGTCGGGGCATCTGTGGTGGCCTGGGCAGGGCTGAGGGATCCTCCTGCAGCCCTCTGCCAGTGAAAAAGGAGCTCGGGGGGACCCTCCTGAGCTCCATTTTCGCTGGCAGAGGGCTGCAGGAGGCCATCGTGACTGAAAATGGAGCCCTGGGGAGCTGCCCACAGCCCTCCCGAGCTCCATTTTCACTGACAGAGGCACCGCGGGCCACTCCTTCGCTGTTTCCAGGGTGGCTCTGCAGGCCAAATCTAAGTGCCCCGTGCGCCGGATCTGGCCCATGGGCTTCAGTTTGACATCCCTGATGTAGAATATGTCATTTATAGTATATATGGATGAGAAAGTATGAGATTTACAGAATTTATGCATATTTCTACTGTTACTGATGTGGTGGTTAAAGTGCTGGCCTAGAAAACCAGGAGAGGGTGAGTTCAGAAACGCCCTTAGGCATGAAAGCTGGATGGGTGACTTTCAGCCAGTCCAACCCAACTCACAGGGTTGTTCTTATGGGATAAATAGAAGGAGGAAGAAGTATTAAGTATTAAGTATTAAGTATATTTGCCACCTTGAGTTGACAAAATATATACAGTAAAAGGCAGGCTAAAAAAAATACTACTAGTAGTATTACTACCAACAATATTGGCCTTATTCTAAAAGGATGCCAGTGCCTTCAGACAGATTGGAAATCTCCAGGCAGTCAAGACAAAAAAGAAGGTATGCTCAGAGCTCTTCTTCTGTGGCATACCAAGGCATAGCTCGGATTTAAGAGATGTGCTGAGCAGAATTTGGATAATATAAATAAAGCTTAAATTTCCTTGGTGTTTAACTTGATTCCTGGTGACTCTGTGGACACGTATACCAATGTTGCTTGCTCTTTACCCTTTAGGCCATTTTCTAACTTCACAATCTACTCTATCATCTGGGAATTCCTAGCAGTCTCCCAACTAAGTACTAAGCCATGCTCAAGCCTGTTTAGTTCTTTGTTCTTCAACTAGGACAGTACTTAATATTCAGCCTTTATATATGAGAGAGAGAGAGAGAGAGAGAGAGGGAGGGAGGGAGGGAGGGAGGGAGGGAGAGAGGGAGGGAGGGAGGGAGAGAGAGAGAGAGAGAGAGAGAGAGAGAGAGAGAGAGAGAGAGAGAGAGAATGAATGAATGAATGAATGAATGAATGAATGAATGAATGAATGAATGAATGAATGAATGAATATCCCACTACCTTTGGAGTCATCAACTACCTTTGTGTTGAAATAAAGTAATAAGGACAGGCAATTGCCTCAACAACACATGGGTAATGTAAAAGAGGTTATAAATCACTGCTGGGGAACTTGCCAGAGGAAGAGATGAGATCTCATCACTTGTTGCACTTGTTGGATTTAATCATATTCCTGAAGGTCTGCATAAAAAGCACACAATTGCAGAAAGGTATAAATTCTCATCACAGTAGCGAAGGAAGTGAGATCACAACTCACCTTTGGCTTTACATTCTGGATTAGGAATGCTGGAAATTACATTTCCAAAGCCATTGGGATTAATTCAGTTTGGCTAAAGCTAAAGCTATTCAGTATAGATAACCCTACCCTAAAGGTCATACTGTGCTGAAATCCATCTTTAGTATGTTTTTTTAATCCAAAAGGTGTCCTCTACTTTTTTTGGAAGTTTGATTCTCCTGTAGAATCAGCTTTTGCTCTTTCATTTCATTCTAGGTTTTGCCTTTGAAATTTGTATAGCATTTTTCACAATTGCTAGTTAGCAGGAGTGCTAGGATTGTCTCTTTTCAGTTTTACATTTCTCCATCACCCTGCAGGTCCATAATATTCTGTAAAAGCTCTCTTTGTAGATTTGACTTCTGTGAGGAATAGACCCTGACTGGATAAAGAACTCTTGTCTCAAAAGTTTTCCACAGGGAAAAAACAAAAGAATCAAGCAGTAAACAATACTCTAATCAAGGAACTATCAAGGAAAAAAACAACACCTCCACCAACAGGGAAAGTTACTATATATAAACAAAGAGCAAACTACACTCTCTGCTACACCTGAAGAAGCTACCTAGATAGGCAATGAAATGTCTGCAAACAAACAACCAAGCTCAAAGGGTGCAGAGTACTCCACAAAACCCAAAAAGGACGGGAACTGTCTTTTTAGAGGTTACATGTTCCAGTTTTATTATGTTTTCTTGCTGAGATACAGCCTAAACTGGCTCATATCCCAGAACATATAAGACCAGGGTCAAATAGAGGCTCTAAAGGTCACCAAATAATTTTGATTCTAAAAGTTTGGCTACAGGGTTAACCAATGGACATAAAATGCCAGGTTTACTTTGAAGAATCATGGCTCTGACATGGAGGCTGCACTGAAGATCCACAAGGAATGTGAATGGGGATTCTGTAACATAATTAAGAGACCACAAATGAGAATTCTTCCAGCAGAATGTAAATAGAGGACAGATCAACAGAAAGCCATCTGAGTTTAAAAGGAAAGAAAAATTTCCTGTCCAGCACAGTCAGTCATTTGTATCCATAGATGGCTCATCAAGAAAAGTACATCCAGGTAGATCTATGAAAGTCCCTTTATACACATGGAACCCAGGCATGAGAAATAAACAAAAACAGATGAATAATAAAACAATTCCAGATGAATTCTTTTTACAATTCACATTGATCACTTTCACTGTCTGCTCATCTTTCAAATGTTATTTTTCTTGCCTTGTAGAACTCAGTTATATCCCCTAGTGCAGGGGTCCCCAAACCTGGTAACTTTAAGACTTGTGGACTTCAACACCCAGAATTCTCCAGCCAGCTATGCTCTGCCCTAGTGGCATATTTTTTTCCCTCTTTACATGTTGGAAATTTCACACAAACTTTTTAAAATGTGAAGTCTAAATCTACATTTTTGTTTGTTTAAAACTGTAGGAAGCTCTTCTACTATTTAACAACCTAGTATGCATCGCTTCTAGTGTTATGTGTACATTTTCTATCTTGATTTTTCAAGATCATTTTTCATGGCTCCATTCTCTATCTGGTTTCTCCACCTCCCATGACTTTGCCATATTGTGACAGTTTCCTTCATATTGTCCTTTGTATGTTATGTATAGTTTTGCATTTGTCTATTACTATAGTAGAACACTATATTCTGAATATTAATATAGTAGAAAATGTAATATAAAAAAGGCAAAAATTCAATTTTATACTATAGAACGGGGTGTCAAACTCAAGACCCGAAGGCTGGATCTGGCCCTCAGGTGGGGGGGGGGTTAGATCTGGCCCATGGGGCCACCCTGGAAACAGCGAAGGACTGCCCTGCAGTGGCTTTGCCAGTGAAAATGTAGCTGGGGAGAGCCACATGCAGCCCTCCTGAGCTCCATTTTCACTGGTAGAGGGTTGCAGGAGGCTGTCACAGCCAGAAATGGAGCTCAGGAGCCCGTTTTCTCTGGCAAAGCACTTGGGCCACCACAGAAGCCCCCAACATGAGTGACATCAAGCTGGCCACACCCACCCTGGCCACAGCCCCCCCCACAAGGTCAAACACAACCCTGATGCGGCCCTCAATGAAATCGAGTTTGACAACCCTGCAATAGAAGTATTAATATGTAGCAGAACGACAGGTATTAATACTTGGACTCCGTGAGTTTTCAACAACTGTAACAAATGGCAGTGGGGATCAGGTAAGGTGAGCTAAGATATATGATACAAGAGGCACAGAACCTTAGAGTTACCAGATAGTCAAGACTAACTTTTGAGTTTATAATTCAGTTCACTGATGATTTCTTACTCCAGTACATAATTCTGATTCAATTGAATAAGTTAGAGTGAATAAGTAAGTGGTTTACTAACATCCACACACAAAGTGTATTTGACTTCCTCCGGTTATCTTATTTTCAGGTATGACTGGGCAGTTTATTTCAACAATGTTTAACTGTCTTTCATTACTTGACAAGAAGGCTTTATGTCCGTAAGTCATAAACAAGTATTGTTTCTAAAGAAGTACTGAACTTCCCCCATGGTTTTTGCGGTGTGCTTTGAGAGAAAGTGAAACATTTGTTTGTTCTCAGTGTGCCATGCATACATTAATTTTTAAAAATGTGCCGTAAGCTGATTTTGTAAACAACTGAAATTACCCACAGTTCCTCATGGATTGTTTCACATGCCTCTATCTTGCTGTAAACTATATTATAACTTCCTTTTTTTTCTATAAACACTGGCTTCCTTCCTTCTCTTTAAATTTAGGAGAGGAAACCGGTTTACACTCCGAAGAACATACAGTACTTGCTTTGTTTATTTATTTAATTTATATATCATGATATCCACCCCGCAGTCCAGCTAATTGTTCCCTACTGTAAAAATTTGGCTTGCTGTTGGCAAGCAATCGTCTGTATCCACACTGAAGAAAGATGCCAACTAATTACCGTATTTTTCAGAGTATAAGACGCACCTTTTTACCCCCAAAAGAGGGTGAAAACTTGGGTGTGTCTTATACACTGAATGTAGCCCCACCCAGCCACCCCCACCCTTTGGCCTCTACCTCCCAACAATTTACCTCTTTGCAGCAAACAGGGCAGAGCCTGAATAGCACAAGGAAGTTATTATCTGCCTCCCGACCCACAACTGAGAGGCTGCAGCCACATGGTAAAATGAAACTAACTTCAGTGGCTGCAAGGAGACAAATTGCTGGGAGATAAACTGCTGGCAATGTTGGACTGCTGAAACTGAAAGGAGGTAAGTTAATAACTATAAATGTTTGTAGAGTGTTCAAATTATTAGACTTATTTTTTAAAGACTGCTTTATTATTGTTCTAGAAACTTAACAAAATGAAGAAGCTTTTTAAAATAAATGCTTGCTCTGAAGAGGCCCAATGCTTTTGTATCTTCTTTTAAATAGCAGAGAATGTATACTTCCAGAAAGCCACATCAAATTTAAAGATCTGTAAAAGTATAATCTGAAATGTAACAGTGTCTTGTTTAGTATTAAGATAAGGCAGTTGAGTTAAACCCTCACTTAGTCATGTTTGGAGAAGATCTATTTAAATAATTTTGAGGAGTTAGTGTGATTACATTTAAGAACACTTTCTGGCATAATGTACATTTCTCCAATTCTTTGCTATTTCTATGGCTCAGGCACACATGCACAGAAATACACAGCAAACAGTGTATATCATATGTACTGTTTGCTGTTTGCTGTTTGGCAAATTGCTGGGAGGCAGAGGCCTTTTTTCCTTGTTTTCCTCCCACAAAACTAAGGTGCGTCTTATACTCCAAAAAATACAGTATATCCATCACTGTCAGGGAAAATAATTAAAGGAGTTCCTGTTGCTACTTTGGCTTGGCCACAGTTTGGTTAAAGTTTAGCATTTGCTATTAAATTTTGAACAGATTTTATACATGATTTCCCTTCCTCCTGCTGCTTTCACATGATTCTTTGTTTGTAGCAATGACAAATCTTATTATGACTGGGCTTTTATTTTCTTTCCCTATTTTCTGTGGTCAGAAAAGCATAGCTGGCTTGGGTGGCTTGGGGTTGGTGGTGGTGGTGGTGGTGGTGGGAGTTAATGATCCAGATGGACACATTATGTCTTGCAGAAATTTGATTCACCTAGCCTGCCCTTTGAACAAAAGGCGGGGAGATGGTGGGGGGAGAGAGAATTGTGGCACTGAATGTAGGAATTTTTGCAATACATTTTGGTGAATGCAATCTAAGGACGTTTTCAGAAGAACCCCAACATGGCCCCAGCTTGTGATGATCCTTCCTCTTCAGTGAGGTATTGAGAGTTCAACAGAGAGCGCACTTGCCATTCTTTCTGCAGAAGCAAAAGCTGATTTTCGAGTCAGACTGTTAAAATGGATTATATGCCCCGACTACAGACAGGCTGCTGAAGATGGAGAGCATGCAAGGTTGGCAAAAGGTAGATGAAGGAAGAGGTGCATGGAGAGAAAGGTTCTTGCTGAGTTACCAAAGATGCAATCCAACTTGAGATGGAAGGACTCTGGAAAAATTACAAACTAGGGACACTCATGGTCCAGAAATGATTCAGAAGAAATCCTTTGGATTTCAACAGGCTGCTTAGAGTAGCCATATTTTTTTCTGGGCTTCTGTGAAAGTCTGAAAAAAGAAGGGCTGTCTTAAAGAATAGCAGGGAGGCCCTGTGGGATGGGTGAAAGGGTGCCCAAGTGTCTGAACCACTTTCTTGAAATCATTTCCAAAGCTTGTAGGATTCTACTGCAAATAAGCAAATGCTTTACCAGTGCTAAAAACCAAGTCTTTTCCTCCAAACTTTTCTTTTATGAATATTTTTATGAATATTTTTCTAAACATTTTTCTCTCCCTATTTCTTAAATGTTCTTTACATGTCCTATTATGTTCATTTGAATATTTTTAAATGAAGACTATGTACCCTGTTTTGTGAAGTACAATTTTTAATTAATTAATTAATTAATTAATTAATTAATTAATTTGTTTGTTTGTTTGTTTGTTTGTTTGTTTGTTTGTTTGTTTGTTATGGCCACCCATCTCATTTTCCTGTGACTTTGGGAAGTCCACACAGTTAAAACACAAGTAAAACCATAGTCTTCTACCATTTAACAATTAAAAGCTGCATTTAAAATAATAATAAAAAGACAGAGGACAGTGCTCCCTAACTATAGAATATAACTATTTAACAGGCTACTCAGTTCTTTAGGGTCCCCACGCCTTCTGGCTCTCTGGAAGGCTGGCAGGATTGGGGTCAATCCAGAGGTGGGTTCCTGCCGGTTCTGACCGGTTCTATAGAAGCGGTAGCGGGAATTTCCCCCCGCTCACCGAACCAGCAGTGATGGCCGGCTGGACACGCCCCCGAATTGGATCTCTCAGCGGTGCCATAGGCACCGCCATCTTGTTTTTGGGCTTTTAGCACTGCACATGTGCGTGTCCGCCCGCGTGGCACATGAGGAAGCGAACCGACAGCAAGGTAAGCCAGAACCCACCCCTGGGTCAATCCCACCTTGTGAGGGAAAGATATTCCAGAGAGAGGATATCAAGATGCCAAATTATCAAACCTGGATTAAATGTAGAAATAAATATAGTCTAGTGTGGGACCAGTTGTATTATAAGGTTGGTCCTGGGGGAAGCTTTGGTGGAAAATCTGAACAATTCTGAAAGGACGTGTCATGAACTTTAGTCTTTCAACAAAAACTATGAAATATTATAGAACTGATATGTGCATAGCTCATTTTTATAGTTCCTGGCCTTGGAGCAACAGTCTAAAAAAAAATCCCTTCCAGGAAGAGATAGACATATCTGTTCAGTTTGTGAGGAGGTACGTATCTCAATAAGGAGAAACTCTCTAGAATTAATTGGAAAGATTACTTCTCAATGACTCACAAGCTGGTTATTGTCTCAAGTTGTATTTGTATTTGTAGAACAGTAATTAGATCCAATGTTTATAGTCCTTTGCATATTGATCCATGAATCATAGATTTATAGACAAATAACATTATTCCTGTTCTCCATTTAGTCTGAAACTAGGGAGACCAGAGAAATACAGCACAATGGTTCAGCTTCTGGTGCCCAACATGGAACATGGAGATGTTTCTTCTGAAGAGGACCTCTTTGTGCTTTTTCAATTTTCGCACTTTAAACAACATTTTAGCAATTTAACAATGAAAAGGACTTTTTCCTCAGATACGTTATTGCATGTGGGCAACTGGAACGCATGATTGTATTATCATCAAAATAAAAATGGTTAACTAACGTATTTATTAGTTAAAGGCATGCATAAAAAGCTGTTGGACATTTTTTAAAAGAAAGAAACCAAAAGAATGGGGCTGTTTCTGACAGTTTTTGATCATTTCATAATATCATAGGATTGTTTCTGAGTCCATTTCTTCAGCCACCCACTTTTTTTTAGTGTTGTTATTATTGGATATTGCTTCAAATATATTCATGGTATTTGGATGCCTGGATATAATTATGCAGATTTAACATTGTTCTTGACAAACTAAGTTAAGTTAAAATGAACTAAGTTATAGGAAATGAATAAAATTTTTATGGATTCAAGGAGAAATGAAAATATATACTGTACTGTGGCATTCACATACATTAGGGACACTCAAGGCCCCACATATAGCATCTGTACCTATAGAAATTTCATTGCTAAAATATTTCTTTCTCTTTTTTTAAAAAAAGAAAGTAAAATGGATATGTTAAGTTTCTAACTTTTTTTCTTTTTAAAATCTCCATTTTCTCTTCAAAGGGGCAAAACATCCAGATCCTGTCTGCTGTCATTCCTGAGCCACTGCCATGCTCCCACAAAAAAAGGTGGCTTCCAAAATATGCTCTTCTCTTCAGAAATATTCTTATTCTTTCTTGCCTGAAGGATCCTTTTTCTTCCATCTCACAAATATGTGCTCTTCAGTTGTTATACACCAGCACACAGCAGTATAATCTAAGATGTGGTGTAAGCAAAGAAATCAACATCACATTATTTCATATACTAACTATAGCAACGCATCTCTTTTATTGATTTGGAATAGCTGTGTGCTGAACATAAGATTATTGTAAAAAAAAAGCTTTCCTAGTCCAAATTAATCATTCTTTTAGTAAAGCTAAAAGCTCCAGGAAGCCTACAAGTAGGGTATGAAAACAGCATTTCTCTTCAGGTTTTAATCCTAAGCAATTTGATATTCTGAAGCATGCTGCTCTGATTTAGAGGTAGCAGTTATAATTAGTAGCTACTGACTACCTTATTTTCTCTAAATTTTGTTTGGTTCTCTCTTGATCTTTTCTGAATTGCTGAACTTCTCAATCTTGTTATTGTGTGGAGACAGATTCACTGGATGATGCTAATATTCTGAGAGAAAAATGCTCTGTCCATGTTTCCATATATCAAGTTTGCATATTGGATTAGTTGCTTTACAAAAACCATTATTATTCACTTTAAACATTATTGCAGTATTGCTGTGAGTATTACCGAATAACAGAGCTGGAAGGGACTTTGGGGGTCTTCTAGTCAACCCCCTGCTCAAGCAGGAAACCCTGTATCATTTCAGACAAATGGTTGTTCAATCTCTTCCTAAAAACCTCCAATGATGGAGAACCCACTACTTCTGGAGGCAAGTTGTTCCACTGATTGTTCTAACTCTCAGGAAATTTCTCCTTATTTCTAGCTTGGTTCCCTCCTTGATTAGTTTCCCTCCATTGCTTCTTGTTCTGTCTTCAGGTGCTTTGGAGAATAGGCTGATTCCCCTTCTCTTTGTGGCAGCCTCTTAGATATTTGGAACACTGCTATCGTGTCACCCCTAGTCCTTCTTTTCATTAAACGAGACATACCCGGTTCCTGCAACTGTTCTTCATAATGAACATAGCCTCCAGTCCCCTAATCAACTTTGTTGCTCTTTTCTGCACTCTTTTTAGAGTCTCAACATCTTTTTTATATCCTGGTAGCCAAAACTGGATACAATATTCCAAGTTGGTCCTACCAAGGCAGTATAAAGTGCTACTAACACTTCACAAGATCTTGATTTTATCCCTCTGTTAATGCAGACTTGGATTGTGTTGGCTTTTTTGGCAGCTGCAGCACACTGCTGGCTCATATTTAAGTAATTGTCCACTAGGAAACCAAGATCCCTCTTACAAGTACTACTATTGAGCTGGGAACATCCTATTCTATACCTGTGCATTTGGTTTTTCTTGCATAACTGTAGAACCTTATGATTTATGTTGACTGATTATTTAGTACTCTATGATTATCACTGTTGTATCTTGTGATTTATGTTGATCACGTTGCTTGTATGTACGCTGAGAGCTTATGTACCTGAGACCAATTCCTTGTGTGTCCAATCACACTTGGCCAATAAAGAATTCTATTCTATTCTATTCTATTCTATTCTATTCTATTCTATTCTATTCTATTCTATTCTATTCTATTCCATTCCATTCCATTCTCACCACTGAATTTCATTTTATTCAAATCTATCAAGATCCTTCCATATCTTGAAACTATCTTTTGGAGTGTAGGCTACCTGCCAGATTGGCGTTGTCTGCATATTTGATGAGTCCCCTTCCATACCTTAGTTTAAGTCATTTATGAAGATATTGAAGAGTACCAGGCCTAAGACAGAGCCTTGAAGTACCCCACTGCATATAAATCAGAAAATAACAAAACGTATTATGCGCTGCAAGAGAATGCAGAAATATTGTCTACTTTTATTTGTTACAAGCTGCCTTGAGTGTTGGAATAAATGGAACAAATAGTTTTATGTCCTGTGTTTGTTGATATCCAAAAGAACCTGAGGATGAAAAGGCTGGGTGCCTACTTGCTATTTGGTGGATGTAGGCCACAAAAGTGAAAGAGGTTCCATCAGAAGAGATTCATCAAGACTGAAAGCAATCTGGCAATGGCTTGCAGAAGTATCTGGACCAAGCAACATGCAGTACAGCCTGTTCCTATAAAATCCGGCACACAGGATGAAATCATCCCCTAGGCACCTTCTGCACACACACTTGACATGATTAATTCTGCTTTCTCTGTGGTAGGGCTAATATTTTGGAACAACCTATGGTTGGAGTTAAAGGCAGACCATTCCTGATTATGGTTTTGGAGGGTATTTGAAATATACTTGTTGGAATTTAAATTATTTTAACTCAACTTTTAAATTATTTTACAATTGTTGTTTTAATAAAGTTAAAAGGTGGCTTTAACTGTATTTTTGCCATTACCTTCATCATTAATTTATATATTCCTTTCTTCAGGAGTGAAAGGCAGTTTACTCGGAGGTTTCCTTATAATTCCCACAACAATTTGGGAAGTAGCTCACCTGTCTGGAACCCGCACTGCATATCAGACATAAATACAATTGAGAGAGTCCAGAAATACTTCACAAGAAGAGTCCTTCACTCCTCTGCTCGCAATAAAATACCTTATTCCACCAGACTTGAAATATTGGGATTAGACAATTTATAACTACGTCGCCTCCGATCTGATCTAAATGAAGTTCATAAAATCATATACCAAAATGTCCTTCCTGACAATAATTACTTCAGCTTCAACCGCAGCAATACACGAGCACGTAATATATTCAAACTTAATGTAAACCACTCCAAATTCAACTGCAGAAAATACGACTTCAGCAACAGAGTGATCAATGCCTGGAATGCACTACCTGACTCTGTGGTTTCTTCCCCAAACCCCCAAAACTTTAACCTTAGACTGTCTACAGTCGACCTCTCCCCGTTTCTAAGAGGTCTGTAAGGGGTGTGCATAAGCGCACCACTGTGCCTACCGTCCCTGTCCTACTGTCCTATTGTCCTCTTTTATCAGTACTTTTTACTTATGTTATGTTTATACAAACAACTACTATCCTATACATGTTTGACAAAATAAATAAATAAATAAAAATAAATAAATAGATTGGGGCAGGGAAAAATTAATGGCCCAAGGTCACTCAGTGAATGTTCAAAGCTAAGGAAGTACTTGCACCTGGGTTTCCTCACTCCTAGGCAGTATCTTAACTGCTACACAACACTGGCAATACCTAAGCCACCTTGAGCTATTAAGTGAGTAGCCAGCAAGCAAATACTCTAAATAAACCAATGCAACAGATCTCAACCTTTTCTTCACCACCGATCCCTTTAAATACCTTTTGTGACCATGGACCCCCAAGACATAACTCAAGATTTAAATCTTAACGTTTCTTCAAGCCTCTCTGGACCCCCTGTGATGATATCCCAGCCCCCCAGGGATCTGCAGACCACAGGTTGAAAACCACTGAAGTAATGTATAAAAATGTAAAAGCTAATATCTATCCTATGAAAATCTTAGAGGGGTTTTTATCCCCAGCATCCACGTTGTCCAATTCAAGGGGCGAAAATAAAACATGTATTTTGTTTCTCTGGGTGTGGGGATGTTTTCTGAAGTCCTACAACATATTTCCTGTCAGCTCCATAAGTACAAATTTTACGTCTATGATCATTGAGCAGAGAGTTTCCAGTTGGAAGGATATGAGAGTCTGCTTTGACTTCTTACTTTCCAAATCTGAGCAAATTTTCACACTGACAATGGATAATCAGAGAATGAGCTATTCATATCAATGAATATCAAATGTCGCTGGTCTCTTTTGTGGACCATTAGAAGCTATGGTATAAGAAGTATTTACCTCATCTCGAAAAGTATATGAAAATCATGCTTCTCACATGGATGGAACAATGTGCTCTAGAAAGAAGGCTGGATTTCTGTTCAGCTAGAAATTACACTCTGCTGTTTCCAATAAAGCACAAATCTTCTCACCTGATGGCTGTTGTGCCATACCGCAAACAAAGGCTGGGCGAGTTCTGTTTACCTACTAATAATGACTCTTGAGCAACCCATCTCTGCTGTTTGTGCTGTAATGAAGTCACCAAGAATTTCTCAAATGCAGAAGCAAGTTTCTAAATAAACCGAGTCAAGTCCAGCCAGTAGAAAAACATCAATCCCTGTCTATCACAGCAGCTGCTCCACTTTGATCAAAGGGAGATGCCCTGTAGAGCAGGGATGAAGAAGGCAGGCAAAATCAGCACTGTAAGAGTTAACATTGGGGAGTTCTGTTGGCAATGCAAGTGGCTGCAGGCTTGGTCTCGCCTAGGCAATTCTGTGCTGTTCCAGGGTGTGCCCCAATGGGTCTTGCTCTGCCAACAAAGCCAGGAGGAAAGTGGGGAGTAAGTAGGGTCTTTTCTTTTGGGGAATTGGCATACAGACCAAAGTTCAAGCTATTACATGGATCCTTTAGAGCCTGTCTTCTGAGTTGGAGCTTATGTAAGCATACACGTGTGCGCATGTGTGCGCATGCGCGCGCGCACGCACACACACACACACACACGGACCTACACAGTAATCAGTTTTCAGGAGATGGGATGTCCTATTCCTGGCAGGCCATCACTGTCTGCTTCCATGTGGGCAAGTAGCCAACTGAGACAGGGAGCTGAAGTGCTCAGGCTCCTTGGTGAATATTGGGGCAGCACATCTTAATTGCTTCCTTCACCCTCCCTCAAATCAACAAGGGCAACATGTGCAGATTTGCTCCAGGGAAAATAAATCACCACCTGATACATTCATTCTCACTGCCTTGCACTTTCTTCATTTGTCATTCACAAGTTTAACTATTGTTTGTATTACAGCAGCTCCTACAGGCAGGCCCATTGTGCTGGATTTATAGGCAGAAAGACATTTATATGAGAGACATTTCCAGGACATTTATATGAGCGAACAGAATCAGATAAGGACAGGGCATTATATATATATTTATCAGCAAAAAATCCTACACACACACACACACATACACACATATATATATCCCTTTATTTTCATTTATCAGCAAAAAATCATATATATATATATATATATATATATATATATATATACACATACATACATACATACATACATACATACATACATACACAAATACATACACATGTATGTGTATATGTCTGTGTGTATATGTATATATGTATATATGTATATGTATATGTATATATGTATATGTATATGTATATGTATATGTATATGTATATGTATATGTATATGTATATGTATATGTGTATGTGTATGTGTATATATATGTATGTGTGTATATGTATATGTATATATATATGTATATGTATGTATGTATGTATGTGCATGCGTATATATATATATATATATATATATATATATATATATATATATATATATATATATATATATATATATATATATATATATACACATACACATACACATACACATACACATACACATACACATACACATATACATATACATATACATATACATATATATATATATATATATATACATATATATATATCTTACTTGAATTTAAACCTTCTCAAGGTTTTATTTATATTAATTCTACACATTGTTGCCTTATTTCTATTTGCTGCACTTTGGATGTACACCATTGACAAAGGACGATCAAAAGAGAGACTACTATATGAGCACATCCATTCCACCTCTTTAGTTACAATTCATGTTGCCCAGGAATTTGCTTGCTCTGATATGTTCTCAGGCCCACAAGTGCCCCTCCCAAAAGCCATTGATAAAAAATGAACCAAAATGAACATTCAGGGTATTGTTGCATTTGCTGTATTTAATTCATTTCCACCTAAATTAAATCAGATCAAATGTAACTTTGCTTCTGTAAGCATATACTTTCTCATCACTCAAATATCCGAAATGCCGCTGCTCTATATCTGATCTACAAATGCAGGCAACCCTCACTGACTGACTGCCTGATTTAATGGCTGTTCAAAGTATTGTTTTAAAAAAATATTTCTGACTAATTCTTGCATTTATGATTGTCACAGCATCCCACAGTCACATGATTGCCATTTGGGCACTTTGCAACCCAGGGTGCATCTACCATGATGAATCACGGTGGCGCAGTGGTTAGAGTGCAGTACTACAGGCTACTTCTGCTGACTGCCGGTTGACTGCAAATTTTGCAGTTCAAATCTCACCAGGCTCAATGTTGACTCAGCCTTCCATCCTTCAGAGGGTGGTAAAATGAGGACCCAGATTGTTGGGGGCAATATGCTGACTCTGCAAACCGCTTAGAGAGGGCTGTAAAGCATTTTAAAGCGGTATATAAGTCTAAGTGCTATTGCTATTGCTAACATCACAGCATGCTGTGGACAAGAAATCACTATTCACATGCTTCACAACCAATTGTGACAAACAAAATTAATAGATGTGGAAGTAAAATGAAAGTTGCATTCATCTGATATTTTACTTAATGACTGCAATGATTCGCCTAACAACCGAAGGGGAACACGGTTTTCTGTTTAGTGACTGTGGTGCTTAGTAATCAAGTTGCTGGTCCCAATTGTTGTCCTTAACCAAGGACTACCTGTAGTTCACATTTTAGTACATAATGGATGGAAGAAAACAATGCCAGGACTGACTCTAGTATATTAGAGTTTTCTCTACTATACAATCAATCCCTGAAACAATAAGCAGTAGTGGGTTATAAATTCTAAAACAATAAGCAGTAGTGGGTTCACACGCACTCGCATGCACAGAAGCGTCCCGGGCGGGTGGGCAGAGCCTCCCACTGCCGCCGCTACTGGTTCACCGAACCTGGCCGAACCGGGAGCCACCCACAGTTGACAATAAGGGAACAGAAATAACAATAAAAACAACAATAATTAGCAGCCTCTTTGAATTGTACAGGATATAAATACATTTAAAATGTAGATGGGAAACACATAAGAGAAAGGCAAAGATAGTTTTTATTTGGTTTTCTGTCTAAACCGTTCCCAAGAATTCTTGCAAATTCAGAATTTTGTTCCTTCTAGCCTTATTTTTTTAGAAAAGTAGGGAAAGCAAATAATTGTTAGACCAGTAGAGTGATCAGTAGAGTAGAAACATCTGAGTTCAGTGGACCTTTTTATTCCAAATGCCAAAAGAATAAGCCAAATATATTCATATAAAATAAGATCCTTGGAATTCTGCCTGGGATTTCCAGGAACATAATAAATATTTTGTTGCTCTTGGGATGAAGGCCAAAGATTGCAAGATTTCAAAGATGAGTTAAACCTCATGTCTTCAGAATCAAGAGCTCTGTGCATAGTAGATAAGAATACTCTTGCTGGAGATGGCATGGTGAAAGATAGTTCAGCATATTTTTCAAAGCATACCTATGCATACTTTCCTTCCTTCCTTCCTTCCCTCCTTCCTTCCCTCCCTCCCTCCCTTCAAAAGTAAACTTGGACTGAAGATAAACCGCTCCAAACTTAATTGCAGAAAATACAACTTCAGTAACAGAGTGATCAATGCCTGGAATGCACTATCTGACTCTGTTGTTACATCCCCAAATCCCCATAACTTTAACCTTAGACTGTCTGCTGTTGACTTCACCCCATTCCTAAGAGATCTGTAAGGGGCGTGCAAAAGCGCACCAGTGTGCCTACCGTCCCCTGTCCTACTGTCTCCATTTTTTTTCGCACCCATTTACTATGTTCATATTTATGTTTATACTATACCTGTTATCTTGTACATATTTTACAAATAAATTGTAGTAACAACAACAACAGCAACAACAACAACAACAACATTCCACAGAATGTTTGTCTTTATATCTTTTTCCATTTCCTGTTCACTTTTCTTTTTTGGAGGAAATCATTTTAAATTTAGGATTGTCTTTCTAGAATTCATGTACAGGGAACCCACAAGAATAAAGTCATCTACATCCAATTCTGAAAAATCATTAACTGAACAAACTGGTAGAAAGTGCCGTGGTGGTGCAGTGGTTAGAATGCAGTATTGCAGGCTAATTCAGCATTCCGACTGCCAGGAGTTCAATCCTGGCTGGTTCAAGGTTGACTCAGCCTTCCATCCTTCCGAAGTCAGTAAAATAAGGACCCAGAATAGTTTATGCCCAACAGTGGAAGAGTGAAAACACACTTAAAGAAAGGGAAATAATAAAGAAAATACTTGGTTGTGCAGAATGTGATAGACTGACACTAGAACTGAAAAATAAGGAAGAGACAGAATACTATGAGATTTGGAATAGATTTTACCAATGGTTAGATTCAAGGAATAGAAGTTGGAACGAGTAAGAACAAGGATGTATATCCACTGCAACTAAAATAGGGAAATAAAAAACCTCAACCCTACCCCCAACTCCATCAAACCAGCGTACTACCGAAGGTTCCACAGGAGATAGAGCAGGTGGAACTTCCAGTACACAAATGACATCGACAACTCAAGCATCACTGCAGGAGATGATGATTAAAATGCAGGAGTCCATTGACAGAAACTACAACCACATGAGAGGGACAATAGGAGAGGTGAGGGACGATATCAAAAAGGTGGATGACAGGGTGGGAAAACTAGATGAGAGATTGGAATCAATTCAAGGAGAACTGGCAAACAATGTACAGAGAATAAAAAAAATAGAGGAACATAATGAGAGGATTGAACTTAGACTTCAAGTTGCAGAGAATAAAACAGATATAATAAACAGGGATCTCGAAGAGGCAATTTTAAATCTAGAGCTTGAAAAATCGGCCTTCTTTCTTAGATTTCAAAATGTTACTGAAAGTAAAGATGAGAACTTGCCGGAGGTCATGGCGCAAATAATTGCTAGTATGACAAATAGAACACTACAGGAAACAATAATGGATATGGATGAAATATATAGACTGAATACGAGCTATGCCCGAAAGAACAGACTACCGAAAGAAGTACATATTAGATTTACCAAAAGAATAGTTAGAGATGAAATTTATAACTTATCGAAAGAAAATACAGTCACACATAACGGTAAAGAGATACTAGTACTTAGACAAATACCAAGACGTGTAAGGGAAAAAAGGCGGCCCTATCAATTCTTATCCACCAAACTGAATAGACATAGGATATCCTTCAGGTGGCTATTACCTGAAGGAATGCTAATAACCCTACTGGATAAAAAACATAAACTCACAACAATAGAAGATGCCAGAGACTTTTACGAGCAGTATATTAAAGTAGTAGAGGAACATGAAACAAAGGCAGAGGGGGAAAGGGAGAGCTTGGAGGAGATAAGTTCAGAAGAAAATTTACTGCAAAAAGAAGAAAGTGTGAGGACGGTGGTAGTTAATTATGGTAGAGATGGTGCGACAACGAGAGCACAGGCCGAGGCAAAGAGAGCAAAACCAAGGGAAACCACTAACTGAACAGACAGTAAATCTGCTATCCCTGAACATAAATGGACTAAACTCGCCCACAAAAAGGAAAAAATTTTTCCACAAACTACTAAATCAAAATGCAGACATTATCTGTCTACAAGAAACACACATTAAAAAAGAACAACATCAGATTTTGGAATTCCCAAAGTTAGGGAAACTATTCACAGCATTATCTACACATAAGAAGCGTGGAATAGCAATATATACAAAAGCATGGTTGAATCCAAAACTACTATATTCAGATGAGGACGGTAGAACACTGATAATACAAACAAAAAATGGAAGCAAATCTGTAACGATAGTGGTTATATATGCCCCAAATATAAATCAATCAGCCTTTTTCTCCAGCTTACATAAAAAATTACTAGAAATACAGTGGGAGAAATTATTGATAATAGGCGATTTCAATGCAGTCGTGGATAGGAAAAAGGACTACAAAGGTACCAATAAGAAAAAAGCAAGAAGAGTACTACCGGCATCATTTGCTCAATTGGCAACAGAATTTAATTTAAAAGACAGTTGGCGATACCAAAATCCAGACAGCAGGCACTATACCTTCTTTTCATTTCCACACAAATCATGGTCGAGGATTGATATGGCCTGGGCAAATGGGGAATTCTTAAACGATTTGGCTGAGTCTGAAATTCTTCCAAACGCCTGGGCCGACCACAATCCTTTATGGATAAAATGGAAAGAGCCAAATAGTAAAATAAGAGTAAGATGGACCTTAAACCAAACAATAACAAAGGAAAAAGATTATATTAAAATGATGCAGAAAGAATTAGATATCTTTTTTCAGATTAACACTAAAGAACAGACTTCCCTAAGAACTCTATGGGATACAACGAAGGCATACATAAGGGGGCTGTCCATAGCTTACTTGGCCAAACGTAATAAAGAGAGAAATAACAAATTAAATACATTAACAACTAAATTGCACAAATTAGAGAAAACATTGCAAGAAGACCCCAAAGATGCTAAAACATTAGAGGACCTAAATATAACCAGGCATAAAATAAACTTGATAACGCAAGAGCAATTGGCCAGGAAACTTAAATTAGCAAAACAAAACTATTTCGAATCAGCCAACAAACCAGGAAGATGGCTCGCTTATAAACTTGCAAAAGAAAAAGCAGATAGAACAATTGACGCTCTTCAGGACCAAAATGGGGAAGTACATACTAGAATCACTGAGAAAAAAAATATAATTAAACCTTTTATACCGACCTTTACAAACAGGAAGACCCAAAAGACGAAGCAATTAAAGAATATCTCAATGAAAACAATTTGCCAATCGTGCTGGAGGAGGACAGGAATATGCTAAATGACAAGATTACTCTAATAGAATTAAGAAATGCCTTCGGTAAACAAAAGAACAATAAATCACCAGGTCCGGACGGTATCCCATTCGAAATATACAAAAATCTACAAAGCTCATTAGAACTAGTAATGTTAGACTTATTTAATGAAACAATGGAAAAAGGGGAACTACCCGAGTCCTGGAAAGAAGCATATTTAACTCTGATACCCAAGGAAGATTTGAGCAAACAAAACATTAAAAATTATAGACCGATTTCATTACTAAATACGGATTACAAGATACTCGCATCAATAATGGCTGAACGATTCAAAAAATTTTTAAATCGGATTATCCATTCAGATCAAAACGGTTTTTTACCCCACAGACAGATAAGGAACAATACCAGAATAATACTCAATATACTAGAATACTACGATATACACATAGATAAACAACTAGCGCTTATCTTTGTCGACGCCCAAAAAGCGTTCGACAACCTTTACTGGCAATTTTTTATTATGCAACTAGAAAAAATGAAATTTGGCGAAAAATTTATAGGGTTGATCAGAGCTATATATAGTACCCAAACAGCAAAAATAATAGTAAATAACGATATCACAGAGAAAATTGATATTAAAAAAGGAGTACGTCAAGGATGCCCGTTAGCCCCATTAATTTTCATATTAGCATTAGAAAGCCTACTGAGGAAAGTAAGAAGCATGCAAGAGATAAAAGGTCTAAAAATCAGGAAGGAGGAATTCAAACTTCAAGCCTTCGCTGACGATATGACATTTATAATTGAAGAACCTCTAGACACCGGCCCGACTCTAATCAAAGAAATTGAAAAATTTGGAAAGGCGGCAGGCCTAAAAATTAATAAGGAAAAAACAAAAATAATAACTAAAAACATGACACCAAAACAAAATACCAAATTGGAAAATTTATTAGGCATGAAAATAGTTAAAAGAGTTAAATATCTTGGGATATGGCTCACCGCAAGATGTAGTTCATTAAAGGAGGATAATTATATAAAACTAATACAGAAAATTAGTAAGGACCTTGACGGATGGTCAAAACTTCAATTATCATTTATGGGTAAAATCGCGACAATCAAAATGAACATCTTACCCAAGATCTTATTCCTATTCCAGGTAATTCCAATAAAGTTGAACAAAACAGTTTTTTCAAATTTAAATAAAATGATACACAAATTCATATGGGCCAAAAGAAAAGCGAGGATCAAACTGAAACTTCTTCAAGACCATAGGAGGAGAGGAGGATTTGGTCTCCCTAACTGGGAGCTATACCACCAATCTGCTACACTCAATTGGATGAGGGAATGGATTACACTCAAAAATAGAAGGATATTAACTCTAGAGGGTTTCGATTTGCAGATAGGTTGGCACGCCTTCTTATGGGGGGACACCTATAAAACACATACATATTTCCGCCGACATTATATAAGAAAGAATCTATTAGACACATGGTTAACAATAAGGAAGGACCATTATAGAAGTGTTCCAAAATGGATATCACCAACTGAAGCAATTATATACCCGAACCTTTTAGACGTAAATAAGATTATAACATATCAACAACTCCTAGATGAACACAATGAGATGTTCTCAAAACAAGAACTTAAAGAAAAAGGAATAGACCTTGATTGGTGGCACTATTTACAGGTCAAATCAAAATATAATAAAGATAAAATAAAATACGGATTTCAAAAAAAATGTGACTTAGATAGAATATTAATGGGCAAGGACCAAAAAATGATTTCCAAATTATATAATTTCCTACTCCAATATAACTTATTCGAAGAGGTGGTAAAAGGCTCAATGATTGCGTGGGCACAAAACTTTGGTTATTCAATTAATTTAAACGAATGGGAAAAAATTTGGTCTATAAATTATAAACTAACACTGGCGATACCATACAAAGAAAACATATACAAAATGTTTTACCGGTGGCACCTTCCCCCAGCACGACTGGCAAAAATGTTCCCGAAACTTTCCCCAAAGTGCTGGAAGTGTAAAGAAGGTATAGGAACATACTACCATCTATGCCCCAAAGTGAAAAACTTTTGGATTAAGATCAAAAACTGCCTTGAACAAATAATCTCAAAAACGATCCCCCTAATAGGAGCTTTTCCTATTAGGTATCTTCAGGGAAAAAATGACGAATGAAGACAGATATATAATTTTACACATTACAACAGCCGCAAGAATTATATATGCGCAGACTTGGAAAACCGAAAAAATCCCAACTACGTTAAATCTCATTAATAAAGTATTTGAATGCGCAGAACTTAGTAGGATGTCACTGGAAATGCAAGACAAAGATGACTCTGAATTCTATAAAACTTGGGACAGGTGGTATAACTGGCTTAACCAAAATAAATATCAAAAATTGCTATAATTATGTGTCATGATCCTAGACACACTATGAGTCATGATCTTAGACAGTATAAATAATAACAAATGTCTACTTTTTCGCAAAGACCGGAACAAAATATCAGAATGTATACAATTTTACAAGATTATAAAATATTAATCAAGCTGAACAAAAGAACCATTGTTGAAAAAGGGAAAATTGTTTTATTGTAATGATAATAGATTGAACACAATATAACAAGAGAAAAGAATAAGGAAAATATTGGAAGATATAAGAAAGATAATGATGTAAATAATAACTATAAAGATTAAACATGTTTTTGTATCACTAGGCTGTAAAAGGATAGCGTCGACGAGATGGTTGACATGTATGTTCAATGTTCAATGTTTTCTATACTCAAAGATATTTCTTACTTATTCTTACATATGTTTATACATGTTTTTATGTTTGTTTGGATGTTTGTTTGTCCTTTTTATATAATTAATAAAGATTATTTTATAAAAAAAAAAGAACAAGGATGTATAGATAGAAACAAAAGGCAATATATGCAATATAGTATATAAATGTAAGCGTGCATAAGAGGTTAAGTATGTGTATATAATTTGTAAGTAGCAATGTATATTGAATACAGAAGAGACTTGTGTTATACTTCATATGGCGGAGATATTGCCAAGACGGTTCCACTATGTACATTTTTTTTTCTTTTTAACAATATTTTTTTTTTAAAAAGGTTGATTCGGCCTTCCATTCTTCCGAAGTCAGTAAAATAAGGACCCAGATTGTTGCTGACTCTAAACCACTTAGAGAGGGCTATACAGACTATGAAGCAGTATATAAGTCTAAGTGCTATTGCTAAGGAAAAAACTGATAACCACAAAATAAAAGTTCTTAAATTTATTTATTTAATTATTAAGCTTTTATGCCATCCATCTTGTGAGGCTACTCTAGGCAAGCTACCTTGAGGCCTATTCAGGGGAGTTTCTAATTTCCAGTCATCCTCTTTCGCCTTTTAAAAAATAATAATTTCAGTTTCCATTTCTGGTATGTGTACCTTTTTAGCTTAGATCTTTGTTAATTCTTTGGTATGGGGTTCAAGCTTGCGCTACCTTTGTTGTTTCATACTGCAATTGTTGGCAAACACATTTTTAAAAGAAGGCCTTACCTTAGAGAGTTATTTTTTTTCCTGTGGCAGGGTAGAAATATCTTCACTAAGTAAGTAAATCAACGCCTCCTTTGCCTTCCAAAGTGCAGGACAGAAAATAATATAAGTTATAGAAAGGCAGATTTCAACTGAATGTTAGAGGAAACTAAGAACAGTTTGATTGTGGAACCAATTATACAAAGATGGGTTTCTTTTCAGAGCATGTATTCACCCAAGGACTGCTAGGCTACCAACCTTCTGAGGTGTTTTAATTTGAATAAGGGGCTACATTGAATAAGGGGATAGATTGGGTGGCCTAAATGGCCCTTTCCATCTCTGTATGGTATGAAATCAGATTTTCATCTAGCAGAAACAAACATAATTAATTCATGAAAGAACGCTGTGGCATCTTAAAGTCTAATGAGTGTATTAGGTGATAATAAATGAGATCATTTATAAAGTGCCGTATGACTCCTTGCTCTGCTAGCAGTCAAAGGTTAATGTGGCTACCACATTCTAAGCAAATTAAGCCACTCTAATAAGCCTGTGTGGTACAGTCACAAACTGCCTTGTTATAAATGTCACAAAAATCTGTTCAGCGCATCAAAATGCAATAATGATACAGTTCTCTCTTTTAGTTAATTTGCTTCACTTTGACAGTACATCTAGCAAATGGGCACATCCAGTAAATGCTGTTGTACATATACTGAAGCCAGGGACAGGTTCCTAATTTTTTACTACCACTCTGTGGGCGTGGCTTATTTTGTGGGTGTGGCTTGCCAGCCATGTGACCAGGTGGGTGTGGCTTGCCGGCCATATATTAGTTATTTCAGAGAGATGTTACTACTATTTTTGCTATTTTATACCTTACATGAAAAGCTTTGCATACAAAGTGTGTGTTACACCATGGCAACACAGCAACCTTTATATGCAGAAAATGCTATAGTTAAAAGACAAGCAAGTCTCATACAGCATTTTTGGTTTCAGTCATGGATTCCTTAGACGAAAATATTGAGGACTGTTAAAAGAACAGTATCTTTTAACAGTCCTCAATGTTTTCGTCTAAAGAATAACAGTATAAAACTGTATAAAATTAACAGTATAAAAGGTTAAGCTTTCGGAAAACGCCCACTTTGGGAAGCTTTAGGCAAAAGCGAAGGAAAAGTGTCAAATGCGACCGCACCGGTACTGTGACGTCACCAGCGGGCCGCTACCGGTGCTATAGAGTGGACCGCACTGGTAGGAACCCACCACTGACTGAAGCCTCTTTCAATGCTCTCAGAAGTGCTCAAGAAGGCAGGAGGAATAACACCAACTGAATCACCGTGGTAATTTTGTTTCATATTTTAGATCAGGGTTATGATGATATTCCAGTTGGTGATTGAAACATCATCAATGCAAAGAAATCTGTAAAGCTTGGCACAGCCCTGCTTCCTAACATTTCCTCATCATCATCTTAGAACATAGAATGTGTTCTATGTGCTAATGTTCTATGTTCATCTTGAGACTTGTATCCAACATCACCCCTTAGACCAGAGGTCTTCAAACTTGGCAACTTTAAGACTTGTGGACTTCAACTCCCAAAATTCTCCAGCCAGCTATGCTGGCTGGAGAATTCTGGGAGTTAAAGTCCACAAGTCTTAAAGTTGCCAAGTTTGAGGACCCCTGCCTTAAACTGATCCTTTGTGTTCAAAATCCTTTCTGGCAAAATTTCAGCCCAATGAACAAATATTTTGGATCAACCGCCACAAAAATATACTAAGTAAAAGCCTATGTCTCAGCTATTCAATTTCAGCAAATATTAATTTGAACATCTCTTATCTAAAGCACAAGAGTAAATTAAAATGAATGCTGCTCTTAATCTTAGCATCTGATTATTTCCATGGAGCAAATGGAATGAATTCCATTTAGTACTGCTGGTACATCAACAGCGTTCCTGGTTTTGCTTCTGTAGTTAGGGAAACTTAAAAATCTAATAACGGAGATAGAAAGATAGAGAGTTAATTTTCCATTTTAATGAGAAGGGAAAAAACTTCTTTTAAAGCTGCATGCGTGCAGGAGTGGACTGATCTGTACAAATGGACTAACCATTTTTTCAAAAGGAGAAACACAGCATATTTTATTTTAAACCCCCCCCCCCCTTCAGCTCATCTGCATTTAGGCAGGAAAAAATATGAGGAACAAGTACATGGCTTGGCTTGGCTTGGCTTGGCTTGGCTTGGCAGTAATACCTGTGAAAGCAATCTGGGCATTCTTGTCAACAGATTAAACATAAGCCCATGGTGTGATGCAGCTGCTAAAATAGGAAAATGAAGCATAGAATTGAGATCAGAGGAAGTAACTGTATCACACTGTTCTACCTCGATCAGATCTATTGGGAGAATTGTGTCCAATTCTAGTCCCTACAATGCAAAAAGGACCATAACAAATTGAAGCAATTTCAGTGAAAGGGCCATCAAAATGGTGAAGAGTCTGTAAACTAAATTTTATAAAGAATGGTTAAAAGTTCTGGGTGCTTTTAGCCTACAGGAAAAAAAATATTGAAGATTGAAATGATTGCATCTAGAATACCTGAAAGGTTATCATACAGATGAAGAAGTAATTTGTTGTGCTGCAAGTGAGAACTCTGAATTGATTTGCTCTATGAACTATTTATTTGTTTTCTTATTCATGGTGTTTTCAGGGCTGTTCTCCAACAAAGCTCAAAAGTGTCAATACTCTTTATATCCTGATTCTTCAAAGTCCAATACTCACTTCCATTGAGTGTCACATAGAAAACCATCGGCTGCATAATTCTTATCTGTGAACCTACATCATGGAATCTGAATATCTGTTCCAAGGAATTCATTGTTATCAGGCAAAGGGCTATCATACAATATCAATCTTGACCGTTGGCTCCCTTACAGTTGACAGTCAATCCTAAAAGGCAGAAGCTATCCACAATTTTAAAATGGTCATTACCATTTTTGAGGCTGGTTGCAGAGGTGGGTTCCTACCGGTTCTAACCAGTTCTTTAGAACCGTTAGTAAAGCAGTGATGACGTCACAGAGCCAGTTCTGTCGGTGCCGGTCCGTGGGCGCTGCCATCTTGGATTTTGCTTCTGCGCATGTGCAGAAGCTATTTTTTTATTGCTGCGGGGGGGGGGGTAGGCATGTGCGCAAAGTGTGTGTGTACCCAGCACAATCCTGAGCGAACCGGCAGCAAAACGATTCACAACCCACCCCTGGCTGGTTGCCATATCTGTTGTTATTGTCTTGGTCTTCTTTACATTTAATCTTAGTCCCATTTTTCCACTTTGCAACTTGACTTTCATTATGGAGCGTCCAGTTCATTTGCATTTTCAGCTATGAGAGTAGTATTATTAACATAGCATGGGTTATGTCCCCCCCTTAGCAATGGTTTTTATCATCCTTCACAGAGAAGAGCATAGCAAATATAAGCCATTACTGTTTGCATTAGATTTGGAAAAAGTATAGTTCTTATTTGAGGAAAAAGCAATTTAGTATATGTTGAAATTGAGCATGGAAAGAAAAGCATCATTCATTTGAGCGCCTCTTATACTTAAGTGCACCTGTTGAGGTAAGCACAACATTACTCAGCCTTTGGCTCAAAGACAAAACATCCTTGCTATGCACTTGAAAAAACAAATTTTGTCCCCATAATATTCCTCAGCTTCAGATTTCATTGGTTGTCAATTACAGCCCAAAGTACATGGAAATATTGCAACATTAAAAAAAAAAAACCCACGAAAGAATCACCTGTTCTTTTTTGACTCACATTACGAAAATATGTCTACACACGACACTTAGCCAGTTGTACATCATTACTACTAAACTCTGAAAGAATGTAAAAAGAGCCCCACTGGTTTCCTTTCAGATCATTATGGGCTTGTTCTTACTGAGTATCAAACCAAACAGATGCCAGAACATTGAGTATGGGGCCTCTAGATCAGGGGTATCAAACTTGCGGCTTCACAGCGGCATCACGTGACGTCTCAGGACTTCCCCCCCTTTGCTAAACTGGGCATGGGTGTGGCCAGCATGTGACGCATCCGGCCCGTGGCCGCTGGTTTGACAGCCCTGCTCTAGATCAGTGGTTCCCAAACCACTGATCAGTCCACTGCCCCCTTGGTGCTACTAACTCATCCTCAGTGCCCCCACCCCCACCCTCTTCAGGTGGGCATGGCTTGGTGGTCAGGTGACCGGGTGGGCATGGTCAACTTGTAAAATGTGGTTAAACTCACTTAACAATGCTCTTGCTTAGCAACCAAAATTTTGGGCTCAATTGTGGTCATAAGTCTTTCTTTCTTTCTTTCTTTCTTTCTTTCTTTCTTTCTTTCTTTCTTTCTTTCTTTCTTTCTTTCTTTCTTTCTTTCTTTTTATATTTGGATGAGAGAAAATGAGGGCATCCCTGAATGTGTGAATGCACATAAGAAACATCCATGCCTTTTCCAATCTTCTTTCTTTCTTTCTTTCTTTCTTTCTTTCTTTCTTTCTTTCTTTCTTTCTTTCTTTCTTTCTTTCTTTCTTTCTTTCTTTCTTTCTTTCTTTCTTTCTTTCTTTCTTTCTTTCTCTTTCTCTCTTCTCGGTGGCGGGAGAAGGATGAAAGTGCTCTGGCCGGCGCTCACCTCCGAGCCTCGCTTCCTGGCGAGGCTCGGAGGTGGCCCGGCAGATGGGCTTGGAGATGGCCCATCTGCCGGCTCTCCAGGCAACGCCACTTTCTCCCTGTCCCACCAAGGTCCCTGCCAGCCCGGAGGCCGGCGGACCCCTGAGGCCAGTGGAGCTCTGTAGGTGTGCGTCACAATGCTTCCAGGCCCATAAAGGTCCTGGAGCCAAAGCTGGGAAGGCGAGAGAGGTGACGCCGGCAGCAACTGCACTCTGGCCCAGCAGCAGCGCATCCCACCATGTGCCGGCCAGGAGTGCAGTCTCCGGGATGGTGGGGGCCTTGGTGGGCATCTCCCAGGAAATTCACGGGAAGTGGCAGCAGGTGGAACTGGGCAGGGTGGAGCCAACAGTGCAGCAGCGCTTGGTGAGAAAGGCTGGGTGGGGAGCTGTGGACGATTGTCTCATTCATGGTGCCATGGGGCGGATGGGCTGGAAGAAGCACAGTTGAGCAGGGCCGGGTCAGTGCAGCCTATTGTGCCTTCTCTTGCCCCGCTCTCCATCCTGGAGGGCCGCGCATCCCCCCACCAATCCTCCGTACAAACCACCCGCCCCATTTCTGCAAAGGCAGAGCCCTGCAGGGCGATCTAAAGAAGGGAGGGGGATGATGTAGAAAAGACCGCCTTCCACCCATGCCTCACGTGCCAGCTCCGCGGGACTTGGAGCTCCGAAGCAGCCCAATTGCTTCCAACCCGGCGCTGCGGCCCGAGTTCCCAGAGTAGTGCTGGCAGTCGGCTGGGCCGATCCACAAAGAGAGCAGGCAGGTGGCCAGGTGAGAACCAGTGAGCTGCTTCAGAGCCCCAAGTGTCACGGAGTCGGCACGGGTGGAAGGCGGCTTTTTCTGCAGCATCCACCTCCCATCTTTGGATTGTCCTGCAAGGGGGGGCTCTGCCTTTGCAGAAACGGGGCAGGCCCATGTGCAGCAGCCCCGGGACATCCACTTGCCCTTCTGCTGCCCCTCTCAGTGTCTGCATTTCCACCAAGGGCTGCCCGCCCATCAACTGGCCGGGCCGGGCTGGACGCCAACCTCGGAAGGCAAGCGGGCATGAGGGACCACCAGGAAGGTCGCCAAGCATGGCAGGGCTTTGGGAGAGTAGGCTGCTACCTCCCTTCCCCGCCGCCCTGACATGCTTTCCTGCCTTCCACACGGCCTCTTAGCGCCCTCTGCCACACCCCTTGCCTCTTAGCACCCCTTTAAGTTATCCCACAGCCCCCCAGGGGGTGGTACCAGTAGTGGGTTCCTACTGGTGCGCTCTTGGCTGTCCGTCGCCGCCGAGCTGAAGAAGCTGGCGGCATTCGCTGCGCGGGGCTTCCCCCGCCCGCTTTCCTGGGACGCCGGGATGCCGCCATTTGCGTTCTTCTGCCCTCTGCGCAAGCAGCGCTTGCACAGAGGGCAAAAGAACGCAAATGGCGGCGTCCCAGCATCCCGGGAAAGCGGGCGGGGGAAGCCCCACGCCGCGAACACCGCCAGCTTCTTCGGCTCGGCGGCGACGGACAGCCAAGAGCGCACCGGTAGGAACCCACTACTGGGTGGTACCACCCACTTTGGTAACCACTGCTCTAGATGACTAGCTGGCGAACTGAAAATGAGGCATCTTGTGTTCAGTAAGATATAACAGAATAACAGAGTTGGAAGGGACCTTAGAAGTTTTCTAGTTCAACCCCCTGCTCAGACAAATTTCAGACATATTGTTATCCAATCTCTTCTTTAAAACCTACAGTGTTGGAGCCCCCATAGCTTCTGAAGGCAAGGTGTTTCACTGTTTAATTCCTCTGTCAGCAAAAATACCTGGACAAAGTTAGACACACCTTTATCCCAAAGAACTTTATTTAAAACTTAAGTTTAATTATCATATGATTTCAATAATACTTTAATGCATTTAATATTGAAGGAGCCAATTGACACAAGTCCCTAGTCTTATGCTCTCTTTTCTTAAACGATCCAAAGGTTTGCAGACCACATGAAGTTTCAAAATGCTACCTTGAAAAAAGTTATTTGTTAGGAGCTTTTAATAAGTATTAACATTCCTTTGAACATTTATATATAATTACAAATGGACTCTTTTCAAATTATTCCAAGGAGAACATTTTTAAACAAATTCCAAGTTTCGTTATTGGTTTTCTCTTCACTGCAGAGTTTACTATTATTTTTCATTTCACTTTTAGTTTCTTTATTAGCTAGTAATTAACTTCCAGGATTGAAATAGGATATAAATATAACAAACAAATAACAATCCCTGATTTCAAGATCCTATAGCTATTACAATGCTACAATCCCTTATCTGTACAATGCACAGTTCACACCACAATTTCTGATACACTGCCCCAGTGTGAAACTACCTGTATATTAACCTCTGGTTTTAGTAAAATCTATGGAGATGCTGGAACATACAGTAGAATAAATTTGATTATGAGATGAATAAGAGAGGATAAATTGACAGTAAATCCAGGGAGGTGCTGTTAGTTAAGAGAAAACAAGACTCAGAGATCAGAATCAACTTCTGCAGGATAGGGCAACACATAACTTGAAGAACTGTATACTCGGAATCTTCATTGACTGTCAGTTGCTACTAAGCAATAACAATAGACGTACAGTATATGCCACTTCATAGTGCTTTTACAGCCCTCTCCAAGCAATTTAGAGTCAGCATATAGCCCCCAACAATCTGGGTCCTCATTTTACCAGGTTCAGAAGGATGGAAGGCTGAGTCAAATTTGAGCCGGTCAGAACTGAAATCCTGTCACGGAGCAGTGAGTTAGCCTGCAATACTGCTAGTATTGCTAGTAGCAGCTATAAGAAAGTCAATCAAATCTAGTGATTCAGATGAAATCACTCCTTAAACAGTAAGATTTTCAACAGATAGTCATACCTGACTTCCATTTTGAATACTGCAATAGACCAATAGTGTAAGAACTTATGTTAAAAAATATCCACAGGCTTCACTTGTTGCAAAATGTGGCCACTGGCAACTAACCAATACATATTACCTATATTGAATATGATACCCATATGAATGGTTTCCAGCAGTTTCCCAGCTATAATTTTATGTTGACCTGAAAAGACCTATATAAGACTATCTGACTGACTACTTCCCCAATGTCAACCTATCCAGATGTTAAGATCTGAAGGAGGGGGTCTTTTGAAAATGCCCTCATGTTGTTTCTCATAGAGTGGCATTGCACCAATGATAATGTGACTCATACAAGATCAGTAAGAAAAGACATAAGGTAAGACCTACACACCACTTGTCTTCTTGGTTGGTATGAGCTGGAAAGTTTTGTGTGGATTGCCTGCAATTTCATTTTTTCCTTATTAAATCTATTTTTCTCAACTACTGCTTTTTTAACCATACTTTATTTCAAGAAGGAAAATTGCTATGAAAAGTGTTGTATTTCTTCCTGCATTTCTGACAGTGACTAAGACTTTTCTTAATTGATCTCAATATTGTGTTTTGGAAACATGTAATGTTAGTTACATTTCCTTCCTGCAGGTTAGAGATTCCCTCTATTAACTCAGTATATAGAATTCTTTATAGAATAGAATTCTTTATTGGCCAAGTGTGATTGGACACACAAGGGATTTGTCTTTGGTGCGTATGCTCTCAGTGTACATAAAAGAAAAGATACATTGGTCAAGAATGGTTGTCATAGGGTTCAAGTAAGCAATCAGGAAACAATCAATATTAATATAAATCATAAGGATACAAGCAACAAGTTACAGTCATACAGTCATAAGTGGGAGGAGATGAGTGATAGGAACGATGAGAAGACTAATATTAATAGTAATGCAGCCTAGTGAATAGTTTGACAGTGGTGAGGGAATTATTTGTTTAGCAGAGTGATGGCGTTCGGGAAAAAACTGTTCTTGTGTCTAGTTGTCTTGGTGTGCAGTGCTCTATAGCGATGTTTTGAGGGTAGGAGTTGGAGCAATTTATGTCCAGGATGCGAGGGGTCATCTATTTCTTTAGTGAAATAAAAGCACAGACATACTTGATACAGAGATGAGTGGATGAAAACCCTGAAATACTTCATGATATGAATCAATGTTACTGAATTGCAGAGGTGAAAGACCATTGATGCTCACACAGTTTAATGGGCTTCATAATACACTTCAAAAGGAAGTTCAGATTGCCCATTTAAGCTTGCAGAGGCTTTGAAAATCAGCATGGTAGAATGCTGGAAAATTACAATCTGCCACATTTTTGGCCTCTTGAATGAGCACAATTGTTGCCATAGAGATCCCCCATATTTCTTGCTCTCTCACATGTAAATTATCAGTCAATAGCAATATTGTATTTAAATACCCTGGTACAACTTCTATAACTGGGTGAAAGAATTAGTAAGGGAAATCTGGAATAAGGCCTTTACAATCACCCATTCAGGCTGAGGATTATGTGTGCCACATGACTGACTTTACACATAAGAAAGAATTGTAGGAACTTTTCGATGTTTTGGATTTCCTATTATCCTTTCAGATATGGCCTTTTCCCATCTGCCTTTGGATAAAATATGAAAAATCTCTGTACTTGGCAGAATGAAGATATGATGCACTTTATAAAGATGAAGAATGCATGGCCCATTGAACAATTGAACTCTGTTGTCACATGCAGAACTGCTCAAACCCAAATAGGACAGGCCAATTAATAATGCATGACATGGGGTGACATGATAGCATTCTTCCAATATTTAAGGGGCTGTCACAAAGAAACCTATTCACCAAAGCACCTGAAGGCAAGTAATGGATGGAAACGTATCAAAGAGAGATCCCACCCAGAACTAAGGATAAATTTCCTGACAGTGAGAACAATTAATCGGTGGAACAGCTTGCCTTCAGAGGTTGTGGGTGGGTATGCCATCACTGGTGGTTTTTAAGAAAAGATTTGACAGTCATTTGTCTGAAATGGTGTAGGACAGTGGTGGCGAACCTTTTTCGGCTCGCGTGCCAAAAAGGGGGGGGCGCGCTCGCACGCGCTCGCATGCCCACACCCATTCCCTCCCCCCACGCATGTGCACAACACCCTCCCCCTGCTGCCCCCTGCGCATGCGCACACACACCCCTACCCCTGCGCAAAGGCTTACCGGAGCCTGGGACGACGAAACTGGCAAACCGGAAGTGCGAAAAAACGCACTTCCGGTTTGCCGGTATGCTGTTTTTTGCACTCCGGAGGGTTCAGGGAAGCTCCCTGAAGCTCCGGAATGCAAAAAACTACAAAACGGACAAACCAGAAGTGCGGAAAAGTGCACTTCCGGTTTGT
This sequence comes from Diadophis punctatus similis, assembly GCA_023053685.1. Lineage (NCBI taxonomy): Eukaryota > Metazoa > Chordata > Lepidosauria > Squamata > Dipsadidae > Diadophis > Diadophis punctatus. The sequence goes on from JALIGW010000002.1 coordinate 193,020,531, forward strand.
CCGTTTTGAATTTTTTTGCATTCTGGAGCTTCAGGGAGCTTCCCTGAACCCTCCGGAGTGCAAAAAACAGCACACCGGCAAACCGGAAGTGCGTTTTTTCGCACTTCCGGTTTGCCGGTGGGAAACCCTCGCGTGCCGGCTTCTATGGCTCCGCGTGCCACCTCTGGCACGCGTGCCATAGGTTCGCCACCACAGGTGTAGGATCTTCTGCTTGAGCAGCAGATTGGACCAGAAGACTTCCAGAGTCCCTTCCAACTCTGTTTTTCTTTATCATTTTATTATATACTGTAGTTTGACTCATCTACTATTTACTCATCTTGATTGCTTTTCTCTCTCAGCCTAATCATAGTTGAGCCTTTGTGCTACCGTGGCAGTATTGAAAGATTTAATATGTACCTTTTGGGGCTTCTGCTCTTTCAACAACTGGCTTGCTGGCAAAAATTGAGCAGAAGACTACAATGTTGTTGCTCTGCTATGGCAGGAAAGCTTCAAAGGCTTGCACCTATGGAAGACAATGAATTATGGGTACTGGATCCAAGGCACTTTGCAAAAACCTCTCCAGAAGCCATTCCAATACCTTTCTTTTGAGAGTCTTAAGAACTCAGCTTCCATAATTTCCATTGTACTGATTTAGCACAGTTATAACTTGATTTAACATAATCCTAATTTGCTTCTTGGTAACTTGTTTTTTTGTTTATTTTCTAAGGCCCATAATTCCAGACCTGCCTGTTAGCATCACTGGTTTTCAGAATTATAATTTAAAATTAATAGCCATGAACCGATCCAAATGTTTGCATCTGGCAAAAATACCAGCTAGTCTTCAATACTGCATACATTTTAGTCACTCTCTTTCCTTTTCCTTCCCTCTTAGGCAAGTAGATACTATATTGTTTTACAAAGCTTTCAACATGCATATTTAATGAATTTCATGTTACTGTTAAAATCTATGTGAAACAGTTTTCCAGAATTCTGCCTGAAAGAGAAGAGATAACCAGAGACTGCTGTGCTGTAATAAGATCCCAATTTCATTCTTCCAGGACTTGGATAGCCTGCTGTTGAGAGCCAAAGAAACAGCTCATATGAAAGGAAGTGAAAACTGTTTTTATTGGCTAGAGTTTCTGGATTTTTGAAAGAAAAATGAATATTTCCTCACAGTGCAGAAGCTCAATATTTTGGCATTGTACCCCAGCAAAAAATCACACTAACAAAAATTAATATCATTGTTTTTTATGAGAAAAACTTCATGATATCTAATGTTTGCACTTGCATCAATTCCAGGAAATGTTTTATTTTCATTCTTACTTTATAGAGAAAATCTGAGGAAAATTTTTGTTACCTCATTTTTTTTATGCAGATGAGTTGATTAATATAGGATTATTCATAATTTGATCTACTATATGCTGTACATTTGCAGCAGACTGAATGCACTCTTTACCTCATCAGATATCTTTGGCAAACTAAAGGAAATGCAGGAAACTGCATACATTTTCCACTTAGTTCCCAGAATTCAGTGTCAGGTGATTGTGCCAAATGGGAATTAGAGAAATCTCAAAATATCTGGAAAGTTTCAAGTTGAAATGGAAAAGGTTGCCATATGTTAGTCAATTTGCCTTGACCAGACTTTTCCATTTCTAGCAGCTGTGACCTAATAGCACTAAAACCATAATGTTAGAATTATTAGAATTAGAATTATTAGAATTAGAATTCTTTATTGGCCAAGTGTGATTGGATACACAAGGAATTTGTCTCCGGTGCATAAGCTCTTAGTGTACATATACAAGTAATAAATCATTATAATAATCATCATAAAATACATTCATCATAAATCATAAAATAGAACACTCAGTTTCAGTTATACTTGACATAGAACATGCATTCATTTATTTAAATTATTTTTATCGATATGTATGTGTATATGAAAACACAAAGTAAAAAAAAATCCTGTTGAAGAACCCATGTTCCTTATGGCTGTAACCCAATAAGAGATAGTGGGGTATACTTTCAGAGAGGTTGAGAACTGGGCTGACCAGAGGTGCAACCTACCTGGTGTACGGATGTGAATGACCTCCATAGAATTGAACTATTTCTAGAAGGTATCTGAAAGAAATTATTTGTTAAGGAAGAATAAATAAACTGCATGTGACAAATCAACACATCAGAAAGAAAGCAAAAAAATATAATCCAATATGGTTGAATATGCAATGCACATTTGCAATCTCATAAGGAACATATACCGTATTTTTCGGAGTATAAGACGCACCGGAGTATAAGACGCACCTTAGTTTTGGGGGAGGAAAACAAGGAAAAAAGGCCTCTGCCTCCCAGCAATTTGCCAAACAGCAAACAGCAAACAGTACAGATGATATACACTGTTTGCTGTGTATTTCTGTGCATGTGTGCCTGACCCATAGAAATGGCAAAGAATTGGAGAAATGTACATTTATGGCAGTATATTAATCCCAGAAAGTTTTCTTAATGTAATCACACTAACTCCTCCCAATTATTTAAATAGATCTAAATACTCCAAACATGACTAGTCAGGGTTTCTCAGCTGCCTTCTTTTAATACTAATACTTAATACTAATACTTAATACTAAAACAGGACATTTCAGATTATACTTTTACAGCTCTTTAAAATGATGTGGCTTTCTGGAAGTATTCTCTGCTATTTAAAAGAAGATACAATAGCACTGGGCCTCTTCAGAGAAAGCATTTATTTTAAAAAGCTTCTTCATTTTGTTAAGTTGTCTAGAACAATAATAACGCAGTCTTTAAAAAATAAGTCTAATACAGTAATTTGAACACTCTACAAACATTTAACAAAATAACATATTAACAGAATCTGCCCCTACCTAGGATAGAACGTACAACCTCCTGATTGTGAGGCAAGAGCTCTAGCTGTGAGCCATAGCAGCTATAGCTTGTCTCTGTTGGATTTCAGCAGCCTAATATTGCCAGGAGTTTATCTCCCAGCATTTTGTCTCATTACAGCCACCATAATTAGTTTCATTTTTCCACGTGGCTTGCAAGCCTCTCAGCTGTAGATCGGGAGGCAGTTTCTCTCTTCTTGTGCTCTTCTTGTGCTTTGCCCTGTTTGCAGCAAAGAGGTAAATTTCTGGCAGGCAGAGGCCAAAGGGTCGGGGTGGCTGGGTGGGGCTGCATTCGGTGTATAAGACGCACCCAGGTTTTCACCCTCTTTGTGAGGGTAAAAAGGTGGTCTTATACTCCGAAAATAGGGTATATTAGGGCTGCAAAAATATTGCATATGGCCAACAGCCATGAGATTATTTTTAAATTGCTTTGTTGTGCTAGCCTTGAATAAGTCAAAAATGGTATTGTGATATCTATGCATATTTGTGATTTTGCAAATTCTTTGAAGAGTAAACTCACAATCTGCTAAATATCTTGCTGTACAGTTCAAGAGTTAACATGGCACCATTTTCAAACAGAAAAATCCTCTTTTGTTTTCTAGAGGTGAGAGTTCATCAAGTGCCTCAGGTTCTGAAGTTTATCATCAACAAGATCATAAATTGTTTACTTACCCATAAGTCATATTCAGTTCAATGAGATGCTCACAAAAATAGGGCTCAAGTCACCAGTTGGCAATGATTTCCTCAGCTCTTGATATTCCTGACCCACTGACCCTTTAATTAACATTTCCCTAAATTTCTCCCCCATCCCTCCCAAGTTAGCTTAAGACTAAAGTTTTGACATATGTAAACAATGGAAATCAGCTATCTTGAACAAGTGAGTTCAGTTGTTTACAACTGCTTAGTATCAACCTTGCTATATTTTAAATTATTTTCATACAGTGCCCAGCTACCATACAAAAATATAAGCAAAGAGCATGATTCACAGAAGTATTTAAATGTGCAGAGCAGAATTTTCTTTTTGTAAAAACAATATTCCACACATCGATAGAACAAATCTTGTCCACTGAGGCTCAGAATGATGACTTTCTATTTGCAATGGACAAGAGGCCAACCCTGCCATGAAGAATCATAGAATGTTGTCTTCAGAGTCCATAGAATGAGGGAATGAAATGAAGGCCAAGTTGAATATTGAGCAATGCAGCAGGATTATTTTTAAAATTCAGGGCTTTTCCTCAAGGCCATAATAATGGACATTTCTCCCACCTTTGAGTTGACAGTAAAGTATGCTGCAAAAGTAGTGCTGCTTGAACATGTACACTCTCTTCTCCCTCACTGATGAGGCTGGAGACTGGGGCTCTTTCAGGGTCAGTATAGGGCAACAATGGCTAACTCCCACTGGCTGCATCTCCTCTTCCTCAAGCATTGCTTGCTACAGAAAAAAATAAAATAAGCACCAATCATCTTTGTGTGTCATGGGACTGACTTGGGCGATTAGATGGATGGGCAGTGCCTGAGAGAGAGGCTTTGGTCACTTTCAAGTTGCCTGAACAAAGCATGGAAGTTGGTGGGTCAGGGAAGGCCATAGACCTGTTTGTTTAAAAATAGATCTACCAGGCTTTGGGTGTAGTGCTAAACCCTCGTCCATAAAAATTGTCTAGGGTAGACAGAGATGGACTGAAATATGAGGAAGCTCTTCAGAAAGCAACCAATGGGTTCATCCTGCAGTCCTCCACTCTTATGGTCTTACAGCTGGTCATGAGCCAAAGGGGAAGGAGGGCTCAGTAAGTGTGTAGCACTGTGAGGGGATGTCAGCACTGACAGAGAGTTGCTGCATTCAACTCAGCTCATACTCCTCAACAGGGACTGAAAGGAGAAACTGACAGGACTTTTTAATTTTTACCAGAGCTCCCATAGTCCCAAATCAGCAAATGTTGCAAGGAAATGATGGCTGGGAACCAGTGGAAAGAAGCATACAAAATGATACAACAACTACTCCAGTATAATAAAACCAGGATGCACTGTGGTGTCTGCAGCATTCCACTGCTTCAGTCAGAATGATGATAACATACTGTAAGGGGCGTGCATAAGAACGCCACTGTGCCTACTGTCCCTGTCCTACTGTCCTACTGTCCTCTTTTATCGTACTTTTTACTTATGTTATGTTTATACAAACAACTACTATCCTGTACATGTTTGACAAACAAATAAAATAAAATAAAATAAAATAAAATAAATAAAATAAATAAATAAATAAATAAATAAATAAATAAATAAATAAATAAATAAATAAATAAATAAATAAATAAATAAATAAATAAATAATAACATTGTTGCAGCACCACACTGCAAACTCTGGCCCTTTTGGCTGTTGGATGTTGCCACCCATGTAGAAAGGGGACAATGCTTGAGCAATGGTGCCACAACACCACTTAAATCAATCCAATTCCTCCCCCCTCAGAAATTGTTAGCCTCATAGAATCCCATATCAACAAAAGTTACATAAAATCTTTGAAACATAATTTTGGGCAGAACTGGCAACAAACATCCTGGATTTATTTTATTGTTTCTTTGTTTAAATTGACCAGAAAACTAGTACTTTAAAAAAATAGGTTGTTAAACACATCCTTAAAAACAGAACTAGTACTATTTCAGAAGTGCAATAGACTTGTAAGTGTAAGGGATTCAGATCAGGCGTTATGCACATGGATGAATCTGGAAAGCCAAAATGGCTATGAGGGGAAGTGACCAATGGCCAGATGGGAGACAAGTGCCTACATTTGTGCCTTCAGTAACCTAAGCAAGCCAATTGGAGCTGAGTGGATCCCAGCCTTTGACTGTAGGACCAACAACGTCCTTATTAGGTCACTTCAGGTTGTGTGTATGGCATATGTGCTAGAAGAAGGGACAACCGCTTTAAAACTACAAGAGTGAATGACAACTCTAAATTGCTTCTGCTGTGGGTAGCAGAGGATCTGCCTTCTCAAAATGTTTAGGTGCCTTCATGTTATGGTGCCTTCATGAATGTGAGGATGAACTTTTAGCAGCACCCAGGTTTCCCCCCCCCCTTCTGTTCAATCATGGCATCCATCATAGGAGCATGCTAACTGGAATGCTAATTACTATCAAAATGTTAACACCATTCTGGATTCCCATTTGGCTACTTTCCTTTGAAAGAAAGACAGTGAGTAGCATTCTGCACTGTAGTGAAATCATTACTAATGTGACCAAAAAGCAGTTTCTGCTGAAATTAAGAGAACTCAGAAGAAGCTGTAATGTGTTTGGAGGTACTTTTGACTAATTACGCAGAAACCTCATCTCTGTCTCTTCTCTGTCAACAGAGAGTACAATGCATCTTGAGGTGAAGCCGAAAGAGCCTCTCAGGGTTACCTCCTCCCACTCTGAAATTCTAAGAGCAGAAAGAAAGTGGTCTGCAATTTGTTGTGTTTTTCAACAGAGGACTTTTGCTCTGGCAATTAAATTATATCTCTGGTAAAGCCTTTCTGTTTGAAGCTCTGAAGAACGATGATGATGGTAATTGTCTCAGATAATTTCATAGCAATCCTCACATCTTGAATTTGGAAAGGGCATGAACTCGTTGGCACAAACAATAATGACCTTGGAAAACTTCAGTGGCTATTAGTAGTATGGATTATTAGTATGGAATTGCATCTGAAAGACCTTCACTGTAATTGACAAAGCCATTTTATTCCTGCACAAAGATAAAAGGCCATCTTTTGACAGGGATCGAGCACCTACCTGTGCTCCAGGTTAGTTTGATTTGTTTGTGTTTGGTGCTGAATCTTGCTACACTGGCCTTTATGCACTCCTGGTTGTAAATATGTCAATCAACAGAGTCCACACAACATTTTTAAAAGAGCTTAATGCTGGTTTTAGAGATGTATCATTTTTTACGTACGTTCCACATTTTCCTTTCATCAAGAAGTGTTCTGTTGTGGGTGTTCTTTCTTTCAAAAGAAAAACGCACACACATTATTTACCATGAGTAAAGATCAAACAAGTCATAGATTATAAACCACTTCTTTCAAGTCACTGTAATTTCTTTTTCAGGAGTCAACAAGAATCAACAGGAATTATAAACAGGGCTTGGGTTTGTTTCCTCTTGTCTCAGACTGGGACCTGATATAGGGAAATAAAATATTTGTGATTAGCAGGCTGTCAAACGGAAATAATTTATATAATTGATTCTATTTTTTTTTTTACTGTGTAAAAAAGAAATATAGCAGACTATGTGGTCAATTCATTATTTATATACATTGCTGCATTTTCCAGCAAACAGAATTATTTCCACAGTGACCAGAAGGTAAAGCAACCTTCTTTCTATCAATCTGTGGATTCTAAGCAATAACATTTAGAGTTAAGAAGAACACTGAATCCATTGTTAAATTTTGGAAATTCTAGATTTGACTTTGAGAAAATTTTATGAGAATTTTAAGGCCAATGTGAGTTCTAAAACAATATGTGCCATTGAAAGTATCAAATATGATTAATCTGAATATTCAGTCTTTGAATCTACTATGAATTATTTGGGGAAAAACTGAAAATTAATATGTCCGCTGTCCAAGATGTGATAATATCTTGGATAATGAGGACAGTCTGTCACCTCTGAAAACTCTGTACAAACTCAGTTTTCCCAGTTAGCTTTTCCTTGCAATTGTTTGTGTAATGACTAACAGAAGTCTCATTGTCTAAGTTGGTATCCTGAGGACAGAAATGTTATGAGAGGGAGGCAAGGAATTGCCATCTAGTCCACAAAATGAAAATAACTCCATAATTATTTCGAGAGAATTTAAATTCCAGGATATCATTCTCATGCAAAACATTTTATACAAAGAAACTTTAGAGAAAAAGTAGGGTGTGCGCTAAAATAAGTTGTGGTACAGGCACATGATTCATAATGTAGATCTATTTGCTTGAGATGATTTGAAGGCAGTCTGATTCATCTCCAAGCCTCAGTTTGAAAAAAAGAAAAAGAAAGGTTTTGTGGTTTAATTGACTATCTGTGGGCCACAAAGGGCCACAACTTCTTAGACAAAATTTGCAAGACTAACATTTGCAAGCAAATGTACGGAATGGGACAACTCTCTGCGGCCAACTTGTCACAGCCAGTTTGCCATGGGACAATGCCACATGGGGTAACTCAATGAGATAAATGTTATCCACTATTATTTCTGCAACATCATTTCCATTTTTGTGGAAATGGACATCTATGTACCGTATTTTTCGGAGTATAAGACGCACCGGAGTATAAGACGCACCTTAGTTTTCGGGGAGGAAAATAGGGGGGGGGGGGGAAATCTGCCTACCAGGTATTCATCTGGCTAGCATCCTTAGTCTGGACAGCTTCAGCACATTATTTTATCCCCTGGTTAGGACTTTAAAAAACCTTCTTCAGAGAGAGTAACAATGAAAGAGCCTGCAAGCCAGTAAGAGCTGGGAAGATCTGTTAGCACCTAGTTAGGGCTGGAAAAAAAAGCTACCTTCAAAGTATAAGACGCACCCAAATTTTCAGCCACTTTTAGGGAGGAAAAAGGTGCGTCTTATACTCCGAAAAATACGGTACTTTTCTTAACAATAGTTCTCAGCCCTCAAATTTCCTAGAGAATGCAAACATTTTAAAAAATATCTTTCCAAGCCTATTTATCTGGACAAGTATCCTAGCTGATTTTGCAATTAAGGTAAATGTTTAAAAGACAGATGCAGAGTGAGGATGAGGAAAAGGAAAGAAGCATTTGACTATGTTAATAAAACAGTTGGCAATAAATGGAACTGCTGTCAGTCACCAAAATATGTAATGCCCCCAAGGAATACAATTAAAATGTTACACTCCAGGATCTAAACCCACATAAAACCCATGTTTCCAGATGGTGGCTGGAAAATATGGCATGCAGAGGCTTAAATCTGGGTTGCATCTGACTCATTTTTAAAAAAGCAGATTTGAAACTTTAACAGCGTTCATTAGAACTCCTTACTTGGTTGGAGTAGAGTTGCTTCTCTCTATTGCTAGGAGTAGGTGTTGCTAATGCTTTCGGCATTAGCTATATTTTGATCAAAACTGTCTACTTTGAAAGGGTATTCATATGGAAGTGCTAAAAATGTGCCTGGTTTCATTTAATTAATCATACTCAGAAAGTTACCATGTCCTCTTCTGGATTATAACAATGCTCCCCCCGGCCCGGTGCTCACTAGTTTATTGGATTACAACTCCCAGAATTCCCAGCCACACTACATACTTCATTATCAAGAGCTGAAGTGGTGCAGTGGTTAAATGCAGCCATTGCAGGCTGACTGCTAGTTCAACAGTTCAGCTGTTCAAATCTCACTAGGCTCAAGGTTGATTCAGCCTTCCATCCTTCCGAGGTCGGTAAAATGAGGACCCAGATTGTTGGGGGCAATATGCTGAACTCTGTAAACCGCTTAGAGAGTGCTGTAAAGCACTATGAAGCGATATATAAGAAAAGTGCTATAAGAAAAGTGCTATTGCTATCTTTTCCTTCTATGAAACTTCGATATATTTTGTGTATATGTTTTTTGCTTAAATCAAAATCTGGAACACTAACATTTGGATAAAATTTAAGCAGCCTGGATAAAAATGAGTAAGTGTAGGACACAGGTCTAAGTACTGTTATCTGACATGTCCCAGTTGATTGTCTACCCAAAAGCAGAATTGAGCGAGTGGGTGACAAGATGCTGAAAGTCCATTTCAGAAGAAAAACTCTGTTCCCCTGCACACATGCTTATTATTTCCTTTTCAAGTGTCTTGCCCATAAAATTAACTTTTACCGCCGCCCTGAGTCCCTTGGGAGTAGGGTGGCATAGAAGAACCATAATAAATAAATAAATAAATACTAATAGTCTAATAAAACTGTAGTAATATATTATTTATTCTCTGCAGTGCAAGGATGTCTTTGTCCCACACAAATTCTGTTCTGTTTGCAGTCACATTCTCAAAAATCCTGATTCTTTTGCTATTTCTTCAGAACTGCGGTTTGTATGTGAAATGGGCTTTTCTCAGAACCATTAATCTGGTGGTGTGTGCTATGATCCGTGCAAGCTTGTTTGATAAGGAACATGTTATTCTTTAATTTTCCACAAAACTTTTTTGTGTATTTATAAATGGTATCTATCTCTGGAAACTTAGGCAAATGGAAGAGCGGTCCTTATAGCAATTCTGCAATTTATTTATTCATTTATTTATTTATTTAGTGTTCTTCTATGCCGCCCTACTCCCTGAGGACTCAGGGCGGCGTACAACATTTTAAGGAACAACTAAACAATAAAATTATTAAAAACAATTTAAAAAGAGTTTAAAAAGACATACAAAATCATGCATACATGGGGGAAAGTTGTCTCCAAAATCACCCCGCCTGCAGGAAGAGCCATGTCTTAATGGCTTTTCGGAAGCCATCAAGGTGGGGATAGTTCGGATCTCCGGGGGCAGTTAGTTCCAGAGAGCAGGGGCCCTTACAGAGAAGGCCCTCCCCCTAGGCCCCACCAGCCGGCATTGTTTGGCTGACGGGACCCGGAGGAGACCCACTCTGTGGGACCTAACCAGTCGAAGGGAAGTATGAGGTAGGATGCGGTCCTGGAGGTAACCTGGACCTAAGCCATGTAGGGCTTTAAAGATGATGATCAACACCTTGAATTGCACCCGGAGATTAATGGGCAACCAATGCAGTATAGTAGAGGCAATGTACTGTATACAAAAGTTCTGTGTTAAGCATGTAATCTGGCATTTTGAGAATCTCAAACTTTAAAACAAAAAAATCCAACTATTATAAGTTATCCGAGAAAAGGTTATAAAATGAATTGAATCATGGAATCATGGTCGGCTTTACTTTATAAAAGGTTTACTGTATAGCTGGATCACCTATCCGAAATAAATTCTACAAGAAATGTATTGCAAATTTGCTTCCGAATAAGTAGCAATATAATTCCAGCCATGTTTCTGTAGAGTTCTGATTAGGCTGAGAGTTCTACAAATGAAAATGATCGGAAGCCTTCTTCAGACCTTGCTGTTCAGTGGAACTAGGAACTGAGAGTTTGAGTTATTATGGGCCTATAAACAAACCTGTTTAGTCCACATATGTTTAAACTGATTTTTTCTGTTGGCTTTGGAAAAATTCCAGGCTCAAACATAAAGCCCATTTTTGCAAAGCTAACATTCTAAGGAGATTTCTATCTACACAGTTCTCTTTAGGTGTGGGAGCAGACCGTACAAGAAGCAGGGAACTGGGTCCCCTCAAACACCACCACCCAAAATAAATTACAGGTCGTCCTCGTTTAGCTACCACATGAATGCTTTAAATAGTTGCCAAAAAAATAAGAGTGTTGTTTTCCCATCTGCCTGATCTTTGAAGAAACAAAATAATGTTTGAACATTTTAAATACATGTCTAACTAAATTAAATTAAAATTAAATTAAATTTTGAAAGAAAAATCCACATACACAGCCTGAATTAACATGGGCATGGCCAGCTCGACACCACTCATGTCAGGGGCACCTGTGGCAGCCCAAGTGCTCTGCCAGCGAAAATGGGCTCCCATTTTCGGCTGCGCGCAGCCCTCCTGAGTTCCGTTTTTGCACTGTGGCAGAGGCACTGTGGGCCGGTCCTTCGCTGTTTCCAGGGCAGCCCCACAAGCCAGAACTAAGCACGCTGTGGGCTGGATTCGGCCAGCGGGCCTTGAGTTTGACACCCCTGATCTAAAGACATGTTAATCCTGTGGATTGCAGTCCAAATCCAACAATATGACAAATCCAGACTGTAAGAACTCAGTTACTACATTTGCATCTCCAGCATCAAAGTGATTACATCCAGCCTTAAACACTCTCTGAAGTATCCAGTGTGCATACATGCTCATGTACATTCACACATGGACACACAGGCATACACACTTACAGAAGAAACTGTTGTATTAATTGCATTATACAATCACAAATATTTACCGTATTTTTCGGAGTATAAGACGCACCTTTTTCCTCCCTAAAAGTGGCTGAAAATTCAGGTGCGTCTTATACTTCGAATGTAGCTTTTTTTTCCAGCCCTAACTAGGTGCTAACAGATCTTCCCAGCTCTTACCTTGCAGGCTTTTTCATTGTTACTCTCTCCAAAGAATGTTTTTCCAGCCCTAAGTCTTTGCAGGGTTTTTTTTCATTGCTTTACTTGCTCCAAAGAAGTTGTTTTCTAGCCCTAACCAGGTGCTAACGATCTTCCCAGCTCTTACTGGCTTGCAGGCTCTTTCATTGTTATTCTCTCAGAAGGTTTTTTTAAGTCCTAACCAGGAGGTAAAATAATGTGCTGCAGCTGCTCCGAATAAGTTTTTTTTTAGCCCTAACCAGGTGCTAACGTTCTTCCCAGCTCTTACTGGCTTGCAGGCTCTTTCATTGTTACTCTCTCAGAAGAAGGTTTTTTTAAGTCCTAACCAGGGGATAAAATAATGTGCTGAAGCTGACCAGACTAAGGATGCTAGCCAGATGAATACCTGGTAGGCAGATTGTTTTCCCCTATTTTCCTCCCCAAAAACTAAGGTGCGTCTTATACTCCGGTGCGTCTTATACTCCGAAAAATACGGTAATTTGACTTTCTTGAAGGCACCTTCCATTGGCTCACAAAACCAGAACATTGAAGTTCACATAAATAGTTAATGTTAGTTAAATTAAAGTTCTTTTAATTTCTGGCAAAAATGTGTTACTGTCTTAGAAGTATGTGTATAAATTATCTAAAAATAGGATCTTTTTTCCTCATTTGTCTGATTTTTGGAGAAATAGATAAAATGAACTTTATGCCAATTAGATTTCTTTCAAAAAAAAGTGACATGAAACAGACAGTGGACGGTGAGGTTTTAGATATGAAAAGGAGTGGAATTATTTTTTGCACATTCCCACTGCATCTAACTCTGAGGTTTCCAGCCGAAGAATAGCTGCTCCATATTACCATAGTAATCAAGATGAAAAATAGTTAGACATGATTTTAAATGAATATTTATTAAATATAAGGTTCTCTGTTCTTTAAAGAAGGCATAGATATTTCTTCTGAGAAATTTTATCCTTCTATAACCCTGTAAGGGACACTCACCAGAAAATTAGTGACAATCTCAACTTGGAAAAGACACGCTTGACTGACAAATGGCAGGCTACGGGATATTAAGAAATCAGGAAATCTAGCAGCAGATTGTTTTGTAGGCTTTCACCTGTTACTTTATTCCTTTCAAGCCACTTTTATTAACTGTCCATATCCTTAATGCTGTTATCTAAAGGAACGCGGTGACTCACATGGCTAGGACACTGTTCTGACAATTGGCAAGCTCATGTCGGAGATCTGGTTGCTGCCTCACGGCGGAGTGAACTCCCCTAACACTCTCTCCAGCTCCAGCTCCTGCCAATTCAGCAGTATGAAAGCAGGCAACCATAAGTAGATAGATGGGTACCACCTCAGTGGGCAACTTAACAGGGACTTGAAAGGAGCCCCCAACTGGGTATCCCCCAGGCAATGGTGATATCACCAATTGATCCTTTCACCACAGACGCACTTTGGTGCTTCCAATATGGAAGTATAGTATGTTGTTATCTTAAATTATATTCCACATTATAAAGAGGCTTTACTTTGGGATGCTCAACAAAAGATATAAATTCTTTATTACAAAGAAATCTATCATCCTTTATTAGATTGCAGTCCATTTAACATTAAAATAATGGAAAGCAAATGCTGGATTTTAAATTGGGATAGTGCATGAAGAAAGAAAAATATTTCTCCTCTTCTCTCTCTCCCCCTCAAAACATCATCTAACCAATTTTTCCAATATCTCCTTATATTTTTAAGAGTTCCTATGGCCAGAAAAAATTGTGCCAAAATCAGTGGTTTGCATATTTACTTCATCTATGGGGGAGGGGTGCTTTATAAATGACAATAGTTTATTCTTCTAATCAGGATTCTTTTCACCTTCTCAAAGGTTATGGCTTATGGTGAACCTCTTTTGTATAAATAGCAGCCCAATGTTTAGTTGTAACATGGCTGTCCCTGATCAAGATATGATGATTTCTTTGCAAATGTCCCCTTCATTTTATTCTTGTGATTTTGCCAAGTTTCCCCCTGTAGGCGACCTTGCATTGAGCATGTTATTTTAAACAGGAAGGAATTCCTCTTTCTATACTCAAAATAGATGACAAACCACCATAGAATGATAAGCAGCATTTTTTTAGACCAGGAAAAAAAAATGCTGACAAAAGCAAAGCACAGGAGCGCCTTCTCCACTTTTTATTCAAGAAAACAACATCTAGTTATATGAATGAGAGGCAGTGCCTCATTTGCAGGTTGGGTGAATAACAGATGGGGCAGACAATGGCAAATGGCTTCAGAGTAGCTCCACAACTCTTAAGGGGGATTTAACTTCTTGTGACTCATCTGTATGTGGCAGATACAGACACTCTTCTATTAAATGTTAAGGAATTAGAGAGTCTAGTTATTGTATTTTTGAAGAGCGTGAATGCCGGCAACAAAGACAGCAAGATCAACTCCAGCAAATGTAACTTTCTGAATTGTGGTCAGAGGCTGGCTAGAAGGCTCCCTGATCTGTGAGCTGTAAGAAACAATACACACCGCCTTTGATCATTTCCTCTTGTGGCTTGCGAAATGTGCTGAATGTTAAGCAGGTGAGGAACTCTTTTGATCTCAGTGAGCAGGAAGCAAACATGCTCAAACATTTACCAGAGATTGTTTCAGCTGCATTTTATTAGGCCCGCAGTGCAACTGATGAATGTTCCATAGTACTAAGCTTATATATAAGACTAAGGGTGTGTGCTGAAATACCTTTAATGTTGCTTCTTTCATGTAGGTAGGACATTTCCACCTTAGCATCAAATATAATGCAGGGTAACATATAGTACAACTTCTATGCTCCTCTCTTGGCTAAGCATCAACTGGTCCTTATCATTAGATAGATACTACAGGAAGAGTCTACCTATCTCGGTTCTAGCAACAGGACTCTGATCTGCTCAAAGCCTTTCCCATAACTTCTTGAAAAATGACAAAGATAAGTGAAATCCTACAAAGGGGAAGAATGAGTTCTTCAAGGAGCCTGCCAGACGGGATTGTTAACGTCCATAGCATGTGTCTGCTTGTAGAAATCCATAGAATCTATTGTCATAATTATGTATACTCTCCAGCTTCCATTAAGTTCCCAAAGCTGTTATGTTATGTCATCATATGTGAGGTTTACACGGATTTCCAACCCCACAGAGGAGATAAATTTCTCTATTTTCACACAGTGCATGTCCTGCATGGTGTTTTTATTTTACACTGACTACCAGGAGTTAGATTTCAACCTGTATTGGGGCCTATCAGATCTATACAGCCAGATCTCTCTATGGGGTTCAAACCAATATAGCTGTCTGTATTCTGATCTCTCATATTTACATAGTTCCATAGACTTCCCATAGACTTCCATAGACTTCCCAGAACTGAAGTAGCCCATTATGGTGCTAAGGACAAGTAGAGATAAAGCTGAATATTCAAAAGAGGTAGCTGAAAGCAGGATAGCTATTTCAGATGAACATTTACTTTGGCTTTTAGAGCAAGGAAACCATTTTGACTTTGCAAAATATTCATCCAGTCTCAAAATCCACATAATTTCAGACCTTTCTGTTTTTCCTTCCCTTCTTTGTGGAGCCATGCTTCTTTAAATGTATGAATGGACTGCAAAGTGATCTTCAGCCTTGAAGTCTGTGTTTCCAAAATAGGCACTTGCACCTGAGCTTCCAGGAAAGGAATTTAGCTTTGGGGTGACTGTTTACTGTCGTTGAGCTTCTAGCTGAAATTGTGTCACTAAATACATTCTTGGGAGGGAAAGGGAGTTAAGTTACTTCACTTTCCACTTGTTCATTCTACCTGTTCATTCTCTTAGCCTCTACCTCACTCGTCCAGTTATCTGGAGTTACAGTTGGCCAAAGGAAAAAGAAAGGTGTTACAACATATAACTCTAACTCTGACATGAAATTAGAATCTCCCAGTCTTTAACCTCTATCCCACAGTCTAGGACATAGCAATAGCAATAGCACTTAGACTTATATACCACTTCATAGTGTTTTACAGCCCTCTCTAAGCGGTTTACAGAGTTCAGCATATTGTCCCCAACAATCTGGGTCCTCATTTTACCCACCTCAGAAGGATGGAAGGCTGAGTCAACCTTGAGCCGGTGAGATTTGAACAGCTGAACTGCTGAACTGCAGTGCTGCATTTTAACCACTGTGCCACCTGGGCTCTTGCATGTATGAAAGACAGTCAATAAGCTATGTATGGATGTTAAAGGATATTTTATTTGGGTGTGTGCAAGTGGGCAAGAGTTTGTTTTTAAAAAAGAGAAGGAGACCATGGAAACAGATAATAGCCTCAACTGGACAATGGCTCATGCCTGAACCCCTGATTCTAATATCTCCAACATCCAAGGACATTTACTGTCTTTCATATTGTTTTATGATTTTTTTTAAAAAAAAATGTGGCTCAGGATGTGAATACAGTTTTAAATGTACCCGTAATTGTAATAAAATATATATATTCTATTGTAACGTGTGTGTATTGTAACAAGTCAGATGCAAGACTGCTTCTAACCCACTTACAATATTCTACCAGTCGCTCACCCATTGACTTTCAGCAGGAATTCCATGAAGACTCTTTAGGAGTAGCTTAATGTGAACACACTAGCTAAGCTAAAGAGCGACACCAAAGCTCCAGCATGACCAGCAACTGACACCCCCCCCCAACTTGTGGGAGTTGTAATTGAAAACATCAAGAGGACCCCAAATCATTTTCTCTGAAAGAGCAAATACAAAGAAATGCTCAAAGTTGCTTGGGGGCAGGAAGAGGTGAGGAAGTTTACTTCCAGGAATTGCCTCCCCCACTTTGTGGTACAGAATGCCAACTAAACTGGTGTTTTCATTTGCTATTTTACCTACTTCTACTAAAAAAAGAGAGCAAATGCCCTTCTGTACTCATAATCCTGCCCACCTGGTTGAAATGGGTTCAAGTTCATATTGACATTTTGGAATCCTGTAACTTAGGGCAGGGAAAATTATATAATTACCAGTTTGTGGAAGGCAGAAGTAAATTTGGATCACAAATGAAGGATCATTAAGAGATGTGCTGTCAGTGGTGATCTTCATTTGGGTGTATGTGGTAGACCTACACGATGGTTACATCTTCTAATTTTGGCTTTGAGACACCAGAGATGGGTTTCCCTTGGCTAAATAAATGAATCAATGCCACTTGGTTTCCTGTAGCTTCATGGGGAAGGGGGGGGGAAGGAAAAAACAATCTTTTTCTGTATTCTGATTTTTTTTCTAGCTATTTCTCATCCTTAGTAGGTACTGAGCACAAAACCATAGCTATGTAATACAGGTTTTTGGTTTTTTTCTTATTGTTTTTGGTGAAAAAACTTCAGATAGCTTTGCATGTTAGTTTATGGTAGCCAAAAATCAGAAGGACTCTCCTAGCAGTTTTCAGACTAATAAATGTTATTAATACCCATAAGCTTTTGTGTGCTGCAGCTCACTTCATCAGATGCAACAGAGTGCCTAAATTGATATAGGATTTAAACTGGGATGAGACCAAGAGGGAAGGAGGAACAAATAGATAGGTGAATAATACATGTAGATAGGATACTTGTAATGATTAATCTATCAATCTAACAATTTAATTAATCTATTAATCTATCAATTTAACAATTTAAATTGTTAAAAACTTATTGTGTTTGTTGAGACAATGGGTTATTTAAATTCTACATTAGTTTAGCCACACCAGTGCATCTGATTAAGTGAAGTATTGCTTGTGCCTTTAAAAAAATATCTTAATATAAAAAGGTTCTATCAGACTTCTTGGTATCAACGCAATTGGATAATTACTATGAAGTTTGCATGAAAACCGAATTAACTGTGGTCCAAATATATGCAATATGATTTTTTTTACCTGAATTTTTTTTGCTTTATTAGAAAGCGAATGAAATATAAAGCATTTGGTAACATTTGTTTGAAAATATCTAGACAATATTTATGATGGAGAACCTGAACAGAATATGAAGTGTATACTTTAGATCCATTTTATAGGATTACATGGTGAATTTGGCGATTTGTTATGGGATAAGTTTTAATATAAATATTATTGTCAACAGAGCAGTGCCAATACTTTCAATTAAAACATCTTTCCTACCTTGATACCAGCCAATAAGCAAAAGCTGTATTAAAATTATATTGGCAATATGAAAGAATAGTTCATCATGAATCTTTACCAGATGTCTGGCCTAAAAACACTTCCTAGGTGATGAGGGCAAAGCTAGTCCCTGTGAGAAAGTATCCTTGTTATTAATAATTCTCTTCACATTGAAGAGAATTTTCTCTTCACTGTGTAAGTCCACTGTGTAAAACTGGAGCAAATCAAACATACACACTTATTAAATATCAGAAAGCCGCTTATTCTAAACCTTCTACTGGAAAAAGAGATTGCATTTTGATGCCTTGGGACCGCACATAATATGGGAGAATTGAGGTCC
This sequence comes from Diadophis punctatus similis, assembly GCA_023053685.1. Classification (NCBI taxonomy): domain Eukaryota; kingdom Metazoa; phylum Chordata; class Lepidosauria; order Squamata; family Dipsadidae; genus Diadophis; species Diadophis punctatus. The sequence continues at coordinate 193,038,958 of JALIGW010000002.1, forward strand.
CAATAAATGGGGCACTGAAGTTGTATCATGTTTATGAATAAATATGGGATTTTCAAAGGTTTGGGTTGAGATTTTTGTTAAACTACATTAATCATACTTAGGACCACAAGTTTCATACATTTCCTGTTACTCACAAAAAAAGTCAGGAAGGCATACCACCACATTTTTAGCAGTTGCACCACTGAAATTCTGCAGCACAATCAGAAGGAGCTTTAACAGCCATTTCATATTATCACCTGTAATCTTCAATCATAGATTGGCCCTTCTCTATTCTATTAGATGAAGGCTTCTTATAAGTAAAGCAGTTGTTAGGTGTACTTGAACAATTTCAACATTTCATTTCATTTCATTCAAAGTCTTTTTGAGATTTCCTTGAACAGATGGCAGCTGAAAGATCACAAACCACCCAATACGAATAATTTTCATTTTCAGGTGGAACAATATTGCATAACCTAAAATGATTAAAATAGTGGGGTTATAATTTTAGAAGACTATACAGTGATGGCGAACCTATGGCACGGGTGCCACAGGTGGCACGCGGAGCCATATCTGCCGGCACGTGAGCTGTTGCCCTAGCTCAGCTCCAGCGCGCATGTGCGTGCCTGCCAGCTGATTTTTGGCTCATGCGGAGACTCTGGGAGGGCGATTTCGGCCTCCGGAGGGCCTCCGGGGCGGCGGGGGGAGTGTTTTTGCCCTCCCCAAACTCCAAGAAAGCCTCTGGAGCCTGGGGAGGGCAAAAAATGGGCCAACTGGGCCCACTGGAAGTCGGGAAATGGGGGAGTGGGAGATGTCACACACGCATGCACAGAGGGGTGGGGTGAGTGGGGGGCTTTGAATTATGGGTGTGGGCACACATGTGCGTGTGATAGTGCGCACACACACTATTTTGGCACCCGAAGAAAAAAAGGTTCGCCATCACTGATATATAGGATATAAAAGAGTTTCTTTATGCCCAATGAGCTGTTGAATATAAATTGTGATGAAATGAATTAAGAGTTGTTCTGTAATTAGCGATGGCAATTTAACTCCTAACCATTTAACCAAGAAGAATTACAATTATTTGTAATGAAATTATGCAGTTTCAGAAAAATAAATTCTCTTCATTCAGTGCCTCCTCCTTCTTAGAATGAAATATCTTGGGTATGTCTGTAAACACAACACAGCCTAGTCTTGAAAAGATAATGTTGCCTTCTCAGTGCAATCAAGAAGTCTTCTTATATTGCTTTCATGAATCATGCTTGGAGTAGTACCATTGAAAATAAGGAATATAAGAACTTCAGATATGAAGTATATGTATGCAAGCTTAAGTCATTCCCCATTTGCCATGCTTTAGTGAAGTGTATCCTCTTTACAAGGCAATTAATATGGGGAAGGTGGAGTATGTGCCAATGAAAAGCTTTTATCTAATGTTTAAAGCCATGTGAAATAGGGACTTTCACAAAGATTTGTTTGAAGGTTCTCTGTCCATCCTCTGTGATTCCACTAACTATATCAAAATACAGAAAGATAGGAGAATCAATATGGTTTCTTCAAAACGGAGTCTTACTCAGTGATGATAATATTGCACCTTCAATTCTTGATAATCTCATCAAACAGTTTTATACAGTATTAGACTTCTCTTACTACGAGATATGATGGAATCAGGTGCTCTCCATAGCTACTCGCCTCCTTTAGAACAGCTTACCTCTTGATATAAGAATGGTCTTCACTCTTACACTTTCTGGAGAATAGTGAAAAACTAGCTTTATGGGAAAGGCCTTCAGTCATTGAGTAGCTGGAGGACCAACATGTGGCAGAACATTTCGTGCCTGCATAGGCCTTACCAGCCACCTGCGGACACATCGTGAACAGCCCACAACCTGATAGATGTTAAGATCCTCTTCGAACACGATGGATGAACATCATCATCAGCTGGAGGAAGAGCCATGTCATTGTCAATGTTCATCGTTGTTATTGCTTTTTAAATTATATTATGCTTTGTATTGTTTGACTTTGTATACTACCTAGAGCAGTGATGGCGAACCTTTTTTCCCTCGGGTGCCAAAAGGGTGTGCATGCGTGCGATAGCGTGTCCGTGCGTGCCCACACCCATAATGCAATGCCCTCCCCCCGTGCAAGCGCACAACCCTCGCACTGCCCCCGTGCATGTGCACAACCCACCGCACTGCCCCCCCATGCATGCGCACTGGCCTCACTGAAGCCTCCGGACTTCCGGTAGGCCCATTGGGCCATTTTTCACCGTTCCCAGGGTTCAAGAGGCTTTCCTGAAACCTGGGGAGAGCGAAAACAGCCGAAAAGAAGGCCAAAACTCAGCTGACCAGCACGCACATGCGCGCTGGAGCTGACATAGGGCAACGCCTTGCGTGCCCTCAGATATGGCTCTGTGTGCCACCTGTGGCACCCGTGCCATAGGTTCACCATCACAGACCTAGAGCTTCCAGAGTACATTGGTTTATAAATGTTATAAATAAGTAAACAAATATTTCATAATATGAGACACAAAATAAGACTTCTTAGTGCTTCATGAAATAAATGCAAAGGATCACACCATAGTATCTCAATAGTATCTTCTGGACTTAATAATTCATCTTGTCTAATGTTTTCTTTGCAAAGTTTATTTTGCACTTGTTTTTATTTTATTTTATTTTATTATTTTTATGATTTATAGGGCTGCCCATTTCACAGCAGTGTAGAGCTTAATGATTTGTTTTAGATTCAGCCTGAATTCAGAGCAGATTATAGGTTAGCACTGCATTAATAAGTAACTGATTACTCTGTTTTATTTTCTAGGTAGCAGTGGGCTTATGTCATCTACTTTAGGCATGGATAGATCACCTTGTTGGAAGGGGAGTTCTTAACTAAAGAGATTAGCATGCTCTTATCTTTAGAGATACACTCCATTAATCATGCATTTGTTCTGACCTGCCTCTACTTGCCCCTCCAGGCTGTCATGGATGTTTGTACATGAAGGTGTGTTCTACTCAATGGTTTAGACTCTTGGAAGTGGAAAGCTGGAGGAAAAATTGAATGGTAAGCTAATAAATCATAGTGTCACAAGACAAAGGAAAGAGAGGTGTGTTGCTTTATTTTATACATCTAGTGAAAAGGGAAAGTGAGCAAAGAAAATCTTCTAGTCAATAGCAGTGAATTCCATCTGAGTTGTGAAACCAGAATAAAGCATTTAGAAGATCAAATGAAGAAACTGGACTTTCTTTCACCAATATGGAAGCTTTGAGATGTGTTGAGAAGAACTTCCAGAATTCTCAGTTCCAAATTTTGTATAAGTGTTAGCAGCAGAGGTGGTATTCAGTCAGTTCTATCCGGTTCGCCCGAACCGGTAGCGCTGACTGTGGGTTGGCCCACCCACCCGGATGTAATACACGTTTTCGAGGCTGTGCGCATGCATGGAAGGATGTGCACGCGCGCTCACATTTGCGAACCGGTAGGGAAAGTAAGTGAATCCCACCCCTGGTTAGCAGCAATGGAATATCTGTAAGAAATACTACTTGCCTGCAAGCAAGAATTGGTGGGATCGCAAAATAAATAAAGTAAGAGAAAATGAAGAAGCTAAAGGGTTCTGGGACTATATAACACCCCAGACTTAACCATTGTTGGTGAGAAAGAATGAAAGTCTGGATAATGGAGGTTGCAATATTTGGAAGCGGCAGAACAGAAGAGAAAGAGCTGGAGAAAATCACAAAATATAAAGATCTCCAAACAGAATAAGTGTGGCAAAAGAAAACAAAGATAATGCCGGTAGTAATATGCCCTCAGATGCAAACTCCAAACCACTGGAACACCACTTGAACACCATTGGCATTGACAAATAGCAATAGCACTTAGACTTATATACCGCTTCATAGTGCTTTACAGCCCTCTCTAAGCGGTTTACAGAGTTCAGCATATTGCCCCCAACAATCTGGGTCCTCATTTTACCGACCTCAGAAGGATGGAAGGCTGAGTCAACCTTGAGCCGGTGAGATTTGAACAGCTGAACTGCTGAACTGCAGTGCTGCATTTTAACCACTGTGCCACCTTGGCTCTATCACCATCTGTCAATTGCAAAAGGCAACCTTACTTAGAACAGCTTACATCTTGTGACAATACCTTTAACACCATCAAACAGCAATATCTGCCTATCCCAGGTCCTTGGGAAGGACTCAACAGGTGGACAAAAATGCCAAATGCTATCTAAACATCTGGCTGCGACCAACCATCATAACCATCTTAGATATTTGTAGGAATGTGGAAAGAGTTGATCTGGACTTGATTTCTCACACCAAATTCTAGAAGCCCTGGCAAGCTATAACAGACCTTTGCTGATTTACAGTGGATAAATTAACAGAGGCATCAAGGTTGATCCTAGAGGAAAACAAGAATGAAGAAACTTATTTCTGAAAGTCCTGGAAGAGAAACTGATGGGTGAAGCAATAATCCTTACAGTGAGGTCTGGATGTGGAGGCTGGAGCTGGTTACCAGCTGTATTTTGGCCCAGGCAGAAAATGTTTGGGCCAGCACTAACAGCACTTGTGGTTAAGCAGAGACTAACATCAAATAACTTTGAAAGAAGAGGGAAAGAGAACACATAATAAACCAAAATATTATAAAAAAAGCAAATGAAAGAGCAGTTCAGAATCAAATTGTTAAAATGGAAATAACTCTCTGAGAACTACACAGTTGCATAACCTCTGTACCATTCTCTGTTATTTATATGTATATCTGTCATTTTTAGTAAAGTAGAGAAAATTCTTCACTATTTGCACTGGACAATACTGTTAGAACCCTGTTCAAACAATTGGGTGTGTTAATATATGAGTAAGCTACAAATAATGGTTATGTGTATATTGCTTTAAATGCATTGTGGATGATTACTATATAAGCAAGCAAGAGAGCATGCTCAATGTGGTTGATGGTTGATGGTTGATGGTTGGTGGTTGTGTTTGACGGTGTGTTCCGGATTGAAGTCTCTCTGTGCTGCTTTACTGATGAGTAGATTACTTTATGGCTGTGTGAAATTGCTGTGAAAAGAAGAGTAACTATCTGTGATAGTATAGAATTAAGTGATAGCTGTAATCTTTGTTTGTGAGTTAAAACAAAGATAGGCAAGAAGAAGAAACTTCGCATTGACTGAATAACTGTGTATGACTTGGACTTCCTATTTAACTTTGCTACTATTCAAGTAAAAAACTATTTTGTACATACTAAAGATATTCTGTTTATTGACTGAATAGCATTCATATCAAACTGCAACACCATTACTACAACACATTTCGCTGTGTATGTGCTTAACAGCACAATAACTCCTTAACAAATACAATGTTATTTTTGCCATCAAATGATTTTTTAAAAAAATCTATGTTGGAAACACGGCTAAATATGCAAAGAGTGTAACTCTGCCATTTTAAGATCTGGTTATCCTTATCTGGATAGGCAGCCCACAACTGGATTTCTCCCACAATTTTTTTAAAAAAATCACAATACATTTTCACAATCTTTATGAATAAATGTTCATAAACTGTTATTAAATATTGAATAAGCTGAAGAAATTCTTATCCTAAAGATATCAACTTTCAGCTTTTGCCACTGAGAAATAATATTTAAAATTCCATATTAATTTTTTCAGAAATGTTTAAAATATGAACATACAGCTTGAACCTAATGTTAAACACAGATATTCAAGAGTTCTTCTGATAATTTTTCCTGTAGCCAAAGGAATTTAGTTGTTAACTTCAGAAGCTATATTCACGGCATTATATTCTCAAAGAAGTATTATTGTTGTATTTTGGGAGTATGCTTCCTACATACTTAGATAAGGAACAATTTCTTGTAGATGTTATAGAGACTTTGCTCAAATGAAATAGAGAGATGAGCCAGCTATTTGGGAAGAAGGAAAGTGGTATGAGCAATGCTTAAAAAAAATAGGGTCTTGAGAAAATATTCAGTGCTTCATAATTTTTTGTCTTTTGACATTTATATATAAAATCCTGGGATGGTGCTGTGTGTGTATGTGGAATATCAAACTCAGGGAACATCAGATATGTATCCCAACTATGAATTTGTCTTTTATGCAACAATATTTATTTTTGCACCATAGTCATAATCATCATACCAAGAGCCGTGGTGGGGCAGTGGTTATAGTGCAGTACTTCAGGCTACTTCTGCTGCCTGCCGGCTGCCTGCAATTTGACAGTTCAAATCTCACCAGGCTCAAGGTTGACTCTCAGCCTTCCATCCTTCCGAGGTAGGTAAAATGAGGAGCCAGATTGCTGGGGGCAATAGGCTGACTCTGTAAACCACTTAGAGAGGGCTGTAAAGCACTGTGAAGCAGTATGTAAGTCTAAGTGCTATTGCTAGTGCTATTTGCAGAGGAAGAAAAGTTAAGTATGATTGGCTGCAGCTCCCTTGGATTTCTAGCAATTGGCCATGCTAACTATAGAACAATGGGAGCTGTAATCCAAAAGATAGAGCTGATGTAGTTCCCATCTTCAAAAAATGGGGAAAAAATAGATCCAGGAAACTACAGACCTATCAGTCTGACCTCAATACCAGGGAAGATTCTGGAAAAGATAATCAAGCAACGAATCAGCGAACACCTACAAGCAAACAAACTAATAACCAAAAGCCAACATGGGTTTGTCAAAAACAGATCATGCCAAACTAATCTTATTGCATTCTTTGACAAAGTGACAGAATTAGTGGACCACAGGAATGCTATCCATATAATTTACTTGGATTTCAGTAAGGCATTTGATAAAGTAGACCATAACCTACTATTAGATAAAGTAGAAAATTGGGGGTTAGACAGCAACACCACCAGATGGATTCAAAACTGGCTGACCAACCGCACTCAACGTGTAGTCCTCAATGGAACTGCATCTACATGGAGGGAAGTATGCAGTGGAGTACCCCAAGGCTCTGTTTTAGGCCCAGTACTCTTCAACATCTTTATCAATTATTTGGGCGAGGGGATAGATGGGGAACACATCAAATTTGCAGATGACACCAAGCTGGCAGGAATAGCCAACACTACAGAAGATAGGCTCAAGATACAGAAGGATCTTGACAGACTTGAACATTGGGTGCTATCTAACAAAATGAAATTCAATGGTGAAAAAAATAAGGTTCTACATTTAGGCAAGAAAACCAAAATGCACAGGTGCAGTATATGTGGTACCCTGCTCAACAGTAGTAACTGTGAGAGGGATCTTGGAGTCCTAGTGGACAACCATTTAAATATGAGCCAGCAGTGTGCAGCAGCTGCCAGAAAAGCCAACACAGTTCTAGGCTGCATAAACAGAGGGATAGAATCAAGGTCACTCAATTGCTCTCAGTGTCCAGCTTTCCAGGAAGAAGTTTCAAATTTAGAGCCTAAAAGTGCGTGGTAGAGAAATGAGGAAGGGGGTCAGAGAAGGCTATCAGCTGCTTCAAGTTCTGGAGATTTCCACTGGGGAAATTGCCAGAAAATCCAGTATTTGTGAGGCAAATGTTAATACCACTTTATAAAGCCTTGGTAAGGCCACACATGGAAGACTGCATCCAGTTTTGCTCGCCACGATGTAAAAAGGATGTTGAGACTAGAAAGAGTACAGAGAAGAGCAACAAGGGGACTGGAGGCTAAAACATATGAAGAACGGTTGCAGGAACTGGATATGTCTAGTTTAATGAAAAGAAGGACTAGGGGAGACATGATAGCAGTGTTCCAATATCTCAGGGGTTGCCACAAACAAGAGGGAGTCAAGCTATTCTCCAAAGCACCTGAAGGTAGGACAAGAAGTAATTGGTGGAAATTAATCAAGGAGAGAAGCAACTTAAAACTAAGGAGAAATTTCCTGACAGTTAAAACAATTAATCCATGGAACAGCCTGCGTCCAGAAGTTGTGAATGCTCCAACACTGGAAGTTTTTAAGAAGATGTTGGATTACCAGAGCTGAGGTGGCGCAGTGGTTAAAATGTAGCCTGCAGTTCAGCAGTTCAGCTGTTCAAATCTCACCGGTTCAAGGTTGACTCAGCCTTCCATCCTTCCGAGGTGGGTAAAATGAGGACCCAGATTGTTGGGGGCAATATGCTGAACTCTGTAAACCACTTAGAGAGGGCTGTAAAGCACTATGAAGCGGTATATAAGTCTAAGTGCTATTGCTATTGCTACCATTTGTCTGAAGTGGTGTAGGGTTTCCTGCCTAAGCAGGTGGTTGGACTAGAAGACCTCCAAGGTCCCTTCCAACTCTGTTATTTTATTTCTATTTCTAATTCTAATTGAAAAGATATGGAGAGCACCAAAGTGTATCCAGAAAGAGGTAGAGATCAGACCATAACGAGCTTTTGGAGTAATTCGTTATTTGCTTTCTGGCTTCTACTCTGGCCTAGCAAATGACTGACAAGTGAACAGACTGCAGATTACTATTGTCTGTTCAAACAATGTCATGATGGGGAGAAATTAACTAACATCAAAAATTGGTGTCTACCTGCTCTTGTGAGAGTTTTAAGAGCTTTCTCGGGAAGCTACTTGGGCCCTTACATATAGACTTTTAAAAGATAATGCCAGGGATTTTTAATGGCAATCTTATGATCATAGAGCAATAGCCCCCAAATAGTCCCAATTCTTGCATTGGTAAAAGTGCTAAGTTCAGTTGAAAGCAACAATGTGTGTTTTCTTTGTTACTGGATTCTTGCAGCAGATCCATTTCCCTAGACCTTGTCCTCTCTCCAATTGTCATAACTTATCAACTCTTGTAGCCTGATCTAAGTACCGGTATTTCTCACCTCCTGGCATTGACACACTGCCTGCGTTGCTTCACAAATACTGAATTTTCTGGCAATTTCCCCAGTGGAAATCTCCAGAACTTGAAGCAGCTGATAGCCTTCTCTGACCCCCTTCCTCATTTCTCTACCAAGCACTTCTAGGCTCTAAATTTGAAACTTCTTCCTGGAAAGTTAGACACTGAGAAAAGTTGAATCAGGGCCAAAGCCCTAAACTTCCAGTACCCACCAGCCTGAAGGCAGCAGCCATTACAATGCGCAATTGACAACATGGTAGGAAGTTATCTGTTTTATACTGCTGTACTCAGAGACATTTCTTAGAAAAGAGGGTTGCATGTATTTGTGTTTCCATGTGAACTGGCAGAAGGAAATCTACAGACACCATATGTGGTTGAGAAATAGTAGGTGTTTTGTGTGTGTGTTTTTAATCCCTATGTCTGTATAATCTCTTGCTTCTGGTATGCAGTAAACATTCCACATGCTTAATAGAACCTCCTACGCAGCTCTAGGAAGGGCATTCTTAAAATAAAAGTTTCCTGCCAAAGCATTGGTCACTAGATTTACATGTAAACAAGCTGGTACTTTACTTCAATTGCAGTTGGCAGACGTGTGTGTGTGCGTGCACACACACACACACACGCACACAGGGAGGGAGGGAGGAGAGAGAGAGAGAGAGAGAGAGAGAGAGAGAGAGAGAGAGAGAGAGAGAGAGAGAGAGAGAGAGAGAGAGAGAGAGAGACTTTCTGACAAAATTACATGTTTTTCTCCAACTCCCACTTAGTGTTGAATGTGAGGGCGATGTCTCCAGGTGCTGTCTTTTGCCACTGGGAGTGGGGGGCAGGGAGAATAACAGCAGCGAAACATAAGCTACCTTAGAGGGAGCCAGATTGCAGTTGCAATACCTGGAAGGCTTGAAGGTCAAAATAACAGAATTGGAAGGGACCTTGGAGATCTTCTAGTGCAGTGATGGCGAACCTTTTTTGGTTTGCGTGCCAAAAGGGTGTGTGTGCACGCGCTTGCATGCTCGCACGTGTCCACACCCATTCCCTCCCCCCCATGCATGTGCACAACCACCACCACCCCTGTACATGCGCACAGGTCTCACTGAAGCCTGGGACAGTGAAAAACGGCCAAACTGGCAAACCGGAAGTTCGGAAAAATGGACTTCCGTTTTCCCGTTGGGCCATTTTTCGCACTCTGGAGGCTTCAGGACGCTTCTCTGACAACTCCGGAGGGCAAAACGGCCTTCCCCAAGGCCAAAAATCAGCTGGTCAGCACGTGCATGCGCTGGAGCTGACATAGGGCAACGCCTCGCGTGCCCTCTGATATGGCTCCACGTGCCACCTGTGGCACGCATGCCATAGGTTCGCCATCACTATTCTAGTGCAACCCCTGCTCAAGCAGGAGACCCTACACCATTCCAGACAAATGACTGTACAGTCTCTTCTTAAAAGCCCCCCAGTGATGGAGCACTTACAACTTCTGAACGCAAGCTGTTTTGCTGGTTAATTGTCCTCACTTTTAGGAAGTTTCCCTTTAATTCCAGGTTGCTTCTCTCCTTGATTAGTTTCCATCCATTGTTTCTTATTCTGCCTTCAGATGCTTTGGAAAACTGACCCCTCTTCTTTGTTCTTTTCTAAGTCCCACTGAGTCGAACTGCTAGAATAATGTACCCCAGTTTGAAAGAGTTCCATTATATTAAATTCAGCAAATTGCCGTACTTTGTAATACAGGCATATTTTCATTTTGATGATCTTGAACATTTAGTCAATAATTAAAATACTCAACAAGTTTGCTGGGGTGGGGACAATTCTGACCCAGCTTTTCACAACAAGCCAGAATTCTCCCCCCCCCCGAATACGTAAACATACACAGCAGAGAAAGTAAAGATGAAACTGTACCTACATGGTATGTAACTCATCCCAAATAGCTCAGTTTTTAATTTTTCATGAAAAACAAGCTTCGGGGAGTGCACTTTTTTTTACAAAGAACTGGGGAGGAGATAGTTGACACTTCTCTTGCCAACTGATTTTGCTGCTCAAAATTGCCTCCAACCTGCACACGCACAGACACAAGCTGTTCTTTGCATGCAAAAAAACATCTGGATCCCCAAAGGAGGGGAAAACATCTTTTAAGCTAAGAGATAATTTGGAACAAAGAATTAACAACAACAACAAAATTATCCAACGTTCTCTTCACAGTCTTTCCGTTTTTCTAAAAATAACTTTGTTCAATTAATTTGGATATAATGTATACTTCCTTTTCAGGCATCTGTAGAGCTTTTCTCCTTCTGCATCTAAACCTGTGACAAACTTTCTTTGGCAACATCTTTTATCTGCTGAGTCCCCATGACATTCCCTGCATCTCATCTCCAACATAAATTAGTCAGACTTTAGGTCGCCCTTCATATATTAGTGTTAAAATAGCAGTTTCTTCTTTAATCCAACACCATACGAGTGCAGCCCTAAGATGTATGAAATCAGTTACTCTTTGTCAACTCTTATCCAGGAGGAAAGAAGCAATGGGTGGAAACTAATCAAGGAGAGAAGCAACCTAGAACTAAGGAGAAATTTCCTGACAGTTAGAACAATTAATCAGTGGAACGACTTACCTCCAGAAGTTTGAATGTTCCAACACTGGAAGTTTTAAAGAAGATGTTGGATAGCCATTTGTCTGAAATGGTACAGGGTTTCCTGCCTAAGCAGGGGGTTGAACTAGAAGACCTCCAAGGTCCCTTCCAACTCTGTTATTCTTATTCTATTCTATTCTATTCTATTCTATTCTATTCTATTCTATTCTATTCTATTCTATTCTATTCTATTCTATTCTATTCTATTCTATTCTATTCTACTCTACTCTACTCTACTGTACTCTATCCTATCCTATCCTATCCTATCCTATCCTATCCTATCCTATCCTATCCTATCCTATCCTATCCTATCCTATCCTATCCTATCTACATGATCAGGAAGTCAGATATCCCAGTGTTCCAGATCACTGGGACTGAAGGCCTTCTTAGGTTTGACAATAACACCCAAAGTATTTCTCCCTGCAAAGAATTGCAGTGAATGCCCAAATATATGCAAACAAAGCAAGATGGTTGGAAGCAGAATTTTGGGGCCTCTGTTATATGCTTCCTTTAATTACATCGAACCTTTCTGGTATTTGCCTGATCATGAAAGACTGGAAACTGGGAAGAGAATGAGGCCACACTTGCAAGTCCCACACCTTGAGACCCCGCTGAATTTGCCCTTACTTGTAAAGTTCTAATTTCATGGCTGGCTGTGGAATTCTGGGAGTTGAAGTTCACACAAATTCAAGTGACCAAGGTTGAGAAACATTAATCCAATACATCTGGAGGATACTAGATTGGGAGATGAAAGTTGGGCTCCCTCAAAAGAAAGGGACCTTAGGAGAGGGGAGATGAAAAGGGTAAGGGGAGAGAATAGAACCTCCAGGGGCAGGTAACATGGGTTCTGAACACAACCCTTCAGAGAAGCAGTAGAGTTAAGACCACGCTGCATTCCTTGTGTTCACTATTACTCTTCATAGACAGGCAAGGACTAAATGAAGGAGGGAAAAAATGAAAATTATACCCAGATAAAACAACAATACAACTTGTAAAGAGAAAGCTGGACTTTGGGATGAAGGTGATGTCTCTTGGATGAAGTTTCATTCCCCCAGAAAGAACAGGTTCCACAGCTTGGGAGTACTCCTGTCACCAGACTTGCAGGTGGCCATTATGATAAGGAATATATTTGCACAGTTTTGATGGATGCAGCTACTGCAACCCTGCCTGAGCTAAACTAGTGACAATTATCCACACCTTGGTTACTACTGCAGTATACTTTATATGGGGCAACCCTTGTAGACTCTTTTGAAATTGCAATTGGTCTAAATTGTGGCAACTAGATCTTTGGCTGGTATACGAGATGCACAAATGATGTCTATATATACTAAAAGATCTGAACTAGCAATCAAAAACCTATTGAGATCTTTAAGCACCCAAATAGTAGAAGGGGCTGATTCTCTGCAGGGCCCTCGGTTCTGCTATGAATTCTGATGGAAAAATCACCCAGCAAAATGCAAATCACTGAAGAGGACTGTGAAAGCATTTTATTATTTCAAAGCTAGGAGGTTACAGCGACCTGTACTACAGTCTGACCTCTTGCATTCAGTAAAGTCAAGATCAAAGTTTACAAGATTACATAGATCTTATATAGAATATTGATAAAAATAAAGTTTAAGATTGGACTCGTTTTATAAAGATCCTAAATACAGGCAATAATGATATAAGATATCAAGAAGGGAAATACAGGTAAAGGGGTCATTCAAAGTACATACTGCATGACGGCACATCAGCAACATAATGCAACATCCAGGATTAATTATTATTCTAACAAAGTGATTTTATACAGCATTTAACTGTGGAAGGAGAAGAGATAAGAAAGTACTCACTACACACCCTTGAATCTGCTACATTGCAGATTCAATGTATGCACTAAAGACATACATTCTGTATATATTTATGGGACATTGACAGAACATTAGTACAATTATAAAGAATCCTACTAAAATAAGTAACTAAAGAATACATGTCACTTTAGTTACAAAATATAAAATTAGCTACCAAAACAAGTGTAACTATTTCCTATTAAATCTTATTTCATCTTTGCTGACCTTGCCCAGTTACATAGATGAGCAGGACTGGCCCTTCTAAAGATCCTGTTGTGCTACAAGAATTTGTTGTTGTTAGTTGCGAAGTCGTGTCCGACCCATCGTGACCCCATGGACAACGTTCCTCCAGACCTTCCTGTCCTTTGCCATCCTCTGGAGTCAATTTAAGCTCATGCCTACTGCTTCAGTGACTCCATCCAGCCACCTCATTCTCTGTCGTCCCCTTCTTCTTTTACCCTCAATCTTTCCCAGCATTAGGCTCTTCTCCAGTGAGTCCTTCCTTCTCATTAGGTAGCCAAAGTATGTGAGTTTCATCTTCAGGATCTGGCCTTCTAAAGAGCAGTCAGGGTTGACCTCCTCTAGGACTGACCGGTTGGATCGCCTTGCAGTCCAAGGGACTCGCAGGAGTCTTCTCCAGCACCATAGTTCATTCTTTAGAGCTCAGCCTTTCTTATAGTCCAACTTTCACAGCCATACATTGCAACTGGGAAAACCATAGCCTTGATTATACGCACCTTTGTTGGCAGGGTGATGTCTCTGCTTTTTAGTATGCTGTCTAGATTTGTCATAGCTTTCCTCCCCAGGAGCAAGCGTCTTTTAATTTCTTGGCTGCAGTCCCCATGTGCAGTGACCTTGGAGCCCAGGAAAATAAAATCTGTCACTACCTCCATTTCTTCTCCATCTATTTGCCAGGAATTGAGAGGGCCGGATGCCATGATCTTAGTTTTCTTAATGTTGAGTTTCAAGCCAACTTTTGCACTCTCCTTCTTCACCCGCATCAAGAGGCTCTTTAGTTCCTCTTCACTTTCTGCCATTAGAGTGGTATCATCTGCATATCTAAGGTTGTTGATATTTCTCCTGGCAATCTTAATTCCAACTTTTGATTCATCTAGCCCCGCCTTTCTCATGATGTGCTCTGCATATAAGTTAAATAGGCAGGGCAACAGTATACAGCCTTGCCAGATTCCTTTCCCAATTTTGAACCAATCAGAGGTTCTTTGTCCAGTTCTCACTGTTGCTTCTTGACCCGCATATACCGTATTTTTCGGAGTATAAGATGCACCGGAGTATAAGACGCACCTTAGTTTTTGGGGAGGAAAATAGGGGAAAACAATCTGCCTACCAGGTATTCATCTGGCTACCATCCTTAGTCTGGTCAGCTTCAGCACATTATTTTATCTCCTGGTTAGGACTTAAAAAAACCTTCTTCTGAGAGAGTAACAATGAAAGAGCCTGCAAGCCAGTAAGAGCTGGGAAGATCGTTAGCACCTGGTTAGGGCTAAAAAAAACTTATTCGGAGCAGCTTCAGCACATTATTTTATCTCCTGGTTAGGACTTAAAAAAACCTTCTTCTGAGAGAATAACAATGAAAGAGCCTGCAAGCCAGTAAGAGCTGGGAAGATCATTAGCACCTGGTTAGGGCTAGAAAACAACTTCTTTGGAGCAAGTAGAGCAATGAAAAAAAAACCCTGCAAAGACTTAGGGCTGGAAAAACATTCTTCTGAGAGAGTAACAATGAAAGAGCCTGCAAGCCGGTAAGAGCTGGGAAGATCGTTAGCACCTGGTTAGGGCTGGAAAAAACCTTCTTTGGAGCAAGTAGAGCAATGAAAAAAAACCCTGCAAAGACTTAGGGCTGGAAAAACATTCTTTGGAGAGAGTAACAATGAAAAAGCCTGCAAGGTAAGAGCTGGGAAGATCTGTTAGCACCTAGTTAGGGCTGGGAAAAAAGCTACATTCGAAGTATAAGACGCACCTAAATTTTCAGCCACTTTTAGGGAGGAAAAAGGTGCGTCTTATACTCCGAAAAATACGGTAGGTTTCTCAAGAGACAAATAAGATGGTCTGGTACTCCCATCTCTTTAAGAACTTGCCACAATTTGTTGTGATCCACACAATCAAAGGCTTTAGCATAGTCAATGAAGCAGAAGTAGATGTTTTTCTGGAACTTCCTAGCTTTCTCCATGATCCAGCATATTTTGGCAATTTGATCTCTAGTTCCTCTGCCTCTTCGAAATCCTGCCTGTACTTCTGGTAGTTCTCAATCCACATACTGCTGGAGCCTAGCTTGTAGAATTTTAAGCATAACTTTACTAGCATGTGAAATGAGTGCAATGGTGCGATAGTTTGAACATTCTTTGACATTGCCTTTCTTTGGAATTGGAATGTAAACTGACCTTTTCCAATCCTGTGGCCACTGTTGAGTTTTCCAAATTTGCTGGCATACTGAGTGTAGCACTTTTACTGCATCATCTTTTAAGAATTTGAATAGCTCAGCTGGGATACTGTCACCTCCACTAGCTTTGTTGTTGCTCAGATTTCCTAAGGCCCATTTGACTTCACATTCTAGAATGTCTGGCTCGAGGTCAGTGACCACCCCATCATGGTTATCAGGGACGTTAAGCTCGTTCTTGTATAGTTCTTCTGTGTAATTTTGTCACCTCTTCTTAATCTCTTCTGCCTCTGTTAGGTCCCTGCCATTTTGGTCCTTTATCATGCTCATCTTTGCATGAAACGTTCCCTTCATATCTCCAATTTTCTTGAAGAGATCTCTGGTCCTCCCTATTCTATTGTTTTCTTCTATTTCTTTGCACTGTTCATTTAAGAAGGCATTCTTATCTCTTCTAGCTATTCTCTGGAATTCTGCATTCAATTGGGTGTATCTTTCTCTTTCTCCCTTGCCTTTCACTTCCCTTCTTTCCTCAGCTATTTGCAAAGCTTCCTCAGACAGCCATTTTGCTTTCTTGCATTTCTTTTTCTTTGGGATGGTTTTGTTGCTACCTCTTGTACAGTGTTGCGAACCTCTGTCCATAGTTCTTCAGGCACTCTGTCTATCAGATCTAATTCCTTAAATCTATTTGTCACCTCTACTGTATATTCATCAGGGATATGATTTAGTTCATACCTGAGTGGCCTAGTGCTTTTTCCTACTTTCTTCAGTTTAAGTCTAAATTTTGCAACGAGAAGCTCATGATCTGAGCCACAGTCAGCTCCTGGTCTTGTTTTTACTGACTGTATACAGCTTCTCCATCTTTGGCTGCAGAGCACATAGTCAATCTGATTTCTGTGTTAACTGTCTGGTGATGTCCATGTGTAGAGTTGTCTCTTGGATTGTTGGAAAAGAGTGTTTGCTATGACCATCGTATTCTCTTGACAAAATTCTATCAGCCTGTGCCCTGCTTCATTTTGTACTCCAAGGCCAAACTTGCCTGTTATTCCGGTTATCTTTTGGCTTCCTACTTCAGCATTCTAATCCCCCATGATGATAAGGATATCATTTTTTGGTGTTACTTCTATAAGGTGCTGTAGGGCTTCATAGAACCGGTCAATTTCATCCTCTTCAGCACCAGTGGTTGGGGCATAGACTTGGACTACTGTGATATTGAATGGTTTACCTTGGATTTGAACTGAGATCATTCTGTCATTTTGGGGATTGTATCCCAGTATTGCTTTTCCTACTCTTTTATTGACTATGACAGCTACTCTATTTCTTCTGAGGGATTCTTGCCTGCAGTAGTATACCTGATAGTCATCTGAATTAAATTCGCCCATTCCTTTCCATTTTAGTTCACTGATTCCTAAGATGTCGATGTTCAGTCTTGTCATCTCTTGTTTGACCACATCCAGCTTGCCTTGATTCATGGATCTTACATTCCAGGTTCCTATGGAGAAAAGATCTTTACAGCATCTGACTTTCCTTTCACCATCAGATACATCCACAGCTGAGCGTCCTTTCGGCTTTGGTCCAGTCGCTTCACTCTTTCTGGCGCTACTAGTACTAGCCCTCTGCTCTTCCCTAGTAGCATATTGGACACCTTCCTACCTGAGGGGCTCATCTCCCAGCGTCATATCTTTTTGCCTTTTGATACTGTCCATGGGGTTTTCATGGCAAAGATACTGGAGTGGGTTGTCATTTCCTTCTCCAGTGGATCACGTTTTGTCAGAGCTCTCTGCTATGACTGTCCGTCTTGGGTGGCCCTGCATGGCATAGCTCATAGCTTCATTGAGCTACGCAAGTCCCTTTGCCACGACAAGGCAGTAATCCATGAAGAGCTACAAGAATAATTATGGAGAATTTAGGAAAATACTTTCTCTGCATGGCTACCAAACTATGGATTGTACTTCCTAAGAAGTTTTGGGGTCTCATTCTTCCGATTTAGAAATAGATTTTAAAAAACACATTTATTTTCCAAGTTTTTAAATGTTTATTATTTTTAAGAGTGATGTCAATGTTGATTTTAATTTTGTTATTAAATACATTTTTCTGGGATATCATCTTATGTATAAACAGTAAGGCAGGATATAAATTCAGCTGCCAGCATTTTTTTTGTCCCATGTACACTCATATGCCAAAGTTCCATTTTCACCAGCAACCCTCTGCAAAAATCTGTTTTCAGGGTGCAGCAAAACTGGGACATGGCCGACTTGGATTGTAAAGTTTCTGAATTTGTAGCACACTTCATTATCTCAGGGACTGACCAGGTGCTCCTGACATGCCTGAAAATCTCAAGAGCCCCAAAGCTTTAATTCTTCATGTGCTGTGGAATGACAATAATGCACATAGTGGGCTTGGGAGAATGTTTGTGGTCTGGGGCATTGTATGAACAGCATTAATATGGTTGGAGCTTGTTCTGTCTATGGATTCTTTCTTAATTACAAACTGTTTCTGTGTTCATGCCCATGCACATGTGAGAGAACTCCGTAAGTTAGATAGCCACGTTTTACAACAGGAATCAGGAAAAAACCAGAAGTGTTTAAAAAAGAAGTCTGTTTCAGCCTGCAGTCTCAATGAGTAGGCACAATAGCCAGCTAATGCTTAATTCAGAGGCTGTGAATGAGGGTCAAAGAGTCTTTGAGAGCCTTCTCAGTTCTAAGGGGAAATCAGTCCAGTTGTAGAAAAGGAAGTGAAAGAGATTATACTTTGTGAGAAGAGTAACATTGCGCTCCTTGGAGTTGATAACGGATCAAATGAAACAGAGCATAAAGAAGCCTTTCCCATTCCATTGAGGCAGTATTTGACCCTGAAGCTCTGAGAGAATTGTTCTCAGCTCAAAAAACCTCTACCTGTCTACAAGCAGAAGCCATGTATTGTTCTCAGACAGCCAAAGAATCACTGGGGTTGGAAGGACCTTGGAGTTCTTCCAGTTCAATGACCTGCCCAGGATGGGAGTCTTCAGAGCATCTCAGGCAAATGGTTATCTTACCTTTGCTTGAGAACCGCCCATGATGTAGCACCTACAGTACAACTCCAACTTCAATGGCTCTTGCAGTCAGGAAATTTCTCCTGTTTTGAATCTCCCTTTGTAAAATTCTGTCCATTGGTTCTTGTCCCATCCTCAGAAGCAATGGAAAATATATCAATATCTTCCTTGTGAGAGGCTTAAAAGTACTGAAGTTTTGCTGAAAAGTATTGCTGTTTCTTCTTCAAGTTAAATATACTCAGTTTCTTTAACTGTTCTTCATATGTAGGATTTAGTGTCTGAGCCCTGGCCATCCTGGTTGTTCTTCTCTGTACTCTTTCCTTCCTCAGCATCCTTCTTATATTGTGGTGACCTCGCCACCCTCCCTCCTCACCTGGCTGCAGACATCTGCCTGCCCGAAGCAACCTCCTGAAGCAACCCCGCCGCCGTTCACTTTCGTTTTGTGCCAGGAGAAGGAAGAAAGCGAACTGCGGTGTCGCGGCAGTGCTCTGGGAGGGCAGTGGGCTGCGGACATCCCAGGGCTGCTGCACATTCACACGTGCATTTCCGCGCCACCACCATTCACTTTCTTCCTTTTTCCACCACAAAACGAAAGCGAACTGCGGCGGGGTTGCTTCGGGAGGTTGCTTTGGGCAGGTGGACGTCTGCAGCCAGGCAGGGAGGGAGGGTGGCAAGAGCGGCGGCAGCGGCCCCTTCCATGTGCAGCGCACAGAGGTGGTGAAGGCAGGCAAGGCGGCCCTGGCACGCCTGTTGCTGGCACGCCTGCTGCGATCGCTCAGCCAGGGTGGCCTCAGTGGGGGCTGCATCAATCTCTCTGCCTACGCCATGTTCCACTCCGGCCAGCCATGCAACTACAAGTGTGGTGACCTGGTGAAGATGAAGGGCTACCCACACTGGCCCGCCTGGGTAAGCGCTGGTGCCCAGGTCGAAGGGAAAGCTTCATGGTGGCGCAGCTGGGCCTGGCCCTCTCCCCACATGGGGGTCTGCTGCCCTGCTGGCTGCCGGCAGCTTCCGCCCCTCTTGCTCCACTTCACCAGCAGGAAGTGGCGCCGCGGCTGAGTCTCCATCTCCCAGAGCGCCGGACTTCACGGGCCAAGTTCCCAGAGTGGCACCTGCAGTCAAAGAGAGCAGGCAGGTGGCCAGGTGGGAAGCCAATGGGCTGCTTCGGAGCCCCAAGCCCCGCAGAGCCGGCACAGGAGGCACACAGGCCCGGGTGGAAGGTGGCCTTTTCTGTAGCATCCCCCTCCCCTCTTTGGATTGCCCTTCAGGGGGGGCTCTGCCTTTGCAGAAACAGGGCAAGGTGGAGCAGGTGAGTGGCAACTGGGGAACCGGTTCGGGGGTGTGGCCAGCCAGCAGACGCTATCGATTCTGCGTCCCAGGCCACATGTCCACTATCAGTTCTCCCGTACTGGTATGAACCAGTAGCGTTTCACCCCTGCTGGATACAGTATTCCAGATGTGATCTGAGCAACACTAGCATAGAGCAGAACTATCACTTCCCATGACCTCAACATGACACCTCTATTGATGCAGCCCAAGATTGATTGCATCAGCTCTTTCAGCAGCTGCAGTAAATTGTTGGTTCATGCTTCACGTATTGTCTTCTAGGATGCCCAGATGTTTGTTACAAGTATTAGTGTTGAGGCACTTATTGTCTATTTGTATTTGTCATCCTATACCCATCATCTGGTTTTTCCTACTTAAATGTATAACCTTACGTTTCTCAGCATTGAGAAATATTGAATAGAACCAATGTTCCAGTCTATCAAATTCCTTTTGAAACTTGTGGTTGTCTTCAGAAGTACTAGCAATCTTCCAGATCTGTGTCATTTTCAGATCTGATGAGAACCCGTTATCCTCATCTAAATCATGTATAAAAATGTTTAAAAAGCACTCAGTACAGAATAGAACCTTGAGGGTCCCCACTGCATACATTTCTTCATGTCCATTAAGAACTTCCCATTGGTTGGGTATTAAATAACTATAATACTCCATTGTTAATTGTATATTGGAATATATTAGCCATGTTTCTGTAGACTTGCTGGTTATTCAAGACTTATAACCATAGTTATCCACTGTACTTTCTATATTCTTTTAAATCTACAGTATATTTCTTTTTTTTTTAAATAGTTTTTATTAAGTTATTTATATTTAAAAAACAGAAACATACAAAAGAAAAACATTTACGACATTGACAAGTACAATATAAACATATACAAAACATAAAAAGCGCATACAGCTATAAAGCTGTCTATTTCTATCGTTTGTTCTACGGCAAATATATATTTAACATTTAATTTAACATGGTTTTCGAATTTTGTCTCATATTTTGCATTGTGTTTTATAAATCAAACGTAGTGGTAGTAAAGTTTAACCATAATATTTATAATGATATAACAATAGTAATATTTGTAGTAGTATAGATAATAATAGTAATAATAGTACAGAAAAAAGAAAAATAAGGCATTGTTGGTTTAGTAATATCTTAGTATACATATATAGTAATACAATATAACTGTTTTCTCTATAAATTCTCTAGTTCAATTTCTATATGCCTTATTTGGCTTATATTTCTATTTATTACATTGATGTTATTTGTTTTCGTTTTTCGTACCAATTGTAAAATAAATTCCAGATTTCATAGTAGTCGGAGTCTTCCTTTCCTTTCAGTTCCATGGTTAGTTTATCTGCTTCGGCACAGTCCAGGATTTTACTAATTACACTGCTTTCCTCGGGAATATCGTTTAATTTCCAATTTTGTGCTATCGTTATTCTCGCCGCTGTTAGTATATGTAGAATAATATAATAGTATTTCTTTTGCATTTTTTGATTTATGTTTCCCAATAGGAAAATTTCCGGTGTGATATCTATATCTTGTTGTGTGATTTCTTTTAACCAGTTTTTGATTGTATTCCAGAAGGCTTTTATTTTTGGGCAGGTCCACCACATATGATAGTAAGATCCAATTTTGTGTTGGCATCTCCAACAATTTGGTGATAAGTTTTTATACATTTTTGCCAATCTCGCTGGAGGGAGGTGCCATCTATAGAATACTTTATAATAATTTTCTTTATATGAAACTGATTTTGTCATTTTGTAGTTTTGGTTCCAAATTTTTTCCCATTCATTAATTTGCATCTCATGTCCGAAATTTTTCGTCCAGCTTATCATATTTCCTTTTATTATGTCTTTTTGTGTTTTGTTTTTTAGAAGAAATTTGTATATTTTAGTTATTGCTTTTGGTTCTTGATCTAGTAAAAATTTATCTAATTCTGATTTGAGTTTTTGTATTCCATATTTTCTCTTGTCGTTTTCTAATCTGTTCCTAATTTGGAAATATGGCCACCAATCAATCTTGATTCCTTCTTGTTCCAGTTTTGCTATAGATTTTATGGCACCTCCTTCTTCCAGTATTTCTTCATACGTGACCATTTTTTCCAGATTCGTTGTGTTTGGGTGTGTAATGGCTTCCATACCAGAGAACCAGGGTGGTATTTTAGTGTAGTATTGTTTTTTGATCTTAAGCCAAGTTCCTAAGAGAGAGTCTCTAATTTTATGTCTTTTGAAGTATGAGTGTGTTTTATGTTTATCATCCCAGAGGAATCCATGCCACCCTAAATGTAAGTCATAACCTTCTAGTACCAGTAAACGTCTATTTTTAATTTGAATCCAATCCTTTATCCATGTTAAGGCGGATGCTTGATAATATAATTCAAAGTCCGGTAGTCCGAATCCTCCCTGATTCCTATTTTGTTGTAAATATTTTAATTTAATTCTTGGTTTTTTTCCGGCCCATATAAATTTGGTTAGTATTTTATTTAGTTGTTCAAAATATTTTTTCTCTAATTTGATTGGAATGGTTTGGAATAGGTACAAAATTTGAGGTAATATTGACATTTTAATCGCTGCGATTCTACCAATTAGAGAGATTTGTAATTTATTCCATTTATCTAATTTTTTTTCAATTTGTTTTAAAATTTCCATATAATTTGCTTCTTTTATTGTGGTGCATTTTGCTGACAGATTGATTCCTAGATATTTTATTTTCTTAACAATTTGTAGTTCTAATTTCTTTTCTAGTTCCTTATTTTGTATGTCTGTCAGGTTTTTAATTATTATTTTAGTTTTTTGTTTATTGATTTTCAGACCTGCTACTTTCCCGAATTCATTTATTTCTTTTAGTAAAATTGGTCCTGTCTCTAATGGTTCTTCTATGTTAAAAACCAAGTCGTCAGCGAATGCTTGTAATTTATATTCCTGCTCTTTTATCTTAAGTCCTTTTATTTCTTTATTTTCTCTTACTTTTTGTAATAATGATTCCAATGATAGTATAAATAATAATGGGGAGAGGGGACAGCCTTGTCGAACTCCCTTTTCTATATTGAAATTTTTTGAAGTTTCTCCATTTATAAGAATTTTAGCAGTTTGTTTTGAATATATTGATTTGATTGTCCTTATGTAATTCTCTCCAAAATTCATTTTATTCAATTGATTTATTATAAAGTCCCAGTTTAGGTTATCAAATGCCTTTTGGGCATCTAAAAATATGAGTGCCATGGATTCCCCTGGGTGTGTCTCATAGTATTCTAAAATATTTGTAATTGTTCTTATATTGTTTTTAATATGTCTATTTGGTAGGAAGCCATTTTGATCTGAATGTATAATTTTGGTAAGTGTTTTTTTTAGTCTTTCCGCCATTATAGACGCAAAGATTTTGTAGTCTGAATTTAAGAGCGAGATTGGCCTGTAACTCTGGATCTTATGTTTCATATTGATGTCTTTTGGAATGATTGTTATTAGTGCCTCTGTCCATGAATCTGGGATTGCTCCTTTTGTTAGTACTTCATTGTATGTAATTAGTTGTATATTTTTTAACATCGTTTGTAATTCTTTGTAGTACTCTGCTGGAATACCATCCGGTCCTGGGGTTTTATTGTTTTTCTGATTTCTAATAGCTTTTTCTAATTCAATCAATGTTATTTCTTCATCCATCTTATCTTTAATATCGTCTGGTAGTTGCACTATATTAGAATTTTTTAAATACTCTTGTATGCTCTGGAGTTGTATAGTATCCTTACTGTATAGCTCTCTATAATATTCTCGTGCTATGTCTTTTTTTCCCTCTATTTCAAACTGCATTTTCCCTAGCGAATCTTCTAATTGTTGTATTGTTTTTTTTTCCTTTTCTTTTCTTAATCTGTAGGCCAATCATCTGCCTGGTTTGTTAGCATGTTCAAAATAATTCTGTTTGGATGTCTTAATTTTTAATGCGATTTCTTCTTGTAGTATTAGATTTATTTTGTGTTTAGTTAATTCTTTTTCTTCTTTTATTTCTTTATTTTGTGGCATCTCTTGTAATTTATGTTCCAATTCCCCTATCTTGTTTTGTAAGTCCTTAATTTGCTTATTTTTATCTTTATTTCTTTTAATAGAGTATGCAATAGTTAATCCTCTTATATATGCTTTCATAGTGTCCCAAATATTTTGTATAGATGTGTCCTCGTTCCAATTCTCCTGTAGAAAGAAAGTTAATTCTTTCTCCATATATTGTTTAAATTCTTTTTCTTTTATTGTTTTCTGGTTCATCATCCATCTCCTTCTTAGCTTACTCGTTCCTCTTATTGTAATTATTATAGGGTTATGGTCCGCCCACGTATTAGGTTCTATTTCTACACTCTCTATTTTAATAATTGGTTCTATATTTGACCAGACCATGTCGAGTCTAGACCAGGATTGATGTGGGTTTGAAAAATATGTATATTGATTCTGTTTCTGGTGTCTTTCTCTCCATATATCTTTTATTTTAAATTCATTCACCATTTCAAAAAAAATTTTAGGTAGAGTTTTCCTTTCCATATTTTTTTTTGGTCCCGTTTTATAATCTTCTTTAACATCTACCACTGCATTAAAATCTCCGATTATACAAATGTTTTCTCTGTCTAATTTAATGATTTGTTGGTATAGTTTTTTATAAAATTCTTTTTGTCCATTGTTAGGGGCGTAGATAACTATTAGTAATATTTTAGTTTTGTCTATTGTAATTTCCACTATGAGTATTCTTCCTTCTGTATCTCTATATATTTGTTTAGGGGTTAACCAATTTTTGATATATAATGCTATTCCTCTTTTCCTTGAGTCGGCCAGGGATGTAAAGAGATTACCTATCTTGGGATATTGTAATAACTTATATTCTTCTTTTTTAATATGAACTTCCTGTAAACATGTAATGTCTGAACCTTGTTTCTGTAGTCTGTTGAGTATTTGTCTTCTTTTTATTGGTGAATTGATTCCATTTATGTTAACTGAAAATATTTTAATTTGATTTTGCATCTTATTTTTTACTTGTTGCTCTTGTTAATCTCGCGGTCTTTACTTCTTTTGTTTTCACCCTCCTATCTCCCTCTCTCTCTTGTCTTTTCATTCTCTCCATTTCTTCTATCATTTCTTTTTCTTCCTGGCTTTGTCCCTCTCCCTCTGCACTGCTCTCTCCTTCCTTTTCTAAGTGTGTTTCGATAAATTGATCTGCTTCTTCCATTGTTTCTATCTTAATTTTTTTTCCTTTCCACGTCACTAGGATTCCTTCCGGAATCAACCACCTAAAAGGAATTTCTTGCCTTATTAGTTTTGCAATACAGTATTGTAGGTCTCTTCTCTTTTCTCTTATTCGTTTGGGAATTTGTTTTAATACATTGATTTCTCTTTCCTTATGTAGTATTTGTTCCATTCTCGTGGTTTTATAAATTTCATCTCTTATTGCTTTTTTTGTGAATCGTACATGTACCTCCCTGGGTAGTTTATGTCTTTTGGCAAAGTTTGTTTGTACTCTGTAAATTTCATCTATGTGTCTATTTATTTCTTCTTTTTCTACCTGTAAAGCTACTGCTAATATCTCTACTACCTGTTCACGCAATTCCTCCTCTTTCACCTCTGGTATGTTTTGGAACCTTAAGTAGAATGCTGATTTCTCCATTTCGAGGAGGGCGATAGCTCCCTCTAATTCTTTGTTTTTTGCTCTTAGTAATTCTTCTGTTTCCTCTATTTTTTTGTCGGTTATATCTGTTTTTTCCTCTAAATTTTTAATTTGATGTTCATGTTTTGCTACCACTCCCTGGATTACCTCCATTCTATTATCTAATTTTTTGATGTTTCCCTTGACTTCTTCAAAATTTTCATTGGTCTGTTCTTGATTATTAAATATTGTTTGCTGCATTTTAACCATTGTTTCTTGTTGTGTCATCATAAATTCTTGTATTCTATCTAATGTGGCCTGCATAGTGTGTAGTGAAGGTGCTTGTCCTTGTTTTTCAGTAGTTGCCATCTCTGTTATCAGTTTTTGCCCTGTTGCTGAAGGTGTTACCGGAGTTGGTTTCTTAATTGGTTTAGTCACAGTAGTTGTTGTTGACATGATCACTTTGCTGAAAAAATTATTCCACACTTTCATAAATTTATTACTAGCTACTAAGGAGAAGAAGAGGGAAGAATGAAATGGAGTAGCAAGTCTAAAGTTTAAAGGAATCGAATAAAAGTCAGAAATTCATTAAAGTACAATAAGGGAGAGTATTGGAGAGTATTGTTCGTGTTTTGAGATAGGGAGATAGAAAAGAAGGATTAGTTCTTAATCATTTAAATATCAATTTTCTATTTTGTGGATTTCTATTAAGAGCTTATTATTATTATTATTATTGCTATTTATCTTTTCATTATATAAATCAAAAAATATTTACTAACAATTCCTATCTTTGTTAATTCACACTCTAAACAGTTTAAATAGTTTAATATTCAATAATAGTAGAAGAAGAAAGAAGAAGAAAAAAAAAGATCAAAGAAAATGTCTATAAATATATATATATATGTAAATTCACTTAATTCAATTTCTTAGTTTAAATTATTGTTAATACCTCTTAAAGTCTTATTTCTTATTTCTTATTTTCCATAAAAAGAAAAACTAATATGTACTAATAACCGTAGTATTTAATTACTTAGATATCCACACACATTAATCTTAACTTTAATAGCTTTAGTAACTAAGTGTTAGAGTTTAACTATCAAAATGTTTATTTGCTCAATATATACGTTAAAGTTTTCAAGTTAATTGGGTATCATATGCTATATCTTACAAATGTCTCTTTGGGGGTGGCGTCTTCGATCTTCTTTTCCTGTTTCACAGTCTATTCAAGATGTCTGCGCTCTAGAGAATTGCTTTGTCACAGTTCTCTCTCCTTTCCCCCCACTCTTTAGTTGCAGAGTATTTCCAATATGATCTTCTCGTAGGTCCCTTTTTTTTTTTACCCTCAACTGTTTTTCCGGTAATCCCGCAGTTCTTTCTGGATCGTATCCCTTTAAAGCAGTCTATTGATTTAGTTTTATTTGTCTCGCCTTCGCTCCTTTCCGCTAAGGCGCCGCTGGGTTTTTTTTTTTTTTTTTGGGAGACTCAATTGTCTTTCGGGGGTGCCGATCGTTCTCTTCTCTTAAGGAATATTCTCCGAAAGTCAAAACTGTAATCCAATTTGTTTGATGTTTGCAATGATCTGCGAATATTTTGCCGTTCCTCTATCTCTCCCTTCCTTGCTGTATGCTCAGGCGGCCATACCTCTGGACCAGCGTGGTTTGCTGGTTTCTTCTTCGCTCCGATTTGGGGTTTCCATCTGCTTCAGCGGGGGTTTGCACCTCCTCCCGTCCTCGCACGATGATCCCCTTCCTCGCGCTAGCCCCTGCAAGGCTCCACGCTGCGGATTTTCGGCAGTCTGAACGAAGAAACTCGAGCTAAGTTGCAGTGATTTGCTTCTTAGCTTCGCTCAGCCATGGCCCCGCCCCCGGAAGTCAAATCTACAGTATATTTCTATCAGCATTGTTTCTTTTCTTTTCTTTTTGTTTTTTCTTTGAAATTATAAAGAAGGAAAGGAAGGGAAGGGAAGGGAAGGGAAGGGAAGGGAAGAAGGGAAGGGAAGGAGAATAACTAAAAACTGTTGGGTGCAGTTGTTCCATTCATTGTGAATCCCCTTATTATGGGACCATTCATCCAACATTGTTCCATTTTATTAAGAAGGTGACTCTGATAAGCTTTATGAAATGCCTTATTGAAGTACTCTATACCTATAGTGTTCTCTTTGTCTACTAATTTAGTCACTTTGTACAAAGAAAGCAATAAGAGTTGTCTGGCACAACTTGTTTATAACAAACACTTGCTGGGTTGCAGTAAAGACCTGGTTGCTTTCTAAGTAATTGCAAACTCATGGTTTGATTGCATTTGCTAGGGTTTTTTCCAGATATTGAGGCTGAGCTGATTGGTCTCCACTTTTCTGGCCCATTTTTTCTCTTTTTAAAAGATTGTAAAAATGTTAGCTCTTTTCCAATCTTCTGGTTTTTCCCTGTACTCAAATAGTCCTAAGATTGCATCCCCCAATTTCTTCAACATCCAGTAATGCAGTCTATCCACTGGTGGAGACCTGAATTGATTCAAAGCTTCTAGGTGATCTCCCACCAATTCCTTACCTACTTTGACTTGAATTTCCCTTCTGCTCCCCACCCCTCACCTAATAGTGAGACCTCCGACAGGTTGGACCAAATTGTGATTGTGGTTGTCGTCAATTGTCTAAAGCAGGTAGCATTTTATTTCTTTTATCTTAATTAAATAAACAATTGGCCCATCAGATAGGAATTCTTAGCAGTCACAGACTGATATTTTTGCCATCAACATTTTGGTGGCAGTTTGCTGTTTGTGCTGCACACAGCAAGACAGGGCAGCTTTTCCATCTGGCAAGCTATTTAATGTGGCCTGGGCTGGCTTGCCACGATGATTCAATTCCAGCACCATTCAGCATATGTCTGTGATGCTGCTGGTTGTTTTTATAAGCAAGTTTAGTGAGGAGGGAGGAAAGGGGGAGAGGTGGACACTATTTGAAAACTACTTGTTTTCGGGTTTTTTTAATTGTATTGAGGCAGCTGTTTTTGTTTTTGTTATTAGCATTATCACTGCTGGTAGAAAGAGCAAGTCCGCCATCTATCTCAGCAAGCCCACACAACTTAGACCCATTGGTTTTCCCCATCCATGAGAAGGACCAATGTCAGGTCTGCTACACTTTTTCAACTGATCCTCACAGGGTGAGGCAATTCCTCTTTCCTCAAAAAGTCCAATGAATTAATCACTCACTTTTTTGTCTCTTGCGGCTCAACCATTTTTCTCCCAGGTATAGGTTTGCTTTTTGAGAAGGTATCTTTGCCAGTATCACCCACCCCGTCCAACCGTTTACCTGTAATTTTTCAGAAAAAGAACTCATCTACCATAACAAAGTTTTCAGCATTTGCTAAATTTCTTTCATCCACCACCACCTCCACCTCCCCCAACCCATGTGATCCAACATTCAGAAAAAGGTGTGCATGTATCACAGCTGAATACAAACAGCCTTTTGAAGTTCTTCACCTAATGGTGGAGAGCAGGGGCAGGTTCCTCTTACCTGGCTACCGGTGCGCTGTGCGCGCATCATCACGTTTCACATGCGTGCACGCTCGCTACACGCGTGCATTCCCTCGCTACGTGCGCACATCCCCTTGCGCAATTTTGTTTCCGCGCATGTGCAGGAAACAAAAAAGGCCAAAATTCAGAAAAAAAGATGGTGCCGCGCGATGGACCGGTGAAGACAGTACCGGAGCCGTCACACGCAAATTGCGCAGTCGGCGGGTCCCTACCGGAACGGTGCACTGGACCGCACCGGTAGGAACCCACCACTGGTGGAGAGAAACTGGGAGGACCATTTCTTTAAATTTCCCCCAACTGAGCTAGCCTGGAACTCTTTCTGAAGTGCCACGAAGAACCTACATGGAAATGCCTTAAGCATGTTGCATCTTGAGAATTTCAACAAAACTCTCTTCTCCTTTGAAATAATGTATAAAGTGAATTATCTTTCAATCCTGTTGAATGAGTCCCGGTAGGAAAAATATTCAGAAGAATTTCTCTGCTCAGCATTTGCATTGCTTCCAGAAGGCAGGAGATAAATATTTCAGGATGTCATCTCTGTTCATAGGAGAAGAAACAGATTTTATTCAAAATATTTTTCTCTCATAACTTTTAAAGAAAAGCTGCTATCGATGAAGTAAGAAAGGTATATGTAAAGGTCCAAAGCTGTAATTTCCCCCTCTCTACTTTTAAGTGCCAGGGGCCATATGGTACATAAACAATGCAACTCTGTCCTGTCTATTCAGAAACAAATCCTATTAAGCTCAATGGAAGTTAATGGTTGGCAAAGTTGTGAAACATTTCCAACAAAGATTGATGAAGTTGGAAGGGAAAATGCTATATACAGTTCAAAACTTTCTTCTTTCCCCAGTGCAAATAATAAGACATTTTAGACACAATAGCAGTCCAGAGTTGTACATGATGAACAGCTACCCATTGCGCTGTACCCACAGAAGTGCCGTTCGCCCAAGGCAGTTGCATCGTTGTATCCCAGCTATTGGTTCCAACAGAAACACCAGATATAGGAGGGCAAAATACAGACAATCAACATTCGCCACTTCAATCAAGGACCATTGTGTCATTGCCAGATGCAGTTGTCCAAAGAGCAGAAGTACAAGTCTTGGTTTGATGAAGAGAGGGGGGGGAGGGAAGGAGGGAGAGAGAAAGAGAGGGGGGAGGGAGATATTTCAAAGGCTATGGATTAGCTTCAAGCATTTTCCCCTCAGACCTAATGCTACAATATTCATTCAGTCTTCCCTGGGAAAGTGTTCAAGGGCAGTTTTAGACTGCACCACATCCTAATACAGACACTCATTTCTAATTTCTTCTATATTAGTAAAACCCACCTTGAGTACTGCTCCAGATCTGAGTATTACATTGTAAAGATGACAAGAGTCTTATTTCTGAAGACTAGCTGACCCCTATTGATAGTAAGGCAAAATGATTATTAGATACTGAAGATAGATTGTTATTGACTACCAAGAGTTGGGTTCAACTTGAATGTCATGAATATCCATCATCATGTAATAATAAGCCCCACAATTTGGATTGTCTCTAGAAGTGCTTGTGTTAGTGAAATTAGTGGACTTATCTCATGTTAAACTGCTGTCTGATACTCCAGTACAGCTGTACTGAGGATGAGCAATTCATCAATGTCTCTTCTAACACTTCTTTAAAACTAAAAATCCTAAAAATATCTATCACAGTTTGAATTTGGAATCAAGATGCAAATAGTTATAAAGAATTATATCAGAAATTATGTCAACACTTTCTGTTATAAGAATCAAACAGCAATCAAATATAAATGTTATACGAAAAATTAACACTCTCAAAAAAGATCGCCAGATTCCAGGAATAAAGTAAAAATAAACAAAATCATCCTTTCCACTAAAAACATGATTTAAAAGTTGGTAAGTTTTTTGTTCATTTCTAACAAAACAGCTTTATAAAATTGTAAGATTTTGTAAAATTGTAGAGATTTTATATATTTTATATATATTTTAAAATATAGTTGTCAAAAATCTGTGGATATATATTCTTTCTTACCCGATCCTAAATCCAGTGACATTGTTTCTTTTGGTTCACCCAAGTTATTTTACCATTTTGTATTATCACAAAATCTAAAAAGCTCCAAAGTCATTGGAACAGTACAAATGTTACAAAGTTAGGGACTATTAATGTAGTTAGAAGATCTAGAAAGTGCCAAGATGCAGATCATATAGTTAGCTTGCTTCTAAGCTCCTTTTGTGAAAGCCACTATTTTTTTCTTTTTCTTTTTCGATATGCTGTGGATTGATATTCTATGTCTCCTGACAATTCAGAGTCAAAATGTGAGTGATTCCTTTGCTATGACTTGCCCAGCCAGGATAGACATTAGCTTAGTAGACTTACTTACATTTACATTATTTGAATCCACTGTACTACAATCAATAATAGTGCCATCATGGTAATACCCAGTAGAATTATAACATGCATTAGCTAGTAATTGGCTGGTGGGATAATGGTCTTAGCAAAGACTCCAGAGTATCAGCAGCTATGTCAAAATTGGAATAGCCTCTTCAATTGCAGCAGCAGAGCTGAAGTGCAGTAATATATTGGACAGGACTGACCCAATACTTAGGTTATCTTCCTTCCTTATCACTCAGTCAATATTTCTAGTGGGTGGACTGTGTTAACAGTAGCAGTCACACAAGCTGTAATTAAGGGAAAGTAGTAGCTATATCTTATTTCCATGTTTTGGAATGAAATCCTATTGTTTTTATATCAGCATATGAAGATTTGATAAATATAGGTGTCTAATAATTGCACTTGCCAACAAAACATCCTTGTGATCCTAAAGTAGTAAGTACAATCATTATTGTTATTCTTATTTGCATTAATTTAGTGTATGTGTGTAGATACATAATTTGAAATGTGTACAAGAGAATATGGAAAATGTAGTGGGGGGGAAAGGAGGCCTAAATCTTCTCTTGTGCAGTGACCCTAATTAAAATTTCAGAACCATTCACTTACTAATGTAACTGCACACTGTATTTTTAATGTTAAAGTGTTGCATGGTCCTTCCTGAAATCTTTCCCACATGTAAACACAATCTAGATGAGCAGCCTCAAGGAATTATCTGGAAAATATTCCTGTGGGAACAAATAATAGAATAGAATAGAATAGAATAGAATAGAATAGAATAGAATAGAATAGAATAGAATAGAATAGAATAGAATAACAGAGTTGGAAGGGACCTTGGAGGTCTTCTAGTCCAACCTCCTGCTTAGGCATGAAACCCTACAACACTTCAGACAAATGGTTATCCAACATCTTCTTAAAAACTTCCTTGGAGCATTCAAAACTTCTGGAGGCAAGCTGTTCTACTGATTAATTGTTCTAACTGTCAGGAAATTTCTCCTTAGTTCTAAGTTGCTTCTCTCCTTGATTAATTTCCACCCATTGCTTCTTGTTCTACACTCAGGTGCTTTGGAGAACAGCTTGACTCCCTCTTCTTTGTGGCAACCCCTGAGATATTGGAACACTGCTATCATGTCACCCCTAGTCCTTCTTTTCATTAAACTAGACATACCCAGTTCCTGCAACCGTTCTTCATGTGTTTTAGCCTCCAGTCCCCTAATCATCTTTGTTGCTCTTCTCTGCACTCTTTCTAGAGCTTCAATATCTTTTTTACATCGTGGCAACCAAAACTGAACGCAGTATTCCAAGTGTGTGGCCTTACCAAGGCATTATAAAGTGGTATTAACACTTCACGTGATCTTGATTCTATCCCTCTGTTTATGCAGCCTAGAACTGTGTTGGCTTTTTTGGCAGCTGCTGCACACTGCTGGCTCATATTTAAATGGTTGTCCACTAGGACTCCAAGATCCCTCTCACAGTTACTACTATTGAGCAGGGTACCACATATACTGTACCTGTGCATTTTGTTTTTCTTGCCTAAATGTAGAACCTTACTTTTTTCACCATTGAATTTCATTTTGTTAGA
Source organism: Diadophis punctatus similis (assembly GCA_023053685.1). Lineage (NCBI taxonomy): Eukaryota > Metazoa > Chordata > Lepidosauria > Squamata > Dipsadidae > Diadophis > Diadophis punctatus. The sequence goes on from JALIGW010000002.1 coordinate 193,072,028, forward strand.
TAGTGCCCAATGTTCAAGTCTGTCAAGATCCTTCTGTATCTTGAGCCTATCTTCTGGAGAGTTGGCTATTCCTGCCAGTTTGGTGTCATCTGAAAATTTGATGAGTTCCCCATCTATCCCCTCATCCAAGTCATTGATGAAGATGTTGAAGAGTACTGGGCCTAAAACAGAGCCTTGGGGTACTCCACGTCATACTTCCCTCCATGTAGATGCAGTTCCATTGAGGACTACACGTTGAGTGCGGTTGGTCAGCCAGTTTTGAATCCATCTGGTGGTGTTGCTGTCTAACTCACATTTTTCTATTTTATCTAGTAGTAGGTTATGGTCTACTTTATCAAATGCCTTAATGAAGTCCAAGTAAATGACAGTAAAACTTCAACCCAATAGTGGCAGTCAAGAATGAGTCCTCAAATGGGCTTCCCAGCTTTTCTGGAAAAGGAGATTCAATGAAGATTTGGCCAGGAGAATTTTATGTGGGAGGATACCAGGAAGAATAGGCAATTAATGGACCCACTAGCACAAACAATCTCACTATGTACCTTTGATAGATGGTATATTGATGGTGCTTGAAACCTCTTACTGGAATTATTTTGGATACTTTTTTGGTTAATTCATTGTTAGCTGCTCAATGTCACAGTAGTGCAATCAATGACCATAAAGCTTTTAGGTATGTATCTACAAATACTTGTATAAGTAGGGAACATCATCTGGCCCTGTTTTGCAGAGCCATTCTACTACTAAAAAAGCACATGGCAAGACCACAGGGATTTTCAAGTAAGTAACAGAGCATAAATAAATCCCCAATATATATTTCCTTTGAGCCATGGAGATTGCAGAAGACAGGTGTGTAATTCTAACAGCAGTATCTATTGTCTGCCTTACCCCCCTCCTTTTTTTTTTTTGAATGACTACTTTAAATCTGTCTCTGACAAGTGGAGGTGGAGGAGTATTTCATTTAGTCTGCTATTTGAAGCCAAGCGCTTTAATTCATGCAAGATGAGCTGCCAACCGTGCACTTTTTTTTCCAGTTTTGCAATTGGCTATGAAATGAAATAATAAGGGAAACTGCACACAAAACATGCATTGATTAAGAACGAGTTGTGCAAAAAAGGCCTGCAGTAAAAAAAAAAATCATTTGCTAGGGAAAGTTATCTGTGAAAATCAGTATGATGTTTAGTGTCTTTCTTCAAAGTAAAGAGCAACAAGGACTGATTTAGAAATTATAGGCACATGATTGATGAAGTTAATTCAGGGTGGAAATAGATTTATTCATCTCTAATATCTATAAATAATTCAACTCATGAGAAATACTTCGGCATGATTAGCATGACTTTATCTGTGCTACAAAAATCCAAGTACTTCCAAAATGCCAGCAAATAAATATTGAAACTGCCAATTCTTTGATGCCATTTAGAAAACATTTGGACAATCCCCAAATAATAGATCTAGGCAATATTAGCATAAAGTGCTGTCAGTGCTAACATTCAAGCTATGCAAAGAAAGTGTGACCACAAGGCAGGTTTGGAGGACAATTTAAAGGTGCAGAATAAGCTTGTGAGCAGTCGTGTTCCATTAGATAAGAAATGACAGCAGACTCAATTCTGAGATGAATGGTACTGAGGCAGGATTCCGAGACCCATATTGCTGTCATAAAGATAAAAAAATAGAACAGCAAGAAGATGAAATTCTATTTCTTTACTTTTCAGAATGAAAGTTCTTCTGACGAGGTTCCCTTCATTTAAGGCTATATTCTCACCACAGAAATGATGACTGAATTCAGTGTTCCAACTGAAAGGTTTACTGAAACAACAACAACAAAATGCAACCTGAAAAGCCACCTTGTAAATTCTGAAAATTCTGATGACAAGAATAAATGAGGCAGAGATAATATCCTATTTTTTCTTCTTTATCAGTCTAAAAACAGAGCGGAAGAATAGTCATCTATGGTATTTTCTGACATCGGTGCTGTTAAGGCAGTGGTGGGATTCAATTTTTTTACTACCGGTTCTGTGGGTGTGGCTTGATGGGTGTGGCATGGCTTGGTGGGCGTGGCAGGGGAAGGATACTGTAAAATCTCCATTCCCACCCCACTCCAGGGGAAGGTTACTGCAACATCCCCATTTCCTCCCAATCAGCTGGGACTCGGGAGGCAGAGAATAGATGGGGGTGGGGCCAGTCAGAAGTGGTATTTACCGGTTCTCTGAACTACTCAAAATTTCCGCTACCGGTTCTCCAGAACTGGTTAGATCCTGCTGAAACCCACCTCTGTGTTAAGAGCTGTTTTGGGGTATTTCCAAAATCAGGAGATCATGATAATACCAGGCAGAAAACTTCCAAATCTCATTCAATTGGATGAAGAAGATTTTGCATTAAAATATTTTAAAACAGAAGACAATACTTGTTCATCAAGATAATCCTTTTGGAAAGATTTTTAAAAATATCTTAACATGATATCCTACATCCAGCCTTCCACATAATCTTTTAGCATCTGAAGCTAATAACATTTGAATAAAAGGTAATGCAGGTATTCAGTAAAACTAATTTGGATTTGGAATATAATCTGGCCTAAAGGGGGCTAGACGGTCCACAGGTGCTTCTGGATTTCTTCTACAAATATCTTTATTATGGTCTTTGACCAGCCTTTACAATAAAAAGAATAGAGTAAAAAAGAGAAATAGTTTAACATAGCAAGTTATTATTGAGAAAGGGAAAAAATAAGGACAATAAAACAACATATCTAATTAAAATTTTTGCACAGTTGTATGACTTTGTGAAGATATATAGTCATCTGATATGTGAGGTGGCATTAGCATCGCATAAAAATAATAAACATAAAAATTATCTGTCCAGTCCTCATTTTTGGAAATAATTGGGGTAATCAGAGCACATATTGGAATATTACAAGAAGGAGACTGTATGAGCAAAAGTTTCTTCCTCCCTGGATCCACAAGGGCAAAAGTCTCTGCAAAAAAGGAGTTACCATGAAATCTTCCATCCAGTAGAGCTGATGAGAAGGCATCAAAGTGGGCTCTGGAAAAGGCCCATCTATATTTGCTTAGGATTAGATCAGGGGTGTCAAACTCAATCCCATCATAGGCCTTATCAGGATTTTGTTTGCCCTTGGGAGACTGGGGTGTGTGGCTTGGCCATCGCGGCTGCCTGGGTGGGTGGAGCCGGGGTGGACCGGGGCTGAGGCAGCACGAGCCGGTCCCTCGTCATCTTTGGGACGGCCCCACAGGACAACTCTGGGCCTATCGCGGGCTGGGTCTGGCCCGTGGGCCACATGTTTGACACCCGTGGGTTAGATTGTACAGGTACCCTGCTGAAGAGGGCTTGCAATTGTCTTAACATTTGACAATAGAACTCAGGGACACTGGTGATATTATTTCAATGATCAATGACCCTGATTCTCTCTTTTACTATTGATTTGGCCTTCTCCAGGGTTAATTGGCCTAAATATTCAGAAGAGAGGCCAAGATTGCAAAAGTTCTGCTATACGCAATATGGTGCTAATTGTCTGACCACAGCAGGGGACTCAGGTCTGTGGAGTCAATCATGATTCTAAGTCCTGAGATTAGAAACCTAGTATGGACCTGAGCCTTAATACTTGGCACATTGATTTCAAGCCTCAGTACTTCCTTGGAGGTGCATTTTGGGATACCAAACAAAGTCCTGATAAAATTTGATTGAGTGGCTTCATAAAACTTTGAGTTTGTGTATGGGCCAAGTTGTATGCCATATAATAGTTGGGCAAAACTATTAACAAAATGTGATTTGCCTCCTGTTGCCTATGAGATTTAATTATGACTTGGGCAATGCAAGTGGCACAATTTACCTGGGCTGGATTTCTTCTTGAATGTACAGGTACTGATATGGCCAGTTGTCCCTTTTGTTTGAAAGTTAACTTAACAGTTTCATACGGTTTGTCTCATCTTGGTTACATTCATCCACTGTAAAATGCTTATCTGCCTCTAAGCAAAAGTTTCAAAACATCCTCTAGTATAAACATTAAGACAGTTAGAAAGCTGGTTGCCCCACCCCCACCCCCTGCAGAGCATGCTACTGTGGTGTTACACGTACTACATAATCTTATAAACTGTTTTCACACAATTTTGACTGTAGTTGATTCCCTATAATCTGAGTTCATAGAATCTTTTAAAGACATAATAAGGTTGTCTGGCTTTCACTTAATACATCGCATGAACCTATCCATTCTGATTTGTAGACTGCAATTAATGATTTAGCTTAATGTACAAATCCAGAAAATCCAGAAAATTGTGATTTATTCCATTTATTCAGTGGATCCAATTAAACATATGGTCCTAAATGAGGACCTAATTGGGTACTAAATAACCTATTTCTAATGCTTAAAGACCCTCTACATTAGGATCAGTGTTTGCTTTTGCCTCCAAAGCTTTGGGCATTAGTAGCTGGAACAAGAGACAGGGTCTTTTTAGTGGTAGCCCTAGGCTGTAGAATATTCTTTCTTAGAAAGTTCAGTTGGCTGCCTGTATATCAGTAGTTAAAATTGGTGCAGAAATCAGGAGATTGTGAATTCTAGTTCTGCCAATAAAATGACTTTGGGCCAGTTGCTCTCACCCAACCCTAGGAAGAAAGTATTGGCAAGTCACTTTCAAAAATGTTGCTGCAATTTCAACAAAATATATGGAAGATGAGAGTCAGCAGGCTATCAATAAAGCAGTAAATTAATTAAAGTTGGTATAATTATAACAGTCAAATAAAGGTATCCTTCGACTTATGACCATAACTGAGCCCCAAAATTTCTGTTGCTAAGCAAGACATTTATTAAGTGAGTTTTGCCCCCATTTTCTTGCCACATATGTCTAATGAATCACTGCATTATTAAGTTAGTAACATAGTTGTTAAGCGAATCTGGCTTCCCCATTGACTTTGCTTGTCAGAAGGTCACAAAAGGTGATCACATGACTCCAAGACACTGCAACTGTCATAAATTGCCAAGCATCTGAATTTTTATCACATGAGCATTGGTTGCTGCAATGTCATAAGTGTGCAAAATGATTCTGTCACTTTTTTTCAGTGGCATTGTAACTTTGAATGGCCACTAAGCGAACTGTTGTAAGTCGAAGAATCCCTGTCATAATGCAGTTGGGAAGGCCATCAGTGGTCTTAACTCAGAATTTTGTGCTTTTCCTATCTTGTGGATGAACAAGATTTGCACTGGATCAGAAAGCAGTAACCATCTACCATTGATGACTATCATGAATCCAAGCAAAACATCTGTATAAGATACTCTTCAGATATTTCAAAAATACCACCTCTCCCTTCCAAAGAGCCTTTTTCCTAAGAATGGATACTATTTCAGTTCCATTTTATTTATTTATTTATTTAGTCAAAACATGTACAAGATAGCAGGTATGGTATAAACATAAACAAAAGCAAAGTAGGTACAGGTAAATTTGGACAATAGGACAGTAAGACAGGGATGGTAGGCACAATGGTGCACTTATGCATGCCCCTTACAGACCTCTTAGGAATGGGGTGAGGTCAACTGTAGACAGTCTAAGGTTAAAGTTTTTGGGGTTTGAGGAAGAAACCACAGAAACCATTAACAATCTTATGAAATTTACAAAATAATTCAGTATTGGCAGACAGACAAATTGAGAGATATCTTGAAAATATGAAGACACCTACTTACCTACTAAATTGCTGCAGTGTGAACAGTGATTATTTCATTAGCACAGCAAGATTCAAGAACAAGAAACTCTGCCCAGAATAACTGGGACACAATGACCTGACTGGAATTCAAAATCTGCTTTCCTTTTCTTTAGTTAAAAAAAAAAAGAAACAAGCCTGGTTAATGTAAATAACTGCTTACCTAATGTCTAAAATGATGTATAATAAAAAACATTCTAAAACATTTGACATTCTAATAGCAAGGATCGTGAGAAAAACCCATAAAATTTGAGAAGTGCATTAAAACTGAACAATGATATAAAACAACATTAAACAGTATTAAAAGTCCAGTGGAACAAATCAGTATTTTCTAGACTTTTACAAAAAGTAATGAAGAACTTAGTCTCACCTCTAATAAACAAAAAAACCTGAACTGCAACTTCTTAAAGAGCTCTGTGTCAAGTGCTCATCTTATTTATACTCCTATAGGCTGTATTCCTATATAACCTAGATCAGCCTTTCTCAGTTGAGATTCTGTGAGAGGACACTAATTTAATTTAATTTAATTTATTGTTCTTATAGGCCGCCCAATCCTGTAGGACTCAGGGTGGCGTACAACATAAAAAAGAACAATTAAAGATACAATAAAAACAATTTTAAAAATTACAAAAATTAAAAACCAATCATCCATGGGGGAATTAAGATCTTGTTCACCCCGCCTGCAGGAAGAACCATGTCTTCACGGCTTTACGGAAGGCCAGCAGGGTGGGGAATAATCCGGATCTCTGGTGGGAGTTGGTTCCAGAGAGACTGAGCTCCTACAGAGAAGGCTCTTCCCCCGTGGTCCCACCAACCGGCATTGCTTGGTTGATGGGACCTAGAGGAGACCAACTCTGTGGGACCTAAACGGTCGTAGGGAGGTATGCGGTAGGAGGTTCTGCAAGAGATTGTGGTTGGAAAAAGGAAAAAACATCATTTTTTGAACTTCATGTTCCACATAATACTATTTTGTGACTCGGCTGCTAGACTGCCACTTTGCTGCTGTTGTAAATGTTGCAAAGAATCGAATGGAATGGAATGGAATAGAATAGAATAGACATTGGAGATCTTCTAGTCCAGCCCCTTGCTCAAGGAGGAGAACCTATATCATTTCAGATAAGTGACCATCTAGTCCAGTGGTGGCGAACCTTTTTAGGTTCGTGTGCCAAAAAGGGGGGCGCGTGCGCTAGCGCGCGCTCGCATGCCCACACCCATTCCCTCCCCCCCCACACATGCGCACAACACCCCCCCATGCTGCCCCCTGCGCATGCGCACACCCCCCCCACCCCTGTGCAAAGGCCTTACCGGAGCCTGGGACGACGAAACGGGCAAACCGGAAGTGCGGAAAAACGCACTTCCGGTTTGCCGGTGAGCTGTTTTTTGCACTCCAGAGGGTTCAGGGAAGCTCCCTGAAGCCCCGGAATGCAAAAAACTACAAAACGGAGAAACCGGAAGTGCAGAAAAATGCACTTCCGGTTTGTCCGTTTTGTAGTTTTTTGCATTCCGGAGCTTCAGGGAGCTTCCCTGAACCCTCCGGAGTGCAAAAAACAGCTCACCGGCAAACCGGAAGTGCGTTTTTCCGCACTTCCGGTTTGCCGGTGGGCAACGCTCGCGTGCCGTCTGCTATGGCTCCGCGTGCCACCTGTGGCACGCGTGCCATAGGTTCGCCACCACGGATCTAGTCTCTTCTTAAAAACCTCCAGTGATGTGACCTCCAAACCACGATTTCTGGAGGCAATCTGTTCCACTGGTTAATTTTCCTCACTGTTAGGAAGTTTCCAGGTTGCTTCTCTCTTTGATTAGCTTCCAACCGTTGTTTCTTGTCCTGCCCTTTGATGCTTTGGAGAATAATTTGACCCCATCTTCTTTGTGGCAACTCCTCAAATCCTGGAATAATGCTATCATGTCACCCCTAATTCTTCTTTTATTTAGATTAGCCAGACCCCAAACCCAAAAAGGATGGATAGTATGGTTTAGAAGTGAATTATAGTGTGACGTTTTCATACCTTTCTACCATTTTTATGCAGGAGTTCTCCGAGACCTGAAAAATATTTCAAGAAAAAAATAATCATCCAGATTAAAAAGATTGAAAGGGGCTGCTCTAGATTATGGAACATATAAGAGGCCTTTCAATGATTAGCCAGACTGGTGGAGAAGGAAACACTCCTCTAACACTAGTTTGGGTAATGAAACGTCTGCAAGAAAACAACCAAGGTCAGAGAGCACCAGGGACAAATATTCTCCTTTATTTGAAACATTCTTCCCTCAGACAGCTTTGCTCCAAACCTTTAGAGTTCTGTATATCAAAACCATCACCTTAAATTGTACACAGAAATGAACAGGAAGGCAAATAATAAGAAGTCCTCTAGGATGCTGGAAGCTAATACTGATTTAAAGGTCTTCCTGTTACTTTGAAGAGGCAGCAACAGGCCCTTTATTATGCCTTCAATCAGCCAGCTCCGTTCTGGCAACTTTAATGAGCCATAATGAAAGTATAGTATGTGGCAGAAAATGCACACTACTATTCCTCAAAGCAGCACAAATGGCACCACACAATCAGAGTGGACATTAAGGCATCTTGCAAACAGATCACAGTGAGATTTTTTTTTTAAAGGGCTTCTCCTGATTTCTCTGGGATACAGAGTATAACAACTTTTACAAGACATACAAAACAATTTCAATAATTTGCTGAGCCTGTTTTAAGCGGTGTTAACTTTAATGAATTCACATTTCTTTTCCAGATAAACCTGGAAGCCTGAAAAAATGGGCTGCTTTAATAAATAGCATGAGTTCTCCATCTCTTGGAATGGTATAGTAATCCTGCTAGGTTTGTGATCTATTTGTGATAGCGGAATTCTTTTAAACTCAACTACAGTAAAATGGTGGTGTGACTTCTTAAATCCTACAAAAACAGACATCATCCACCAATACAAGAAAAGAGATAGATTGATAAACTATCAAGATAATCTCTGTCTTTCATTTCCATAGCTGAAACCTGGATACTATTAAACAGAATATCTGAAGAGGGAGGGAGGGAGGTTCACAATAGTTCACTGAAACTCATAGACATATGTGCATGGGATAGGCAAATGACAATGCATTGAAATATTACCAGACATATTGCCACATATCTTAGAGTGGGTACTTGCATCCAATTTCAAGACACAAGTGTAGGAGGATGGAGTTTGCCCCATAATACATTTTCCTATTTTGCATCATCGTGGTTTGTGCTGGATAGTATGGTCAAGCTCCTCTTTTTTCTCATCCAATCTTGTCTGCTACTGTATTTGAAAGTAACCATACCAGGCATAGTTGAGTCATACTGATCCTACCATCATAGTTCAACCAAATTTCTTAGCACTTTAGGTCCTAAATAACTGTGTTCTTCCATATCACACAGGCCAGGCACTGAATAGTAGTATCACCATTATAGTTATAGACAATAACTGGAGCAGCCAAGAATCTGTGGGTTGGAACCAGAAAGAGAAATGGACACAAGATATCTCCTCCTCCTCCTCTTTGCTGAACCATTTCTGTTTTCATAGAATAGTAGTATTCATTTCATGACTTTTTTGGTTTTTAGACCTTGTTTTCATACGGAACACAAAACCAAAATGTTGCTTTTAATATCAGTAGATTATTCATGGTAGAAGATCAGATTTCAAATCTTACACTTCTGTCTGCATATTTCCTAAATTGTCTTGGCATGGTAACTGCCAACCTAGAAGTAATCTACACTGCCTGAGACTCCTCCAATTTCTACTCTGCATCCTTGGAGCAATTCCCAAAAGCTTAGTATTGGCTTGGAACCTTTCCACGCAATTCTTTTGGCATTTAGCAAATAAAAATCTCATCCCAAACATGTCATTTCCATTTCAATTTCACACTGTGGACTTGGGCTTAAGCATACAACTACCAGATCTAGGCTGGGAAAAAGTATTGAAAACCAGAACATTCTAGTTAACTCTTTGCTACCAAAGAACGATGAGCTTTACAATTCTAATCTAAGTCCAGTTTATGATTGCATCTATTTATTTGACTGATGAAATGGCATAAAAAATAGAGAAGGAAAAACCTAGGGCAGGCATCACAACAGTTTACACCACGCTATCTGAGGAGGAGGAGGAGGAGGAGGAGGAGGAGGAGGAGGAGGAAAGCATCTGTAGCTCAAATCTATGTTTGATAAAGGCACATTACCTTTAGTATTATTGCAGCCCACCTTCCTGTTGGCAAGGTTTCCTGGATATTCCTTGCAGCTGGTCACATCTGATTTAAATCGTCTCTCTTAACATTCCAATCCCACTGAATTTTCCCCCTTTGCTGGAAGTAAGTTATCAGGTGACCATCTGTTTCCTCCATCTCCCGTAGTGTTGGCTTGCTTCTTATATCCCCCTACAATTGAATTAATTGGAAAAGAAGAATAGAATTATCCAGCATGGTAGGTTACCTTCAAAGAAGTTGGCATAGAATTATAGTTTTAGATACAGGCTGCCTGGTCTAAGCAGGAAAAATAATTTGGGTCATGCTATGAATATTATACACAGAGATCACCACGGCAATCTTTATACACATATCTTTCCTGGTCTAATCATTGACATCCCCATCCATTTTTGCAATGTGCTTTGTACTTACAGAGCTTTGGAAATACAGGAAGAAAGAATAAAATCTAGTATTATCTCCCAACTGCCATTTGGGCGACCAAATTGATGGGCGTTTTAAAAAGTTTTAAGAGAGAGGTTGGGAGGAGGCTGCAAATATACGAAGAGCGGTTGCAGGAACTGGGCATGGCCAGTCTAGCGAAGAGAAAGACCAGGGGAGACATGATAGCAGTGTTCCAATATTTGAGGGGCTGCCACAGAGAGGAGGGGGGTTCAGGCTGTTTTCCAAGGCACCAGAAGGCTAGACAAGGAATAATGGATGGAAACTGACCAAGGAGAGATTCAACCTGGAAATAAGGAGAAACTTTCTGACAGTGAGAGCGATCAACCAGTGAAACAGCTTGCCTACAGAGGTTGTGAGAGCTCCAACACTTGAGACTTTCAAAAAGAGATTGGACTGCCATTTGTCTGAAATGGTGTAGGGACTCCTGCTTGAGAGGGAGGTTGGACTAGATGACCTACAAGGTCCCTTCCAACTCTAGTAATCTAATCTAATATCTGAAAATAGGCTGAAATGTGTTTTTCAAATGGCAATTTGAGACCTTCTGAAGGGATGACATTTAAACTGGGAATGGTAGTGGGAGTCCTATGTCCATGCTTAATTTTGGAAGAAATGGTACCAGGTTTTGACAATTTTTGCTACTGGATTCTAAATATATATTTTGGTTTTGCTTTAAAGCTGGACTTTGTGGTCTTTGTTGCTTTAATCTGCCTTTTACAAAAAATAGGTATCTGATGGAGATTTGCCAGGAGCTCATTGGACTGCAATATTCAGTCTGGTCTCTGCTACCAATTACCCCAACATCTCCTGGTATCCACTGCCTTGTCTTTTGTCCTCAGGAGCATCGACCAGCGAGGAACAGGCATTCAGTGCTATACAGGTAGTCCTCGATTTATGACCACCATTGAGCCCTAAATTTCTGTTGTTAAGTGAGACATTTGTTAAATGAGTTTTGCCCCATTTTATGACCTTTCTTGTCATAGTTGTTAAGTGAATCGCTGCAGCTGATAAGTTAGTAACTGGGTCATTAAGTAAATCTGGCTTCCCCATTGACTTTGCTTGTCAGAAGGTCACAAAAAATAATCAGATAACCTCTGGACAGAGCAACGGTCATAAATATCAACCAGTTGCCAAGCATCTGCATTTTTATCACATGATTATGGGGCTGCTGCTAAGGCATAACTGTGAAAAAGATCATAAATCACTTTTTCCAGTACCGTTGTAACTTGGAACGGTCACTAAATGAATTGTTGTAAGCCAAGGACTACCTGTATAGTGAATTGTGCCTTCTCTCAGTGACTTTTGATGTCATCAACTATGGTATTGCTCTGGATTAACTGGGGGGTTAGGAGTGGGATAAAGTGTCGCAATGGGTCACCTCCTTCCTCAATAGTTTTATATTCCTATGGATTCTCTAGATGTCATTGGAACTTAGTATGAATCTTAGTAAGGCAGGTCTTTTGATTTTGGATAGTTTTGCAAGTGCCTTCAGACAATAATGCTTTCAAATCTCCTACTCTACTGACTGTGGATAGCCTAGGCACGTGGGGATATTCAAAGAGAAAATTTGAATGCATTTTCTTGCCTCCTATACAAATTGGCCTGCTCATACAACTTAGTAGCTATAAATCCACTAAGCATCCACTATTTTCTGCATCTCAGCTATTCTATTACCAATAATACCATGATAATAAAACTGCCCTACCTTACATTGTAGAGTTGCTGAGAACTAGCCAATGTGGAACCTACATTTACACATTATAAGTCATTGTTTTCCCATGTTGGTATAATGAGGGGGGGGACAAATGAACAGTAGATACAGATACAGACTAACAGTAGATACAGATACAGATTGACAGAGTTGGAAGGGACCTTGTAGGTCATCTAGTCCAACCCCCCGCCCAAGCAGACCCTACACCATTTTTGACAGATGGCAGTCCAGTCTCTTCTTGAAAGCTTCCAGTGATGAAGCTCCCACAATTTCTGAAGGCAAGTTGTTCCATTGGTTGATTGCTCTCACTGTCAGAAAATTTCTCCTTATTTCTAGGTTGAATCTCTCCTTATTCAGTTTCCATCCATTATTCCTTGTCTGGCCTTCAGGTGCTTTGGAAAATAGCTTGACCCCCTTTTCTCTGTGGCATGAGCTTTGTGCTGGAGATGGGAAATGTGGCAACAAACCAACAAAAGGAAGAGACTTGTAAAGTAAGCTCAGGAAATGCTATCTTTAAAGAACATCAACCCTTTAAGTATTTTACCAGGTAGATAACAAAGGTCCCAATCAAGATTTTGTATATCTTTCTATTCCATTGTCCTATTTGTAACCCTTTATCTTTCTACTACTTTGCAAAAACTGCAATATTCAATTGTGCTGAATGAGTACTCCAGTTCAATCCTTTGTCAAAAACAACGATTCACACTTGATGTCTAAAAGTATTATATAGCTGAGCAAACTTCACAGTTTTAGGATTCAGCAGATAATTTTTTCTACTGTTCGTGGCATGTTTTCAAGGCTTCGCAGTTTTGCTTTAAAATTAAAAAGAAACAGAGGGACTTCATTTAGCAAAGAAGGGAATTCATCACATGGCCCATTCAGGTTCCAACAAAGTGTGCTGGCTCCTGTGCTATTCTAATCCAATATTGGCAACAAAAAAAAATGATGATGATGATGGAGGAGGAGGAGGGGGGGAGGAGGAGGAAGAGGAGAGTTTTGGTCTCTGCCAGACATTCATAAGAGTGAAAAAAATAAAGCACAGGATGACTTTGCCTCTGAGATTAGTATTTTTCAAACAATCAACTGAACACAAAATGTAAATATTTTAAGCTCCAATGATAAATGTTTCATCATGTTATCCTCATTTGGATCCTAGGCACTGTAATGGAAATAGTAATTACAGCTACCATTACTGGGTCTATCTCTGTGATCTATGCCGCAGTCTTTGATCTTGCACAGCTGTGATTTCAATCCCGTCTAGGAAATCTGGAAGCCCTCAAAGGTTTGTCATTGATTCTTTTCTAGCAGCAGCTCCTCCAGTGCTACCAATATTGTCTTACAATGGAAATGGCTATGTTGTTGCAGGAAGGAACTGCACTTTTCCAATTTTAATGAGCCTGGGGGGGAGGCAGGAATGAGTAAGCAAAATAACGGTAACAAACATAGTGCAGACTTACCCATCTATTTTTAGGCTTCCTTAAAAAAAAATCAATACATTCAAATGCACGTAGGGGAGGTAGGGATTCGCACCATTGAAATTGGCCCCTGAATTTCTCTCATTAGGTGGCCCTAGAAAATCTCACATAGTTCATGGGTCATGGAATGATCATCCAACATGTGCCTCTACACGGAGTGATAGCTTGGTCCTCAAAGGCTAGCTGCCATATACATGAACCATATGCTCAGTGAAAGACAAGTAATGGAACAAGGCAATTCCAAGTATTAATGGTGGAATGAGGTCTCTGTACAGAAAAGGTCTGGGATTCAGAGTCTACTGATTGGGAGTTCTGTTAGCAAAGCTAAGAAGACTCTTGAGCCTTGAGAACCTATCCTGTTGTGAATAGTACAAGAGAATAGGTGGCTTTGGCTAATTCGGTAGAGGAAATTGCACAGATACCATTGAAGAATGGACCTTCTCTGCTCATGGTTGTAGGTTTATATGGATGGAATTCTTGGGAGGTAGAAAACCTGAAAACTATAGGCCTGAAAAAGCCATTGGTGGGCATGGCTTGGTGGGCGTAGCAGGGGAAGGATACTGCAAAATCCCCATTCCCACCTCACTCCAGGGGAAGGATATTGCAAAATCTCCATTCCCACCCCACTCTGGGGCCAGCCAGAGGTGGTATTTGCGGGTTCTCCAGACTACTCAAAATTTCTGCTACCGGTTCTCCAGAACCTGTCAGAATCTGCTGGATTTCACCCCTGCACAGAGGCCTAAAAGAGCCAGATCTCATGAAACTATAGAATCTTATAAGATTCCATCAATCATACCTGAGCTGTTAGCATTTTTACTGGAATTACATGACCTTTCTAATCTCATAATTGTTGAATTTTTTTTGTTTCTTTTATCAGGGAATTGATGGCTGATTTGGCCTATGAAACAATAACAAGGGCTTCTGCTGTAATAAAGTAAAGTAATGTACTTTGTACTGTATGTTATTGTATTGTATTGTAAAGGAGCTAGTTACACTATTCTGGACTAACTATGTATTTACCAGATTCCTCCCAGCAGACGGCAGTTATTGATAATATGTAATATTAACCACCGTGCAAATTTTTGCTACTTCTTTTTAAATTGCTTTTCTTTTAAATTGACAGTTGTGTTAGGATGCATAAAAAGATAAACCATGAGCCTGTATCACTATGCTACCCATCAGGGTTGACTGTCTTCCTTCTCCTTCTCTTTCTCCTTCTCCTTCTTTGGGTCTCCTTGTTGCAAATTCAGAAATAACACAAGCAAATTCTGAGTTTGCTATTTTTGGCACTGCCTTCATCAAGAGAGAAAAAGGAGAGAGAGAGAGAGAGAGAGAGAGAGAGAGAGAGAGAGAGAGAGAGAGAGAGAGAGAGAGAGAGACTAAACTGGGCTATTCAAGCAAATTGGCAGGAAGGCCATATGGAAATTCCAAGACCATATGGTTTCAATGATAAGGCCTCATCATGCAGAGCAAAGAGTTGCAATTCCAGAAATCAGCTTGCTCCTATTACTGAGCCCAAGTACTCAAAAGATGGAATTTGTTCGATTGGACCTGAGGAGTAAAGCCATGGATGATAATACTGTCTATCATGGGTTTTCTTCAGAACACAGACTTGGATGTCCTAAAGTCAATTGGCTATTTTGTAAAAGGAACTGTACATTGTGAAAACCATTCTCCTAGTCCCATGTAAACACAGACTATTTGGATAAGAGAAAAACATCAGTTTTTCTACCTGGCCAGAAGAAGCTCCATCTATTAACAGCTCCCAGTCTGTCTCATTATGAATTATTTTTCAAGTTGTCAGTATATGAGAGATTGTCTTGACTCTTAAATACAAGAGAATACTAAAATAGTATTAATACTAAAATAAACCCAATTCTTCTGCATGCACAAAAACACTAATGCCTGAGAGTATCTTCCTCAAGTGGAGGCCTTATAATGCTGCTGCAAGAATAGAAATTTAATGAAAGGTGAAAGGCTTTTTTGATCCAAAGTAAAATAAAAATAGAAATGTGCAATGTAATCTGGACCAATCATCTTGATGCATATTGTAGCCCAGATAAGTTGCCTGAAGATCTGAACATCACTGATGATGAGTATGTGCCCTTAAACTGTTGGCATCTGCTGACAGCAAGCAGGCACACCCAAGAGCAGTCCACCTAGGAAGATGTTATGTTCAGTTATGTCACTTTGAAAGTACTTCTCAACTACTACGAAAACAGGAATCTTATGAGGAGCAAGAAGAACGATCTTGGGAGGGCAGGGGAGCAGAACTAGCTGGAGTGAATTTACCCATGTTGGTGCTGAAAATACTAAGTACCATTGTATAGTTGTGAACATGAATGTGACCTGGCAGAGATATCTGTCACCCATTGATTGCCAGAAATGACTAATAGGGATCTCTTTCCTCCCTCATAGCTCCATGTGAATCCCTCCTGAGGCTGCATACTTAGTGGGAGAGTACCACCAAGGGGTACATGAGAGCTGTATCCTTCTGCTAGAATCTCCAAACAAGTTCATGGTCCATTGAACATCAGGGAAGCTCTCCTACCAAGTTTCTGTTTAACTTTAAAAAAAAAGTCTGCAGGGCAGAGGGTGACTCTTCTGAGATACACAGTTCTTTCTTTGTATTGTTTCAAGGTAAGTAAGGTTTCATGTGAAATTATTAGATTAGCACTTCTCTGACTAACACATTAACTGAACTTTTGCGTGTACATTTCTTGAAGGCACAATATTGGTTAAGAGAGCTTCTCAAGAAGACTAAACCTCAAACAATAGAGCGAGAAGTCTGTAGCTTTGGCCTAATTCCAAAAAACCCTTGCTTTATGTAGCTCAGGACAAATTTCTCTATTGATCTTTTAGATGAAGGAAGGGAGAGAGAAGACATTTCAGAATTTAAAAAGGACTTCTTTCAATGGAATATGGTGGTGGAGTGTCAAAAAAGAAGAAGCAGCAAGATGGTAGAAACAGCTATCCCAATCCCTTTTCTACATGCGTTAGTGTCACCACGGATGTACAAAAGTGTTTGAGCTTGGATCACAATGTGACTTCTTGCCTTTCTCTAAAAATTCTCTGAGGTAATAGATCACAGTTCACATGTTACTTCTGAAAAAGTTTTTAGAAATATTGGTGTGCTATCCATAGCACAGTACCAGAGGTGGGTTCCTACCGGTTCTAATCGGTTCTTTAGAACCGTTAGTAAACCGGTAATGATGTCATGGAGCCTGTTCTGTCGGTGCCGGTCCATGGGCGCCGCCATCTGTTTTTTGCTTCTGTGCATGCGCAGAAGCTTAATTTTTGGCACTGCGCATGCGCGCCCGCCCACGCGGCATGGGAGGAAGCGAACCAGTGGTGAGGTATGTTAGAACCCACCCCTGCACAGTACCTGTGAGCCAAAGAGCCAACAGAGCAACTCCATCCAATTTTAAATACTGTACCTCTACTGCTTCCACACCTATCAGCAAAAACTTAGGTTATTTATCTAATTTGTAAACAATACCATCCAAGCATACATGTTCCAGAGCTATTCATCTGTGACTTTCAGTTTGTACCTCAATGCTGTTTGTTAGTCTGACTTTCACTTCTGAAAGCCAAGTCCTTGACACTGCCATCACATTTGCCTTGTAGTCATTTTGAGCAGGAATCCTACCTTGCATGCCAAATTTGCATTTCAACTTTTTTGTGTGTGTGCTCTTTATTGGTTTGATACCAGCTTTTGATTTATGTTATACCAGCTGGCTTCCAGTTCCCGTGTCATTTACTGTAGTCAGTGGCTCACCATCCAACTCTAAGAAGTAGTCACTCAAAGAAAGTTATGATTTTCTGTTGCTTCATTTTAGAGTTGATAATCTCCATATGGTTGTCTTGCTCTCATAATTGCATAACTCATTAGATGTGCAACCTAAGTTGGGTTATTTCTCTATCTAGCTCTTTCATTGAAATTAATATAATATTTAGTTGAAATTAAAGTAACAAATAGGCAGATAATATTTATACTTGAAAAATAATTCATCTACCCTGTTTCCCCCAAAATAAGACATCCCCTAATAATAAGCCCAATCGGGCTTTTGAGTGCATGGCAATAAGGCCAAGCGCTTATTTCAGGGTTCAAAAAAATATAAGACAGGGTCTTATTTTCGGGGAAACACAGTAGTAGTATATGTTCATTGGGATAGGTGCTGTTTTACATATTTAAATGTATATTCAGAGCCATTTCTGTATAAATCTTCTGCATCAGTTGATGTGGATAAAAAGAACATTCACCTGATTCAGCTATTTTCTCTTTTAACCTTACACTCTGTCATGAAGTGGTTTAAAGTGATGAAAAGATATTTTGTGGAAAAGCAAAAGTGTTTGCAAAATTTTAACTCAGCACCAGCTGGGAAAATTTTACAGCTATATTTTAAAAAATAGAGGTGTGTGTAAGATCTTTTGTGAACAGTTTTAGAGATAGTTTTCAGTTTTCAGTTTTACAGCATTTGTTATTGAATTTGCTGTATTTTAAGATATAAGCCATTGGGACATTGATTTCTTGGATTTCTTAAAAAAATAACCAATTCTATTGTCTTGCTGACAAACATTATACTTGCTCAATAAATTGCTTTAACTTAGAATAGAATAATTAAAGAAAGGATGCAAACGGAGGGTCAAAATGAAAGGCGAACGACAAAAATTTAAAATATTTTTATTTATTTAAAATAATCAAATTTAACTGTTAAATTGTCCGGCAGTGAGTTGGCCCTGATGGGTTGGCCGCGGCAAGTTGGGCCATTCCATAAATAAACACTGTCTTTGAAAATATTTATTTATTCTATAACCATCAAGAAATGTTTTATTAGTATTTAATGAAAGATCATGGATTTGCTCTTTAATTCAAAGCATGGCATTTCTACATTAGTCTTCTATCATCATTTAAAAACTGGGTGCCCTAGAAAAGTCTGTGATTTGATGATAAAATCAAATATATCTTGCAAAATGCCAAGTTACTGGCAATCACATATAGCTCTGTGAGCATGTGTGTATGTGTGTGTACATGTGTGCTTTCGAGTTAGTATTGACTCCTGGGAATAGTACTGAAAGCAAAATTGTACAGAAGAGCAATATTAAACAATTTTAATAGTTCAATAGATGCTTCTTTTTAGCTCTGAACTAAATAAATAATAACTAATTCATTTCAAGGAATGCTTAGAGCTATTATTTTCAACAGAATAAACATCATTTATGTAAAGCTGTAGGATCTGATGAGCTAAAAACTTTATCCTGTATTATTTTACTTTTGTTTTGTTTTGTTTACAAACCAGTGTGATTGATTGCAAACTCTTTATGGTTTTTTTTTGCTGAAAAGGGATAAAAATTAATATAGGGTTTGGGGATTTATTGATTAAAGAGCTATCTTTATGGGAAGAGGGGAACAATAATATATAATTTGGGTGTGTGTGGAGATTGTGATAACTATGTTCAAAGAACATCAGAAGACACTTTGGGTTTCTTTCTTCTTTCCCTACTTTCTGTTGCTTTTGTCAATTTTTACCTTTCTTTAATTCCTTTTTTATTTCCTTCTTTTTTCAATTTTACCTTTTATGCTTCTATAATTTTGTAAGCTAATGTAAAACATTTTTAATACAAAGTACATTTAAAAAAAGAAAGAAAGTGTGATTATAACTGGCTACTAGTGGATTTAATCTTCCTTTGTATGATCATGGCAAAGTATGTATTATTTCAAGTAATAAAAAAAGACAATGCTTTAAAGAAACTGGCCCAAATGAAGCCAATGCCCTGGATTTGGTCTGGATTTTAGGGTTGCAACATTTGAAACCTGAAACTTTCTCTTTGGCACCTGTAAGCACTTTGGGCCAGGAATCCATGGTGCTTTTAAGCTGTCTTTTGTTGCTGAAGAGCTAAAGGCATTTAATCTTGCCTGGTCCAATGCATATGGAAAGAATCAGTTGGGGAAGATGAGATAGTCTTCTGTTAATATAAAACAGTTTCTGAAAAACAGATCTGAATTAAATAATGTCCGTGCTTGAACTTGAGAAATCCAACTTCCACATTTTTTACTGACAATGTTTAACGAACAAAGCTAGTTCCACTCCACACTTACTATAGTCTGAGTACTATCAGAAGCAAGTAAACTACTCACTGCTTGAGATATGTATGGATCAGGGGTGGGTTCTAACTTACCTCGCCGCCAATTCGCATCCTCCTGCGCCTTGTGGCCGCGCCTCATGCGCAGTGCCAAAAATTCCAACAAAATTCCGGGGGGAAAAAGCCAAAACCAAGATGGTGGCGCATGTGAAGTGCCAGAAACTTGGCTTCTGCGCATGCGCAGAAGAAAAAATAAAAAAAATTCCTTTAAAAAATTCCAAAAAAAAAGATGGCGGCATCCCGGACAGGACCGGCTCCGTGATGTCACCAGCGGGTTGCTATCAGTTTGGGCGAACTGGTCCGAACCGGGAGGAACCCACCTCTGATAACATCACTGTTTGCTATTTAGTGTATAGGAACTATAAACTTGCAATAGGGACCATGTCTCATATCCTGAACATAGTCCATCTTGTGTATATGATCATGAAAAACAATCTCTATTTGAGAGCTGAAATCTGTATCTTGAAGATTATGCCACGACCTACACTGAGGTTTTCATCAAGTCATCAATCAGCTCCTATTTGCAGCTGTCATTTATATAACTTCTAGCTGGAAGAAAAGTCATACAAAACTAAGGTATGTAAACAAAACCAAAAAAGGCACTCAAGGAAATTGTGGAAGTTTAGCTAAGCAGAACCAAGTCTAGATAATCACCCTTAAGAGATCATGTCCATCAGGGAAGAACCTCTGTCTCTATCAAATGACAAATTAATCCCAGGGTACTAGATGTTGGTCTAGCATTGCAACTCTGATTTGTTTTATCCAGAGCAGGAATCAAGAGATAGCCACAATTGCTAATTGTGTTGCTGCAGAGAGTCTCCCCCTTCGGGGGGTTTTTGTGTGGGTCAGAGGGTGGGAGAAATTCTGACTTGGGGTCTGCTTCAGCCTCCTGGTGCTGGGCTTTGGGCGAAGGCTGGAGGGAAGTGCTGCTGGTGGCAAAGAGCTGGAGGGCCTTGTTCCAATGGGACTGCATCATGGCCTGGAACTGGCTGACCATCTCAGCCCGCTGAGCCTCCAAGTGCCGGTACCTGGCCTTGCACTCCCGCAGGTCTTCCCTATGCTTGGAAAGCCTATGCTCATAGTCATCAGTGAGGTGCTTCTGCTGAGCCTCCTTCTCGTTCAGATCCAATTTGAACTGAGCCAGCTGTTTGCCAACTCTTTATCATGGTAGCTGCTTAGCTCCAACAACTGCTTCCTGTTGAGGCCCTAAGGAGCCCGGGCGGGCAAGCGAGGAGTGGCTGGGAGGGGAGGGACGAGTAGATGCTGGCGAGGCACCCCTTGATGTGAGTGACATTGAGTTGGCCACGCCCACCCAGTCACATGACCACCTGGCCATGCCCACCCAGCCAGTCATTAGGCAGATCATATTAGTGGTCCACGGGATTTAAAATTATGAATTTAGTGGTCCCTGAGGTCAGAAAGGTTGGTGACCCCTGCTTTAACAGATTAACAGAGTTGGAAAGGACCTTGAAGGTCATCTAGTCCAACCCCCACCCCACACAAACAGGAGATTCTACACCAGTGATGGCGAACATTTTTGGTTAACGTGCTAAAAGGGGGGCACTGGGTGCCCACACCCATAATTCTATGTGCCCACCTGGCACATGCGTGTATGCTCCCCCTCCTGGCACGTGATGGCACGCCCGTTTTTTGCTCTCCCCAGGCTTCAGAGCCTTTCTAGGAGCCTGGGAAGGGCGAAAACGGCCTCCCCCCCCCCGAGGCCCTCCGGACACCAGAAATGGCCCGTTTCCCAACTTCTTCAACTTCTTCTTTGCCAGGCTGTTTCCCAACTCCCAGTGGGCCCAGGCGGCCCAAAAATCAGCTGGCTGGACCTGAGCTTGCATGCCCACCAATATGGCTCCGCGTGCCATACGTTCGCCATCACGGCTCTACACCATTTTTGATAGAAGGCTGTCCAGTCTCTTCTTGAAAGCTTCCAGTGATGAAGCTCCCACAACTTCCGAAGGCAAGGTGTTCCATTGGTTGATTGCTCTCACTGTCAGAAAATTTATCCTAATTTCTAGGCTGAATCTCTCCGTGTTCAGTTTTCATCCTTGCCTGCCAGAAAGATTCATGCAGATAATAGAAAAATAGAAAATACTTACCCTTTGCTATTCTCCAAACCCTCAGAAGGCATTTAAAGCTGATTTGTAATTGGCTTCCCTTCTGCTAAGTAGAATGGCTGACTGTAAGTCATTTTGGTGAGATGGGCAGTGTAGAAAACAACAAACAAACCTCATCCTGTCCTGACTCAATATTTCAGCAACAGAAAGCCCCTTAGTTCCACTCTAGTCCAAAAAAAAAAACCTGAACAAGAGAAAAAGAGTCTACAGCTTATCAAACAGGCAAGCTAGCCTTCCACAGAAGAGAAGGGGTAGCTGATAAGACCAGGGGTGGGCTGCTGGGGGTTTGCAGGGGTTTGGGAGAACCTCTAACTAAGATTCTGTGCAGTTCGGAGGACCCCCAAATCCCACTCCTGGCTGGCCCCTCCCACCCCACCCTGCCCCTCCCAGGAGTCCCCACACGGACCATTTTGGATGCAGGTAAGTGCAGGCTGCACATGAAGGCTCAGGATGGTGAAAAATGGGCCTACTGGAAGTTCGGGAAGGCCGGAAACGGGCCTCCAGAGCCTGAGGAGGCCGTTTTTGCCCTCCTGGAGGCTCGAGGAAAGCCTCTGGAGCCCGGGAGGGCAAAAATGCTCCCCATGGTGCAGGAGGCCGACTAGGCCATGCCCACTGTGGCCACGGCCACCCAGCAACCGGGCAGAGAACCCCTTGCTAAAAATTTTGAAGCCCACCTTTGGACAAGACTGTTTTTAATTTTGGTCTGACTACTGAATATGAACTGGCCAAGCTAATGTTTCTTTTACAGGGGCTGAAGCACAGAAACGGGGAGGAGAAACATGGTGAGAGTTCCCTCCAGCAGGGAAAATGGAGCTACCAGTGATTGAAAAAAGAAAAGAAAAGAAAAAGATTTTGCAGGGGTTTTAATTAGATCCCAGCTTAACTAGAAATAAATCATCTTGTCTAACTACCCCTGCTGATGTCATGGGAATACAGAGATCCAGAACTGCTTTCATTCTGCTGCAAAATCCTCACGAAGAAGTGCCTTCAGTGCCAATTTGGTTTCCAAATATAAATATTTAAAGAGGAGAGTGGTGATGCCATTTTCCTGACTGCTCAGAGTGCTCATCCAAACATGCTTCAAAATGAGCTTTCTGTGCAGACTCAAGGAGCTAGAGGTGACTTATCTGATCCCTAGTTAGTCTCTTATAAGAAAAGCATTTGTTTCAATCTACGGCTGTTAGAGTTCACAAGTTTATTCACAGATCCCTAAATCCTTGGGAGCTAAGCTCCTTTGATGAAATCTGAATGTTTTCTTTAAAATGGATGGGGTTTGCCTGTTCATAAATTTGTTTATTGTCAGACTATAACTTTTCTGCACTGCCTTGCCCAATGTCTTTGTCGAATGAGAAACCACTTCAGCTTTACAGTGTACCAAATAGGCATTAGTAACTGAGGAAACTGTCTCTTGGATGAACATTAAGAACTTCTTGTTATGGTTTAAAGCTGGCTTATCTAAATTCTAAAAAGAATTGTATATAGTAAAAACATTGGAAGAACAGAGCTATAGAGAAAGCACACATATTAAAAAAAACAAAAAACCTGAAGTGCAATTGATGTGTTTCAGCTATTCGGTTTTGACTAGGGAACAACTGCTGCCAATAGCAATATTATTTCATTTTCTTTCCTACTAGAAAGGCTATATAAAGACAATGGTTTATTGTAAGTGTACAAAATGGCTTTGGGACCACATAGTTGGCCTGTGTGAGGCGGCGCTGATTTGCCTCAATGAGGCATTATAGGCTACAGAAAGGATGAGGTTCATCTCGCTGAGGCAATTTGCTTTGATAGAGCACTTTATGCTGCCACGCAGCCTCAACTGGCACTGACAGAGGCTGGAAGAGGGTTCTGACACAGTGTTGCATAAGCACTGAAGTCACTTCTGGTTCCTTCAAGTGCCAGAGGCAACAGCTGGAGGTGAAGCGAAGAAAGGGGCCCTGTGGCTTTTGGAAGCGGGGAAGCCATGTGGCTTCATGAGACAGCTTTGAGGGAATGTTCCAGTTGAGCTTTGTCAAAGGGAACCATCTCTTGAAGTCCTGCACCAAGGTTTTCTGATCCTTTTTGGTTAGAATAATTTTGGCCCTTTCAGGCTTCATCTTAGACAGGACAATAAATCTTTACTGTCCCCAAATTAATTAACAGCTAACAACAGAAGCGTCTCAGACTTGACATGGCTATATAAATTGCTTTAGCAAAGATAAAAAAAAGAAGTCATACACGCATATCTTCAGAAGACAGGAATTTGTCCGTCCATCTGTCTATCTAAAGTAGGAGTGTCAAACTCAATTTCATTGAGGGCTGCATCACGGTTGTGTTTGACTTCAGGGGGCCAGGGTGGGCGTGGGCAGGGTGGGCGTGGGCCAGCTCAACGTCACTCGTGTCAGGGTGCCTGTGGAGGCCCGAGTGCTCTGCCATCGAAAACAGGCTCCCGAGCTCCGTTTTCAGCTGCGACGGCTTACTGCAACCCTCTGCCAGCAAAAATGGAGCTGGGGAGGGCTGAGCTCCGTTTTTGCTGACAGATGCACTGCGGGCTGGTCCTTTGCTGTTTCCAGGGCTGCCCCGCGGGCCAGATCTAAGCACCCCGGGCCTTGAGTTTGACACCCCTGATCTAAAGCCTTTCCTCCCGTCCTTTTAGCCAATTGACTTCTTTCTGCTGCCTTTGATGTTGAAGCATCTTTTCCTTGTTTACAGTTCTATCCACCCTCATATTTATTGGCTCATACATCACCAGCTGCAGCTACATTGAGCAAGGTTATTTATTTAATTATTCCCATTATATTTGCAGACAGAGCAGGGACTTGGTATCAGAGGATTGCCGATGCTGCCCAATATGGGAGCCACATTTGTGGCATATTCTGCTTCATTTGCTGGATGAACTGGTTCATTTGGCTCACAGCTTGGTACTGATATTGAAGCAAAGCATTGGCAAACTGATTTACGGTCAGCAGGGTTGAAATACATACAGTATAATATACTATAGATATATACAGTACACTGTGTATACCTGCATGCACAGAAAACACACGCATTCCAGCCTAAGGCTTAAATCCTAAACTTTTCCCTTTCTTTCTGAGATAGCATATGTTTTCCTAGCTATGAATATCAGAGACATCTCTTTTCATGTTTACATAATGGTTCTGTCTGATCAGGACCTTGTTAATTCTCACTGATCAGCTTCAGGCCTTATATGCCCCAACCATTTATAGATGGAAGGAGAGAAATAGAGTGAGTGCCAAGGTCCTTGAGGAGTGGGTGTGGAAGAAGGCAGCTAGCCTGGAAAATGTTCAGCATGTGACAAGGGACTTTCGAGAGAACCACAGGAACCTAGCAACCTTGGAATCCCCTTCAGAATGCCAAAATGTTTCCGGGTTGGTGATTGGCATGCTAAAAAAGCTCCAAGACTGCACAAAGGCCTGTCTCCATCATTCCCACTGACCAAAACTCTTCAATCATGACTCTCCTCCTCAGCACCCACTGACCAACACTCTTGCCAAGCGAGTCCAAGAGAAGCAAGGCAACAGTGTTTGCCTTACCTGCCCCACCTGCCTCCCCTGGCTGAAGCTCTTGATAATTGAATCCCCTGAAACCTACCAAAGCTGAGGAACCAAGCCCTGAAGTTTTTTCGGTTGGCCAGCTTTAAATCGAGAGGTGACATGCCCTTGTCACCTCTCGATTGGACTACTGCAATGCGCTCTACTACAATGCGCCCTTGAAGAGTATTCGGAGACTCCAACTGGTGCAAAATGCAGCTGCGCGTGTCGTGGTGGGTGTTTCAAGGTACACCCACGTAACACCTATACTCCGCCAGCTGCATTGGCTGCCCATTGGTCTCCGGGTACAATTCAAGGTGCTAATCATCATCTTTAAAGCCCTACATGGCTTGGGACCAGGCTATCTCCGGGACCGCATTCTGCGTCATTCTTCTCTTTGACCGGTCAGGTCCCACAGAGTGGGTCTCCTCCAGGTCCCGTCAGCCAAACAGTGCCAACTGGTGGGGCCTAGGGGGAGGGCCTTCTCTGTAGGGTCCCCTGCTCTCTGGAACCAACTCCCCCCAGAGATCCGAATCGTCTCCACCTTGCTGACCTTCCGAAAAGCCATTAAGACATTGCTCTTCCTGCAGGGTGAGTTGAGACGACTTTATATCTGATGTCTCCCCCATGTATGTATGTTGCTTATATGTTTTTAAATTGTTTTTAAATTGCCTTTTTTAATGATTTGTTTGGAGTTTCATAAAATGTTGTACGCCGCCCTGAATCCTGAGGGAGTAGGGCGGCATAGAAAAACTACCAAATAAATAAATAAATAAAATGGGTATTGTTGGTAATCCTGCCATGCTCCACGAAGCCTGTCATCCTGGAAAATCTTCAGCACATTCTAAGTGAGTTCCAAGGTGGGTGGGTGGCTTCAGTGAGCACAGTGAAGCTGCTCACCCAAGGATCTCCTCTGGGGTGCTGAAGGTTTTCTAGACTGAGTAGCTTCAATGCTCAGGAGGACAGTCTTAAAACCACTCAGCTTGAAAGCATTTTAGCCAATGATGGGGCACTAAAGTAAAAATGCCTCCCCTCCCCCCATCATTGAAATGATTTGAGGCTTCTTAAACTGCTTTGTTGAGATTAAGTGGGAGTGGAATGGGCTTGGCTTATTGGCTTATTTGCTTCAGCAAAGGAAATCATATTGGTTCCATAGCATAAATTTGTTTATCAAAGTGAGTCTTGGTGGTTTCACTTAAGCATATAATAAGAACTTGCTAGAGTTCTATCTGACATTGAGGCTGTCCATGAAGTTTGGAAAATAGAAGGTCAATACTTTTACCCTTCCTCAATGCTGAATTTAATTTGATACATACCAGATGAGGCCTGGGATCATAATAAAAGAGAATCTTGGTTGCATAATTAAATTACATTTTAAATGTTTTCAATTGCTCTAAAAGGATTAAGAATCCAAGAGTAGAAGCATCCAGTCTCCTATGGTTATTATTTAACCAACTTTCATATTATTTTAAAAGAATGAATAGATTGTCCTGGATTCTCAAGATTTTCTCATAAATGAACATAAATGAACAACTGTTCTTTGAAGGGGTTAAGGAGAAAAAGAAAATAAAGGAAGGGGAGAGGGGAAGAGTTAAAATAAGATTTTTTTTCCTTCCCCATCTGCTAAAATATAGTTCTGTGGCAGGAAATAAGGTTTTGCACTGTTACATGAGCCAAAATATTCACAGTAAAATATGTAGTCTCCAGACTCTGCACAACTTGGAATCAGCCAAGTAAAAATGGAAAAAAAACATTATGCAACCTTGATATAAATTTAACCCTAATGTCTAGGAATTCTTACCAAAAGGAGCCTTGATCTTTCCATTTGTGAAGGGTACCCTGGACATTCACTGAGGAAATAACTCCTGCTATATTATAGCTAAGAACCAGTTTGGCATAGTAGTTAAGGCGGCAATCTAGAAATCAAGAGAAAGTTTTGAGACTAGTCTAAAGCTGCCATACCTAAGATGATGCAGGCACATAAGAAAGGTGGACAAAACCAAGGAATCTTGTCTAAAGATATCACCTGAAGCAGACAAAGGAAATTGGGCCTGAGCACATGGGAAAGCCCTCCTCAAGGTCAATCCACAGCTACTAGACTTCAGAATCAACAAAGAAGGACTGGGTTGGGGGATAGATCAGTCTTGAAGCCCACCCACTCTTTGAGTTGTATTTAGTTCCAGATGTGGCAACTTCTGTCCCTCTGGGCAGTTGAGAAGGATGTGGGTAAGTGTGGATGAGTGTGTGTGGATGAGTGTGTGGATGAGTGTGTGTGAGTGTGTATGAAAAAGAGCAAATGTATATATTGTAACCATTAAAGTTTTGCTGTTATTTTAAATTCACTGGGTCTCTGTGTATTCTAAAGATCTAAGACCAATGATATTAACATGCCAAACCCTGACAGGCCTACAGCAACATCCACTTACTTTTGTCAGCACTGAACTGAAGCCTGTAAATACATTGACACTTGGTGCATCTTGTGGTTGAGATGTAAACCTAGTGTCATCGGCTTGGCTCCACCAAACATCATCAACAAACATGACAATGCTGTCTCTGTATTGTACCCTGGTTTTTAAACCAGACTGAAATGGATCCAGATAATCTGTTTCTTCCAAGATCTTTTGTAGCTGTCTTCCAAGCACCTTTTCCATAACTTTCCCTGCAAAGGGAAGATGTGGCTGGTAATTATCCAACTGGGAAGGGTTTGGTGATGTCCTCTTGAGGAAGAGGCATACCCTTTAATAACCCATGAGCAGCCAGGGTTAACAACAGGCAATTGAACTGTCAGAAGGATCTTGTTATTCCTTGGGTGTGCAGAATTGAATTCAGCCCAGTAACATCACAAGACTGTGCCCCAGGCAAGTTCAACTCCAAGCAAATCTGAGTGACTTTGTGTACCAGATAGCATGAATATTTCTCACCAGAGTCCTGTAAATGGTCCTTTGGCCTAGAACTCTCAATAGGGAGAAGATCACCCTAAACAGGGGTACTATCAGCAGATGCAATAATGGCAGGGAAATAACAACTCTTCACCATTACATTTCTTAATACAATGGCTTGATTCAAATTGATTACCGTATTTTTCGGAATATAAGACGCACCTTTTTACCCCCCAAAAGAGGGTGAAAACTTGGGTGCGTCTTATACACCGAATGTAGCCCCACCCTTTGGCCTCTGTCTTCAAGCAATTTACCTGTTTGCAGCAAACAGGGAAGAGCCTGTTAAGACAAGCAAGTCCTTAGCAGCTTCCCGATGCCCAGCTGATTTGCCACGTGCTAAAATGAAAATGAAAATGAAACTGCAAAGAGGCAAATAGCTGGGAGAGACACACAGATTTTTATTTTCTGCTGAACTAGATGAAAGGGGGTAAGTGAATAACTATAAATGTCTGTAGAATGTTCAAATTATTAGACTTATTTTTTAAAGACTGCTTTATTATTGTTCTAGAGCCAGGGGTCTCCAACCTTGGCAATTTTAAGACTTGTGGATTTCAACTCCCAGAATTCCACAGCCAGCTTTGTTAGCTTTGCTGGCTGTGGAATTCTGGGAGTTGAAGTCCACAAGTCTTAAAGTTGCCAAGGTTGGAGATCCCTGTAAATCTAGACAACTTAACAAAATAAAGAAGCTTTTTAAAATAAATGCTTGCTCTGAAGAGGCCCAGTGCTATTGTATCTTCTTTTAAATAAGAGAGAATAATGTATACTTACAGAAATTTTAATTAATTTTAACAGCTCTGTACAAGTATAGTATGAAATGTAACAGTGTCCTGTTTAGTATTAGAGTTAAATCCTGATTTACCTTGGAGTACATCTATTTAAATAATTGGGAGGAGTTAGTGTGACTACATTTAAGAAAACTTTCTGGCATAATGTATATTTCTCTAATTCTTTGCTATTTCTATGGGTCAGGCACACATGCAAAGAAATACACAGCAAACAGTGTATATCATCTGTGCTGTTTGCTGTTTGGCAAATTGCTTGGAGGCAGAGGCCTTTTTTCCTTGTTTTCCTCCCCAAAACTAAGGTGCGTCTTATAATCTGGTGCGTCTTATACTCCGAAAAATATGGTATGTGCCATCAAATCAGTGTTGACTATTAGCAACTGCATAGACAAACCTTCTCCAGGATCTGTCCCCTACCTAGCTTTTCAGGGCTCCTACCTGGCCCTTCAGGTCTTCTAAAAGTGTAGCATTCACCTCTGTGTAATCAACTGATTTCATCTTTCATTGGGTTGAGCTTTTTACATGTTCGTGCTCCTTCCATTCCATGTTCCTGCTGTGTTTCTGTCTTTTCAGCTTCAGCTTTCTTCTTCCTACATGGTGACATCAGCAACTAGATATCCCAAAGGTTTTAATCTAACTACATCATAAACATCATTAGTACTCCAAAGGGTTCTCAGCCCCTCTACAAATAACATGTTGAGTGCCAACCAATCTGAAGAACCCATCATCCAGTATTATATTATCAATTATTTTATCTTGTTTATCCATGTGGATTCCTCGATGAAATGCAGGAATGGTTTTAGCATTGCCTTCTGTGGCATAGCACGAAATGATGCCTTTGCCATTGTCACCAAAATTGTCATCCACCTTCAGCATCTTCCTATATTGCTGATGCCTCATACAGGCAACTGCTTGCTTTTGCTGGGCTACTGAGATGAATTTCATGCCTTGGATGACTCTGCAGAGAGTGTATGATCTTGATGTACCCTCCCAGTATTCATTGCTTCATTGTTCCACTGTGATAAGGCAGCATAGTAAGACTTAAGGGGTGATGATGTTTCAGACAGCAGGCTAAACAGTGGCTACATTCCCCCCCCCCCCCGCCGCCCCAGTCAAGTGTGTTGTGAGTACAATCAGAAAATGGTTGCTTCTGATTAAGTGATATAGAAAGATCTTGATTGTGGGAACTGCCACTGCAGGCTAAGAGTTTAATATAAAGTCTATGAATTGCCACGGAGTCAACTCAGCTTTCATCTGATGGTGGAAAATCAGCCTTGAAGGTCTGGAGGTAACCTGTTTATAATTAGTGATGCCTCTTTATGATTTTTTTTATTGGCTAGGCAGACTGAAGGAAACATTTTTCTATCAGAAGTCCCTTTAAAAATGTATTCATTTCTGCTTCACGCACTGAAATAACCCACTTTGATCTCTCTGCAGGTATGGGGCAACTTTTATCACTGAACTCTTTAGGCAGTTACTGCCAAAGACAATTTTGTCTTTGAGCTCAAACTTAATTTTCTGTGCAGACCAGACACACCACAAGCCAGATTTTAAAATGACAGTGATAATGAAGCGTGAAAGTGCAGCAATGAAGATGTGAGTTTCATAGACGCAAGGACAGTTGCCCGTTCTGCTGAAAATGGCATGTTCAAGTGGCGCACAATAACCCAGTATCTAATTGTGAAACATCTTCCAATTTATCTGCTCTTGAGAAGTGAGCGACAAGTAGGAAAAATAATTGTTTCTTCTTTCCTGGAAACACTTTGCAGTCATCCTTGCCGTCCACACAAGCCTACATTGATTGGTTCACTTAATGTTCAACCAACATATTGTTAGTAGGTGTCAGCCAATGTGTCAAAGGAAACCAAATGTCTCCCTTTCCATCCACATCTTCAAGAAAGTCTGTCAGTTTTGATGAACCCTTTTATTTTGCTCGCTCAAAGAACACAAAAACAATTACATGGGTGCTCCCCCACCCCCACCCACTAGAACAGTGTTTCCCAACCTTGGCAACTTGAAGATGTCTGGACTTCAACTCCCAGAATTCCCCAGCCAGCAAATGCTGGCTGGGGAATTCTGGGAGTTGAAGTCCAGACATCTTCAAGTTGCCAAGATTGGGAAACACTGCACTAGAAGGTGGTTCTGACTGATGGGACAGAGCTTTCTGTGTCAGCTGTTGGGCCTGAGAAAGGTACCCTGGCCTAAGCAGGGCTATTGGCTGAGAATGAGCCAACTGTGACAAGGAAGAAAATCTCATATGCCCTCAGAGGTATCAGAGAATGAATAATCTGGATTCTTAGTCTTTCAGAACTGCCTAGGCAGACATTTTAAAATATTGTAGTCACTCACAAACTTTTAAACAAAGGCATAACATGTTGTGGCTGCTTGAAAGAGTTGTAAAGAGATGCTAATCTATTCTCTTATGTATTCCAAAGTAGCTTTTTACAATCAAATCTAAAATGCTCTGCTCCACATGCCTAAGAGATTGTGTGCTAAAGCACCAGTTCTATATTTAAATCCACTCTTTTCCTAATAACATCTTGTACAAAACTCTTTGGCAACTTCTGCACAACGTGCTAATATAGACAGTAGCTAGGCCAGTGATGGCGAACCTTTTTTTGCTCAGGTGCCAAAAGGGCGTGCACACGCGTGCCCACACCCATAATGCAATGCCCTCCCCCCATACATGCGCTCACAACCCCCCTGCGCTGCCCCCACACACATGCGCGCAGACCTCACTGAAGCCTCCGGACTTCCGGTAGGCTTGTTGGGCCGTTTTCCGCCTTCCCCAGGCTTCAGAAGCTTATGGAGAGCGAAAACAGCCTCCCCCCACCTTCCGGAAGGCCAAAAATCAGCTGGCCATGCGCGCTGGAGATGACAGGGCAACACCTTGCGTGCCCTCAGGTATGGCTCCGCATGCCATAGGTTCGTCATCACGGAGCTAGGCTTACCACACTAATTGTACACAGATTATTGGGATAGTTTACAGTCTGTAACTATGGCTTATTAATAGCATGTCTTAATCATTGTTCAATATATGTCCAAACCCAGATTAATGGCTAATTTACAACTGAGCAACTATTGGTCCTTTAAAAAAAACAGGTTATTCCAATGAGGAGTAACTTAAAATAGGAAGTATCCTTTCCTATTACTCACATGGTGTCCTTGATTTGGCCTCCGTAGACTTCTTTTTTTTTTGTTAGTTACAAACAATGATATTTAACATAAAAATACAGAAAGCCTAGTACAAACGTAGCTGGGATATCTGGCTTTAGCAGCAGAGAATGCAAGAATTACTGCTAACATAGTTAACTTGATTACCTTGAGATGACATATTAGTCTGTGAGTAATGGTACGTATAATTTAGCAAGTCATGAATGGGATCATGATGCAACTTCAACATCTTTGAAAAAGTTCTCTCTTCCTACGGAAGCATTAGCCTATGAAAGAGCAAAAAGGATTGTTCAAAGTTGTGATTCCATATGAAATCATTAAGTTTACCAGAAGCTGGAGCAGAGAAGAGGTCAAATTGCTGCTTTCAACATAATCTTCAAAACATCAAAGCATTTTTAAAATGTTACCTAAGGATCAATCGGAGGAATGACTCTTCTGCAAACCGAACTTGATTCCCACCCCCCTGATTTTCTGTTTCTTCAAAAATATTTTCTTTCCTCCTTTTTACAATAATCACTTCCCTCTCCGGCTTTTTTCTTCTGTTGGGAACTGATTCTCAAAGCTTCACTTCTTTAGATGCACCAGGGGATATTCACAATAATAATTCCTTAAGATCTTTCCTGTCTTGAATGACTGGTTAACTGCCATTTTTCCCATGGATATCACTGTCATTACTTTGCAGTAATTTGAGAACACAGATGAAAGAAAGAATACAATTCTTATACAATTTTAAGTTAAAGAAAGCAGGTCACAGAGCCATAATTTGAATCATTGTCTTCTTTCTTCTTTCTTTCTTTCTTTCTTCTTTCTTTTTTACAAAACATGAAAAACTTTGAAACAACCCTCTTGGGTACTGCCTGATCTATGCAAAGCTTGGTGAGGGTTGTTTTATGACCCAATAGACTTCAGATGTTGCTTGTCTTCAGTTGTCTATGGAGATTCTCAGTCATCCAGGTCACGGTTGTCCCAAAGGTGCTTTTTCAAAAGGCAAATGGCTTTGTTTTTCCTTGAAGACGTTTCACTTCACATCCAAGAAACTTCTTCAGTTCTTCTTTATTTCCTTCAGATACAATAAAACTACAAACTGAAAATTATTTATGAGCTTGAGGTGAGTTCTGTGTTATGTAAATGTACTTATTCAATAAGTCAGAAAAACAGGAGAGAGAGGGGGGGCTGTATATATTTAAAATCTAATGAGAATTAGCCATTCAAATTCCTGACTGTAAATTATAGACATAACTAATCACTAAAGAAGACTTATTTGGGAGCCTGACTTTACAATAATCTTATCCAGCTCTCCTGGGATTACAGTTTTCAGATTTCACATACCTGCAAATAGCAGAAACAATGTTGTGGTGATTACAAAAATGAGAAAGTTAAATTGCACCTATTTGTATTAACCCAGTGGTGAAATCCAATTTTTTTTACTACTGGTTCTGTGGGCATGGCTTGGTGGGTGTGGTGTGGCTTGGTGGGCGTGGCTTGGTGGGCATGGCAGGGGAAGGATACTGCAAAATCTCCATTCCCACCCTTCTCCAGGGGAAGGTTACTGCAAAATCTCCATTCCCACCCCACTCCAGGGGAAGGATATTGCAAAATCCCCATTCCCACCCCACTCTGGGGCCAGCCAGAGGTGGTATTTGCCGGTTCTCCAAACTACTCAAAATTTCCTCTACCAGTTCTCTAGAACCTGTCAGAACCTGCTGGATTTCACCCCTGGACCTATGCTTCCAATTAAAATGTTCCTGTAGCTACCTATACTTGTAACATAATTTTATCAACATTGTGCACTGTATTTGCAAGTCTAATTAGATCCTAAATCAGCAAAATTGAATGAATGGATGAATGGATTGACTAAAATAAAATATTTTTTTAACTTAATAAAGTTAAAAAATTGATGTCCTTCAATAAAAGAAAATAATTTAACAAATAGATGTTCTTCAATAAAAGAAAATAATTACAAGAAATTAGTACAACACATTAAAAAAGTGTGAAAACTTACAACTATCAATACTAGGTCGTATAGCCATTATTAAAATGAACATCTTACCTAAATTATTATATTTGTTCCAAACTATACCAATAAAATTAGATACGAAATTTTTTACAGATTTGAACAAGACAACAATGAAATTTATATGGCAAAGTAAAAAGCCAAGAATTAAAAGGATAGACTTACAAGATAGTAGAAGTAGAGGTGGCTTTGGACTCCCTGACTGGAAATTATACTATACAGTAGCATTATTAATGTGGATAAGAGATTGGGTCAACTTGGATAATAATCATATCCTAATATTAGAAGGCCATGACCTACTTGCGGGATGGCACTCATTTTTATGGAATAATAAAACCTACAAATACTTTCATAGATATATTATCAAAGATTCATTGATTACAATTTGGCGGGAAATAAAGAAAAAACATTATATAAAAATTCCAAATTGGCTATCTATTATGGAAGCAATTATATACCCAAATATGATAGATACAACTAAAATGGTTAAGCATAAAGATATTCTGGACGGGGCGGGGAAACTAAAAAGTAGAGAAGAATTGGGAAAACAAAATATAAAAATAGATTGGTGGCCATATTTACAAGTTCAATCCCGTTATAAAAAAGACATGGAAGAAATTGGAGTTGAGACAGAAGCTAAACAACTGGATAAACTGTTGACAGGCCCAGACGACAAGATCATCTCCAAACTTTATAATCATTTGTTGGAATTTGAAAGAATGGAAGATAAAGTCGTCCTGAGTCCCTAGGGAGTAGAGCGGCATATAAGAGCACTAAATAAAATAAAATAAATAAACTAAATAAATAAATAGTTAAGGGATCCATGATCATATGGGCAAAAAATATAGGACATAATATACACTTGGCCGACTGGGAACACATATGGAATAGAAATTTTAAATTAACAAAATCGGCATCATATAAAGAAAATCATTACAAAATGTTTTACAGATGGTATTTGGCCCCAACAAGATTAGCAAAAATTTATCCAAACTTAAATCCGACCTGTTGGAAGTGTAAAAAAACACAAGGCACCTTCTTTCACATGTGGTGGTTATGCCCTGAAGCGAGAAAATACTGGTCCAAAATAAATAACTGGTTACAAGAAATAACAAAAATAACAATAGAATTCACACCGGAACTTCTACTACTTGGAATATTTAAAAATCAATACAATAAGAACATTAAATATCTTATCCTACATATTACAACTGCAGTAAGACTCGCCAATGCACAATGTTGGAAAAACCCCAAATCACCTACAGAAAGTTTAATAATCAAAAAAAGCTTACGACTGTGCTGAAATGGACAAACTTACAATTGAGTTAAGAGGCCAAAAAGATTCAAATTATGATAACATATGGGAAAAATGATATCAGTGGATAAAACATAGAAAACAAAAAAAGGGAAATTAAATAGAACATAGAATATTGTAAATATGTAAATATGTAATGTATCAATGTAATAATAAGATATCAATGCACTTGTGACAATGTAGAATTGCTCAAAGATACAATGTGATTTTGTAAATATTTGAAAATTAATAAAATATATATTTTTAAAAAATGTCTGTGTGGGACTAACCCTTTTCACTTGTGTCACACATCCACATATATTAAAAGGGGATGGGGCTTTGAGCCCACGTTTAGCTCCCCAAATGAATAATCTGAGAAGGATACAAAGGTAACAGGGACACACTATGTTTTATTTAAATGTTTCTTTTCTAACCTAGGCAACACTGTTCGTTTTTCCCCTTTTTACCCAGAAATAATATCCATGCTGGAAGAAAAACAATGTCCGTTTTATGCATGCAACACAGCTCCCAGCCAGCTAATGCTAATACACAAAAAAGAACATGCAGCACTTACACTGTTCTTATCAAAGATAGCAGCTCCATTGAAAATAGAAAAGTGCTGTTATTTTTAGCACCAGTCGGCAAATGAATCAACCACCTCTGTTTGAAGGACAGCTGCAGAATAGGCAGCATAAAGTTGAAAGACTGTGCAGAATGTTAAAGTCAAATTGCCAGTGTATTTAAGTATAATAACAAATTAGTATGCTGCCTAGTTGCTGGACATTTGGACAATATTAAACATTACAATAATGGAGCATAAAAATATGAATGTCGGAAAAAGCGTATCATCCTCCATTACCGTCAACTACTGAAGACCAGAGGTGGGTTCCTGCTGGAACTGTCCGGTACACAGCTCCGGTAGAAAGCGGCTGATTGCGCAATTTGCACGCAACCGCTCCAGAGCCCTCTTTGCCGGTCCATCGCGCCCGTGTCGCCATCTTTTTTTGTGAATTTTTGGGCAATTTTGCTTCTGCGCATGCGGAAATCTTGCGAGGGGACACGTGTGTGCGTGAGATTTTGGTGAGATTTTGCTTCTGTGCATGTGCGGAAGCAAAATCGTTCCAAAATCTCGCACACACACATCCCCTCATGAGATTTCAGCACGATTTTGCTTCCACACATGCGCAGAAGCAAAATCATGCGAGGGGGCACGTGCGTGCAGCGAGCACGCGCACGCCCAAAATGCGGAGAAGTGCACGCAGCACAGCGGCACCGGTAAGGAAGCAACCCGCCGCTGCTGAAGACCACCCATTCCAAAAGGTAAAGATAAAGGAGGCCCTGAAGATTTTACTCCGCTAGTCATAGGGGATGGTACTCAACTCCATTTCAAGGCCATTGAGCCAGCACAGTCCAAAGACATTTCCGCCAGCATAATGTCACAGAGCACTGTTATTCCATTCAAACCCCTATGAAAAAGGAGTGCTTTCGCTCCTTTCCTAAATGAAAAAAGGATGGGGGCTATCCTGATCCTGGGGGCAGGATCCCACAGGGAGGGGCTACTGCTTAGAAAGCCTTCTTATGGGTTCCTGGTATCTTCATCTCATGAAGGGTGGGAACCTATAGATCACACTGAGGGGTAACAACAGCCTAAGCCAGGGTTGTCAAACTCAAGGCCCGGGGGGCCTGAAGTGGCCCGCGGGGTGTTTAGATCTAGCCCATGGGGCTGCCCTGGAAACAGTGAAGGACCAGCCCACGGTGCCTCTGCCAGCGAAAATGCAGCTCGGGAGGGCTGAGTGCGGCCCTCCTGAGCTCCGTTTTCACTGGCAGAGGGTTGCAGGAGACCATCACAGCCGAAAATGGAGCTTGCAAGGGCCAAGGGTGGCACTCCCATGAGCCACGGGCCGCCACAGGTGCCTCCAATATGAGTGACGTCAAGCTGCCCACACCTACCCCATCCACGCCCACCCCGGCCCCCCAAGGTCAAACATAACCCTGATGCGGCCCTCAATGAAATCGAGTTTGTCACCACTGGTCTAAGCCAGGGGTAGGCAAACTACCGCTCTTTGAGGACCTGTGGACTTCAACTCCCAGAATTCCTGAGCCAGCCATGCATGCATGGCTGGCTCAGGAATTCTGGGAGTTGATGTCCACAGGTCCTCAAAGAGCTGTAGTTTGCCCACCCCTGGTCTAAGCCATAAAAAGTGTTGCAGGCACCTTGAAGTTTACCTAGAAGCCTAATGGCAACTAATGCAGCTCTTGCAAAATAGATACGTTTTTCAAAATGGCTAATAATAATTCATATACAGGCAACTATCCTCTGTGCTATCTGCAACTTCTAGGTCATCTTCAAAGAGAGGGAACTCCAGAGGGAACTGTAGTAGTCTAACTATGAAATGACAAGGGCATGAGCTACTGTCTTCTGTACCTTCTGATCCAAGAAGGACCATAAGTGGCAGAAAGTCAAAGGTGGACAAAAGATCTCCTGGCCACTGCCTTCAGTTCCTGCTCTAGCTGTGGTCAATCCTCTAGAGAGGCGAGTCCAGGAAATCCCCGAAATTGTGTAACTACCCCTTCAAAACCAGTGTCACACCATCAAGGGCAATAGATCCAGGAGGTTACTGTATTAATCACCTTGATTTTTACCCACCCTAGGACACCCTTATTTGGTTGTAATTTTTCACAGTTGAACTGACAGTTATTCCCAACCCTAAATTATGCATAGCTATTTCAAACCATTATTTAAAAACTACATATTTTTAAAAGTATACAGCAGTAAAATAATACAGTCCATTCTCAACTCATCATCATCATGGAATCACCAGCAATGCAAATGACTCTAATTGTCAGGTGAAAAGATTAGGAGAGAAGCATGAATGTACATTCCCCAGGATAGCAAATGAGCTGTTTTCTTAGGAAATTTAATTAAACTCCATATGATTGGCTGCTGTTATATAATTCTGAAATAATTCTGCATTTGGGTTATTCTCCTTTTGTCTTCCACTACTATCATTCGCTTCCTGTTTTCTCTTCAAACCCTGACCTAGCCTGCATTTTGCTGTTTTAGTGCATGAGCACAAGTTTTCCTCCATGCTTAACCAAGTTAAATATCTACCTTCGGCCTTAAATCTTTCCATCATCTTCAGCAAGCTGGTGTGCCTGCAGCTGTGAAAACAATGCTAAGCTGCACGTTAGCCCAACCAAGAAGCAAGGGCAAGAAAGAAAACTAACATCTGTAATTCTCTCCCTTAAGAATTCCAAAGGGGAAGGAAACACACCAATAGAGAAAACAGGGAAGCAAATGCCCAGCAAACATTTGTCAGGTTTTGATTGCGGGGCCTAGTCTAGCACCAGGAGAGTGGACTTTACTATGTAATTGTCAGTGATGTTCTTTCAACTTCCAAAGGTGGAACTCATGAGAGGTTGTCTTCTTTGACTTCAAATTTAAAGAGATAATATCTGATTTTGCTATTTATAAAAAAGAATAGGAAACTGAAGGCCCCACCTGCCAAGGACTGCAGGAACTTGATGAATTTCACAAGCCATTGTGTCATTAGTCTCGATGTTTTCTTCTTGTGATGCTAAAGAGTAATCTGGGGGGTGGGTATGAAATGAATACAGTATGAAGATAAGCTTGCACACCCAAAAGCATCCTTTGGCATGCAGAATGGGAAATGCAACCATTTTAGCATCAGGTAGCTCGGAAAACTCACTATTATTGAAAAGCTTTGTACTCAAACACTTGGAGGCAATAATGGTACCCAAGGACCCAACGGTTCCCTCCTTGAATCAGAAACATCCCAAGGACAGAGCATTCGTGGTTGGTGGGCAGGCACGGAAAAGGCTGGGGAGTAGAGTGGAGGTCAGAAGCAGGAGCCCACTCGCAACTGTTCCAGACTTGGGACAAGAAAACTCTTTTCAACAGTAGGAACAAAGGAGACCTTCAGAATGTAAAAATAGGTTTGTTCAGTGGCACAACTGAAGCAAAAAGGGCAATGCACAAAAATCTTGCTTCTCATAATTATCTTCTGCTTTCTTAGATTCATTTGAATCTAATCTTTTAGGAGCCAGTTTAGTTTGAAAGCATCAGTGGAATTGATAGAATTCCAGATTCTTCCCACCCTGGTTTGCCATGCAATATTTCCTATCTTCGTTTTTTTAAAAAGTCATTCGTGTGAAGATGTTATTTAATCATAGTTATTATATTCCTCTTCATCCGGAATAACTTGGAGCTGAAGCAGCATGCCTCATACTTTATCCAGGAGGCCAAACTTTGCCATATGGATAGAATTACCATCTGACACAGACATCTGAGTAGAGTCCAGGTTTACTCCTTTTTGCTTGTTTTACCTGTTTTACCTCACATCTCCCCCATTGTATTACACAGGAGATGAAGACATGAGAAAAAAAGCAGCAGAGGCTGCCTCAAGGGGAAGCCCAGGAGTGAATAAGGGGGCACTTCCTATTGGATCAGCTAGTTGGCTGCTGCAGGAAGCTCACCCGCACTGACTACAAACAACGGCGTGAGAAAATAGCAACAGTGGTGCATCTGCAAACAAGAACTGATGAGACCAAAAATAAGACAAA
Source organism: Diadophis punctatus similis (assembly GCA_023053685.1). NCBI lineage: Eukaryota > Metazoa > Chordata > Lepidosauria > Squamata > Dipsadidae > Diadophis > Diadophis punctatus. The sequence continues at coordinate 193,112,151 of JALIGW010000002.1, forward strand.
GTAATAGAAAATGAAGAAGCTAAAATGCTTTGGGACTTTAAAATTCAAATAAACAAGCAGCTGCCTCATAACACCTCAGACTTAACTGTCAATAAGAAAGACCACAAAGTTCAGATAGTGCAGGGGTGTCAAACTCGTGTCGTCACATCGTCGTCACGTGACGCATCACAACATTCCCCCCTTCTCTAAAATGGGGGTGGGCGTGGCCAGCGTGTGACACATCTGGCCCACAGGCCGCAAGTTTGTCACCCCTGAGACAGTGAATGTGGAAATACCTGGAGAAGGCAGAACTGAAGAGAAAGAATGGGGGCGGGGAATCACACGATACAAAAACATGCAGAAAGAAGTATAATTGTAGCAAAAGAAACAAAGATAGTAATGGCACCTTGGGTATAATCCCAAAACATCTTGGGCAACATCTTTGGGAGTTGGGTGGCATAGAAATATAAATAAATAAATAAATAAATAAATTAAATTAATTAATTAATTATAATAATAATAATAAATAATAATAATAATAATAATAAATAAATAAATAAATAAATAAATAAATAAATAAATAAATAAATAAATAAATAACAAACAAACATCTGCATTGATAAAATGACCATCCATCCATTGCAAAAAGCAGCTTTATTTGGAACAGCTTACATCCTGCAGTGATACCTTTATAACAACCTCAAAACAACATTTTTCTATTTCAAATCCTTCGGAAGGAAGGACTCAGTAGATGGATAAAAATGTCAAATCAGTCTAAACACTTGGGTGACCATACAACCAACCATAATAATAATAATGTCAACAACAACAACAATAAGTATAATGCTCCCAATAAGTTGAATAAAAAAAGATTCACACACCTTAACCTGTGGGGAAGAGATACAGGTAGTTCTTGACTTACAACAGTTCATTTAATGGCCAAAGTTACAATGGCACTGAAAAAAGTGACTTAGGACCGTTTTTCAGAGTTACGACCTTTGCAGCATCCCCATGGTCGTGTGATCAAAATTTAGATGCATGGCAACTGGTTCATGGTTATGACCGTTGCAGTGTCCTAAGGTCATGTGGTCACCTTTTACGACTTTCTGACAAGCCAAGTAAACGGAGAACCAAATTCACTGAACGACCCAAGTTTACTAACTTACCAACTGCAGTGTTTCACTTAGCAATGGAGGTGAGAAAGGTTGTAAAATGGGGTGAAACTCACTTAACAAATGTCTCGCTTAACAATGGAAATTTTGGGCTCAATTGTGGTCGTACGTCGAGGACTACCTGTAAATGGGAATGGAGGAGAAGAAGGAAGAGCAGCTCTTCTAGTTCCTTTAATAAGAGAAAAGAAGCTGATGGTGGAACTCAGCATGAAAGGTGGAGTAAATGCAGCACTTTCTATTATTGTCCTATAGTTTGTCCTCAGGTGTAAACGTGTTAAAAGATGATTCAAGTTGATTGATATTTCATTTCCCAAAGCAGAATTGTGTTGGGTTATACAACAGCTAGGGAGCCCACTCACCCCACTGGAATTATCTGAGGAAATAATTGAACTCTCTGACGCAGGTTTGGAAGGATCCGGGCGTGCTGCCTCTTTTGCAACACCCCCGCCCCTCGCAAACATGCATGCTGAAACTGTTTCTGATAACTAAATTAATTAATAATAATGTAATAATAACCAAGATTGCAAGATCGTTGGAAATATGGTTGCCTCACATGGAAACAGAAGATCATAAGATCGCCCCTAGAACGTCTTGCTGATCAGGGAAGCAGTAGAACAGGAAGTGTGACTGAGTCACCTGTACTTCCAGTTCTTTGTGCAAAGTGTTATGACATTTGTGGCATGGTCAGGGTGAAGGTTACCTAGAATGCCAAGTGGCACTTCTATTTTTCAGCGCCGGTACACATATACGCTTGCACAAACAGGAACAAGAGAGTAACGGGTGCGGAATAAGTAACTAACCAATCTGGCAATTCATAGTTTTCAGCTCCCACAAATAAACTGAACAGAAAAAGACCTTCTTTCCTGAGTGATTCCCATCCCAGAAGAGAGATTTGTGGGCTCCATTCTGGGAAGACACACAACGGAGTTGCTGTAGCTTTCAGATTGCTCCCTTCGCTTGCTCAAGAAAGGTCACAGAGAACATCAATGAACTCCAAGCGCCTGTTTGTTTATATGCTGTTCTCAGAAGCTGAATACTGCCAGCTTACAGAATTGTGTTGCTCCGATGTAGCATGTTTTTGAGTGGCTCTTAAGTCATCCCAGTCTGAGTGATTTTGGAGCCTGTGGTTTTTCTCCTGTTCAATTCCAGTCATGTAACATGGAAGTGTGGGAAAACCTAATTCTTGCCATTACTTTCTTTTATGGTTCTGGCTAGAGATCACATACGAGTCCATGATCCGTGCATGTCTGCTTTTCCCCCATATAAACTTATTCAAACAGCAATCATCTGTTTTTTCAATCTGGGGTGTTGCTTTCAAATATACATTAGGATTTATTTTCCAGTAAAAATGTTTGCAATTATGGCTTTTCTTCTCCACTCCTGGCCAAATGTTCCTTGGCTACACATCTTCTATCGATTAAAGACAAATCCTTCTCTTTCTAAGCCATAATCTATTTCTTCCTCTCGCTTAATGCTCACAGGTAGACCTTGACTTGGGAGCCTGCCCTTTACAGTCATAAGTCGTAACAGTCGTAAAGTAAATCATCGCATGACCAATCTGACTTTTATGACCTTTTTTGCGGCAATCGTCAATGGGTTCACTTAACACGTGGACTCACCTGTTTGCTATGAGGTGTTTTCACCAAAAACCAAAAGTAAACCCCACGTTTTGGCAAAAATGTCATAAATCATGGTCGTGTGATTATGGGACACTGCAAAGAGCCATACAGTAAATGCTGCGTGGAGGAGCCCAAAATGCACTTATGTGACTGGGTTGGAATTTCGGAATTGGGTCATAAGTACCTTATGGGAAATCCATCATAACGTCTAACGGTCACTAAGCAATCAGCCATAAGTCAAGGACTACTTGTCGCAGCAATTGTTTATTGATGACTATTTCTTCACAATGTTTGTGATCATTCTATCTTCTATGCAGTGTTTGTAACTGTTATTGAAGTGAATAAAAAAACATTTTATGGACATTTTCACAATCAGATCTTGCACTGCTCCAGAATTTGCTTAGGTTTTCTGTGTTCTTCCCTTATCATTGCACATTCACCCCTTGAACTGATTTATTTCTGTGTCAGTTACAATTTATCCTAGATCACAGTACACAAAATCTTGTGGACTGTTCTCCCATTTTAATGATAGACTTTCATGTCTCTTCTTGCTTCCCTGTTCCTGGACTTCACCTAAAGAGGAAGGAGATGTTGATGGCTTTGCAGTTCCTCCTTCACAGCAGTGGTGGGTTGCTGCCGGTTCGGACCGGTTCTCCTGTATCGGTGGTGGAAATTTGCCCCCACTTGCCAAACAGGCAGCGATGGCTGGCTGGCCACGCCCCCGAACCGGTTCTCCAGTTGCCGCTCCTTAAAAGCGGCTTGCAAATAACCATCTGTGCATGCATTTGCGTGACATGCGAGCAAGGGACATGAGCGCACACAAAACACGCACTTCCAACGTGATGTGAACCAGTAGAGAAGGTAAGTAGAACCCACCCCTGCTTCACAGCCACTACTGCCTCTTTTTCCACTTATTTTGCATGTAAGCAGCTTGAATGAGCTGTTTTGACTGCTTGCTGATCCTTGTCACTTTCCCCACATGTATTGTGGCCCAGGGAAAGGGAACTGGGTGAAATTGGTAAGTATTCAGGCTGTCTTCCCCTTCTTTTGGCAGGTATCAACCAGCTAGAGGCAGGGGTGGGTTCTAACTTACCTCGCTACTGGTTCCCTTCCTCCCACACCGCATGGGCACACCTTGTGGGCACACATGCGCAGTGCCGAAAAATCACAATTTTTTTTAAAAAGCCAAAAACAAGATGGCGACTGCATGCACAGTGCCATGAACTCGGCTTCTACGCATGCTCAGAAGAAGAAAAAATAAAAAAATAAAAAAAAATCAAAAAAAATATGGCGGCGGCCACGGACCGGCACCGACCGAATCAGATCCGTGATGTCATCATGATGTCACCAGCGGGTTGCTACCAGTTCGGGCGAACCGGTCCGAACCGGGAGGAACCCACCTCTGGCTAGAGGTTTGTTATTTTGTTCCAGTGCATGTCTGCTGGACAACGTGTTCCAGCAATTTCCTTTCTTTCTCTTTCATGCACATGGGGGAATGTGAGGATTCTGTCTTTTTCGTCATCCATCTCAACAAGCAATTTCAGCATCCTGTTCCTATCTTTAGACATTATTTAGAATGTCTCTTCCCCTCTTCTTCACTTCAGTCACTGTAGCAACATGCAACCATAGTTACAGATGGGGGAATGGAGGGAGGCTTGCAAAACTGCTAGTGTGATGCCCTTTCGCCATCACAGCTAAAAAGTTTTTAAACACGAAAACTAAATTGGAACTAAGTTTCTCCATAACAATCTCTTAATAGCAACAGCTCCAATTTTGCCCCAACCATATACCATAAATTCTATAAACAGAGTTGTATAACTCTGTGTCTAAACAGAGGCATAGAATCAAGGTCACGTGAAATACTAGTACCACTTTATAAAACCCTAGTAAGACCACACCTGGAATACTGCAACCAATTTTGTAGTCACCATACTACAAAAAAGTTCAGAGAAGAGTAACTAAAATGATCAAAGGCATGGAAACTAAAACATATGAAGAATGGCTGCAGGATTTGGGCTGGCTAGTCTAAAGAAAAGAAGAATTAGGGGTGACATGATAGCAGTATTCCAGTATTTGAAGGGCTGCCGCAAAGAAGAGGGGGTCAAATTATTTTCCAAAGCACCAGAGAGCAGGACAAGAAACAATGATTGGAAACTAATCAAAGAGAGAAGCAACCTGGAATTAAGGAGAAACTTCCTAACAGTGAGGACAATTAACCAGTGGAACAGCTTGCCTCCAGAAATCATGGGTGCTCCAATGCTGGATGTTTTTAAGAAGAGTCTAGATAGTCACTTATCTAAAATGGTATGGGTCAGGGCAGGGGTGGGTTCTGTTTTTCTTCACTGCCGGTTCGCTCAGTGACGCGACACGCGCGCATGCACAGAGCTAAAAACACAGTGCATGCACATGCGCAGAAGCAAAAAACAAGATGGCGGCACCTACGGCAGCGCCAAGAGAGCCGGTTCAGGTGCATGGCAGGCCTGTGTCATTGCCAGTTCCAGCGTCCCAGGCCACCAAGTTACTACCGGTTCTATAGAACCAGTCCGAACTGGGAGGAACCCACCTCTGGGTCACGGGTGTCAAACTTATGTAGTCACATTGTCGTCACGTCTCGTATTGCAACTTTTTTCTTGCTAAACCAGGGGTGGGCGTGGCCAGCACATGACGCATCAGGCCCACGGGCTGCAAGTTTGACACCCTTGATATAGGTTCTCCTGCTTGAGCAGGGGGCTGGACTAGAAGACCGCCAAGGTCCCTTCCAGCTCATTCTATTCTAAATTCACACAATATGTTCTGAAACATAGATGGGATAAGGTGGAGTTGCAATACATTTTATTTCCTTTTTGTTGTGGAGCAACAGTGAGGGAAGTTTTGTTGCTCCGAGGTCTCTAATACTGCAGCTTGGTTATTGTTAGCTGGTTGAACTATTGGAGGGAAATCACTGATTTGTTCAATGTGTTCTCTGCATTTTGAGCCCCAGAAAACAATTAAAGTTGCTTCATACTGGTCAGTGAGGGATTGGGGATTGGAAATGGTGTTAGTTTTCTACACTATTACAATAATTAAATATCCAATATTTATTTAGCTAAGATTCCAATCCTGAATAATTTAAGGTGGGTTAAACAAGCTCTTGTCAATGATGGTATGGTACCTATTTCCAAGTTGACCGAAGAATATATAGAAATGGCTTTTCCCAGATCATGTGAGGCTGATCTTCATTTGTTCCAGAATCTCTGTCTGTGGCTCTACCAATTGGCAAACTCCATCTTGTCTGCTGGTGGAGATGTGTCAGATATGTTCCATCCTTCAGGTTCATCATTATTGTTCATAATTTAACTTTTTAGTTATTTGTTGTTTCTATTCTATCTTAAGCAAATCTCTTAAGACTAGCTAGATAACATCACAGACTATCATGGTCCAGCATTTTGTTTTCATTACCGTGTTTCCCCGAAAATAAGACCCTGTCTTATATTTTTTTGAACCCTGAAATAAGTGCTTGGCCTTATTGCCATACACTCAAAAGCCCAAATAACTGTTATTTGGAGGCCAAAAGATAACAAAGAGATCCAGTTTGGTTTAGTTTTTAAAGCAACAGGTTAGAAACCAGCGGACTGTGAGTTGTAGTCCCTCCTTAGGTATGGCAGGGTGACTTTGAGCCAGTCACTCTCTCTCAGCCTAACCTATTCTCACAGTTATTGTTGTGAGGAAAACAGAAGCAGGAAGGAGTATTAGCATGTTTGCTGCCTTGAGTCATTTACAAAAATAAGAAAGGCAGGATAAAAAATCTAAAATAACATTTAAAAATAACATTAAATCTTCAAGATCAATAGCTCTTAATAGTCCTATCCTTCATAAATTTATTCAGTCACTTTTATTTATTGGAAATGCTCTGATCACTGTATTAATCTTATATTTTGTATCTGTATCTGTATATATAGGTTGGAAACATGCGGAAGAGGCCTTCATCCTCCAGTGGATAGACAAAGGCTAAAATGATGATGATATATATTTAATGTAAGATTTATACCTCAGTTTTCCATTGCAGAAACTCCAAGATGCATTGTCAGTTAAAACGCCTGATTCATTAGATTGGATATCAAAATTCAACATCTCAACACATAGAAATGACATATTAATGCTATACGTAATAACTGGAAATCATGTTGACATGAGAAATAACCATGTCAATCATGCTTCCTTCTATTTGCCACATTATTGCGTTCCATATATATTTAAAACAGTATGCAAATATCTATGATACAATGTTTCTATTACTTCACGTTTCTAGGTAATCAGACCAAAATCTGAAGCAATTATATTTCCCCCAACTTAGATCTGCGCACTATTTGACCTCTAAGGCTAATTGCAGGGCATTCACCATTTACTGTAAATACTAGATGCTTATCAACTTCCTTGTTTTAACATCCCTGGTAGGCAGTAGTTATAAATTTATTGTACCTATGGAGCTTGCATTCACAACTTTGGTTATTCACAATCTTCAATTGACGCATTTAGCTGGTCTTTCTGTGCTCCAAGCCTCATTGCCAGGACTCCATCAACCATAGGCATTCAGGAGTTGGTATCACTGGAAATGCTAATGTTCAACCGGTGTTCCATAGTTGGAGAATAAGAGGCAAAAAATAACCACCTTGCATCTTGGAAAAGCAAGGATGGCTCGGAGGAGAGGTGACAGGAAAAGGATGTGTAGGTCATAGCACGCTGACCAAACTAGCTCATATCTGAAGCAAAAACTGATCAAAGATTTTGGCCACACAGATGTGAAGGTATTCTTACCGTGTTTCCCCAAAAATAAGACCCTGTCTTATATTTTTTTGAACCCTGAAATAAGCCCTTGGCCTTATTGCCATGCACTCAAAAGCCCGATTGGGCTTATTATCAGGGGATGTCTTATTTTGGGGGAAATAGGGTAGTTCTTATGCTTTTGCAAAGGTGAAGCATAATAAGTAAATGAAATAATTTAAGAGAAAAGAAAACCTGTCATCTTTTTTTTAAAAAAAATAATCTTTATTGAGTTTTTTAGTTAAGAAAACCTGTCATCTTACTTACCTGAAAACTGAAAACTGATACCGTCACATAATAAAGTTCAAAAGGACTTGAAAGGCTGGATTAGGATTGAAACGGTCCACCACAAAGAGAGACTTCAAGTCAGACTGTGGCCAAATCCTAATTATTTTGGACAAACATGAATCAAGATGTAGTATCAAGGGAATTATAATAATGTTTGCATCCAATGCAATTATGCTACATTGATTATCTGCATCACAAGGTATCTACAATGACAAAAATTTCATGCTCTATATGATATATATATATATATATATATATATATATATATATATATATATATATATATATATATATATATATATATATATATATATATATATATATATATATATATATATATATAAAAATTCAGCCTCCTCTGTTTCAATGATATGTCACGCCTACACATATCTATTAAATATCCACCAAGAATTTTCTTCACTCTGCATCTTCTTTCATATGCAGTACAGAATAATGCATTAATGAAACATATAAAATAATAAGCCAGGAATGTAACAAAACTTACCACTTTAATCAAGTAAACTTCTTTGGTGACCAATGCAGAGAAATGATACAAAGTTGGACTTTAGTAGAAAAAAACAGCTAGCCCTAAAAGTCAAATGCTTGTGGGCTACTAGCTGCTACAAAGCAGAAATTTCTCTAAGAAATAGTCTTATGTTGGTTTTGATTTGTCTCAGATCCTTGCAAGGAGCCAGCTGAGTTCTTCAGAACTACAATAGTCTCTCCTACACTTAATGAAATCACATCCCATATCTTTTATTGTATGATAATTTCTTCCATGTGCTGCAATGCCAAAACAAGGCCAAAAAAAAGAAAGAAATTAGAATAGTAGAGCTGGAAGGGACCTTGGAGGTCTTCTAGTCCAACCCCCTGCTCAGGCAGGAAACCCTGCGGGCCGGATGCGTCACGTGCTGGCCCTGCCCCCACCCGGTTTAGCGAAGGGGGGGAGTCCCGATAAATCACGTGATGATGCTGTGATGACGCGAGTTGACACCCCTGCCCCATACCATTTCAGACAAATGGTTAGCCAATCTCTTCTTAAAAACTTCCAGTGTTGGTGCATTTACAGCTTCTGGAGGCAAGTTGTTCCACTGATTAATTGTTCTAACTGTCAGGAAATTTCTTCTTAGTTCTAGGTTGCTTCTCTCCTTGATTAGTTTCCACCCATTGCTTCTTGTTCTACCCTCAGGTGCTTTGGAGAATAGCTTGACTCCCTCTTCTTTGTGGCAGCCCCTGAGTTATTGGAACATGGCTATCATGTCACCCCTAGTCCTTCTTTTCATCAGACTAGACATACCCAGTCCCAGCAACCGTTCTTCATATGTTTTAGCCTCCAGTCCCCTAATCATCTTTGTTGCTCTTCTCTGCACTCTTTCTAGAGTCTCCACATCTTTTTTACATCATGGCGACCAAAACTGAATGCAGTATTCCAAGTGTGGCCTTACCAAGGCATTATAAAGTGGTATATTAACACTTCACATGATCTTGATTCTATCCCTCTGTTAATGCAGCCTAGAACTGTGTTGGCTTTTTTGGCTAATCAAATTCATATGATTAGTTCATAAATTGTTTGTTTGCTTGACATGTCTTGATAATATGGGTGCTATAGATCACCTTTCTCATACTGGCAACCTTTGCATGTCTTTAGCATCCATCTTCCTAAGCTGGTAGCCATGCTGGCTAGGGAATGATAAGTGTTCTAATTAACACATCTGGAGAAAACCCATGGAGAAGAGTCACTATAAATGAATGGGTACAACATTTGCAGTTATTATACAATTATTTCTCTGCACTAGGATCCAAGAACATTATTCATACTATGTAGTTTCACATGTGATTTTTTTTTTCTCCCTCTAATACTGGATTGACCTCAAAGGAGATTCTCACTCAAAGAATTATTCTCTTAAGTAGGTTTCAAAATTATAGTTTTCATCTGAGCCCTACAGCAACACAAACTACGCTGATACACTTAGTAGAATAAACCTGCCATTATTAGTATCATCTCCAGTCCAGATGCCAGGCTAGGAGGCTAGGGGACGACAAGAATTCCCCTCCATTGTATCCTGTTGTGTTATCTATCGTGGCAAAAGTTAGCAAATTTTGAAGAAATAGGTGTTCTGTAACATAGTGATTAATCACAACAACTGAGAGGTGTGAAGATACAATGGGAGGAGGTTCTGTAGAAAAGATAGAACATAATTGCAATAATAAAGTGTTGTTTATACATTGCATAAGGAGCAATAGAGGCAGGCCTTTTTTAAACTTTGTAGCAAATGATGGGGAAGGGGGTGTTTCTCCTGCAATTCACATAACTCCTGAAAGATGTGCTGGTTGTATTCTTAATATACAATGCCAGCAAACTGCTATTTGACTGCAATTTCGTTATATCATTAGTAAATCTCTTGATCAGGCTTTCAAATCTCGCAATAATAATTGTGTTGCACTTAGCCACTAACTGCTCTTTGATTGATTTCATCCTTAATCAAAATTAAGACAATTTTCCTTTCCTGATATGTTCTGTGTTAGAATTATAGAACCCCAAATGATCTACGCTGGCTGGGAGTTCTGGGAGTTGTAATCCAACACAAGGGAAATTGCCTAGTTAGGGAAAGCTGACAGAGATAATCTCTTGTTAGTCAGAGAACTACAGCCAGAAGTCTCCTGTCTGTCAGAGTGATTGATATTAGTCCACCCTCTTCGGTATGTATGGAAAAGAAGATGTACCAGAGAGGCCATGCAACATTAAGCTCTACATATTGCTTGAACTGTCTGTAAGGTGACTTTGACCAGGAGTAATTCCCATGCCCTCAAAGGTTGTTGATCTACTTTGGAACAGATAATATCTGTCTCTCTAGGCAGTGATGATTGAAATATAGGCTTCAGATGGAAGGAATCTATGACAGAGTTCCTTCACAGTGTGAGAAGCAGGAAGAAGCCTAAAGCATTTATTGATGTTCCCACAAATTCACATTCTCGGTGAGTAGCAGTGTTCCATGAATAGCATGAAAGACAAACGGCTTTCTCTCACTGGTATTTGTGAATGCACACGTCTTTAGAGTACGTTTTGATGGCCAAAACTTACAGCTGAGAAATTGACAGGATCTAATCCTTTCACCTTTGCAGGTCAGTCAAGGAGTCAGCAAGCAGCATCTCTGCCCTCATGACAAGCTTCCTATTTTTCTTCCGTTTCTCCGCTTTAAATTGGCCTTGTTTCCTTTTTCTCATGAGCCTTGGCCTGGCTCTCCTACTGGAAAAGTTGAACCCTCTGCAGTGTCATCTGATGACACTCATTTTCATTGATGTTTACACTCAGGATTGCCATCTGAATCAGTCAATTCTTCCTGAAATGAGTTTCAGTTGTGAGCTTTCATAACAGGAACTAAGGGATATTTCAAACCTCAGAAACTCCACACTTCTAAATACAGCCTGGGAAGAGAGAAAAATAGAAAATAGAAATAACTTCTCTGTTGTTTTTCTTCAGAAGATGCATTTGTTGTAAATAGTGAAAATAAGGCCTGGGGAGAGAAACAATAAAGTTAGAAATATAATTTTTAGAAGACAATATTCTTGAGGGTGGTGTTTGCAAGAAAGAAAAGAAATGCATCTTTATTTAGATAATAACATAGTGATGGAAACCAATGTTACTAAATCTTTCGGTTCTTGTAATATGTTCTTCTCCATTACTGAGAAAGAGTTGGTCAGGAAAGAGCATGAACTTGACAAATCAGAATCAAAAGAGGATGAGAACTGGACTAAGAGAAGAAGGAAGTGGTAAAAGTCCTGATCTAACCAATAGGGAGTGTCACATAGACATATGCAAAGTCCTTTACTCAAGGAAACAATTTACTGAACTGCTTTTACATCTATTGCCTCAGGAAGGTTATATGGGTGGCGTAAAGCTAGTGATGCAAAGTTGAATTCCAACACTACAAACTTACCTGAGGTTACTATTGAGAGCTAGGGCTGATTGCCCTTCATTTTTTGCCTGCTCCAGCCCATTATTCACCATTCGTAACCCTCTGTCCAAATAAAATGGCTTCCAGAAGTTATTCTCTACACAGTTTTTGCTAAGATAATGGATCTGCATTAACTTCAATCTCCCCAAACTGCATCCTTATTTTTTCCTCAGCAAATAAAATGGGGAGGATATTTTGGAGGTATTAAGTGAAATGAGTATAAAATATGAATTAATAGTTCCATTTCACAGGTGGGGGGGAAAATGGGTATGTATGAAAAAAAATGAAATTGGAATACATGTTAGAATTAACACTGGATTCCCCAAGGCGGAATCTGGTGGCCCCAAAGTTCAACTGCTCCTGAATAGGAATTGATGAATAGTGCAGTACAATGTCTAAGTAACTATGAGAGAAGTAAAAGATTGTAATAAATTGCATTAAATTAATTGGCACCAGTTCAGGGGTGGGTTCTAGCTTACCTCGCTGCCGGTTCGCTTCCTGATGCACTGCGCGTGCGCGTGCATGTGCAGTGCTAAAAACTCAGCTTCTGCACATGTGCAGAAGCAAAAACCAAGATGGCCCTGCCGAGAGAGCAGGTTCAGGGGCGTGTCCAGCCGGCCATCACTGCCAGTTCGTTGAGCGGGGGGAAATTCCCACTACTGGTTCTATAGAACCGGTCCGAACCGGCAGGAACCCACCTCTGCACCAGTTAATGAGATGAAGGGTTAATCCAGTTCTCTATCTGCTATAGGGAGTGGTCCAAAGCAAGTGTTTTGGTTTCCACCCATTCGGTATAGATACTGTAGGATAAGGTGACCAGATTTTAATATTTGTAAAGCGGGACACCATTGAGGGGGGGGGGGTTTCTAGGGGAGCAAGACGGGAGGGGTCCATCTCTCTTATCCTGCAGCTTTGTGCACCCCCCCCAAACACCCCCCTTCATCGCAGCCAGGGGTGGGTTCCTACCGGTGCGGGCTTTCCTGATCGTCACCGTAGAGCCGAAGAAACTGGTGGCGTTCGCGGCACGGGGCTTCCCCCACCCGCTTTCTCCGGCCGCCGGGACGCCGCCATTTGCATTCTTTTGCCCTCTGCGCATGCGCAAAGCGTTCTGCTTGCACAGAGAGCAAAAGAACGCAAAATGGCGGCGTCCCGGCGGCCAGGGAAAGCGGCCAGGGGAAGCCCCGTGCCGCGAACGCCACCAGCTTCTTCGGCTCTGTGGCGACAAACAGGCAAGACCACCACTTCCCCTCTCACTGCCCTTCCTCCACGCCTGGCAGGAGGAGGCAGGCGAGGCAGGAGGCAGAGGGGTGTGCAGGGCAAATTCAAATTCAAAAAGCGGGACTTTTTTGAAACGCCGCGGGACGCGGGACAAATTATTAAAAATCGGGACTGTCCCGCCAAAAGCGGGACGTCTGGTCACCTTACTGTAGGAGGAGAGTTGTGTTAGACTATGTGTCAGGCTGAAGCCATTTTATTTGAGGACTTTGGCCTGCCACACACTATACTATTCTGTTATGCATTTTCTATTGTGGGAAAATGGGAGGGGGGATGGTATGAGGTTGTTAGTATGTAGCCATAACAAATTCCTTCTAGAAAACCAAAGTCATCCTTTGTCTCTGCGCCTCTGCACCTGCACAGAAGGAGATGGGTGGACTCTGTCAGCATGGCACTTGAAGATTGGACAACGTGATGGATTTGTGGGTGTGGGGGTAAGAACTTGAACTTTCAACTGAGTGGTGAAACCCGGGGGGACTTCAGATTTGGGCTTCACCCAAATGTACCAACATGGCTCTAATAATAAATTGGGACTTTGAGGAATACTCTGATTTAATTTTGGATGCTATTTGGAACCCTGACACTATGATGGTGAAACAATACATCTAATGAAGAGTTGCAGGACACAAAAGTATATGCCTTCTAATAAAAGGTGTTAGAAAAGGTGCTACTAAACTCTTTTTAATTCCTTGCCATTTGATGATTTTTTAAAATAATCCATCTTTCTTCTTTTGAGGAAGCAGCACTTATTTCCATAAGCCTGTTTACACTTTATGGGTTCTCTAGAAAATTTCCCCACATAGTACGATCTATTTTAGTCAATTTCAAAATCCCTTCTGGTCAGTTTCACAGTGCCTTCTGAGAACTCCTGGGACTGATTCTCTTTGGATTGTGTATATAATATATATTTTCCCCTGCCAGTGTTTCATAGATCAAGTTGAGGGCATTGCAGCTTTCCAACATTGTGGTTAGCAGTGCATAGAAGCCACAGAAGACCTCATGATAGGGGGGAAATGTTTCAAGGATGGGTTACAGCATATGTCATCTATGACATGAATTGAGGTAATCGTTACCATGATGGGACATAATGTATCAGAATTTGTTGCAGAAAAATCAATTTCCAGAAGCACACACAGATGACTGATTCAGCTGGATTCATAAACTTCTTTATAAACATAGTAATATAATATATATATTTACAATACCATTAGCAGAGTTCTTCAATGTAGCAACAGTTAAAAGTAAAACACAAGCAGGAGAATTAGTTTCATCTCAGCAGAGTTCAGACAAGCACAGAGTGGGCTGAGAGTACAGAGTGGGCTGAGCCACGCCCAACCTTCAGCTTAAGTTTTCAGTTTCGATTCTCTGCACAGACTCAGAAGTGTTTAACTCCCATTGGCTGACTTAGTTGCTCTGCCTATTCATTGGCTGACCTTGTTAACATGGCTCTCCCAGTTCATGAATATCTTAACATAATGCCACTAAATTGGTTTCCTTTCTAGATCATGTTTTTATTATTGTTTTATAATATTTATTTATATTTATAATTATTGTCAATTATTGTCAATTGTGTGTGGGTTTCTTTAAATTTCCTCTCCTTGTGATGGTCTAGTCCCAGTTCCTTCTTATATCCAGCAATTAACACTTATACAGAAAATTCTAGCTTTTTTTTAAAGCATTTTACTGAAATGTCAAGAGCAGCATTACAAGCTGAGTGCCTCTTATGTTGTTTACTCTTCCAGGTTTTCTCCCTTATTTATAACTTTTATAAGTCCACCTATATCATGCACTACCTTTTAAAATGCATTGTACTCTAGCTGCTTCTTCAAAGAGGCTTGAAAGCATTTAAATGCCAGCCTATTTTTCCGTGCACTCTTGTTATCTATGAGACACAACACACGCACAGCCTTCCAGAAAGAAATTCTAAAGAATGTGAAAGAAGAACCTTATGTCTTGGCTTTTTTTTTTAGAAAAAAAATGTCATTAACAGCATTCTGGCTGTCAGCCTCAAGGTAAAGTAAGCAAAGATGCATTCAGCCAGGCATGACACCAAAGAGCAGATGGACACAACAAGGCAGTTTCTCTGTCAGGGTTACAGAAGAAGTTTTCCACTGCCTGCATAGGAATATTTTTAACTTCATGTTGTTACCTAGTGGACCTTCCTGCTACTCCCTGAACTTGCTTAGCTTGCAAGCCCAGGAAGATGTAAGGTCAGTTAGATGCTACCATGTTTTGAGACGAAGTTTCCAAGGGATGTCAAAAAGACTGGCATTTGGGGATATTGGAGGTTACAGGTTATTGCAAGATCTCTTAATTTGCAGCAACGAGAGCCAAATTTGGTCTAATGGTCTAAGCCTAAGGCACTGGGCTAGAAAGTGGCCAACCATAATTTCAAGTCCCACCTTAGCCATAAAAGCCAGCTGGTTGACTTTGGACCAGTCACTCTGTCTTAGCCCAACCCAGGTTAGTGTTGTTGTGGGGAAAACAGTTGGATATAGTCACAACCTTGAATTATTTGTAAAAAATAATAAAGACAGGAAATAAATAAATAAATAAATAAATAAATAAATAAATAAATAAATAAATAAATAAATAAATAAATAAATAAATAAATAAATAAAATAAAACTTTAGCTTCACCTAATTCTGTTTTCAGATTGCTAGTGTGGTGTCATGGTTTGGGTGATGGCTCCAAGTGAGATCACTAGGCTCAGGACCAGCCTACTAATGGGAATTCCTTGGGGGGACTTTGATTTTGTCATTCTCTCTCAATCTAACTTTTATCCCAGTCTTGTTGTGGGGGGAAATGGAACTAGGTGTGTCTCCTTAATATCCTGAAGTAGGTTGGGAATCTAACTTGCTGACCAACACATTTTCAGGGTTCCAAATAGCATCCAAAACTAAATCAGAGTCCGAGGCAAAGTATTCCTCAAAGTTCCAATTTATTAATAGAGCCATGTTGGCACATCTGTGAGAAACCCGAATCTAAAGCTACGAGGGTTTCTCCACCCAGTTTAAAGTTCATTCCCTTGCCCCCACACCCACAAGTTCATCACGTTGACCAGTCATCTTTTGCCAATGTGTCTGTTACTTCCATCAGCTTCCGGGCAGGTGCTGAACAAAGGACGACCTTGAGAATCTAGAAGGAATTTGTTATGGCTACATGTCTACATCCCTCATGCAACAGCCCCTCTCAAGTTCCCACAGCAAGAATACATTCTAAAGCATAAAGTGTGGCAGGCCAAAGTCTCCAATCAAAGATGGCTCCGGCCTGACACACATCAAGTGCTGATTTAGTCTCTCCTGACACTATTTGTGTCTCTCAAACCAAAACCAGGCTTTTTCACAGGTGCCACCTATAGAGCATGTTAAAACCAAAGAGAAGCCCAGAAGCACATGATGAGATTCTTGTTAATTGCCCAATAAAATCTCTGTAGATTCAGGCCCATATTCTCCTCAATGTTAGACAGGGAGGAGGGAATGCCCTGGTTTGTCTGCCTGTTTGTTTGTTTGTTTGTTTGTTTGGTTGGTTGGTTAATTAATTTACTTAATTTAGAGCCATGGTGGCGCAGTGGTTAGAATGCAGTATTGCAGGCTAACTCACTGCTCACTCCAGGAGTTTGAATCTGAATGGCTCAAGGTTGACTCAGCCTTCCATTCTTCCAAGGTTGGTAAAAGGAGGACCCAGGTTGCCGGGGGCAATATGCCAACTCTGTAAACCGCTTAGAGAAGGCTGTAAAGCACTTGAAGCAGTATATAAGTCTAAGTGCTATTGCCATTGCTAATTTGTATGCTGTTCTTCTCACCATCAAGCAACTCTAGACAGCTTACTTTTAGACTGAAGGCCTGGAGTTCCAGGGAATCAACAACTGGGAAATTAGTACTGCTGTGGAGATCTGCCAGGTGATTGCAGGAAAAGAGGTGGCTGCTTTAAAAAGCAGCAGATAGTGTGATTTGTATTTCAAATTACCTTTTGACCTTCAAATCCAAATCAGAGCACATCCTAGGAATTAGTAGCACCATTTCCAGGATTTAAATTTTCAGAGAAAAAGACTAAATTTGTATTAGGATGTAGGACACTTTCAGCTATGAATTATCTATTTATTTTCAGTGTTATATGGGAACTGTATAACAAAATCAGTGTTCTCTATTTCTGTTAATAATAATATCACACAATGCATTCCCAGTTCTTATTTACTGACAGGCAAATGTAGATGTAGAATGTGTGCACATTCATAAATATTTGGATGCATACCAACATATACAGATGGTTCTTTTTAAAATTATTTTCTATTCCTATAATATTACGGGAACAAAAATTATAAGATACAACACACACACAGAGATACAAACATACATCTGGTTCTTTGAATAGCTTAATAAATTGTTTATGTCAGATGTCCAGCACCTTTGCAAAAGGGCAGAATGCCAGGTAAGATTTTGGCTCAAGTTTAAAATATTTCATTAGCATCTTGCCCAATTTTGATTTAGTTTTTTCAGAGATGACAATTTTTTTGAGACATATTTTTCCCATAAACTGAAATGGTAACTAAGCTTCCTGCAGACACTAACATATCTCTTCATTTTCCTTTAGCTCAGGATGTGTATAAGTTTGTAACTCTGGGAATAGAGCCATTTCATGAAAGCACATTCCAGCAGGCTGTCCATAGCAGCTACTTCATAGGCCATGTGCTATTCTACATTTCCACAATTATCCTCTGCACAGGCCATTACAATATTTATTGGAAATCTCCAGAAGCTTCAGAAAAGCCCTTCTAGATGTGGTAGTCCCCAATACAGAAGCTCTGGGCAACTACTAGAACCATTTGACCCCCTTTGGAGGGAAAATTGAATAACTTAAAAAAGAAATCAGGATGCTGAAAAATCAATACCAATATACTTTGATTTTTGTTTCCTAGGATGCATTTGGATGCTACATAGACCCCATAAATTTGATTCAGAAATAAAAAATGATGGGTGACTGAAGCTGAAACCTTTTTTAATGAGAGCCCACCTGCCAGAGAAAAAGTCTACAGGTTTTTTTTCAGGGAAGAATTGACATGCTCTCCAGTCACCCTTGAGTTGGTGGGAAAACTCAGCTAGATACCCGCTAAAATACCTGCTAAGATAACAGAGCTAATTGATTTTAGACTGTTAAAATTGCTAGCATGCACATTAATTCCAGTACAGGTAAGGATAACTTAACCCTTTCTCACTGGTGGGTTGGGGATGAGATGAAGGCAATGGCATGCAGACAAGGCAGGTGGGGGGAGTGTTTATGGAGGTATATTTGTTACCCATCCTTCATTTTTGCTTTAATCATCAAGCCAAAGGCAAAATAAAGAACAAAAATAAGGCTATAATCACTTGGATGGAAAATAGGGCTATAATCAATGTATGTGCAAGTGACCTTGAAAGGTCATGGAAGCAGCCATATTCATCATGTTTGGGGGGGGGAGCAGATGAATCCGTTGCTTTGAGGATTGGTGTTACTAATGGCTGAAAAAGCCTTTTGTCAAAAGTATGACAACAGGCAATCTTGTTAGTTTGCCTTCTGTTAAATGGAAAATATGCTACATCCATCATGGTAACTGTTTCATGAAAGCTTTCGTGACATACTTTCATATCAAATATGGCCAGCTCAAAAGACTGGGAATTGCTAATCTAGTTCATTAGGATGGAATTGTAGATTAGCAAAATAAAAATAAACCCCCTAGTGAATAAGGATTGAGTAACCAAAGCGAAACTATGGTGGTGTTAAGAAGGAATCCAAGGAAATCTATGTCATAATCAAAATATAGTATAACATATAAAATATAGGGGATTTCTGATGGAAATCCCAAATTCCATGTTCCTAGTAAGAAACCTCCCCCTTTATCCCAATGTAATAACCTTCAACTATATTGGAATGAAAGTTACCAGAATTCTAAGCCATTTTTACAAAGCCCCAGTAAGTAGTATACCACTTTATGAAGCCTTAGTAAAGCCACACTTAGAATGCAGCATCCAGTTTTGGTCACCATATTATAAAAAAAGATGTTGATACCCCAGAAGCACCAGAAGGCAAGACAAGAAACAATGGATGGAAATAATCGAGAGAAGCAGAACTCCTAAGTTCTTCCAGAACTAAGGAGAAATTTCCTGACAGTGAGAACAATGAAACAGTGGAACGACTTGCCTTCAGAAGTTGTGGGTGCTCCATCACTGGAAGCTTTTAAGAGGAGACTGGACAGCCACTTAACTGGAATGGTATAGGATCTCCTGCTTTAGTTGGGGGTTGGACTCGAAGACCTCCAAGTTCCCTTTCAATTCTGTTACTCTGTTATCTAAGTCAACAGTTTCCTAGCCAGCATTTTATTAATTTACAAGGAGGCAATAATATAAATAATGAATTGACAAGTGTTTATTAAGATCAACGTGGACTTGATATTGACCTGAAACAAACAGAAATTTAATGTATGGCAAGGAGCAGTTCATTACTCTCCATAATGTGGATAAGTTCAAATTTTGGTAAATGCCAACTTTACCATAGCCAGTATTGATAATAGGAAGGAACTGGAAAATATTGATTTAAAGCTACACTGCTGGACTTGAAGATTATGAAGAACATTTTTGAAATCTGAGAGGCTAAATAAAATGAGCAGAGTTCATTATTTCCAAATGCTTTTCCAAGATTTGAGGTCTCTTCTTCTGCTGAAGTACCGTATGTTCTGGCGTATAAGACGACTGGGCGTATAAGACGATCCCCAACTTTTCCAGTTAAAATATAGAGTTTGGGATATACTCACCGTATAAGACTACCCCTCCTACCATCTTTCTTTTTTTTCTGTCTTTCTTTCTAACATCTCTTTCTTTCTGTCTGTCTTTCTTCCTTCCTAACATCTTTCTTTCTTTCTTTGTCTTTCTTTCTTTCTGTCTTTCTGTCTTTCTTCCTTCCTAACATCTTTCTTTCTTTCTTTCTTTCTTTCTTTCTTTCTTTCTTTCTTTCTTTCTTTCTTTCTTTCTTTCTTTCTTTCTTTCTTTCTTTCTTTCTTTCTTTCTTTCTTTCTTTCTTTCTTTCTCTCTCTCTCTTTTCTTTCTTTCATCAATACATCACTGCTGTTCATCTTTTTAGCAGCCCAAGTTTAGTTGTAGAGATTGGCCCTGCCTCTTATACCATTAATAAGCATGAACTCTCATGGACTTTATAATCCTTGGCTCCCAATCTTTCATAATAAATGTTTTCTAGTATAGTTCAAACTCTTGTCAGGCATTCCTATTCAGAGATGAGTTTCAGATTTTGTATCTCTCCATGAAACAACAGGGAAAAGCCGAAGGCTGTATTTGGAAGCCACATTTGTGCAGTTCTTCATAAGTTCTGTAGAAGAGGACAGCTCTCTTAGGCAGGATACAATGTGCCTTCATAATTCCTAACACAAGTAATGCCTTGTTAAGACCTAAAATGTGTCTTTGTTGAACAGGTCTTGAATATGACAGCAAATGTATGAATGCTTCATGAACACATGAAGCATTTCGATGATTGGTGAAGTGACATTTATTTAATGTATTGAATTGGTCTATTTGCCCAACTTATCAAATATCCTGCTTGGTGAAGCTGGAACCCTTCTACTTGTGATCAGCACACTTCTAAGAGGAACTATATAACAACAATTTCATAATTTATTAAATGTGCATGACTCCCAGTGACTCTGGGAGAATGATAGAATAGCCACATGGGAGGGAAGGAGAACGCGCGTTACCACCGCCGCTGATGCTATCACCGCTCCGATATTTCTTTGGTGGGCGTGCGTGGGAGGAACCGCGGAGCAGAGGTGCCCGGCGAGCGGGGCGAGAGGCACGGGGATGCCAGAAGTGGCGGCGTCGGCGGCAGGCTCCTGCCCGCATCTCCCACCCGCCTCTTGCCTTAAGCCGCCGGGCGCCTCTGCTCTGCGGTCCCTCCTGCGCGTGCCCACCTGCTGGGAAGGCTGCTGCAGGCAGTGGCGGCCACAGCCTTCCCAGCAGGAGACCGAGATGCAGGGCGGCGTCGGAGCTCCAGGGCTCCTTCGGCCGCTTGGCTGGAGAACAGCGGGGATACGGCCATGGCCATTTTTGAGCTCCCCCCGGCTTGGAAGTTTCAGTACCCGGCGTATAAGACAACCCCCGACTTTTGAGATGATTTTCAAGGGGTAAAAAGTCGTCTTATATGCCGGAACATAAGGTAGTCTGAGATTGTATTTACAGTATCTCTTTTTCCTACACTGCTAACTCATACTCAGTGAAACGATAAATAACATCATTCTAATGTTTTTTTAAAAAATATTAATACCAAACTAGGTATTCCATAACCTATCTGTGCATTTGATTACATTCATAAATGTACATTCCTTTTATCATTGCCTATGAATAATATTATGCATTACTTTTCAACCTGTTCTTTAGCCTATCAAAATCATTTGTTTTAATTTTCCACAGAGATAAACACTTGTAACATAAGCTGATTTACACTTGACACTAAGAAAGTATCTTGTTGCTTCATTTCCCATGCTTAGAGTCTTGCAGGGAGTTTTGTTATTTAAAAAAAACATATTTAGAAATGTTACAGTGAGAAGAGATCCTAAACTAACACAGTTCCTCTCAAATACATTACCATCTTAAAGCCTATTAGCCTAATGTCCAGGGGGAACAATTCCTAACTATTCAGGTATCAATTCCTTCCTTCTACTGTTCCCTGTGAATTCTGTTGCCTGAAGCTGTCTGCTCTATTTTGCTGTATGGCGAAGTCAGCTTTGCTATGCAATGTCAGAAGCTCTTCCAAGATGAAATAATGTTGACAGGGAACAGAATGTCAGAAAGGGTTCCCCCCTAAGTGATTCAGGGACAACACACTTCAAACAGATACAATGGGATCTTATGTAAATTGGTGGTAAAATGAAAACATCCTTAGGAAGAACAGGTGTATGTCATGGAGATAGTCATCCACGGTACCACATGGACAGCATGACTGAGCAGGTACATCACAAGGTTGTTTAGCAATAGCAATAGCACTTAGACTTATATACCACTTCACAGTGCTTTACAGCCCTCCCTAAGCAGTTTACACAGTCAGCATATTGCCCCCAACAATCTGGGTCCTCATTTTACCAACCTCAGAAGGATGGAAGGCTGAGTCAATATGAGCCGGTCAGAATCAAACTCCTGGCAGTTAGCAGAATTAGCCTGCAATACTGTATTCTAACCACTGCGCCACCACGGCTCTTTACCATATTGTACCCATATGAACATTAGTCAATGCACATTTTATTCAGTTGTCCATCCTGTCTTTTGGCAATGCAGTAATATCTCCCTTAGTCTAGTTCCATCTCGACTGTGCAGATCAATGTTCTCAGATGGGTTCAAATATTCCAGAAAGGAACAGCATTCATCTTACTTAGAATGCTTAAATATTCCCTTGAAGTAGACTCTGCTGAGGAAGAGATGCCAGGACAGAAATCTAGTCAACAGTTTGTCACATTATGGCTAAATTGATGTTTAGACTGATGGTCTTAATTGGGAGCAACAAAGCCTAAGAAATCAGTGTGTAGTTGACTGAAAAGAATTAGCAAATTGAGACTTCCAGTCACTCCTCTAAGAAGAAAACAATTAGCACCAATGCTTCTCATAGGCTGGGCTGTCACTCTTGTTCGGTGTGCTTTGAATATATTTATTTGTTTAGCGATTTGTTCTTAAACTGTGTAACCTGCCACATGGCTTAATGGACTCTTGGAGTGCAGTTTAGTACTGAAAGAGATATAACAATTTAGCAAATGTGCATCAACAAACTGAGACTGAATGCAGAATAACAATGCCACCAATCAAAAAAACATAATAATAATAATAATAATAATAATAATAATAATAATAATAATAATAATAATAATAATAATAATAATAATAATAATAATAATAATAATAATAACAATAACAATAACAATAACAATAACAATAACAATAACAATAACAACAACAACAACAACAATAATAATAAAAAATAAAAATAAAAATAAAAATAATAAAAATAATAAAAATAATAAAAATAATAAAAATAATAAAAATAATAAAAATAATAAAAATAAAAATAATAAAAATGTTAAAAATGTTAAAAATGTTAAAAATAATAAAAATAATAATAATAAAAATAATAAAAATAATAAAAATAATAAAAATAATAAAAATAAAAATAATAAAAATGTTAAAAATGTTAAAAATGTTAAAAATAATAAAAATAATAATAATAAAAATAATAAAAATAAAAATAAAAATAAAAATAATAAAAATAAAATAATAAAAATAAAAAATAATAAAAATAATAAAAATAAAAATAAAAATAATAAAAAAATAACCGATATGTGCAATTTTGCAAAATGGAATGGGATTTTATTGGGGTTTTAGAAAATCTAAAAGAAGGCACAGCATGTCAACAAAAATTGCATAATTAAAAAAGTAGTATACATCACAATAATATATACACACGAACTCCTTGACTCCTGATGGGCAACCTTTTTAGAATGCTTACAGTATTTTGAAAGAAATGAACTATTTGCTGGTTGGAGAGATAGGTGGTAGGTATTTTTGGCTGTACATTTGCATTGACCTTTTCTCTATGGAAGAAAAAAAACTATTTCAAACAATACAAATATGCCAAGATCTTTTTGATGGAGCTGCATGGCTTCATTTCCCAAGCAACATGCTGAAATTAATCAAAAAGGTGTGGCCTTTAGACAGATGCTGCAACAGTACTTTGGGACTTGTAACTTTGTTAGTTCATCACCAGTAGAGTGCAGTGCAGTGTGGTGTGTTTGTGTGCATGCTTGAAGTTGTACAATAAATTATTTGATCCTGGTGGATTTTTGTTTTCTTTTGCTTTGTTTTGAAATTTTTGTTTGTTTTGCTTTCTTGCGTACAATTGTCATTTAACGACAGTACAAAATTATAGCAATAGTGAAAATGTCACTTTATGACCAATTCTCATATTTATGACCTTTGCATGTCTGTACAGCAAAGGAAAGCTGATGTAAGATTATAAGCACAATCATGGTTTCACTTAGCAACCTATTCTCTCAATTGTGGTTGCCAAACAAAGGCTGTCTAATTCCAAGCTGTTGAATGTATTCTAATCCGTACGATCATATCCATCATTCAATTCCTTTTTGGGATAAACAATGTTAGGAAAAGGCCATAAAAGAAATAAGAAATTCCCAAATAAAAGATAAGGAAGCATAGCTAAATATACTTTACACCGACACAATGGGTCCACCATGAGGATATCGCAGGAACCCTTCCTAGGGACATACATGCAGGTTCCTTCCTACGTCCTGAGGTCAGCCAAAGACTGAGGCTGCTGAGAATGGATTCATCTGTTCCCCTAGCTCAAGTAGGGCCTTTATTCTTACAGCGGTTTGAGTTGCTCCAAGAGTAAACATGGGGTGCATGGGTGTGCATGAAGGAGGCACCTTGTCCTGATGTGTTTGGCAGCAGCAATCTGGTGGTTCTTGTTTGCTCTGCTGCTGCCCTAGATTTCCTCTTTCCTACAGACCCACAGGGGGGGGGGGAAATTGATGAATTATTCAGACAATAATCCCATCGGCAGTGGATTACTTTTAATCAAACTCTGAGGTTAGCTTTAACTCCAAACTGCCCTAGATTTGTCTGGATTAAATTACCCTAACCCAGTGAAACATGCTGTGTGAATACCTTAATTTAACCAGTTCTGGGTAGTTTGCAAATCCTGCCTCTAATCATCTGTCCTACAAGGGAAAGAGCAAGCAATGAAGAATTCCTGCGGAAGAATGGTTGCCCATTGCAGAATACACAAAACAGAAAATATTTCTTCCTAAATATTGACTGCCTGCAGTACCCAAGTCAAGCCCCTGTTTGGCAGGGCCAAAGGCAATATTTTGCTGATGCAACAGTAGCAGGCATTTCCTTAAGGAACTGGATAAGTAGTTCTGACCCAGTTTGTATGACTGAGAACAGCCAGAATAATTGGACAGAATTAGTTGCTATCAGAGTATCAGGCTAACATGGCTTGGTAAATATATATATGGGTAGGTGGGGGTAGAGAGAGAGAGAGATGCAACCAATATTATGAGTGATAGTAGTGCATGTAATCATTGCTATGTGGTATTAATTGCTAATTAGTGAGAATCTTCACAAAGGCCTATGATTTATTGTAATTGTTGTAATTATAATTAATTATTAGCACAAACTGAAATTCACCGTTAGTTAAATACAGTCACTGTTTAAATACTAAAGCTGATTGAATTGCAATTGTGGTTAAGGCACCAGACTAGAAACCAAGAGAATGTGAGTTCTAGTCCTGCCTTAGCCATGAAAGCCAGCTGGGTGACTTTGGGCCAAACACTCTTTTCTGGCCAACTCCCTTCAGAATGTTATTGTGGGGGAAATAGGCAGAAGGTCTGTTGGATTTGTTTGCCACCTTGAGTTATTTTAAAAATAATAGAGGTGGGATACACATAAAATTAAAAAATTGAAAGCAACTACAAATCTACCATACCATAAGAGCCGAGGTGGCACAGCAGTTAGAGTGCAGTACTGCAGGCTACTTTAGCTGACTGTGATCAGCAGTTCAGCTGTTCAAATCTCACCGGCTCAAGGTTGACTCAGCCTTCCATCCTTCCGAAGTAGGTAAAATGAGGACCCAGATTGTTGTGGGCAATATAAATATACATTTCTTAATGGTGTAAACCGCTTAGAGAGTGGTTGCACTATGAGGCAGTATATAAGTCTCACTAATAAATAAATAATAAATAAATAAATAAATATTGATACCTCCCTGATGGTTTATTTTACACACGTACACATATACGCATATTGTGCAGTTTCCAGTTTCTTATTTAAATCATCAATTTTTAAAAAAATCAGTTCAGAGCATTCAGGGTTACCTATTAGTTCCCATTAACCCTATTCATGTATCTTCCTTACATAGTTACCAATTAAGGAAAGGGAAGGAGACTCTGCATATGCGTCATTCACTGAGCTTATCAGTCAATGAACAATCCGAGAACAAAACCCCAAAGCAAGGATAGACAAGCTGAAATGACTCTTAGAGTCCAACCAGAGCCTCTTTAGACTGGGCGAGGCCAGATTTTTGGCTTTCTCAGATGTGTTGTAAGATATTAAATAAATGTTCTCAATGAAATTTAAAAGCATCCTTTTTGTTTCTTTAACACCCCATACGTATGTTGATTATTCCTATATTTTGCACAGGGAGGGGAAGTGAACACAAAAAGGATGTATTAAGTTTGTACCAGGCTTAGGTTTCCCAAACCTCCTCAAATTTCAAGCAATATTTTAACTTCCCCAGTTACAGCTCCTGCAGCCCTCTGATGCTGAAAACATTTTGAAAGTGACCCTGGTCTGCCTTCCAAGCTGAGGACTGCAGAGAGTGGGCTACCAATGGCTACTGATCACATGTGGAAGAATATCTATTTTATGATTTATTTCATTTTCATCGTTCTACATAGGAACTGACATTTTGTTATTTTTCCATGGTATGTAATAAAAAGTTTCATGTCTCTTGGAAGCTTGCATATGCTTTGGTAAATGCTGATCCAAGGAAAGCAATTACATTACCCTATTTTATTTCAAGGGAAAGAAAGAAAAAAGCAATTTAAGGTCTCAAGGGGATCAAATAAATATATGGCAAACAAAATAGCATCTATGGCACCTTCAAAACATATTGAAAAACATCAGCTGTTCAGATTTCACTCTCCTCTCTTTTAATCTTCACAAGTATCATAAAAGATGGCTAAAGAACATCTACTTGTGGAAACATTGTTTTCTCAGTGAGGAATATGGACTACATTTCACTGAGGCTTTCTGGAATTCAAAATCAAGAGGCTGAAAAAAAAGAACCCTCTGGCAGAGTGGAAAATCTGCCAAAGGCCATAGGTTGTCCTTAATTTATTAGGAGAATTATACAGAACTATTGCCATTAATTAAAATTAGTGGTAAACAAAGCACAGTTTCAGCAACTAGGCTTCAGGCCAAACACTGGTGTGAAGATGAGGAAATGAGTTTACAAAGTCTTGGTTTGCCTCCAAAATGGATGCTTAACTGCCAAATCAAAAATTACCACAACCATCTCATCCCCTCTAATTTATTCAGTCTTCTTGGTCCTGGGTGCCTGGTGTTTATGAATTTTGGGAGATGAAATCCCAAGATAGGACATGAAGATGGGAAGGCTGAATGAGTGCCATCTGCATTCAAGGAGGGAATTGATTAGGATTATACTATAATTTGAGAAGAACACTTCCAAATATCAGTCCATGTGTTTGTCCCTTACTTTCTAGTTTATACAAATGTCTCCTTCAGATTCCTTTAGAAAGGCACGTCTGATCATATACGGTAGGTCTTTGGATGAAGCCTTTTCAGTCACAACTTCTATTCTTTAAAATCAAGACTCTATGGAAGTCTTTCTGTCTCTCGTTTGTAAATTATTGAAGTATTTTCATTTAGTGATAGCTAGATTTGTTTTAATTCATAATTCTGCCTTTTAATGTCTATGTTAATGTCTATGTTCTCTCCCTCTGGAGAAAACTTTAGAGAAATTACTTCTGGTCACAACAGATATATTTGGCTTCATTTGTAAAGGAAATAAAATAACAACTGCAACATATTTCATATTTAACATTAAATACGGCATATTTAATCTATAGTGACACCCCCTCACCTTCCTGAGTTTTCCTGAGTATTCCTGAGAAAGAATATTCCCTTTCTTTTTCCAAATATGTCTACATTCTCCACTGGAATTGAGAAATTATATCAAGTAAATTGATGAAGATTCTCAGTCATCCAGGTAGAGTTATCTGGAAGTTAAATCATGACAACTGGACTTCTTTTCTTGTTTGGTTTCAAATGTTTCGCTGATTATCCAAGTAGCTTCTTCAGTCAACTTATGTCAAGTAACTTTTCCTGAATAAAAATATGTATTTGTTAAAGAAATAAGGAGCCAAGCCCCATTGATGAGTAGAAGTGGCAAGAAACTGACTAGTCCCAATGCTAATCCCTTTGGTGACTATAATCTCTGTTTCAAGTCACCAACTGGCACTTACTTCCTTTTAAAAAAAATGTAACAAAGCCTAAGAATTTTTACACATCCCAAGGCTGCCCTTGTACGTTATTTGAAAAAGGAGGTAAAGACTATTTTAACAGTGGAACAGTTGAGAACAATTTATTTTTGCTCTTAACATAGAGGTTGAGAACAAGATGAAGGACCCATCATAAGAACACCAAACACCACAGAGGGGAGGAAACATTGCTAGGAAATGCTTTTGCATCAGGTAGAGTCAAGTGGTCTAGGTTAGGCAGGACTCTTCAACACATCTTGCAACTACAGGCAAACACCACCTCAACAGCCACATGAGAGGGCTTGAACAGAAAACACCCCAGAGGAGATGCAATTGCCCTCTCCTGCTCTATTTAAAAAGTGATGTTTTCTGACTGTGAAAGTTCTTTGCTGTGCTTTAATTTGATCTTGGCTATGTCTATGGTTTTATTGGGCACTGTATGGAGTTGCTGACATGCCACTTCTCTTCTTGTCATGGGTTTTTGCTTTTTAGGGCAATTTGGGAGATGTCTGAGTCCAAAGAAAAGGATCACGCCACTGTAGTTTGCAAGCAGAACTCAAGCCTTATGGGTTCCTTTTATATCTCCAAGAAGCAGTGTCCTGAAGCACTGTTTCACTCATTCCCTTAAACGCACGCAACCAGAATTCCAATGATCAGAGAAGTAAAGGCTAGCTTGAGAAAATTAATGGACCACAGGACATTTTATATTCCAGCTTGAAGGCCAATGAAATCTTAGATTCCGCTTTCTTTAATCACATTAAAACAATAAGAGTTCTGTCAGTTTCCTTTTTTAGCCAAGTGAACAGAAAGAAAGGTAAAACGGAGTTTTCTTCCCTTGACCCACTAGTGAATGCAACAGTGATAGGAAGCTGTCAGGAAGGAAAATGAATGGTGTTTGCTCTCCTGGATGAAATGGGTAAAGATATAGGCTAAGGAGCCATAGTAACCACCATCTGAAGAACATCTGAACAGCATTGTTGCCAAAGTTAAAGAATGACTTAAAATCTGGAGAGGAATTGCTTAGGCCAGCTTCATTTCCAGTTGCTTTAAGCACACGGGGCAAGTAGCTTAAGACTGCTGTCAGAAGAGACTTTTTGCTCACATAACTGTTCATTCAAAGCAGGGGTGGGTTCTAATTTATCTCGCTGCCAGTTCGCTTCCTCCCATGCCGTGTGGCTGCGCCTCGTGGGCATGGGCGTGCTTTGCGTGCACGCACACATGAGCAGTGCCAAAAAATAAAAAAGATAAATTTTAAAAAGCCAAAAACAAGATGGCGACCGCATGCACAGTGCCAGAAACTTGGCTTCTGCACATGCTCAGAAGAAAAAATAAATGAAAAAATGAAAAAAGAAATGAAAAAATGAAAAAAAATTCAAAAAAAAGATGGCAGCGCCTATGGACTGGCACCTATCGAACCGGTTCCGTGACATCATCATGACATCACCAGCGAGCCGCTATCGGTTCGGGTGAACCAGTATGAACCGGGAGGAGCCCACCTCTGATTCAAAGAGATTATTTCTTAATAAATATATCAGGAGCGGTTTAGCAAATCAGTTTTGTTAAAGCATTAAGAATTCTGCTTGGATACAGTGCCTGTGTTAATGTAGGGTGAACAGATCTGCAAAGCACCAGAAGTGAGAATGTGCCCAATGCACTGACAAAATAATGGATTTAGACCTCAGGCGATCAGGATAGGCAGACTAAATTCCTAGTCCAATATTGCTTGAAGTTCACCTGAATATTTAAATTTTAATGTGCATGCTGGATTATTTTTTTCTGTTGTTAAAACTGTCCTGTAAGTATTTTCTTCCTTGGCTATCCTAATATTAGCTATCCTATTTTTTTTTAAGAATGTTATTTATTTTTCATGAGGAGGAGGAAGACAAGGAGAAGAACTGAATAGGTATGAATGACATAACCTGATTCATAATAGGAAAAACCTCAGTGGAAAATGAACACAATAGCAGATGTTTTCCCCAAACAGAGGAGAGGGAGAAAGGAAGGCATGAAAAACAATAAAGATTCAGGAGAGCAAGATGAATCTCCAATCTCATTTCTTCCAGTATGCAGCATAAGAAGGTATTTCCTTGCTTCCAAATGTGAAGCAAGGAAATACCTGAATCTTCATTTATCTGGCTGCATACTAGGCTTGATGATCTCCTTTCAGTCTCTTTTCTCTCTCCCTTCCTTTCTGCACATCCAGACACGGCGTGGTGGTGTCACATGAACACAGCCAGCTGTTGAGGAGCTGCAAGTTCATGCTAAATTGAAAGAACTGGCTTTCTTCTGTGCTTCACCACCAGTTCAGGAGTCATGTGAACGAGAGTCCATTCCTGCAGGACTTTTTTTATTTATTTATTTTATTTATTTTTGTCAAGTACGTGTTGGTAATATACATAGATATAACATTGTTTATATACATAAGATGGGTACTGATAAGAGGGAACATTAGGATAGGGACAGTAGGCACAGTGGTGCACTTATGCACGCCCCTTACTGACCTCTTAGGAATCGGGTGAGGTCAACAGTGGACAGTCTAAGGGTAAAGTTTTGGGGGTTTGGTGACAAAACCACAATGTCAGGTAGTGAGTTCCAGGCATTTACCACTCTGTTGCTAAAGTCGTATTTTCTAGTGTCAAGTTTGGAGCGGTTCACTTTGAGTTTGTATCTGTTGTGTGCTCGTGTATTGTTGTGGTTGAAGCTGAAGTAGTCGTTGACAGGAAGGATGTTGTAGCAGATAATTTTATGAGTTATGCTTAGGTCGTGCCGAAGGCGACGTAGTTCTAAGCTTTCTAAGCCCAGGATTTCAAGTCTGGTTGCGTAAGGTATTCTGTTGCGAGTAGAGGAGTGGAGGACTCTTCTTGTAAAATATCTCTGGACACTTTCTAATGTATTTATGTCTGATATGCGGTGTGGGTTCCAGACAGATGAGCTGTATTCAAGGATTGGTCTGGCGAATGTTTTGTATGCTCTGGTTAGTAGTGTGATATTACCGGAGAAGAAGCTACGTAAGATTAGGTTAACAGTTCTTGAAGCCTTTTTGGTGATGATGTTGCAGTAGGCTTTGGCACTTAGGTCATTTGATATGAGTATTCCAAGGTCTTTGACAGGGTGAAGGTCGTTTGCAAGGTCTTGTCTGTTCAGCTTGTATTTGGTGTTCCAATTTTTTTGCCAATGTGTAGGACAGAGCATTTGTTGGTTGAGATTTGGAGTTGCCAGATGTTTGACCATTCTGACACAAAGTCTAGGTCTTTTTGGAGGATAGCAGTGTTGTCGGTGGTGTTGAAGAGTTTTACATCATCGGCGAAGAGAACGCAGTCGCTTGTAATGTGATCGCAAAGGTCATTTATATAAAGTATAAAGAGTGTTGGTCCTAGTATGCTGCCTTAGGGTACACCACTGTTAACAGGTACGGGATTTGATAGGGCATTCCCTATTTTGACCACTTGTTGTCTGTTTGACAGGAACGCAGTTATCCAGTCATGAAGGGGTCCAGAGATGCCGTAGGATTTCAGTTTCAGAAGTAGTTTATCGTGAACCACTGAGTCGAAGGCTTTACAGAAGTCTATGTAAATTGCGTCTATTGTTTTGCCCCGGTCAAGTTTTGAGGTCCATATGTTTTTGCAGTGTAGTAGTTGTAGATTGCAGGATAATTTTTTCTGAAACCGAATTGCTTTTTTGAAAGTAGGTTGTTAGTTTCTAGGTGGAGGTTAATGGATTGGTTTATGGTTGATTCCATGACTTTGCATGTGACGCAGCATAGAGAGATTGGTCTGTAGTTTTCTACTAGACTGGGATCTCCCTTTTTGAAGATGGGGATGACCGTGGCTAGTGACCACAGTTTTGGTAGGGAACTGGTCCTGAAGGATTTTTCAAAGATTATGCTTAGTGGTTCAGCTATGGCTGTGGAGAGCTTTTTTAGGAAGTATGCACATAGTCCATCAGGTCCGATTGACAGGGAAGGTTTTTGGCTGCGTAGTGCTTTTTCAATGTTGTCTTCAGTGAACGTTTACTTCACTGTAAGTTACTGTAACAGTAACTTTAATTTTGTTCTGGATATATCTGAAACATAAAGAATCCCATTCTTATTTCAACAAGACTAATATCAATGAATCATGGCCGGAACAACAAAAAGCCAAAAAGAGGTCAGTGTGAGCAAAACCACTAGCACTTTCTTTATTAGTCTGGCAATGTTTCTAAGTAATGCAATGCAAAGGACAAATAACTATGGATACTTTTGGTGTAAGTTTCCCTTTCAAACTCCCAGAAGAGACTGAGCATTTATCAGATTACTCTTCTTAAGTAAAGCATTTGCATTTATTAGAAGGACAGAAGAACAGCATAGGAAGAAAGCAGGGTTTAATATAAAATAAGACTTTTAGTTCTACCCAAATAAAAGGCAGGCTGATATGCTGTAGGGTGCAGAAAAATAAGATCACAGGACAAATGCTATTGGAGGGGAAACAAAGGAAAAGAGAAGAATAACAATAAAGTAAAACATTACCAAGTGAAACACTATCGGAGGCAACATGGAGTTCAAATTATATATCACAAAAAAATAAATAATTCTCATTTTTCCATTCTTGAAACTTTCACAATAGTATGTTACCGCTCACACAAAATATTTTTTTTCTGCAATGAATTGACCCTCTCTTTTTTGGTATGCAAATCAACACTAACTTATTGATACTAACACTAACTGAATTTCAAACTACTTCATCTGACATCATTTTTCCTTGTTTTCAACAATGATTTATAGAAATCAGTCCTCATGTCTTTGACATGGAGACCCAGAACTAAGAGAACCTTTCCTGAACTTAGGGAAGATTCTCCTAAGGTTGCAATTCGAGCTTTTCAGTTAAATGTAGTACCATTCATTATTTAATTTAATTTAATTTAATTTAAAGTTCTTATAGGCCGCCCAATCCCGTAGGACTCAGGGCGGCGTACAACAAGGATAAGAACAATACAAATATCATAAAAAGCAATTCAAAACATTGAAAAGTTAGAACAAAACCATTCATCCATGGGGGAAATCGATCTTCTTCACCCCGCCTGCCGGAAGAGCCATGTCTTTACGGCTTTGCGGAAGGCCAGTAGGGTGGGGATAATCCGGATCTCTGGTGGGAGTTGGTTCCAGAGAGATGGGGCTCCCACAGAGAAGGCTCCCCCCCTAGGTCCACCAACCAACATTGTTTGGCTGATGGGACCTGGAGGAGGCCCACTCTGTGGGACCTAACCGGTTGTAGGGAGGTATGTGGTAGGATGCGGTCCCGAAGGTAACCTGGCCCTGAGCCATGTAGGGCTTTAAAGGTCAAAACCAACACCTTAAATTGCGTCCGAAGACTAATGGGCAACCAATCAGAGAATGGGTGTTACTTGGGTGTATCTCGGGACACCCACCACAGCTGGCGCAGCTGCATTTTGCACCAATTGCAGTCTCCGGATACTCTTTGAGGATAGCCCCATGTAGAGCGCGTTACGGTAATCCCCATATTAGCTGCGTAAGCAAGGCCCTGCCTGAGCTGCTCGATGCAGTAGCCGGCTTGACAGTTGAGTTCCCCAGGCTGATGGTGCTGGGGGACTTCAACTTGCCATCTGCCGGCGAAACCTCTGGGGCGGCTCAGGAGTTCATGGATTCCATGACAACCATGGACCTGTCCCAAGTAATCCAGGGTCCGACTCATGAGGGCGGTCACATGCTCGACCTAGTGTTTCTTTCGGGGTAGTGGAGAGATGATCTGAAGATAAGGGACTTAGTCATCACCCCACTGTCATGGTCAGATCATTTCCTACTGAGGTTGGATTTCGCAGCCCCATTCCTCCCCTGCAGGGAGGCGGGACCGACTAGGTGGTTCCGCCCCAGGCGCCTAATGGAATCGGAAGGATTCCAGAGGGAACTTGGGGAAATACCTGAAACCCTGGTACACAATTCGGCTGACTCCCTGGTGGCTGCTTGGAACACAGCAGCATCAGGGGCTCTAGACCGAATTGCGCCTAAGCGACCTCTCTATGGCAGTGGATTCCGGAAAGCTCCCTGGTTTACCGAGGAGCTCCGGGAGATGAAACGCCAGAAGAGACGTCTGGAGCGCCGCTGGAGGGCCAGAAAAACCGAGTCTGATCGAACACTATTAAGAATTTACATCAGATCTTATTTAGTGGCGATAAGGGCGGCAAAACGATCCTATTTTTCCGCTCTTATTGCGTCTGCAGATTCTCGCCCAGCCGCCTTGTTTAGGGTGACTCGCTCCCTCCTTGCTAAAGGGGGGAGTGAGGAACACTTACAAGGCAGAGCTGAGGAATTCGCTGAGTTTCTGTCGGATAAAGTCGCTCAGATTCGGTCAAATCTGGACTCCGGCTGGGCAGAGTCCATTGAGTTGACAGGGGCTAGTCTTAGTCCATCATTATGGGAAGAGTTTGGGCCTGTTTCTCCTGAGGATGTGGACAGGGCTGTGGGAGCGATGGGTACCTCCACCTGTTTATTGGACCCGTGCCCCTCCTGGCTGGTTTCGGCTAGCAGGGAGGTAGCACGCAGCTGGATCCAGGCGGTGGTCACCGCTTCTTTGAGAGAGGGATCCGTACCGCAGTCGTTAAAAGCTGCGGTGGTGCGACCCCTCCTGAAGAAGCCTTCCCTGGATCCAGCCGACTTGAAGAACTATCGTCCGGTCTCCAACTTACCTTTTTTAGGGAAAGTTGTGGAGAAGGTGGTGGTTACTCAACTTCTGCAGCTCCTGGATGAAACAGATCATCTAGATCCTTATCAGTCGGGTTTCAGGCGCGGCTACAGTACAGAAACTGCCTTGGTCGCTCTGATGGATGATCTCTGGCGGGCCCGGGATGGGGGGAACTCCTCCATCCTGGTGCTACTTGACCTCTCAGCGGCTTTCGATACCATCGACCATGGTATCCTTCTGCATCGTCTCAGCGAGTTGGGAATGGGAGGCACCGTTTTGTGGTGGTTCTCCTCTTATCTCGCTGATAGGATGCAGTCGGTGCTGGCAGGGGGGCAGAGATCGTCCCCTAGGCCCCTATCATGTGGGGTGCCTCAGGGGTCGGTTCTCTCGCCCATCCTGTTCAACATCTACATGAAACCGCTGGGGGAGATCATTCGCAGACATGGGGTGTGTTTCCATCAGTACGCTGATGACACCCAGCTGTACATCACCACCCCATCTGACTTCAGTGAGGCAGTTGATGTAATGTGCCGGTGCCTGGACGACGTTAGGATCTGGATGGGGAGGAACAGACTCAGACTTAATCCCGACAAGACTGAGTGGCTGTGGATATTGCCTCCTAAGGACTATGACAACTGTCCCTCCTTGGTCCTTGAGGGAGCGAAATTGACTCCCTCGGACCAGGTCCGCAACTTGGGGGTCCTTCTAGATCCACAGCTAAAATTGGATCATCATCTTTCTGCTGTGGCTAGAGGGGCCTTTGCACAGGTTCGCCTGGTGCACCAGTTGCGGCCATATTTGGAGAAGGAGGCTCTACTCATGGTCACTCATGCCCTTGTCACCTCTCGTTTGGACTACTGCAATGCGCTCTACATGGGGCTACCCTTGAAGAGTATCCGGAGACTTCAGTTGGTGCAAAATGCGGCTGCGCGTGCTGTGGTGGGTGTGCCAAGGTACACCCACGTGACATCGATACTCCGCCAGCTGCATTGGTTGCCCATCGGTCTCCGGGTCCAATTCAAGGTGTTGATCACCATCTTTAAAGCCCTTCATGGCTTGGGACCAGGTTATCTACGGGACCGCATTCTGCCTCATACTTCCCTTCGACCGGTTAGGGCCCACAGAGTTGGCCTCCTCCAGGTCCCGTCGGCCAAGCAATGCCGGCTGGCGGGCCCAAGGGGGAGAGCCTTCTCTGTGGCTGGCCCGTGCTCTGGAACCAACTTCCGCCAGAGACCCGAACTATCCCCACTCTGCTGGCCTTCCGGAAAGCTGTTAAGACATGGCTTTTCCTGCAGGCGGGGGGTAGAGCTTAATTCACTCGAGCTCACCCCCCAAGTATGTATGATATTGAATGGTTGGTAATGATTTCTATATTATGTTTTAATTTTTA
The DNA here is from genome assembly GCA_023053685.1 of Diadophis punctatus similis. Classification (NCBI taxonomy): domain Eukaryota; kingdom Metazoa; phylum Chordata; class Lepidosauria; order Squamata; family Dipsadidae; genus Diadophis; species Diadophis punctatus. The sequence continues at coordinate 193,148,410 of JALIGW010000002.1, forward strand.
TATTTGCTTTTAATTAACTTTTTAGATTTTGGTTATTCTTGTATTTTCTCACTGTTGTACGCCGCCCTGAGTCCTTAGGGAGTTGGGCGGCATATAAGAATTCCAAAATAAAATAAATAAATAATAAATAAATATATTAGCAGAATCATTTTTATCATCCTTCCTTTGAACTCTTGTTATCTCTTTTTATACAATTGTATACTGTATCTAATCTTTGAATGACAAAAAGGATGCTTCCTCATTCTGTGCATTCATGTTGCCCATAAAATTCTTTTACAGTAATCAGTAATAATTTTCTTTCTTTTAAAAGGCCTTTAAGAATGAAAATCCATATTACTCTTGTGCTTTAAAACCACATTTCATGCACGTGCGTGCGCGGGCACACACACACACACACACACACACTGCCAACTGTAAAGAATGTCACAAAGAAAGAGAGTGGCTTATTTTGTAGTCAAAGAACAATATGTTTCTTTCACTCCTCTGGCCACAGTTCTGAGAACAGCTAACAAAATTATCACTAGAAAACCAAAATATGAAAGTGTTAAAACAAATCAAATTACAGGCAGTTTAAAATCATAAAATATAATGCAATGTAAGCTGCCTTACTCGGTATTCATGTATCACATTAAGCGACGATTTATTTAACTGGCTTGGCTTAGCAATACTATTATGAAAGCATTGTGTACAAGAACACAGTAGTTCACAAAATGTCCTAAACCAAAACTAAATAATTTGTATTATAGTTTCTTACATTTATATGCACTTGAACCTGGATCTCTCTAGTGCTCGTCTAATGCTGTAGCCGCTGTGCTATTGTGGCTCTGGTCTAAAATTGTGCAGCTCTTCTGTTTATCAGAACAGATTCTACTGTGCAAGATCTGTGTGATAATTAATTCTTTTCTATTAGTAGTATAATTTTTGTTGAAGAAATTTTAGCAAGATTAAAAACAATTCAAATATTAGAAAAGAAACAACAAAGAAAATGAAGAATACTGAACATGGAAGAAAGAAAATATAAACAGAAATAGTAGAAATAGAAAACAAACAAAGCAAAGATTATAAATAAGCTGTCTCCAAACTTTTTGACAGTGCTTATAAATGCATTTATATTTTACCCTTTCCCTCTATTTATTTATTATTTATTTATTAGTTGCATTTGTATGCCGCCCACTCCACAGAGACTCTAATGTTACATTATATTTTCCTTCTTTCCATAAGCTACCCTTTCTCATCTTCAAACTCATAAATCACAAGTTCATTTTTCTCTTTTTTCAGCAAAACGACTGTGAAGGTCACTGATAATGTTATTATTATTTCTTAATTACTGGTTTAGTACAATGTAGATTACAGAGACTACGGATTATTAGAGTTGGAAGGGACCTTGTAGTCCAACCCCCCACTCAAGCAGGAGTCCCTACACCATTTCGGACAAATGGCAGTCCAATCTCCCTTTGAAAGTCTCAAGTGTTGGAGCTCTCACAACCTCCACAGGCAAGCTGTTCCACTGGTTGATTGCTCTCATGGTCAGAAAGTTTCTCCTTATTTCCAGATTGAATCTCTCCTTGGTCAGCTTCCATCCATTATTCCTTGTCTGGCCCTCTGGTGCCTTGGAAAACAGCCTGACCCCCTCCTCTCTGTGGTAGCCCTCAAGTATTGGAACACTATTATCATGTCACCCCTGGTCCTTCTCTTCGCCAGACTGGCCATGTCCAGTTCCTGCAACCACTCTTCGTAATGCAACTACCGGTAAGTAAAATCAAACAAGCCCCTGAATCCCAAAATGGCCACTTCTAACCCATCACAATGTGCTCTGAGAGCAGCATTCTGTATCTTAGATCAGAGGCTCTCAAGCAAAGCATGGGACCCTGAAGAGTGAGCCACAGGGTACGTTCTTCAGACAGTATTCAAGGTGGAACACAGCAACTTCACTCAACCAAGTCCCAGTCGGGTTATATTAGTCCCAGCTATATTGTTGCTTCTATTCTTTTTTTTCCCTTCCTATTCTTTTTCCATCTCCAGGATTGAAAAATAGATGTGTGTGTGTGCATGTGTGTGTGCCTACCTGCTATTAGTCAGAGCTTGATGTGTTGCAGCTGAAGATGTGTGCTGGCACAGCAGGGCTTTTGTTTCCCATACAATCCCCAACCACAACAACGGCCACCAGAAGAGGTAAAAAGGGTGTTGTTACTTACCTGAACGCCCCTTCTCGTAGGGCGGAGTTAGCCTCCAAGTCCCTCCCTGATTGGCTGATGGATTGGATCATCCCATTCTTGGAGGCTAGCTCCGCCCACTATGGAGAAGATGCAATGATGACTGGCTCAGCAAGCTAGCAAAACTGTTTCATGGTTCTTGCCTAATGTGCCTAATTCATGTTTAAGCCTTATGGAGGACAGTCTCGGTCCTAGTCTGATCGTGATCACAATCACAACTCCACCCTGTGATCCGAAAGAGCAATCAAGATGCCCTCCCCTTTCTTTGTTGAAAGCAAATTATTCATATTGAATGCAAGATAGCTTTTAGCTAACAACAAGATACTTTGGAAAAGTAGTTAAGAAATTTTGCATCCTATTCATTTTATTCTTGTTTATTTGAGATATACTCCTGATTCTATATGTTTAAAATATTTTATTTATTTATTTATTTATTTATTTATTTATTTAATCAATCTTATAGGCCGCCCAACTCCTAGGGGACTCTGGGCGGCATACAACAGATCGAAAAAATATTAAAAGCACCGTCAATCATACAAAGGGGTGACTATTTCTTAATATCCACACACTGGTCTCTATCCCCATGCCTGCCGGAAGAGCCAGGTTTTAATGGCTTTGCGGAAGGCCAGTAGGCTGGGGTGGTCTGGATCTCCAGCAGTAGTTGGTTCCATAGAGACGGAGCCACCACAGAGAAGGCTCTCCCCGCGGTCCCACCAGCCGACATTGTTTGGCCGACGGGACCCGAAGGAGACCAACTCTGTGGGCTCTGATTGGTCGTAGGGAGGTATGTGATAGTAGGCAGTCCTGCAAGTATCCCGGTCCAGAGCCATATAGGGCTTTAAAGGTAATAACCAACACCTTAAATTGTGCCCGGAGACTAATAGGTAGCCACAAAATAGCTGTGTCAATTTGTATGGGATTAAAGCGGATGCTGACTGTAGCTATATACATTTGATAAATTAATAAATAAACAATAAACAACTGCATGTTAGTTCTCAAATAGTTGCTAAATAGTTGCCATTACATTCTTACAGCAATTGCAACATTTATATTAAATGCCGTGAATCTTTAAACACTTGAGATTTTCTGAAAGTATTTTCCATCAGCATTATCTCAACTAAAATATGGCGATAATCTGTAGGATAATATTAATATTTATCTGAAAATAGAAAGGAATACATCAAATTAAAACTATTGCTGTTCTTCAGGAGCCTGGTATTCACACAGTAGAGGAAGAAAAATGGAACCTTTCAAAAAAAAGTCAAGATAAAACATTTCCCCTTCCAGCAATCCAACCGAGAAGCAGCGATCTTGACTAGGCTTGCTAGAAAGAGATAAGGGTTACATCTTGTTCTCAGATCTAGTAACCATGCTTAAGCTCATCGCTTCATTGCTGCTACTGATCAGATGATGGTGATTAGTTGAGCAGCAGAGAAAAGTAATTGAAATTTCTGGAGGGAGTGAGAATCTAAATTGGCCCATGGGATGCTCATATGAGTTTTAGAAAGTAAGCATGGCAAGTGTCCAGGACATAAGACATTTGGAGATGAATGTCCAAAATTACAAATCCTTTGCACATACTATTAGATTACCGTATTTTTCGGAGTATAGGACGCACCTTTTTACTCCCAAAAAGGGGGTCAAAAAGTGGGTGCGTCTTATACTCCGAATGTACCCCCCACCCACCCACCTGCCAGCCGCCACTCAGCCTGGGGAGGAAAGCGTTTTCAGGCGGCAGCACTGCGATCCCCTCCCCGATTCCAAAAACAGAGCGTGCGGAGACCAAAAAAAAGCATCGCGTTTCAGGCAGCGGGCAGCGCCGGTTGCACGCCCTGTTTTTGGAATGGGGAAGGAAGTGTTTTCGGGCTGCAGTGCCGGCCGGAATCACCCACCACCTGAAACACAATGCTCTTTTTTTGGCAAAAAAAGAGCATTGCGTTTCAGGCATTTTCGGCCGGTTCCAGCCATTGCTGGCCACCGCCGCTGCCGCCGTTGCTGGCCGGAGCTGCAGCCGCTGTTGCTGGGAGCCTCTGCCGCCCCAGCCGCTGTTGCAGCCCCGCCCCCGCCGGAGGACCTGCCGCCCCAGCCGCCATTGCAGCCTCCGCCCTCGCCGGAGGACCTGCCGCCCCAGCCGCCGTTGCAGCCCCGCCCCCGCCGGAGGACCTGCTGCCCCAGCCGCCATTGCAGCCTCCGCCCTCGCCGGAGGACCTGCCGCCATTGCAGCCTCCGCCCTCGCCGGAGGACCTGCCGCCCCAGCCGCCGTTGCAGCCTCCGCCCCCGTTGAAGGACACGCCACCGCAGCCGCCCGCGTTCCCGCTGCAGGACCCGATGACTCCGATACTCACCACCGCCGATGCTCGCCGCCGCCGGAGCCACCGCTGCTGCTGCCTGAAGCGAGCAGCCTGACAGGTATGAGGACAAACTTCCAAGTTTGAAGAGCCCTGGGTTAGCGGTGCAAGGGTCTTCAAACTTGGCAAGTTTAAGACTAGTGGACTTCAACTCCCAGAATTCCTCCTCCAGTCATGCTAGCTCAGGAATGACTGGAGGAGGAATTCTGGGAGTTGAAGTCCACAAGTCTTAAACTTGCCAAGTTTGAAGACCCTTGCCACCTCTAACCCAGGGCTCTTCAAACTTGGCAACTTTAAGACTTGTGGACTTTAACTCCCATTCCTGAGCTAGGATGACTAGAGGAATTCTGGGAGTTGAAGTCCACAAGTCTTAAACTTGCCAAGGGGGTGCAAGGGTCTTCAAACTTGTGGACTTCAACTACCAAAATTCCTCCTCCAGTCATGCTAGCTCAGGAATTGGAGTTGAAGTCCACAAGTCTTAAAGCTGTCAAGTTTGAAGACCCCTGGGTTAGGGATGCAAGGGTCTTCAAACTTGGCAAGACTTTTTACAACCATGTACACTTTTTACAAACTTCAAACTTGACAGCTTTAAGACTTGTGGACTTCAACTCCCAGTCCTGAGCTAGCATGACTGGAGGAGGAATTCTGGGAGTTGAAGTCCACAAGTCTTAAAGCTGTCAAGTTTGAAGTTTGTAAAAAGTGTACATGGTTGTAAAAAGTATACATAGTTGTAGAAAGTATTCTGCTATACTGTTATTTTATTAAATAATATATTACTACCCCATTTGGTTCAGAATACTTTTTTCCTTGTTTTCCTCCTCTAAAATCTAGGTGCGTCCTATACTCCGGTGCGTCCTATACTCCGAAAAATATGGTATGCTAATTCCAAAAGTGTTTGTAGTAAGTAAATCAGGTCATAATGCAATTTGACTTGATACCAGCTGGAAAACAATCCTGTTGACCTCAGTAATCTTTTTTTCTGATAGATAGATAGATAGATGGATGGATGGATGGAGGGAGGGAGGGAGGGAGGGATGATAGGTAGGTAGGTAGGTAGGTAGGTAGGTAGGTAGGTAGGTAGACAGGTAGACAGGTAGACAGGTAGACAGATAGACAGACAGATACACACACACACACACACACACACACACACACACACACACACACACACACACACACGTATATATGCTTCCTCCCATATTTGGGCATACCAGGGTGTTTCGACAGAAAAAACATATATAACCTTTCCCTGGTACAAGCTGATATAGGAGGAGAGCCTGTGGCTTAGAGGTTAAAACTACTGCCTTAGAGGCAGGCTGCCCAGGTTCAAATCCCAGTAAGGGTATGGCTAGCTGATGAGAGCTAAATAGCTTGAAATAGATCTATACTAGTCTCCCTTCGTTTTCATTATCAGCAAAACTACATACATACATACATACATACATACATACATACATACATACATACATACATACATACATACATACATACATACATACATATATATATATATATATATATATATATATATATATATATATATGTAGGATTTTTTGCTGATAAATGAAAATAAAGGGAGACTGTAAACACGACAGAAAAACATATAGATATAGATAGATAGATAGATAGATAGATAGATAGATAGATAGATAGATAGATAGATAGATAGATAGATAGATAGATAGATAGATAGATATAGATATAGATATAGATATAGATATAGATATAGATATAGATATAGATAGATAGATAGATAGATAGATAGATAGATAGATAGATATATATATATATATATATATATATATATATATATAGAGAGAGAGAGAGAGAGAGAGAGAGAGAGAGAGAGAGAGAGAGAGAGAGAGAGCGCAAAGTCCATGTCTTTCCACTGTAGCAGCTTGGCTGTCAGAATAATGAGTTATTTGTTGCTTTAGTCCCTCCTAATGGCCATTAAACTCTTCTTTGCTACCCTGCTCCAGTAATCAACAGAATCTCATCAATGCAGTGCAAAAGAACAAATGCTAGAGGATAATGAAGTGTTCCCTGGAATACCCACACAATCGCTGCAATCAACAAATCCCAAATTAAATTATCCTTCAGCAGAAGACAGAGAAAGAAGTGGTAATATTCCCAAGGAACAACATTACCATTACAATCTTAATTAGACAAGGAGATGTGATTAAAACAAAGGCAGGCCTCTGTATGCAAGGGACTAAGTATTTTACTTTGAAATCTGTGCAAGAATCATGGTGAAATATCACAGCATAATTATTTTTTAACTATCCTATGAAAGTTTAGTTATATGCTTCTCAATTTGTATTTCCCGATAGTTCTGGGGATTACTATTACTGAAAGCAGTTTTCACTCATCTACCATTTTTATTCCCATGTTATGTTTCACCAGTTTCTTGACTGCCAGTTCCCATTAACAGAGTTTCCATTAACTCTGCTTTCACAGTTTTCAAAAAAGCAGATTGGTACATTGTCAAACAGGAACTGTAGTCAATGATTTCCTGTTTTGCAAAATAAATACTTCTCTTATTTATTTATTTATTTATTTAATGGTCGCATTTGTATGCCGCCAATTCCACAGGGACTCTGGGCGGCTCACAACAATATGATGCTTCCCCTTCCCTTAAAACTTGGGAATAGCTTGGACTATATATTTATATCACTATATATCCAAAGCACTTTAAGAAATTAACTGTGCACTGATTTGTATTCCCAACTCAAATGCTCACAGTGTTTTCACTCACAGTATTGCCATTGTCGGCAAAACAGTCCTCAAGTGTATTAAATGTTCTGTCATGTCAGTTGAAGATAATGAGTTTGTGCAAACAAACTGTAAATAAATATGACAATTATCTACAAAATAAAATAGAATTTGCAAAATATCTATCAAAGATGGTTTATTCACCCATTACTAAAAACAGAAATAATCAAGGAGTGCTTCTTAGGCAGAGCCCTAAATGAACATAAATGAAAACAAATCTAACTGGTATTTGAGCAGTTCAGACAAACTGTCAGTCGATTTATTTATCTATTTTTGGCAGAAACAGGAAATAAATATGCCTGATTTACCATTATCTGGGGTTCCCTCTTGAATATCTCTTTCTGCTTTCATAGGAGACTATGGGCTTTCCTCATCTCCCTTGAACTGTAACACAAAGATGCCTCAGTGGCCATTTTTAAGAGGCATATCCTCATGATATCTCCTCTGATTCATCTCAGTGCACTACAGAGATAGTCTATAGCAGTGTTTCACAATCTCAACAACTTTAAGAGGTGTAGACTTCAATTCCCAGAATTCCTCAGCCACTATTCTGGGAATTGAAGCCTACTTATCTTAAAGTTGATGAGGTTGAAAAACACTGCTGTAGACTAACTGCTGTTGATTGCTGTAGAGTCATATTTAGTTGGTTCCCACCCAGACGCCTAAATATGACTCTAGGCTGTCTCTGCAGTGCATTGGGATGAATCAGAGGAGACACTCCTAGTGTTTTCTTTCTTCTCTCATCACTAAACATATAATACAAGCTATTTATGGCGCCTCAGGCATGAGCCTAGGGTTGGCATGGTCAAGAACAGCCAATTTGCTCAGCTTCTATGGGCCATGTAAATCAATTGTGGGCATTGTCCCTTTCCCAACTAAACACTGGGCTCTTATTAGCCACAAGAAGCCACTCACCCAACTTCCATAATTTATTTTTTGGGTTTTCCAACAGGATTATCAAAAAGGGAGGGGGAGTTCTTTCTCAGAATGGAATACAGATTTACTCATTAAAAGTTCTAACTAATGGTTTTGCACACATTAAATTCCATTTTTAAAAGTCTGTCAATCTTCTACTAGATCACTATATTTCACATTTAAATTGCCAGTTCTAAGCGGATATGCTGTTTTAGTACTGTTTTCATATATTCTGTAAAGTACTTCCCAGTACTCTGAAACATCAGGATGTTTGTTTATCGCAGTTTTACCTCAGTAGTGATTTTTCCCTCTAATTTTTAAAAACTTTAAACATTGGCTTATCCATCTAATGGTTGTTCATTATGTTTAAATTGTAAAAGTACTCCTAGTTCTGTGAACAGAGGTAGACTGATCTGTAGTGTTTTGGGACAGTTTTCCATTCTATTGAGTTGAATGGGGAGAGGTGAGGCAGCATTTTATGTTCCACTTCCTGGCCTAAGAATCATGAAGTAATTTATAGGCCACTTATTCCAGCCTCTTTCGGTTGCTATGGTTCCCTAGTGCTGTGGCAGGAGTATCCCTGAAAATGGAATAGATGGGCACCTTGGACTTCTATGATACTTGGTCAGAAGGTGACGTCTCTAACATCAGCATCTGTGTTCAGCTGGGATTCAAATTAGAAACTGGATAATTCTGCTCCTTAAACTGGCAGCTGAACAATGCTTAATGGGGTGTGCATAAGTGCACCAGCGTGCCTGCCATCCCTGTCCTAATGTTCCCCCTTATCAGTACCAATCTTATGTACATAAACAATGTTACATCTATGTATATTACTAACATGTACTTGACAAAATAAATAAATAAAATAAAATAAATAACTAGAGCTATATGTTTTGGCAAGCCAAGCACCACATACAGAACCCATATTTTCAAAATGTCGGCAAGGCCAAATTACATTTGATTTCATTTCAACTCAGTTAAAAATCAACCATTCTCCAAACTCTCCCTTGGCTAAAGATAGAAAACTAATATGCTTTTAAAGAATAAAGAACACTGAATGTGCGGAGGTTGTTGGACTAAGGCTGAAAAACAAGTGGAGAATCTCCCCAAACAGCCTCAGATATATAAATGAAATCTCCCTGGAACCTCCAGGTACATTAAAAAGCACAGGGTACATCTGTTGTAACAAGTCTTTTCTGAGCAAATTCAAAACAAATCTAACTACATCTCTCAGATCTAAACAGCCAAGAAGTGGCATTATATGCATTATTTCACTTTTTGTTTTGTTTTTTTCCTATTTTATTGTCAGAAAGGTAACAGGTTGTGAGAGCAAGACTCTAACATGAGGAAGAATTAATGAAGCAGGTGTTATAACGGTCATGACGTTTTATTTACAGGAAACATATTATAGGGATAGGCAAAGCTGATTATGATATTATCCATTCAGTTGTGTCCGATTCGTGCTGATTCTAAGGGCCAGGTCTCTCATTACACTACTTGCACTACTTCTTTGAGTTGTTCTATGCTTTGGCTGGTGTCAGCTTTGATGGTGTCCAGTCACTGTGTTCTTTGGTTACCTGGTTTCCTTTTACCACTAAGTCTTCCAAACATAATTGCTTTCTCCAGTGAATTCCCCTGCATGACATGGCCAAAATAAGTGAGATGCAGTTTTGTGATTTTTCCTTCTAGTAACATGTCTTGCACATTGGTCACCTTTCCTGTCCAAGGAATATACAGAAGCCTTCACAAGCACCACAGCTCAAACAAGTTGATTTTCTTCCTATCTTGCTTTTTTAAGGTTCAACTTTTGCAGTCACAGGTGATGACAGGGAACACCATAGAACGGACTAACCAACATTTGATTGCCAGGCTGATGTCCTTGCTTTTCCCTATTTGGCTCATATTCATCATTGCTGTGCGACCTAGTACAATATACCATCTTAAAAAATAAGTATAACATGAGAAATATTTTCAGTGGAATTTTTGCTTTATGAAAGAACCTTATTTATCCCACCAAAGGAAGGCTGATCCATATAGCACGCACTCCATCTACCATGATGCTTCTACTGCTGCTGGCAAAATAACATACACTGTAGGAGGGATTATGATAAAATATAAAAATCAAATTGGATCTCAAAAGGTTGAGAATTAAGATGAGCATTATGCAAATACCTTTGCACGTTCCTCAGACCTGAAATATGGTATTCAAGGTATACAAAGATTCCATTACAGCCTTTTTGACAGCAAGAAACACCTAATATACTATAGGTTCATTAGGCCTGGAACATCACAATTAGTCTATATGGATCGTGGATCTATAATCCAGGATGTCTCAATAACAGCAATCAGATCATTTCATGGAAGCAACTAAGAAAACAACCACCTTTTTTTCAGTTAAACCAAGGCAAGGCATAGGCATCATATTGACCAAGATTTTCTACCTAATTTCAACAATCCTCTGCAAGCATACATTCAGATTTCTAGCCAAAACAATCTGCCTTTCCCATAATTTTCAACAACCTTTTCATCGGAATCTTCTACTTTCCCACAATCGCCTAAAATTCAATGAATAAGGAAGAGCCAAAAATGTGGCAAAGGCATCTGCTTCATATGGAATATGCAACAAAACCAGGGTAGTACAAGCCAAGTGGCATTTCTGATGACTTCCGCAATACAGATTGATCAAGATGTTAAAACAGGCCTGACGGTATGACATTTAGCAATACTTTAGCACTGTCCAGCTGAGAGGAACATGTGTTTGAGAGGGCTTTTTTAATGATTAGGCTATGACTCTTTCTTCAGTTTGGAAAGAATGAGAAGGGCACAGCAGTTTCTGGAACATTATTTCTTGGGCTGCAACAGAAATCAGTCACTGATGTTTTGTCCAGTAAATTGCATTTTGCCAGCCTGCTGTTCCTTGACTGATTCCCTAGCTCTGCTCTACCTTCTCCATGCCCTCAAGATTGGCACCCATGAACCAAATCAGAAGGACACTAATAAGCTCACACCTTGAAGTTTCACATGAATTTTTTTTTAAACTTGCTACTAGCAGACCCAGAAATTTAATTTTAAAATCAGGTGTAAGGTATTATCTACTTCCCCCCAATAGTCCCAAATTAAAATATCAACAAAGATTTTCTACTGATAGCACTAGAGAATTTCAAATCAAAGCTACATACGCTGTGAGAAGAAAGTTAATCGACCAGCCTGATGCTCTGGCAACAACTCCCACGTTATACAGGTAGTGGTCCTGAACTTATGACCACAATTGAGCAGTTTCTGTTGTTAAGTGAGTCATTTGTTAAGTGAGTTTTGCCCCATTTTATAACCTTTATTGCTACAATTGTTAAGTGAATCACTGCAGTTGGTAAATTAGTAACCCAGTTGTTAAATGAATCTGGCTTCCCCATTGACTTTTCTTGTCAGGTCACAAAAGGTGATCACATAAATATGAACCAGTTGTCAAGCATCTGAATTTTGATCACATGATCATGGGGATGCCGCAAAAGTAATAACTGTAAAAAAAATGGTCATAAGCCACATTTTTCAGTACCGTTGTAACTTTGAACAGTCACAAAACAAACTGTTGTAAGTTGAGAACTACCTGCATTGCCAGAATTCTCTGAGACTTATAGCCCAGATCTTTCTAGAATATACTAGACTGAGCAAGGCAACCTTTATGGTCAAGACAAAAAATATCTGCCCATATATAAGTACAATAAAAACACCAGAATATAATCATGTGATTCTGTTTATCTTTCAATGATCTAAAACATCACAATACCAGTCTTTTAACAGACAATCTAAGCTTGTCCAACTGAATCTTTCGTCCATCTGAAGCAACTTTCGTTATGACTAACCTAAGTTCATCACCTGAACTATTTTTGCATGTTTATCTATTTAGAAGGAAGCAGTGACTCAAACATTTCGTATGACAGTTTTAAAATCACTCTGCATTTCCAGCAAATGGCTTCTGAAGAGAGAAAGTGTTAAATACGTGACATCAGTGGGACAGGCTAAGTCATAATATTTCACTCTTGGGAGGATTGTTTGTTTGCTTGTTTCTAAAAATGTATGCAATTCTGTTTTTCAAAGTACTCCGATTCAACTTGAAAGTGACCTCCTGCTCCTGAGGTAACAGCTCATCTAATTCTGAGCAGTGAACACTTTCCAAAAGCCTTATAATTTGGCCTCTAAACATTACAGAGATCGTCTCAGTTCCCTCCTGCCAACGTGACTAGAATACATGGCCTGCTGCTCCTTTCTTTGCTCACTTTATTCTGATAACTACAAGGTAGGGTTTTGAAAGAAAGCTAGACAGCCTTCCCCCCCCCCCAATCACAATACCTATTTTCATCTTTGTAAGATGTTCTTAAAATTTCTTTCATTGTTAAAGCATTTTGTCTTGGAAGGATCATTGGAGGACACCCCCCCCCCACTCCTCCTTATGGTTCAGATAAAATTTGGCTTGTTATCTTTTTGGAAGATTGCTGGAGATTTATGTGACATTGTAAGAAGACAGTTGGTTTAGTCTATGGAAACCAAGAAAGAGTCTGATAGCAACTGTTCAGACTAGCAATATTTATTTTTCACTTACATCTTTTAATGCAGGGGTCCCCAACCCCCAGGCCCCAGCCCACTATCTGGCCATGGCCTATTCAGAACCAGGTCCCGTGAACAGTGGGCTGGTGCTCATGCACAGTTCAACTTCTGGAAGTTGACCCACCACTTGTGCAGCCTGGTTCCCCTCCCCCGCTGCCGGGCCACCAAGCCACAAAGGTTGAGGACCGCTGTTTTAATGCAAATTTATTAGCCTGGAAAGGTGGCTAATAAGAATCCTCCTGAATTTTCATTTCAGGTTTAGTGATTGTTAGCTCTGGCATATATGGAGATTCTCAGTCATCCAGGTTATGGTTGTTTTTTCAAGAGGCTGAATCCCACCTCTGGACTTAAAATCCTTCCTTTGACATCCAAGTTGCTATTCCCAATTGCAGTCACTAAATGAGGACTATCAGTAATTTGAAAATGACTGCAATTGGGAATAGCAACTTGGATGTCAAATGAAGGATTTTAAGTCCAGAGGTGGGATTCAGCAGTTTCTGATCGGTTCTGGAGAACCGGTAGCGGAAATTTTCAGTAGTTAGGAGAACCGGTAAATACCACCTCTGACTGGCCCCGCCCCCCCATCTATTCTCTGCCTCCTGAGTCCCAGCTGATCAGGAGGAAATGGGAATTTTGCAGTAACCTTCCCTGGAGTGGGGTGGGAATCAGGGGCGGGTTCCTCTTACCTGCCTACTGGTGTGCTGCATGCACATCATCGCATTTCGCACGCATGCACGCTCACTATGCACGCGTGTCCCCTCGCGCGATTTTGCTTCCACGCATGCACAGGAAGCAAAAAATCAGCGAAATCTCACAAGGGGACGTGCACGCATGCGCAATTTTGCCAATTTTTTGCTTCTGCACATGCGTGGAAGCAAAAAATCACCATAATCTCGCACTTGCACGCGTCCCCTCGTGAGATTTTGCTTCCGTGCATGCGCAGGAAGCAAAAAAAGTCCAAAAATTTGGAAAAAAAGATGGCGCTGCACGATGGACCGGCGAAGACGATACCGGAGCCGTCACGCACAAATTGCACAATCGGCGGGCTGCTACCAGGATGACAGAGTGGACTGCACCGGTAGGAACCCACCACTGGTGTGAATGGAGATTTTACAGTATCCTTCCCCTGGAGTGGGGTGGGAATGAAGATTTTACAGTATCCTTCCCTTGCCACGCCCACCATGCCATGCCCACCAAGCCATGCCCACAGAACCGGTGGTAAAAAAATTTGAATCACATCACTGATTTTAACCCAAGATTCTTCTTGTGGAAGCAAATTTTGAGATTTTACTGCAGTGCCTTCCAGATGGGATGAAATTTATCTTGGAATGAAATCTAGACATTTTCTCCTTCTTGAAGGGGGGGGGGGTGGATAGAGAGAACAGCTATCAGAATACTCAGGAGTTGCATTGATTTCCCAAATAGTACAAGTTGACCAAGTATCTCTTCTTATTTTATCTTTTTAAAGAGAGGCACTTAAACCAATATTCAGCTTGCTGAAGAGAAAAGATTTCTTTACAGTGAAACCCTAAAGTAATAACGTTACTATGGCAAGTCTTTTCAAAACACAATCAAGAAAACAGATAAAATCTCTGAAACCCTTTTGTAAAGCTGATCAAATAATATGGGTCTGATTTGGCCAGTTTTCATCTGGCTTTTTCATTAAAAACAGAGAAGACATTTGCCAGTTTGGGGAACTATTTTCATAAAAGTACCAATCAATTGGAAACGGTCTCCCAACCTCTGCTTCGGGGATCTTCTAAAACACACTCTTCATTTGGATTTGGGCAAGTGCTGACTCCTTTTGTGCTGTTGTTGTTGTGGCATACAGAGCAGTATGTTCAAGAGCTCTCTTGGGGGTGCTTGCCAACTGCCAAATGTGATGTCAGGCCTTCTGCCATGTAATCAGAACTGAAGGAACCTGATGACTCCATTAAGTTCTGCTTCTACCATTACTGGCAATTTTAACACTGATGTTTCTTTGATGGATTATTGTTTTCCTTATTGCAAACTGCCTTGGGAGTCTGGGTGTTTGATATAACTGAAGAAAGCAAATGGAGTTGTTACTAAATAAGCTAAGGCAGCAAAGCCTTTGGAAATTGGCTAGAACTAAATTTAAAAGACAGCAGGTTATTTGAAAGTTCAAAATTAGGTACTGCAAAAAAATTGTCTTTCTCTATGCATATTGATACTTTCTCTTTTTGAAGGGAATATAAATTTTCAGTTTCATAGTATATTCTTTACATCCAATTCACTAATTGTAATTTTTCATTGTGTCAGGACAATTTACATAAATCAGCATTTCATAATATTATTTGAAAAAATACTTTAGAGGAGAATATTTGTAACTCAGGGCTGAAATGCAGAGTTCTTACACTGATGATGGCACCTAGTTTGGCAATGCTCAGAGAGCACCAAGGACCCCTCAGAAAATATTCTTCAGCTCCATCAAGATACAAGTAGTCCTTGTTTAGTGACTGCCTCATTTAGCAACTATTGCAGTTACAACAATGATGAAAAAATAACTTTGTGATTCAATCCTTATATTTACAACCTATGCAGCTCAGTAAAGCAAACAAAAACTGAAGTAAAGTCATAAGCACAGTGATAGTTTTACTTAGTGACCACTTCACTTAATGACCAAGTTGCCAATCCTAATTAGGAAATTCCAGGAACTGCATGGTGCTGCCTCCAGCAAATTGTGTTGCTAAGCAAGGACTACGTGTATTAGAAAAAGGTTCCAACAACCATCAATTCATTATGAAAAATCTAAAACTGATTCCTGTGCATTTTTTGTTTGTTTGTTTGCTTGACTTATGGTGATGAATTTCATTCTTAACTTTCAGCTTCTTCTCCTGATTTTCAATCAAATAGTTCTGTATCACCTTCTTTCAAGTACATCAAAAGATATATGTTGGAATATTTTCATATGCTGGAATTTGATTTCTTTTTGAGGATTCAATATGTGGCTCCAGCAGGCAGGAAGTTTCTGGTACAATCAATTTATCCAATCCCTTCCCCTGTGGATTTTCTTCCTATCTCAGAAAAAGTTAAATGTATGGGATGATTGAAGTGATGTCTGAAACCCAACATCTTTCACATTTCAGAGAGGAAACTGTTAGCACATTAATCTCTTTTGAATTTTTATTTGTTTTTGCTTCACTTCTGTCAACTTCTCTTATCTCCTCTTGCTTCAATCCCTACCTAGACAAACAAGTAGAAGTAGGATTGGAGGCGTACCCTGCCTGGAATTTGCTAACTTCCCCTGTGTAGTGGCAATATGCAATAATCAGTTTCTAGGTAACAACAAATGTTCAACTCTGATGAATCAGTCACCAATAAAACTACCGTATTTTTCAGAGTATCAAAAAGAGGGTGAAAACTTGGGTGCGTCTTATACACCAAATGTAGCCCCAGCCACCCAGCCACCCTACCCTTTGGCCTCTGTCTTCCAGCAATTTACCTGTTTGCAGCAAACAGGGAAGAGCCTGTTAAGACAAGCAAGTCCTTAGCAACTTCCCGATGCCCAGCTGATTTGCCACGTGCTAAAATGAAACTGAAACTGCAAAGAGGCAAATAGCTGGGAGAGACATGCAGATTTTTATTTTCTGCTGAACTGGATGAAAGGGGGTAAGAGAATAACTATAAATGTCTGTAGAATGTTCAAATTATTAGATTTAGTTTTTAAAGACTGCTTTATTATTGTTCTAGAGCCAGGGGTCTCCAACCTTGACAATTTTAAGACTTGTGGACTTCAACTCCCAGAATTCCACAGCCAGCTTTGTTAGCTTTGCTGGCTGTGGAATTCTGGGAGTTGAAGTCCACAAGTCTTAAAGTTGCCAAGGTTGAAGACCCCTGTAAATCTAGACAACTTAACAAAATAAAGAAGCTTTTTAAAATAAATGCTTGCTCTGAAGAGGCCCAGTGCTATTGTATTTTCTTTTAAATAATAGAGAATAATGTATACTTCCAGAAATTTTAATTAATTTTAACAGCTCTGTACAAGTCTGAAATGTAATAGTGTCCTGTTTAGTATTAGAGTTAAATCCTGATTTACCTTGGAGTAGATCTATTTAAATAATTGGGAGGAGTTAGTATGACTACATTTAAGAAAACTTTCTGGCATAATGTACATTTCTCCAATTCTTTGCTATTTCTATGGGTCAGGCACACATGCACAGAAATACACAGCAAACAGTGTATATCATCTGTGCTGTTTGCTGTTTGGCAAATTGCTTGGAGGCAGAGGCCTTTTTCCCTTGTTTTCCTCCCCCAAAACTAAGGTGCGTCTTATACTTTGGTGCGTCTTATACTCCGAAAAATACGGTATGTGACTTGTCTGTAAGGAATGAAGCTACAAGGCAGGAATCACTTGAATCCAGGCTAGAGAGAATTCTTGGATCAGGTGGCTTCCAAATGGATCAAGAGAACAACCTAGTATTTGTTGACCTGGAAAGATGGTAGAAAAAGGCTCTGGAACATAGAGCTTATATAAAGATTTGGACTTCTGTATACTGCAGTAGGCAAATTGTATAGATTCATTCATGTCTAAAATTAAGGGATTACCATATTTTTCAGAGTATAAGACGCACCTTAGTTTGGGGGGGAGGAAAATAGGGGGAAAAATCTACCTACCAGATATTCATCTGGCTAGCGTCCTTAGTCTGGTCAGCTACAGCACATTATTTTATCCCCTGGTTGGGGCTGGAAAAAATCTTCGGAGGGAGTAGCAATGAAAACAAGCCTGCAAAGACTTAGGGCTGGAAAAACTTCTTCGGAGGGAGTAGGAATGAAAAAATCCTGCAAGCCGGGAAGATCGTTAGCACCTCGTTAGGGCTGGGGAAAAAAGCTTCAAAAAAGCTACATTCTGAGTATAATTTTCAGCCTCTTTTAGGGGGCAAAAAGGTGTGTCTTATACTCCTACGGTACATCAGATATGGAAAGTGTAATACTTTTAGGTAGATGAAATGTATTATACTTCAGAAGGCTAAGTAGGGGGCAAACTATCCTATTGTTTGTAGCATGTTTTTGTGAAAGATCATTAAATTTGGTAGAAGGAATTTTCTCTTTTGATTGTCCTGAACAATGGCCTGCAACCACTTTTCCTGGAAACCCCTGTAGAGAAACATGTAAAGTTTGATTGCTTTTGTGACAAGCTTTTCCACAGAACCATGATGAGAAAAGAATCTAGTTTCTTGGCCTCATTAAATACAAAGAAAACTTCTAAAACTCAAGGAGTTGGGAACCATAAGAGAGAAATGTACTTAAAGAAATCAGATATTTCACAGATATTTTCAATTAACACAGCTTCCAAACTATCCTGTTTCTGCATCAATCATAGGACAAGCTTCTGTATCATGCTAAAATTAGTCTGAGACTCTGCAAAGAGCAACATTTCTCCTTGTAGCCTAGCCAATTCAAGCCCATCATCAGGAAAAAAAATTAAATTGTACCAGCTGTGCACAAAAAGCCTAGATATTGAAGGGTTTTTTTTCTTGCCCTTTTCCAAAATGGAAAGTGCTGCAAAACTGAATATGCCTGTGTTGAAAAAGAAGCTGCACGTACTAAGCAACGTACAGTATCTTTAAATGTATAACTTCAAATAAAAATGGCACTTGATGATTCTGCCCATCTAGTATGATCAAGCAGGGTGGTGTGTATTCCAGGATCCATCACTCAAACAATGTTATCTTATGAGAATCTGCTCTATTGCAATGCCTGCTCTATTGCAATGCCAGTCCTCTGCGGTGATATATTTCCAGAGATTTGTATGGCTCCCACCCTTACAATGTTTTGGAAGTATTTTGGAAGTTTTGGTTGTTCTCTTCTTCTTGGGATAGGGTGGTTGGGAAGCCCCTTTCAGTTCAGATGATGCCATTAAAGTTATTTAACTAAATTCCATTAATTAATTAATTAAAAATTAAACTAAAATTCAGTTAATGTAAGGGGGCATTAAAGTATCTATATCCAAATAAAGAAAGTAGGCTGTGTTATTAATTCAATCATCCATAGAGCTGAACCAATAGCAGAGCACTAAGTTCATTTCACATGACAGGAAATACTGAGATGGTATATAATTTGAGAAAAGATGAACACTTTCCAGAAACCATTGGAAAAGCTGACACTATTTTCAAAAATAGCTAAAACCAAAGAAAACAAACCAGAATATGTTCCACTGCATCCTTAAAAAAACCTGGCCCTGGCCTATATCTCAATACCACGGAATGTAATTATTCCATTTAAATTAAATGCTGTGAAGATACAATTCCAAATGATGTGCTGACTTTATAAAACTGAACTTGACAATGTTTATTGAATATGATCAAAGCCTTGCTTAGTAAAGTTTGTACTGCAGAATATACTGTCATTCCTAATCAGCCACAATCAGTTTTGAATTGTGTAGAGGAGGAACAGCTTAGGCTGTTTAGGCTTTTAATAGGAACTAGAAAGGGAAATTTGTCATATGAACATTTCTCTTTAAAATATTCCAGTCACTATAGATAGGAGCTGAAAAAGTGCTCCATTCCATTTAGCCTTTCCGCTAAATGGATCTCCCAATTTTATTTTTACAAGCTAAAGTGTCATTCCCATAAGCAATTTAATTCTAGCAAAGAATTCTATCAGGGGAATGCAACAGAAGCTGAAATGCAGCTGCACTGAAACTATTTACAGACATACATTCATTCCACATGCAAAATGAACACAGAAGAAGGGTGGCTGATTTGACATACATGATCAATGTTGACTAAAGGAAACAGTTGAGTTTGCAGCTGTAATAAACTTGTGCACCATTTCTGGAAGTAAGTCCTATTGGATTCAGTGAGGTATATTTACTTCAAATGAAAATAAATGTAGGATTACATTGTCACTATAAAAATCCTTAGTAATGGATGTTAGAAGGATAAGAGGTTATCATAACTCCAAAAGCTTCCCAATAAGGAGGAAACTGTTAAAAAGAGGGACTCAAGACCAACTCACTAATTTGGATTAGTTGGCTACCATCGTATTTGTAATTTACTGAATGAATTTGCCCAGCACACGTTAATATGCATTTCCAAGAAATTTCATATCAAAACAAGGTAACATAATGATAAAAAGGCACAATATAAAGGGGGAAAGATCTACCAAGTTAGAAAGCCAAGGAAGGTGAAAAATAGCCTTCACATTCCATTCGACATCTATTAACTGCTATCTTATTAAATTTCAGTGAATTGGTGCCACAACTAAGTAGGCCTTCTTCTAAATTATAATGTGACTCAGTCAGACAGGAGAACTCAGAAGATTATCTCAGAGCTTATAGAAATAAATGCACAAGGAATCACTGTTTCTCTAACTGAGTGCTTAAGGATGAGATATATGAAATCAGGTATCTGAAAACAATTATTAGGAAGACAAATCAGACCTCTGTATATCCCTTTCTGGAAACAAACATAGATCATCTGAGGAGACATTTGAATTTGGTCTCTTTCAGTAAAATAGATGTCATCATTTCCTACAAAATATACCAGAATTCACAATCTAGTTTTCACTTGCATCCCGAAGAAGATATTTGTACACCTATATATCAGTGGTGAAATCCAATTTTTTTTACTACTAGTTCTGTGGGCGTGGCTTGGTGGGCGTGGTGTGGCTTGGTGGGCATGGCTTGGTGGTCATGGCAGGGGAAGGATACTGCAAAATCTCCATTCCCTCCCCACTCCTGGGGGAAGGATATTGCAAAATCTCCATTCCCACCCCACTCTGGGGCCAGCCAGAGGTGGTATTTGCCGGTTCTCCGAACTACTCAAAATTTCCGCTACCGGTTCTCCAGAACCTGTCAGAACCTGCTGGATTTCACCCCTGCTACATATAGAGATTTTTTGGAATCTCTAAAAGTATTTGGACCTGTACTTTTTACTATAAAGCAGTGTTTCTTAAACTTTTTGTCTTTCAGAACCCCTTGTCACTTTTAAAAACCACGAAGGACCCCAAAAGAACTTTTGTTGGTATGAGTTATATTTACTATATTACAAATTAAAATTGAGGCATTTGCTGCTGCTACCGCTTCTCACATTTGTTTGATTTAAATATTGTTTTTCAACATAGACTGGCAAATAATTTTGATTTTGCTGACTCCTGAGAGGGCCTTGGGATACCCCCAGAGGTCCTAACTCCGCTCCAAACCATAGAGAATTTAATGGTCAATATACAGTAGAAACAGAAAAAGCCAGTAAATTACAATTAGAAAGAGAAAAGATGAAAACTGCTTTTATTTTTAGTTCCCTAGTTCCTACAACAACAGTAGCAGGAAGAGAAAGACATGCAAAGATCAGGGAAAGATTACACTAGCTTTCTAATTAAGTACAAGTTGTCGTTGACTTACAACCATTCATTTAGTGACCATTCAAAGTTACAATGACACTGAAAAAGTGACTTATAACCAGTTTTCACATTTACAACCGTTGTTGCAGCATCCCCACAGTCACGTGATCAAAATGTGAGCACTCAGCAACTGGCATGTATTTATGACAGTTGCACTGTCCTGGGGTCATGTGATCACCATTTGTAACTTTCCTAGCCAGCTTCCGACAAGCCAAGTCAAAGGGGGAAGCCAGATTCACTTTACAACTTCATGGTTTACTTTTAACTGCAATGATTTGCTTAACAGATGTGGCAATAAAGAACATAAAATGGGGCAAAATTCACTTAACAACTGCCTAGCCACAGAAATTTTCAGCTCAGCTGTGGTTGTAAATCGAGGACTACCTGTATCCTGTTCTTCTTTGTTAAAAAGGAGCTATCAGAACAAATCCAAGATATGGATTTAGTTGATGAGCCATGGTGGCGCAGTGGTTAGAGTGCAGTACTGCAGGCTACTTCTATTGACTGCCGGCTGCCAGCAGTTTGGCAGATTGAATCTCATCAGGCTCAAGGTTGACTCAGCCTTCCACCCTTCTGAGGTCGGTAAAATGAGGAGCCAGATTGTTGGGGGCAATATGCTGATTCTGTCAACCGCTTAGAGAGGGCTGTAAAGCACTGTGAAGCAGTATATAAGTCTAAGTGCTAGTGCTAGTGCTAAGTGCTATAATGTTCAATCTTCTTTCCTTGTCTCTTGAAGATAATGGGGAAATTTAATTTTAATTATTTTGGTCAGATGCAAAAAACTTTTGGAGGCTTGTTACATTTAGGTAGATTTATTGTTTCCCTTTTTTCCCTTTGTGTGTTTCCCCACATTTGTACTTCTCAAAATAGTACTTCATGTTACTCTTCCTCAGATCAGTTTTCCTCAGAAAGGATAAAATGACAGGAGGCTTCTCCTGAACGCTATGTTGACCTGTCAGAGAAAATGTGGGGTATAACTGATGTAATACATACCTAAAAAGTACCAGCATTCTTTAATATTGCAATAATACTAAAGGTATGGACATGCTGATCCATTTTGTGTTTGGTTCTTATACTCAGCGAAAAGCACCTATGCATGATATTGAACAAATTGCTGGACCACTAAATATGTCTTAAGGTGCTGTGCACAACTGATGGCCTATATTTTCAGATTGGCAGACTAAATCATATTAAGCTTAGACGGAGATCAGCTGAAATGTTTTTTTCTCAGGAGGATCATATGGATTAGGCAATTAATCAAAGCTTATACAAAAAGGGAAGAGGAAATCTGAATTAAAGTGTTAATGGCCTTTAGCTTTTCTTCTTCCAGGAGGGCATACCCTCAGCTGATTATCCTATTCACCCTAATGACCAATCTTTGTATTCAGTCTTTATTCAAATATGCTAAGGCAGGATAATCTTTTTTTATTGGTGCTGTGAGATGGGAGGGTTCTGTTGTTGGGTCACAGGCAATACCAATTAATAAGTTTATCCTTTTCCCACAGTTATTTTCAATAAATAGGCCATTAGATCCCAGTAGCTGCTTTGTCCCTAATGCAACCGGGCGAATGAGAATGGCAAAGATTTGTGTATTATCTACTTAAGCAAGTGCTTGGCCTGGACACTATATCCTTTCATAAAAAAACAAATCTTGCCATCTATTAAAACATTTGCTTGTTACGGTATTCATTTAGACTCTCCCATGTTTCTGAGTAAGATATAATTGGGATTTTCTGACTGAGAAAGTGGGATAAAATGTCGCTGAATACTCAGGAGAAAAAAAAATTCAACTATAGTCAGGGTTAAGAAGTGACTTTTTAGATCTTGTTTTGCAAAGACAGTTGAGAGTTTTCCCAGAACATTACAAAATCCGGATTAGAGATCATATGTAATTCTTTCCACATTTTCTTTTGCATACCACTTTATATTTGAACTTAAAGTTACTTGATTTTTCATTGATTTTAATGTTGAATTATTAAGAATTTAGAAGCTTCTCAAATAACCAGTGAGAAGGTCCACCTTCTATAAACATCAAATAAAATATCTATCCTATGCTGACATGGTCCAATCTTTTAAATGTTCATAATATATATACTATAGCTCTCTATTTCTTCTTTTTATCTATGTACCATATCAAATCAATTTTAATTCATCATGACTTCATGGACAAATGCTCACCATCTTGGCCTATCTCTAGTAGTAACTTCCTATAACGTTACCCCATACCTTCTTAATCCCATTTATCTACTTTATTTGTTGTTTTCTCCATCTTGTTCTTACCTTAAGACTGCCAAGAATAATCTGACCGGCTCAAGGTTGACTCAGCCTTCCATCTTTCCGAAGTTGGTAAAATGAGGACCCAGATTGTTGGGAGCAATATGCTGATTCTGTAAAACACTTAGAGAGGGCTGTAAAGCACTGTGAAGCGGTATATTAGTCTAAGTCTGGTTTTTCATGGGTTTGAGCATTGGGAAATGATGGAATTAGCCATCTTGCTTGCAACTGCAGCAGAGACTTTTAAAGAACACTAAGTTTGCAAACCTCACTTTCTAATCGTTTTCAAAAATTGCTCATTACCTATTTATAACCTATTAGAGATCTTTATATCAACAAGTTTGAAACACCAGATGAGTCTGCCTTCATTTCTGAATGAAATAAAATTTTAATCATAAACTTGAGAATTTAAAGAATCCAAATAAGATTATGATAAATGAACTAAGAAATAAAATTGGAATATTGTAACTTTTACAATAAAACTTTTGGAATTAATTATAAAAAAACAAACAGCTTCTTGTGTGAAATAGATTCTGTTTTGGTTTTTACAAGACAAAAGAAAGATATGCAATTTCATGGTTTCAAAACATGGGCACTAGCAGGAACTAAAGTTTTTAGGTAGAGGCAATATATAGAAACCTGTAAAATGTTGCAAAACATTCTAAAAATGAAAATACTAAGTGAAACCTTTGAAAAATTGAATCAGAAAATAGTAGCCACAGTTTCAATAGTGTCAGTAATAATGTCAGTCTCTATGGACAGGCTAAGGATATGGGCTGAAGAAATAAATGTTTGTAACTTTAGAGGAGGTCAACATTAAATGTATTTATACATGTCGTGATGATAGTTGGAAGTCACTTCTTTATTTCGTTTCTCTTTATTCTTTCTTTTCTCCGCTCCTTTTTTTCTTGAGCCGTGATGGCACAGTGTTTAGAATGTAGTATTACAGGGTAATTCTGCTGACTGCCAGCAGTTTGATTCTGACTGGCTCACGGCTGACTCAGCCTTCCATCCTTGCAAGGTCAGTAATTGTTGGGGGCAATCTGTTGACTCTATAAACCACTTAGACAGGGGTGTAAAGCAGTATGAAGTACTTATATGTCTAATAAGTGCTATTGCTATTCTTGCACCTTTTATTCCTTTACCTTGAGGAAAATATCCTCTTTTCTTTTAGTTTAACTTGTGTTACAGTTTACTATTACAATCAAAATTCTTAATGATTTTTTTATTTTTTTAAATCCTTCTCTTCTAAGTCTTCTTTACTTTCAGCTAACAAAGAGGTGCCATCTGCATATCTAAATTGCTAGTGTTTCCAACTGCTGCTTCAATTTCAACTGTCATCTTGTCCAAACCTGCCATCCTTATATGTATGTATTATTTGACATAGGGACTATAGACATTCTTGTTTCTGTCTTTTATAAACCACTCTGTTTCTTCAAACTCTGTTCTTGCAGTAGTTTCTTGTTCATTATAAAAATTCCTCAGAATAATAATCAGATGTTTTGACACACCCATCAGCCGTAATTCGTTTCACTTTCTAGCATGATCACCAAGTTAAAGGCTTTATTGGAAGTGAAGCAAACACAGACTTCTTATACATATTCTCTTCATTACCTGTCTTACATTAACTATTTGATCTCATGTCTCTGTCTCTTCGGAAAAGTGTACTCTCTTAGCATTTTTTTCTTCATGGTTCTCTGGAGGCCCTCTGGAGGCCGGAAACAGGCCTGTTTCCGGCCTTTCTGAACTTCTGGTAGGCCTGTTTTTCGCCCTCCCCGAGCCTCCCCGCGCGCCCTGCACTTACCTGCATCCAAATGGGCCACGTGGGGACTCCTGGGAGGAGCAGGGTGGGGTGGGCATGGCCAGCCAGGAGTGGGATTTGGGGGTTCTCCGAAATGCACCGAATCTTAGTTAGAGGTTCTCCCAAATCCCTGCGAACCCCCATTAGCTAAGGTGACCAGACGTCCCGATTTTGGCGGGACAGACCCGCTTTTTCATGATTTGTCCCACATCCCGCCCGTCCTCTAAAAAGTCCCGATTTTTTGAAAGAATGCACGACTAGGGCATTCTTTAAAAAAATCGGCCTGAAAGGGCGGCGTGCGAGATTGGGGGGAGGAGTTAAACTTTCGGCGGGCATGGCTTTGCAAGGGCTCTTCGCAGTCTACAAGCCGCCGGTATGCACTGGAGGGCGGTGAAGAGGCGCCTGATGCAGCCCCGCCCCCTAGAAACGGCTGGCGTCGCGGTGGGTGGGGCGGCCCGAGCGAAGGAATCGCATCCAAGATGGCCCTCGGGCCGGCGCTGGCTCAGCCGGCCGGGGCCGCCGCCGCAGCCTTCCCGCCGCCGGGGCAGCCAGGACTGGGGGTCCAGCCGCAGGGGCAGCAGCAGCAGCAGCAGCAGCAGCAGGCCTCTCAGCTCGGGCCGGCCGTGGGCGGCGTTGGCAGCGGGCGGGCGTCCCGCGTTGACTCCGGCGGTGGCAGCTGGAAGCTGGCGGAAGAGCCGGTGTGAAATTCAGAGCCGGCTCTTCCGCCAGCTTCCAGCCGCCGCCGCCGGAGTCAACGCGGGACGCCCGCCCGCCGCCAACGCCGCCCACGGCCGGCCCGAGCTGAGAGGCCTGCTGCTGCTGCTGCTGCTGCTGTTGCTGCCCCTGCGGCTGGGCCCCCAGTCCCGGCTGCCCCGGCGGCGGGAAGGCTGCGGCGGTGGCCCCGGCCGGCTGAGCCAGCGCCGGCCCGAGCTGAGAAGCCTGCTGCTGCTGCTGCTGCTGCTGCCCCTGCGGCTGGGCCCAACCTGGCCGTCCTCGAGTGCCTGCAGGACGTGTGCAAGGTCAGCGGGCGGCGCGGGACCCCCGGGCGGGCGGGGGGGAGCCAAGAGATGCTGGGGGCTGCTCCCCTTCCCAAGCCAGCCCAAGCCACTGCCGGGAGCTGCCAGCTCCCGAAGGGGAAGCGGGAGGCGAGGAAAGGCCTCCCACCTCCCCCCCCCACCTGGACGCCGACATTAGCCGTCTTTTGCCCTCTGCGCATGCGCAGCGTTCTGCGCATGCGCAGAGGGCAAAACTCAAATTGCAGCGTCCAGGCGGCCCTGCCCCCCGTCGGTGTCCCGCCTAAAAAAAAAAATCTGGTCACTTTACCATTAGCCCACCCCTGTGTAAATGTATACATGCTTACAAGTATATTGGATGATTTCACACAAGCTTAACCTTACACTTTTAATTCTTAAAATACAAATTTCTTTGTTTACATAAGATGTTTTGCCCAAGCAAATAAACAATCTTTAATCCGGTGGCCAAGCTAATTTAGCATGCCAAATCAATGCCTGTGTTCCCAGAACATACATAATCATACATTAAGGAAGTCTACCTAACGCCATTCTGTGAATCCTACTAACAGGTGATTTTGCATAGAAAATTGTTAGCATTAACAGTCAAAAGGCATAATGCAGCTATCGTAACTCAGAAAATGATGGAAGAATAATTGGAAAATATACTATAAAACGGTGAAAGAGAAGTTGTCTAGACTGTCTGTAAAATTAAGTTAATGAGAGGAGAGGTATTTCATCAGAAAGCCACATCTGAAAACACTCGCTATGTTATTCAATATATGACTGCAATGATTGGGCTTATTATGCAACCTGACCCCTTAAGTTAAATAGTTTGATTACTAATATAGCACATATTGATGTATCTTCCACCAAGTACTGTGGGGATCTCAAGCAATTATCCAATTAATCTAAGATATACGCATATTTTGAGAAAGAAAAACACCATCTTCTTTTCCAGGAACAACCAAATGTAACTATTTTTGGAACAAATACTGTATGCCAGAAAAAAAAATGAAAAACTCCAATCCCAGGAATATATTGTGGTAATTCATTTGTGTTGATGCTTAAAAAGCATTATATATATAATGGAATATGCCATAAAAAAACCCTCTATTTTGATTCAATGAAAGCCTTGTCACCCATTCATCAAATAATAAAGCACATTTGATACAGAATGTCTGTTCCTCCAAATATTGCTGGCGGGCTCTTTAAGTCACTTCTTCTAAGGACATTTTCAAGTAGGGGAAAGATTCATCAATAGTAAATATCCTAGCTAGTGCATGAAGCAATCTGGGCTAAATTTGTACCATATGGAGATATAAATATGTAAGATACTTGATTAGATTATCTGATTGCATAAAAGTCATACAAACTATTTCTGGCTTAGTAATATTGGTTTGCTTTTGTGCCTCATGAAAACAACCTAAATGAAGGGAGACAATGTGAATTAAGGTTTGGAAATCCTGATGAATAGATGGTGCCTCTCTTGGATTTAAAGGTTATGTGTGATCTAATAAAAGTCTTGCCAGATAAGATTGCTCATATTTTAAGCCCCAATCAACAAAAGGAATCCTAATTGGAATGCATAGACTGATTCCTTGTCTTATCTCCAGCCACAAAGATTCTGGATACCTTCGTTGTATTTTGTTTCCTATGAAAAACCACTATATTGCCACAAGTATTTTCTTTTTTCAAAGGAATCAAGTTCTATAGAAGTTCAAAACTTATTTGGAAACATCACTGAACCACCATTGCTATTAACCCTATGATATGTCTTTCTATGCAAGGCAGGGAAAAAAAGACAGTCCACTGAGACTGTCTCAGTTTACAACAGTGGTCCCCTGTCTTTCAAGGAATAGTGGGAGTCTTTAGAGTTTTAAGAGCACTTCCATGGAAAAAAAATAATGTGGGGTGGGATCTGCATTTTGACAAAATGGCTATCATTAATTACACTCCACATCCCAAGTCCTGTACCAGAAGGCTCCCTCCCATCCACACTGATACTCATGAGAGCTATGGTATGGATCCTAGGTTTAGTAGATACATATGAAGTAGGAGAAAACAGTTTGTGTGCAGGAATGTACAAAGTGTTAGGCAACCAAAGCTCTAATCATTATTCAGCATCAATCCAAAGAGTTTCGTTTTTTTCCCCAAATAATTGTATTATAGGAGCCATGGTAATGCAGTGGTTAGAATGCAGTATTGCAGGTTAACTCAATGCTCACTGCCAGGTGTTCAGTTCTGACTGGCTCAAGGTTAGCTCAGGCTTCCATCCTTCTGAAGTTGATAAAATGAGGACCCAGATTGTTGGGGGCATTATGCTGACCCTATAAACCGCTTAGAGAGGGCTGGAAAGCACTGTGAAGCGGTATATAAGTCTAAGTCCTATTGCTATTGCTATAGGGTGGAACCATAAAAAATATTAGAATCTAACAGAGAAAGAGAAGAAAAAGAATTGCAAAAAATAAATGTATAAAAAGATACACACACACAATATTAAGAAAATGATTTCCCACTCTCTTGTAACAAGTATAAACAATTCCCTAATCTCTTCATCTCCTCTTAGCAATAGAATAGAATAGAATAGAATAGAATAGAATAGAATAGAATAGAATAGAATAGAATAGAATAGAATAGAATAGAATAGAATAGCAGAGTTGGAAGTGACCTTGGAAGTCTTCTAGTCCAACGCCGTTTAGGCAGGAAACCCTACACCACTTCAGACAAACGGTTATCTAATCTCTTCTTTAAAACTTCCAGTGTTGGAGCATTCACAATATAAAACTCATCATCCCAAATGCCAATCCAAGGAGTTTGGAGATAAATAAACTCCACCACCCTTCCTCTGCCATCCCTTGTTATTCCTTTATCTTCTCTCCCTTTAGTTACTAGCAGTTATAAAACATTGCCTACTGGAACTAGTTGACTTGATGAGTGGGCTGCCATAGAAATAGAAGGAATATATTAAAAATAAATGTTTCCTTTCTACATTTCAGGTCCTCGAATGGTAGATCCATGCCAGTATTGTTTCCTGTCTATTCCAAGAATCAAACTAACAGGCAAGCTTATGAATTAATCAGTCTTTTTTTTTAGTTCTTTTCAATGACTGTTCTTTTGATTTGGCATCATAGGTGGGAAAGAGGAAGCATGGAGCTTATAAAAGCTCATGCTAATCTTATTACTTATTGAAACAGACTTTAGCTTTTATTTATAATCAGTCAACAGTTTGGTCATTTTAAAGCTATTGCACAATACATGATTAACCAGGTCATTGGGGCTGCTATATAACTCTGTCTTCTGTTCTACAACTGTAGAAAAGGTATTTTCAATGCATGATCAAAATATATTGTGGTGCATAAGCTTTTAAATTCTGGGTTATCTTACATGATTAAGTGGGATCTGATCCCTGCTGTTTTACTGAATTATGCTTTCTTACATTACATTACATTATGCTTTCTTAATGTACCAAGTCTTGAATATGTAGCAGAGTCAATTTCTTCAAGGTGCAGGAAAAGTTCTCCACACAGTATTGTTTTCTGACCCTTTTTTCAATGCTTCCAGGTAGAGAACTTCAGGGAAGGATAATTATCCTCTAGAGGTCGATCCCAACCCTGTGACCTCACATCTTTGGAAATAACATTGCCTCTTCAAGATATAGATCATTTCTGCATGAAAGTCATCCAGCAATCTCTGCAGCAATAAAAACCATTGATGAAGATAGGATGTTGCATTGAAGACAATTAGAAATCATTAGTGCAGAAATGATCTTGTAAACAATCTTCCAAAGTACAATATTTATGTATGTTAATGAGTGAATAGGATGCAATGTTTCATTCACATTTATAATGGAAATTTGTTTTTATTTAGCACCGTATGTCTACCTAGCCATTGTAATAGTGGCCAGGTCTATGATTAGCACACTGTGTGAACCCATCCAATTGGGATACAGTCAATACATACTTTTAAACAAGCCATGGCTTAGTTCAGTATGTGACTCTATTTTATATGAGTGCAGTATGTGTTGTGTGTATATGTGCAGATATATGAAAATATGTGGGCTGCATGGCTACTGAGATGTATATATACTAATTGCTAGCATTCTCTTGACCCTTGCCCATAATCAATTCAACACCCAGGCCTAAAGAATGACTCAAACTTGGTATAGTCCATCATGAATCATGATGTACCACCATTCTACCCACTCTTCTTGTCCTGTTATTCTCACTTCTATCTTAGAATAGAACATTAAACTGCATACAAACACAACAAATAAAGTGGTTTGCCCATCAAATAAAGTGGAGTGCCTGGAGATTCCATATAAGGAAAACATAAAAAGAGGAGAAGGTCAAAGAGAACAAGGCAGACCCAGAAGAAGATGGAAAGACATTAAAGACACACTACAACAGCATCAAATAACAACAGTCGAGGCCGCGAGAAGTGCACGAGCCAAAACTTTGTATCTACCTTGACACCTGAAATAGTAAAAGAGGAAGTAAAGAAGAAGTAAAGAAGAAGAAGAGAAGATCTATGGATCTGGATTGTTTTATCCAAAATTGTTTCATCTATATAGACCAGGGGTGGGTTCCACTTACCTTCACCACCGGTTCGCATTGTGATGTTTTGCGCGCATGCGCGAGCGTAGCAAGTGCACACACACGCGTCCCCTCGTGCTATTCTGCTTCCGTGCATGCTCAGTAGCTATGATCAGCCCAAAACACAGCTGAGGAGCTGATTAGCTGTGCTTCTGCCGAAGGAATGAAGGTAAGTATAAACCCGAGGGGGGGCAGGGGGGGGCCTTTTTCAAGCAGCAGCAGAGGAAAAAAGTTCAAAGCAGTAAAAAAATTCGGGGGAAAAATCCAAAAAAAAGATGGCGGTGCCCACAGACCGGTACCAACTCAACCAGATCCGTGATGCCATCGTGATGTCACCAGCGGGTCGCTACCGGTTCAGGCAATCCGGTCCAAACCGGGAGGAACCCACCCCTGATATAGACCAGACAGAAAGATTCTACACCATCAGATGTGCATATCTTTTCCTTGAGCATTTTTTCTTCTTACATGGGCCACAAAGGTAAATATTCAACTTAACAATATCTTATTTATTGGAACTAGGTTGATGTGGCTCTACATACATTGCTAACATACATAGCAATGTTCTTATAAGTGATTACAGTACAAATACTAACTTAGCTACAACAACACAGCAATAGGAAATAATAAAGGCAGGACTGGACAGGTCTGGGCTGCAAAATCCTGGACAACCATCTGAATGTCTGCACTCTGATTTGGCAATTCTAACAGAGAGGCCACCAAGCTTTGCAGGTGGTTGATGTCACCACCTGGTTTTCTGCAGGTGCCCTCCCAAACATGTCCTCCCAAACCTGTGATATCTTCCAAATGTGTTACAGTCTGATTTATGTGAAAATAAGAACCATTTCACCCCAATGGGGATTGGCCCACCCCGCTAACACTGGCAAAAGGAGCATGCTGTAGACTCTGTCAGTCAAGCAATTTCAGCTGGCGAGGTCCAGAAGAAAAGCCTGGCTCCTACCCTCTGGAACATCATGCTCCTCAAAGTCAGATCCACTCCTACCCTCTTGGCCTTCCATAGAGACCTTAAAAACCTTCCTCTGCTGATTGGCTTGCAGTCCTGGTGGATGTGATCCCTACTGGAGGTGATTAGTGTATTAAGAGAAGATTCCACCTCCACCCATTGCATATTGATTCTTTCTTTAGCTATTAATGCTAATATTTATATGCTGCCCATCTCTTCATTAAGCAACTCTGGGCAGCTTTCAACAAGATAAAAACCATACTATAAAACATTAAAATAATAATGTTTTATAGTATGGTTTTTATCTTGTTGAAAGCTGCCCAGAGTCGCTTAATGAAGAGATGGGCAGCATATAAATTTAATAAATAAAAATTAAAAATATTGGTGAGTAAAAAGATCGGGGTGAAGAAATGATATGGGTGGGAGGGACCAAAATATGGTCAACCTTTCCCCCCCCCCTCATTTGTCCTCTGGAATGAAAGCTGGAAGGAGGAAGGAGAAGCATGGCAAGCAAAAGTGTTTCAAGCCAAACCTGAAGTATACCAAAATAGGGAGATGGTCAGGAGTCCAGTTTGCTCTATCCTCCAGCCAATTTCACTTGTCATTAAGCAAGCATTGGAACCATTTGCAGCAGCAGCAGGCCTGGGATATTTCTGACAGAATCAGGCTTCCATGACTGGCCCATAGTCATTCTGTGAGCTGCATGACGGAACAAGGATGAGAACTAAGTTCTCCCATCACATCAGAGGCCCCTTCTCCGACTCAACCTGGCTTGGGCTGCACAAGTTAGAGATAGTGAGGGTTGGAGTCTGACACAGGGAGAGACAGAGACTGGAGAAGGTTAAGTTAGGCAGCTACTTTAGTCATAGCTACATATTTTTATAACTGTCTATGGAGATTCTCAGTCATCCAGGTCATGGTTGTCCCAAAGATGCTTTTTCAAGAGGCAACTGGACTTTCTTGTTTTTCTTTGAAGACATTTTGCTTCCCATCTAAGAAGCTTCTTCAGCTCTGACTGGATGGTGGGGAATGGAAGAATTTATATCTATTGCAGACAGCTGGTCATTTGCATTCTTTTAGAGAGTCATTAAGGCTATTTGGAGGTTTATCTGTGTCCTCAGGGTCACCTGAGTAGTGCAAATGGATGTGGAGCCTTCTTGGAACTGTTGAAAGGACTGTGTTGTAGACTGGAGATAGATGATGTCATATCCCTCCCCCTCTGTTGAGTGAGGGCTGTTCAATTTTGACATAGATGGCCTCTTTGACCCCTCTATCAAACCAGCAGTCCTCTCTGTCCAAAATGTGGACTTTGCTGTCTTCAAAAGAGTCTTTTAAATGCAGATGGACTGCTGAATCTTGTCCTGATGGGTTTGTTCTCCTATGTTGTGCCATGTGTTTAGTTTTATAACAATAATACTTATTATGGTCTCCTGCTTGAGTAGGGGGTTGGAGTAGAAGACCTCCAAAGTCCCTTCCAATTCTGTTATTCTGTTATATCCCGGGTGTCAAACTCGCAGTGTCACGTTGCCATCACTTGACGTTTCGTGACGTTTTTCCCATTTGTGGAGCTGGGGTGGGCGTGGCCTGTGTGTGACACATCTGGCCTGCGGGCCGACAGTTTGACAACTCTGTGTTATATTCTGTTATGTTAATGATCAACAAGAAAGTATGGCAAAATGAAAGAGAGAAAAAACCCACTTCCCACCAATGATAAAACGAGAGGGTTTGCTTTTAATATTGTGCCTTATTCACCCTGCAAAAAGGCAAGGGCTGGAGGCATATCTGCCACAGGAACCAGATGACAGTAATTAAATGTTTTTCTACTTCACATCTAGAAATAACTCCCTTCCCAGTTTCCCTTGGCTGATGAGGAAGAAGAATACAATAAGCATGCATGAGGGGGGAAAATTCACTAGGATCAAGAAAGAATAAATTGCTGCAGAGCTGAACTGTGTGTCGTTGTTTTTTGAAACAGCATCTGCGTGGGCTGATGAAGCTAAGGCCCAGGTCCTGAAAAAGCTCACCACAGTAAAATATGCAGGCTGGCACTGCCTGAATCACTGGGAAGAAGTTCATTTGACGTAACATCTGTGGGTCGATCAATGGAAAGCCACCTACCTGAGGCTCCACAGCCCTAGGGCCTAATTCCTTCTGAAGGAAAAGAAGCTTAACATGATGTGTTTCTTTTATGTTCCCTTCTTGGGGAAAAGGCCAGAGTGGTTCTTACCAAAAAAACACAAAAGCCAGGCCTACAGGACACCCTAAGCATTAGTATGGTTAGCTTTAGCACTGAGGTCCTAACCCAAACCATAGATTAAATTATAATTAAGGCAAGATCCCTTCACCACAATTTGTACCCAGGATTTGGTTAAGTGAACTCCCCTGTGTGTCCATGAGCCTCTATGTATCCTCCTAACCCAGATTACTTGGAGGAGGTGGATAACCTATATTTAACTCATCCTTCCAGCTAACAGTTATCTGTGTGGTTCTAACCCCAGTGAGGCTGCTGGTGGCTCTTTTTGTTCCCAAAATGCTTTAAAAAAAATTATAGATTTTAGACAGGAAGCTGAAAGTAGGCATTGTTTCCCATATTGTCTGCCTCACCCACAGCTACAGATAAACTTGCTTAGTAAGTTATATCAATAAGCTCAGAATATAGGCAATTCAATTTTAGTTCTTGATGAATTCCCAGAACACAGATGAGCAATCTGTGATCCTCAGGGCATTGTTGAATTCTCTTAGAGTAGGGGTGTCAAACTCGCATTGTCACGGCGGCATCACATGACGTATCGGGACTTTTTTCCCCTTCATTAAACCAGACGGGGGCAGGGCCAGCTCGCGATGCATCTGGCCCGCGAGTTTGACACCGCTGCCTTAGACCTAATTTAATTGACTTATTGATACAGATTGGGTCATATGCAACTCCAGCCCTGCTAAATAGGAGGACATCTCATTAGTTATGTATCTTCAAGGCAGTCACATTGTAATCTACAATAACTAAACTGCAGTCTGACCCCATTAGAAATCAAGCCTACAGTTTGCTCTTATAGCAAAGGAGAGGCCTGTTTTTCACAATTTTCTTCCTTCCTTCCTCCCCAGCCATTGGGCACAGAAGTAACAACACTCCTCAAACTAAGGAAAAGAATGAACTTCAATTTCCAAATCATTTTATTTGTTAAAGAATTTAGCAGTTGGGAATCAGAAATGAAAGGATGCACTTTAAAATCAAACAAAACAATGTTTACTAACTCAAACTGAACAGATTTAGATTTGGCGTAAACATACTTTAACCATAATCTGTCTAGAAAAATCTTTTAACCTGGGGATCATGGTAGTAGAGGGAAAACTAACACATCCTCTTTCTAAGAACAGCTAGAGAATACAACCCAATGGCACCAGGGGTGGGTTCCTCCCGGTTCGGACCAGATCGCGCGCGAAACATCGCGATGCAAACCAGTGGCAAAGGTAAGTGAAACCCACCCCTGACTGGCACACTGCTTACCCTTCCCATAAATATCTGCTTGGCCACTATGGGAACAAAATGGTAGGCCTTTGGTCTGGTTCAACTTGATTCATGGAATTCAGTCAATTCCAATCACAACTGCAAAAAGTAACTATGGTTATGGTCCCAAGCTATAACTAGGTAGCTCATCGGTAGATAATTATTTCTACATGAAAGAGCTAATGCCATCAAGTTAAAAGTTTATTTGCATCACGCTGACATCTACATGTAAAATCTCAGAGTGAGGAGAGATTACTTGGAGGAAGGTCCATTGAGAGTGACTATTGCTAACTACATAGACTTGCCTTATAAAATTTGTGGAGCTTTAACCAAAAATTCCAATCCAGAATATATACTGTAGCCTTGGAAAGGCCAGACACACTTAAAAGGTTTTCCTATTTAAACTGAAATAAAAGGAACCACACCATGACTGGAAATATCTAGCTACTGGTTGATTATTTTCTTCATTCTGTTGATCTGTAACAAAAAAAGGAGTAAAATATGAATAACTCATTACCATTATATATAGTTCATTACCAATAGCTCATTATCTAATTAGTTTGCTGGAGCAAGGAGGGTCCAGCTATTTCATCTGGCCTTCCTACCAATGGTAGTGCTCCTGCTCTGAACAGGTTTCTTGGGATGCATTTTCTCCCTGTTTGTTCTCCTGTCCTAGCAACCCATTACAGGTCAAACTCACCAGCTGCTAAAACATTATAGATCAATATTGTGGCCATACACATTTCATGAATGATTCAGAAGGGCTTCAGATCTCCTGCGAGTACAAGGCCAGCATCTCCCTGATATTCATCAAAGTCTTCCCCAACCCCCACCCCTTTCAGACTTCTGTATCTTTCTGGAAAAAAGAGGTTACTGCTTAAGGAATCTCTCCGTCCAAGTTGATGCGATTCTTAAAATATCCCCAATTTTTTTTTCAAGCTGTAATAGAAGCCTGAAAAAAAACCATGCATGCTTTAATGAATAGCAGAAGGGCACTAAGCTCCATCTATAAGCATGTGATTCAAAGCCACTTTTGTATATAGAGTCGCTTCAAAGCGAGAAGGGTGGCAAATAAATTTGATAGTAATTTGATATTATTTTCAAAGTGTGCTTCACACTTTGTTAACATAACAGTAATTCATAGCAAAGGAGGTGATGTAAAATCAACCTTGCGGTTAATTTATTAAGATGCATGAAAGGAAAAGTCAAACAATCTTTTTCCCCCCAGGATTCCAATAAAGAAAAGGCTGCTTTAAATGCAGCCTGTGGACTGAGAAGTGTGCTCTGGCCTCTGCTAACCATCTATTTCATGCATGTTGGAAGCTTCTTGGATTTTTAGTTGAGCAGTTCATCCCACAATATAAAGCACGGAGAAAGTTGCTGACACAAGGTAGCTGACTCTTCTTCCAGTTTATCCCTGCATTTAAATCTGGAAATCAAATATGTAAATTCCACAACCTTCCAGGATTGAAGGTGTGCATAAATGGATTGTAATCAGTGGTGGGATCCTGCTGGTTTAACAATCGGTTTGGTGATCTTGCGTTTTGCGCGTGCATGCGCAGAGTAACAAAAACTTACCTTCTGCGTTACTGCTGGGGAGAAACACAGCTGAGGCACGGCAATCCGCTCTTCCGCGCAAATCAGCTGAGAAGATATAGGTCAGTAAAGCGCGCAGGCAGGCAGGCCCACTTAATCATTGGAGCGAACCAGTTCTCTCCCAGCTGATCATTGGAGCATCTGGTTCGCCCGAACCGGTCCGAACCGGTAGAATCCCAATTTGTAATCCCATCGAGCTCAGATATGATGCTCCACTAAACAGCTCAGTTTTTCTGCCTGCTTTAACTTCAAATGGAGGGGCAAACCAGATTACCATAAAAACAAAAGGTGGACTGTGTTCAGTTTACAGTCCTGCAGATTGGGTAGATTTAGTCCACAGAAGAAGGAGGTGACAAGAAAGCTTTGAATTGAACCATCTGCAGAGAACAAATGCACATAAACAGCACATCTACTCTTTTAAATTTGAAATGGGTGGGTGCATTTTAAAAGCAAAATAGGCTAGCAGCCCCTGTTCCTGCTGCAGGTGGCGATTAAAGAAACATTTATTGCGATGTCTAACATCTGGAAAGACTCCCAGGGAACTGAGAGGGCCTCTTTAGTTCAATCTATAAAAAGCACTTGTAGCTGGCAGGCATTTAACTCTGAGAGGTACCTCTAGGGTTCCTATTATAAAAACTTGAGAAGGATGGATTGGTGTGACAGGTTAAGTGGCAGAGGTTAAGCAAATCTGGTTATGGATGGAAGATCCATTTGCTGTGGAAATTACACAAGTATCTTGCACTAATATGATTAATCAGATATCAGCAAGGGGTTTTATTTTTAACTGAGACCTTTTGGGGGGGGGAACCCTCTTTGATTAAAGGAGAATAATAATGATAATCTGTTTTAATTTATATGCTGCCCAGATTTCAATAACCTTGGTCAGTTTACAATTGTAAAAAAAATTAAGATCAAAATACAATAAAGTCCCACAAAAAAAAACAGCACAAAAGAACAATAGTACAGCATTATAGTATAAGGGTGAATTGACAAGGGAATAATAGTATAGAGTTAACAATAGTAGAAATAATATACTATTTTTCCTATGTCCCAATAATGTATTCTAGTCTTGAATTTCAATATTTCACATAGAATGATACCACAATGAGAGTTGAAAAATAAAGGTAAACTAATGTCTATTCATTCATTTAATTGTCCTTTCCATTCATGTTTTCTTTGTAATTTAATGAGCTACACTTAGTTTTCTGATCTTTGATTGCTTCTTCAAAGACTCCCCCTGCAGGCTTGGATATGAGAGCTGTCTTATAAAGAGCCATATATTCAGCAAGTTGCAGAATAATTGTATTCCTAATCTGCCCTGCAAAATTAAGCCCACAGTACTTCTCTCCATGCCAATGTTCTTAGTGTCTTTCCTCCAACATCTACAGATTGGAGCTAATAATAATAATATCCTATCTTACAAAACTGCAAGCATTTGTTTACTTATTTGCTAGATTTCTATCCCTCCTTGCCTTACTGAAATCTATGAAAGTCTATTGGACATTTAAAACTACTATATTACTTGTTTACTGAGATATCCTTAAAAGAGATACAGGTAGTCTTTGACTTACAACAGTTCATATAATGACTGTTCAAAGTTACAACGGCACTGGGAAAAAATGACCTTTTCACACTTACAACCATTGCCACATCCCCATGGTCATGTGATCAAAATTCAGATGCTTGGCAACTGGCTCATATTTATGACGGTTGCAGTGTCCTGGGGTCATGTGATCCCCTTTTGCAACCTCCTGACAAGCAAAGTAAGGGTGGGTTCCTGCCGGTACGTTCTTACCTGTTTTTCGCTGCAGAACTGAAGAAGGCGGTGGTGTTCGCAGCATGGGGCTTCCCCTGCCTGCTTTCCCCCGCCCGCCTGGATGCTGGCATTTGTGTTCTTTTGCCCTCTGCGCAAGCAGAACGCTTTGCGCATGCGCAGAGAGCAAAAGAACGCAAATGGCGGCGTCTAGGCGGGCAGGGGAAAGCGAGCGGGGGAAGCCCCGCGCCGCAAATGCCACCGCCTTCTTCGGTTCTGCGGCGAAAAACAGGTAAGAGCGTACCGGCAGGAACCCACCCCTGAAGCAAAGTCAATGGGGAAGCCAGATTCACTTAACAGCCATGTTACAAACTTAACAACCGCAGTGATTCACTTAACAACTGTGGCAAGAAAGGTCGCAAAATGCGGTAAAACTCACTTAACAAATGTCTCTCTTAGCAACATAAATTTTGGGCTCAATTGTGGTCATAAGTCGAGGACTAAGCATATTGTGTTCCAAAGTCCCACAATGATTATAATTTTTAAAAAAAGATAGAGGCTTTTCCTCTAATAATCAATGAGATTGTAAAATATGAATTAAAGAAGTATTGCCTTTTCTCGACATAACTGGCAAAACAAAGTTTTAAATAAAAGCAGATATATTTCTTAAGTAAACATATAAAAGGCAGATGCTTTATCCACTGCAGCCTTTCATCTCATTGAATCTTAAGATTTGTCAGTTCCTGAGGGGGCAGCCTGAGTATGTTCAAATCTTTTGGCCAAGCCTCTCCTCCATTGTTTGTTTCCTCCTTTATTATCTCTGAATGACTGTTGTCCCCAATCTATGCTGACATCCTCCCTGCTCCTGACAATTAAAGGTTTGATCATTCCTGCCATGATGCCCTCTTGGAAAGTTGTTGCACAGTCTGTGGTCAAAGTAAATTAAGGTGAGCCCGCCTGGATGAATTCCCAGGCAAGATAATTAGGAGTGGGCAGATGATGCCCCTCTGAGATCTGAGTCCGGAAGGAACAAAACCAGAAAAAGGAAATGATAGAAAGTGCAGGAAGCTGAAATGAGTTCATTTTCTGACAGGAACTCAATCATTTTAATATGCAGTTTGGAAAGTTCTCCTGTGGTGCTACTCCTGCTGATGGGAATATGGTTAACAAACAGTGCTCACATATTCCTTTTGATTTGTAAACACCTGATCTTTTCAACTAGAGGCACATGACTTGCTAAATTATTTTGGGGTTGGTTGCTTTGTACACCAGCCATTGGTGTTTATAAACCATGACTTATAGCTTACTATGATGGATGATTCCAGCTTATTGTAGTTCAATAAGCAAACCACATTTAATTAAACCAGGGCTTATTACAATGCATTTATAATTTCAATTATCTGGACCTTCAGGATAACTTCAGTGTGTGTGATGTTGGGAATGAGATTAAGAATATGATCTTTGATGACTCTTTAGCTGTCCCTGCATTTTAACATGTACGTCGCGATGCGACGGTGGCAAAGGTAAGTGGAACCCACCCCTGGATATCATCATCGATCATCATCATCATCATCCATATAAAAAACAGCTCCTTTGAGATAAAATCTACAACAGACCTGGCTGCAAGCTTTTTAAAAAAATCTGTTCTGCCCCAGCTACGAACCACAAAGAACACAGCACACACAAATTCTGTCCAAACCTTCATTTACTAAATTAAGGACTATTAATGAGCTTTCTTAGTAGTCGTCAAACACAAATACAGTTTAAAGCAGTCTTTTCTGAACATGGGTTGTTAATTCAGCTTCATTAACAGCCAGCATGAGTCCATGAAATAATAAATCAAGTCTGAGCAAATAGTCTCGGAGATAACACCAAGCTTACTGTGGTTGGCAAAATGCCCAGAAGCAATTTGCAGGAAGAATGCCAACAGAGAGAACAAGAGCCAAGCAGATGTTTCTGAATTCAAGACACGAAGGCATATGAACGCAATGCAAATTGCTGCCGTCGTCGTCATCCCTTAAATAGGCTAGGGGTCTGACCAATTAGCCCTAAGCCTTATTCCCAAGGAGATCTCCTCCTGAGGAACCATTCCTGCCTTTTGGCAGCTCTGCGTGCCCGTGCATTAAGAAGAGGCTCCTCCTCTTCTTCCTCATCACTGATGGGAGTTTCTGGAGGTTCTGAAGGCCCTGGCTGAATCTCTGCCTCTGGCACCGAGTCCTCTCCAGCCTCCTCACTGTCCAACTCGGGTGCCAGCTGCAAAGGCCACTGGAGCATCACCACATCAGCCTCTTCTCTGGTGGGATCTGCTACCAGTTGCATGGGCTGCTGACGGGCCACAATAACATCTCTCAAGGGGTTAGGACCACTTATCCTCATGAATTCAGTCCGAATGGATGAAGCCGGTTGCAAAGAATGGTGTGTTACTGTTACTAGGAAACACACCACTTGAATGAAGCATAATTTTAAATGAGGAAAAAGTTACAGGAATGAATTGGATATTACCCCATTCATAGCTGATTTCAGAAAACAGAATCTCCATGCTCCTCATAATCATATCTCAAGAGCATAATTTAAATGGAAATCCTAGCAGGGCTGAACTGGTTTGATCCAGTTTTCTGTAAAGGCAGTTTATCTGCGACTAAACAAACTTGCAGTCACAAATCCAGCAGCGGGCATGCTACGATAAGGATGATGCTAGGAATAGCTCCAAGCACTTGTCTGCTTTCAGGAGTCACATGACTGCCCTCCATTCTCCCATTCATTATATAGGAATCAATGAAATAATGAGTGCAATTCAAACCAGTGGAATCTCTTCCTTTCTCCTTTCAAAACAAATGAATGGAGAAAGCAGAAATATTCCCTCCCTGCCAACCTTACTCTATCTAAAGTGAAAATATTAAGATGGAAATTGTCATTACTATGTGGCAAACCATAGCTGAAAAGATGGCCAGTAGATAGATACCCCCCCCCCAAATCTCCCTAAGCAAATAAGGAATTTCATCTTTATGCCAGTTTATCATAATTGAGGTCTCACTTCTGCCGCAGCTTATTTATGATGCTTTTTCTCTGACAGAGAAAGAGCTTTCAGGTCATTAATAAAAAAACAAATCTTGGTCCTATGATTTATTGAAAGACAATCAAACAAATCCAAAGGTGCAATAAACTATGATGTTGCTTTTGCTAAAGAAGTGTACTTGGCCATGCAGCTTATTTTTCATTTCATATTTTCTAGCAACCCTTTATCACCACAAACAGACACATAGAGGCAGAACGAGGGGGTTAATTTTTATTATTTTGCTTCCATCAAAGCTTTATTTTAAAAAAATCCCCCTTTCTACCTCCATGCAATCCCACTAGGATGGGGTGAGAGCTCATATTAGTGCTAATACCATAGCATCAAAATATCTAGGTGACATTTCTTATCAGGATCTTGGGAAAGAGTCACTCATCCCTACATGAAGAAGAACCTGAAAATTATTACATGAAGGGAAGTGGAAGAACTTAGTTCCTTAAGACTTATTGGTCATCATGTGTCTTCAGCCCTTGATGGATTCTTCTTCATTTCTAAGCATATAAATTGTTCCTTATTGTCTGACTTTGTTTTTCCTGATCTGCTGTTTATTGACAGCTACAGTAATGTAAATTACTCTTCTCTCTCCCTCCCCTCCAAAACACTAAGTAGATAGGCCAAATCTTTTTCCAGCAGGTCAGTTGCCACTTCATAAAAATATTCTCACAGTGAGAAGAAACCAACGAGGATGAAGGATAGTAAATTTCTCCCTGATTCACCAGAATGGCATTTGGGATTAAGCTATTAGCTGTAATGAGAGCCTGTTTGGTGTAGTGGTTAAGGTTTGGTCTCAGGCTAGAAACCAGGAGACCCTGAGTTCTAGTCCTAACTTAGGCACAAACCAGATGGATGACTTTGGGCCAGTCACTTTCTTTCAGCCCTACAAATATCAAACTATTTCTGGGGGGGGGAAGGACTCGTCAAGGCAGTTTCCAAAAATTGAACGTGACTGGACAGATTTTTTTTAAAAGAATAGCTATAATGGTGGAGATACATTTGGGTATAAGGAACACAGACAGTTACAATGCATCATTTGCTTAATGGTTCTTGCTCAATGTATTAAGGATGTTTATGGCTTCATAAAGATGCTTCAAGAATTATAGAAAGTAGTTTAGAAATCCATAACACAAATAAAGGAGGAAAGTGAGTGGACTTGTGCTACTTTAAAAATGTTGTTGCTCCTTATTTCCAAATACTGGTATCTCGGAAGAAAGCAACCATTGGCCCATACAAAGCCTTTGTCAAAAGAAAATCGTCTAGAGCTGGTTAGCAAACACTGGGAAGTAGCATGCATGTCAGATTCCTTTCCTCTTGCAACACAATTGGATGCAAATGCCAGCAGCTGCAAATCTAAAATAGCTGCTACTGTTCTTTAACCTGACTGATTTATCTTGTGGCTTTTCTAAGACCTTTAATCTTCAGTAAATAATTTCTCACTTCCTTGTGGTCATCCTAATTCTATGCTTTCAGATAGAACTTCCTGTAAACATCACTGGTGGATCAGAAGCACAATGTACCCTACACTAAATGAGAGTTCCATGTTATGGGAGACATATTTTAGAAGATGTATTCAAGCTAGATCCTGGTGGCTAAAAAACAAAAGCAAATAACGAAAAGCAAGCCAAATTTTTTCTTTGTGTTGCCTCACAAGTCAGAAGGATTTTACATATTGTATGAAAATTAAGTGAATGCAAAAAATGTGGGGATTATTAATTTGCTAAGCGTGCCTGAAAAAAAATAAAATTGGGAAGTGCATTATAACTTAATGCCGGGTAGGAGGCATAGAGACCTGAGTTTTGCTCTTCAGAGGGTTATTCAAAAATGTGTGACCGCAAAACACACAAAAATAATCAGTTTGTTGATTTATAAAACACGTATAACACAAATAAACAGGTATGAATTATAAAATGTTTTATACAACTTACAGATTCCTCAGTGCAGGTAAGAGGATTTTACTGTAAGCATGATAATAAATGATTGAACAAATGAGCAGGTTGTAAGAGATGCGTGATGTCCCTTCATTGTTTATTGATGTTATGCCTAGAACATGCCCCATCATCCTCTTTTCCCCCTCATGACATTCATTCATTCATTCATTCATTCATTCATTCATTCATTCATTCATTCATTTATTTATCCAATTGATATGTCTGCCCATCTCAATAAGTGATTCTAGGTGGCAAAAAGAATTAAATTAAAATAAAGTCAGTTACAAAAGTTAAAATTCAAAGCAGCCAAGAAACAAATCCCAATCACTACCAGTAATCAAGAAGCAGGTCCCTGCACAGGTTTTAGGTGGTCCCAGGCCCAAGCACAAAACCAGGTCTTAAGGCCCTCACAAAAAACCAATAGTGTTGAGGCCATCCATATCTGGAAGGAGAATGTTCCACAAGGTGGACATGACAACAAAAAAGGCATCGCCTTCATCTCACTCCCAACCCACACCTGAGGCAGTTTAACGTTGTTCTCAGCTTTGTGTTACCCAATCAGCCATAACAGTTGAATCAGGCAGTGGACATACCCCTTTCTTCCATATCCTAGACCCGTGATGGCGAACCTATGGCATGCATGCCACAGGTGGCACGAGGAGCCATATCTGAGGGCACGTGAGGCGTTG
The DNA here is from genome assembly GCA_023053685.1 of Diadophis punctatus similis. Lineage (NCBI taxonomy): Eukaryota > Metazoa > Chordata > Lepidosauria > Squamata > Dipsadidae > Diadophis > Diadophis punctatus. The sequence goes on from JALIGW010000002.1 coordinate 193,192,800, forward strand.
CCTTATGTCAGTTCCAGCATGCATATGTGCACTGGCCAGCTGACTTTCGGCCTTCCAGAGGGTGGGGGGAGGCCGTTTTCACCCTCCCCAGGCTTCAGGAAAGCCTCCGGAGCCTGTGGATGACGAAAAACGGCCCAACGGGCCTACCGGAACTCTGTATGCTTCAGTGAGGTCTGCGCGCATGCGCGGGGGGGTTGTTCGTGTATGCGTGGCGGGAGGGCATTGCATTATGGGTGTGGGCACACATGCATGCGTGCCCTTTTGGCACCCGAGCAAAAAAAGGTCCGCCATCACTGTCCTAGACACTGATTCTGAAGTTGGAGACCTGAATCAGTCTTAACAGCAGCTGGCCAAAGGTGACATCAAGGGCTGCTACAAAGAATCAGGTTCCTTCTCTTCTGGTTCATATTACAACTCTCCTCATACTTCTCAGCTATTATCTGGAATTTGGGATCATTTTTAATGAGTTTAAAGCTCTTCTGGAACAGTGCTATACCCATGTCCCAAAAAATTCCTGACTATCAGCTAGATCAATACTTTTCCAGAACGATATTGTTAGCTGGTATCCTATTACCTATAAATAAGGACATCAGCATTTCTCAGCATGGTGCCTGTGGCAAGGTAGGATCCAGTGATGAAATCCAATTTTTTTTTACTACCGGTTCTGTGGGTGTGGCTTGGTGGGAGTGGTGTGGCTTGGTAGGTGTGGCTTGGTGGGCGTGGCAGGGGAAGGATACTGCAAAATCTCCATTCCCACCCCACTCCAGGGGAAGGATATTGCAAAATCTCCATTCCCACCCCACTCTGGTGCCAGCCAGAGGTGGTATTGGCCAGTTCTCCAAACTACTCAAAATTTCCGCTACTGGTTCTCCAGAACATGTCAGAACCTGCCGGATTTCACCCCTGGTAGGATCACAGCAGAAGCAGTAATATTTATGTGTGTGTATTTTTTTGCTAGCTCATGAACTGGGGAATAGCAGTTGAATTCAGCCATGAGAAAAAGCCCAATTCTTATCAGCTCTTTTGCACTGGATTTCTGACACTGAAAACTTGTCTTGAGTAACTGCTAAGTTTTTAAAGACAGAAGGAAAATCTGACGCAAGGATGCTGATCCAACAGTAATATTTCACTGGTATATTATTGGAGCTGATAAATATTTTGTGAAAATCGCTTCATTCAGATGGATTTGTGCTTTCAGCTAATGTACTGCCCACTTTATTCATCTAGAAAAAGAATAATGTGGCAATAGTAAAATAATCTGAAATAATCTGACACGTTTTTAATTTCCATTCTATCTGCTGAATTTCTGGAGATTCAAAATGATGATGATAGTTTTGTTTTTGGTGACAACATTGGGCAACCTTGTTTCTTGTATACCCTGGCACCCAGTGGAAGACTGGACTGGGGAGAGATCCAATGAAAATGCTAATTATCTTTTGTTAATATAATACATTTTTGATTTAAGGATAGTGGAGGAAAGGGTGTCTGTTAAAGCTGAATATCTGTTAAATTCAACTTACTTTTCCAGTTGCAAAACACATCCACATATAACATTTTTTTCCAAAACAGTACAGCTATGGTTGATTTAAAATTAATTTAACTGACTTTTTAAATATAAATAAGATAGAGAAGAATATTGCTGAGATTCTTCAAAAATTTCTGATTGTGTGAGATGAAATGAACAAGGCAGTGGTGGGTTCCTACTGGTGCGGTCGACTCTACCGCACCGGTAGCGGCTAGCAGATGGCGCTATTTGCGCGCAACAACTCCGGTGCTGTCTTCACCGGTCTGTCACGCGGCGCCATCTTTTTTGGGGAATTTTTGGGCTAATTTTGCTTTCTGTGCATGTGCGGAAGCAAAATCTCGTGAGGGGACGCGCGGGCGTGCAAGATTTTGGTGATTTTTTGCTTCCACGCATGCACGGAAGCAAAAAAAGCACCGAAATTGCATGCGCGTGCGCATCCCCTCGTGAGATTTTGCTTCCACACATGCGCAGAAAGCAAAATCATGTGAGGGGGTGCGCGCGCATAGCAAGCGAGCACACACCGAAACATGGCGATGCACACACAGCATACCGGTAGCGCAAAGAACAAGCAACCCGCCCCTGGAACAAGGCTATAACTTTCCTTCTGCACTCTGACTGTGAAGTCATATACACAGAAGTTGAGAATGCTCTCAGTGATAATACGTGGAGAAGATTTTAATTACTGTATCTTAAAACAGAAAGGGATCTTCTGAATCACATGTGCACTGTAGACTAAAGGCTGTATTTTAGACTCAAATAATGGGTAGTAAGCTGTTGCTGTCAATTCTGAAGACATCCTTAGAAAAGACAAAACTCTTCCGTGGAGTTTTAGAAGAAACATGTACACAAACATATGCACTCATGAATTTTAACTATTCTAAGTCTTTTAACTTTTCAAGTTCAGATTATTTGTTGCACTTTTTAAAGATAGCTAGCTAGAAACTATTATCGCATCTTGTGGGAATAAATGCTAAAATAAATAAATGCTAAAAGGAGATGTGTTAATGAGCTATCTCAATTAGGTTGACTTGACCTGGTCCAACTGACTGGCAGTTCCGTGTCATAATGAGAAGGGTCAGTAAAAATTTCAAAGCTGTGGCAAACTATTAGGCAATACATCATATGTTTAGGAAATCCTTCTTCTCTAAATCCCAAACATATTCTCTGTGTGTCATCAAACTGAGCCCACACAGCTATTGCTGTGGCAACGTTTAAGAGGAGAGTCACGAATAGCTGAAAATAGACAATCTCCCTCTCCCTCCGCCCTCATTCTTCTCTTACTTTGTTCCCCTCAGTCAGCCGTTTGAGGCAAGCAAAGTCAGGAGCACAGAAGTTTCAGAAATGCTCTTTATTATGGTAAGACCTGTCAGATCTTATACCAAATAAAGTCAAGGCATGATTATTTTGAGGTTTTTTTCATCATGCTTTCTTTTTTTCCAGGACTAAGCAATATTTTCTGAGACATTCTTCTCCCTTAGCAATTCATTCCTCCTTTCCCCATTCCCAGGACCAGGTTTAATTCCCTCATATTTCCCTCCTGCACACATCAGCTTTCACCACAGTAATTCGTAGGTGATACATTCTTCACACATCCATGTTGGACTGTGACCTTAGAATTCTTGACTTTGATAGGACGTGACTGGACTTCCATCTCTATGTCAGTTCATTACATAGACTTTAATCAGGACACACCACAAAGACCACAAAGCTCTTCCCGGACTTCCAGCAACTGTTGCAAAAAATGTACTGAAAAAAGAATTAAAAAGGGGGTCTTTGCTCTCTAAGGCCAGTGCCTGAAATATGAGAAAATCTAACTACTGTTAGATCAGCTCACGTTGGAGCAGAAGGAAGGAAAACTATATTCTAGACCAGGGGTGGCCAAACCATGGCGCATGCGCCAAACGTGGCGCATTGGATGATTGCAAGTAGTGCATTGCAATCATCCAAAGGACAGAAAAGGTGACGCTGTTTTACAACCGTGAAGAAAAATGTACAGAGAAATTTGGTCAGTGGATAACAATTATACAGGAAGAAGGGGATCGGACAATAAGAAGGTTTTAGCGAGCGAAAGTGATTCCGACCTTATTGTCCGATCCCCTTCTTCCTGCATAATTCTGGAGAGCGCACGCAGTTCAAAGTCAAACTCCGGCAGTGACGAAATGAGCAAAGTTGGCTCTTCTGTGACTTGTGGACTTCAACTCCCAGAATTCCTGAGCTAGCAGGGCAGAGGAGGAAGTAGTCAGTCACAAGCGCCGGCCCTGCCGCTCATCTGCTGTTATTTCAGAGCAAAGGAAGCATGGGGGGGGGGTAGAGGAGAAGAAGGAGGCGGAGGTGGAGGCAGCAATCCGAGGCTTCACCCCAAAGCTAAGCAATTGCCTGTTGCCCACACGCCCTGACTCCACAGCTCCATTGGGAAAGGGAGGACAGCAAGGCTCTGAGGAGGGGGGCCGCTGTCGCTGCCTCCGCTGCTGCTGCTGCTTCTCGGAATGCAGAAGCTGCGTGGAAGCTCCGCCCAGGGCGAGCCTTCTCATCGCCCCGTGCTTGCTTTTGTTCCTGCCGGCTGCTGGTGCTGGTGAGGTGCTTTGCCAGCCCTGGTTGTTGTGATTGTTACTCCTGCGGGGGGGGTTCTTATTTCCAGGGGGGAGGGGGGAAACGCCCTCTTTCCCTCCCTTCTGAAAGAGGCGCGGGGATGCCAGAAGTGGCAGCATCAGAACTTGGCATCTTGGAAGAGGGCTGGGCGAGGGAGAAAGGAGCCACGGTGGGGATTGCTTTGCAGAGAGGAAGGAAGGAAAGTTAGGAAGGAAAGTTAGGAAGGAAGGAAGAAAAGTTAGGAAGGAATGAAAAGAAAGAAAGAAAGAAAGAAAGAAAGAAAGAAAGAAAGAAAGAAAGAAAGAAAGAAAGAAAGAAAGAAAGAAAGAAAGAAAGAAGGAAGGAAGACAGAAAGAAAGAAAGAAAGAAAGAAAGAAAGAAAGAAAGAAAGAAAGAAAGAAAGAAAGAAAGAAAGAAAGAAAGAAAGAAAGAAGAAAGAAAAGTTAGGAAGGAAGGAAGACAAAGAAAGAAGGAAGGAAGGAAGGAGAAAAGACAAAGAAAGAGGGAGGAAGGAAGGAAGGAAGACAAGAAAGAAAGAAAGAGAAAAAAGAAAGAAAGAAGAAAGAAAAGTTAGGAAGGAAGGAAGACAAAGAAAGAAGGAAGGAAGGAGGAGGGAGGGAGGGAGAAAGAAAGAAAGAAAGAAAGAAGAAAGAGAGAGAAAGAAAGAAAGAAAGAGAAAGACAGACAGAAAGAAAGGTTAGGAAGGAAGGAAGAAAAGTAAGGAAGGAAGAAAAGTTAGGAAGGGAGGAAAAGAAAGAAAGAGAAAGACAGAAAGAAAGAAAGAAAGAAAGAAAGAAAGAAAGAAAGAAAGAAAGAAAGAAAGAAAGAAAGAAAGAAAGAAAGAAAGAAGAAAAGTTAGGAAGGAAGCAAGAAAAGTTAGGAAGGAAGGAAGACAAAGAAAGAAAGAAAGAAAGAAAGAAAGAAAGAAAGAAAGAAAGAAAGAAAGAAAGAAAGAAAGAAAGAAAGAAAGAAAGAAAGAAAGAAAGAAAGAAAGGTTAGGAAGGAAGAAAGAAAGGTTAGGAAGGAAGGAAGACAGAAAAGAAAGAAAGGAAGAAGGAAGAAAGGAAGAGAAAGAAAGAAAGAAAGAAAGAAAGAAAGAAAGAAAGAAAGAAAGAAAGAAAGAAAGAAGTTAGGAAGGAAGGAAGACAAAAAGGAAGGAAGGAAGGAGAAAAGACAAAGAAAGAAGGAAGGAAGGAAGACAGAAAGAAAGAAAAAAGGAAGGAAGGAAGGAAGACAAAGAAAGAAGGGAGGGAGGAAGGAAGGAAGGAAGGAGAAAAGATAAAGAAAGAAGGAAGGAAGGAAGGAGGAAGAGAGAGAGAGAGAGAGAAAGAGAAAGAAAGAAAGAAAGAAAGAAAGAAAGAAAGAAAGAAAGAAAGAAAGAAAGAAAGAAAGAAAGAAAGAAAGAAAGAAAGAAAGAAAGAAAGTTGTACGGCCGCCCTGAGTCCTGCGGGAGTGGGGCAGCATACAAAAACGACCAAAATAAATAAATAAATAATAAATGGCGGATCGGAACTCGTCTGCGAAAAAATTTGGCGGATGGTATGCTTAAGGTTGGCCACCACTGTTCTAGACATTCACTGCCTCATAATAACCAGCACTGAACCAAAAGCTCTTCTACTTCACTGGGCTATTTGTGGGGCAGTACCATCAGTCATGGTTGCCAAGGCTGAGCAGGTTATTGTGACCCTTCAGGCTGAAATTCCCACAAGTATATCATCTCTTCATTCAAAACAGAATGCAACAATAAATGGAATCGATAACCCTTTGTATATTTTAGTGAGGCTGACAGTTATTGGAGGAGGCAGAAGCTGCATTCCATCTAACAGTGGTCTCAGTTCACCTTAGTAAAAGTAAAAAGTAGCCAATTCTCCCTTTCATATCTTACGACCAGGGGTGGGTTCCTCCCGGTTCAGATCGGATTGCCCGAACTGGTAGCGACCCGCTGGTGATGTCACTGTCGGTGCCGTTCTGTGCGCGCCACCATCTTTTTTTTGGATTTTGTGCACATTTTCCCCCTTCCGTGGCTTGAAAAAGGGCCCGCCTGCCTGCCCGCGGGTGAATTCTGACCTTTATTTCTTTGCCCGAAGCACAGCTGATGAGCTCCTCAGCTGTGTTTTGGGCTCATTCCTGCTTCTGAGCATGCACAGAAGCCAAATCGCACGAGGGGACACATGCGTGCACGTTCATGGAACAAGCGCGCGAAACATCACGATGCAAACTGGTGGCGAAGGTAAGTGGAACCCACCCCTGCTTACGACTGTCCTGCTAGAGCTAGGAACTGCAGCTTGGCAGAACCTTATCACTTCAGGCAAAGGGTATACCACTTGCAGCTGTTATCAACCTAATTCCTGCCTCCTATCATTTTTTTAAAAAAAATACTTTGTGCATGAGGACAGGTATGTTTAAAAAAATATTGTCATCAGGGGTTTTTTTTAATCCCTTGAATCTCTACTGGGGATGGATGATATGTATGTATGTAGAGTTACCTACCCACTTCCAAAATAATCTTTTTGAAGGTCTCTGGTTGGGGAGTAAGGTAGACTACATGTATGAACTGCTGGCCAGCTGCTTCTAAAGCATCTTTAGAATATGCTCCCTGGGAGTTGAGGTCCACACATATTAAAGTTGCCAAGTTTGAAAAACTCGGCTCTAAAGTAAAATCCTGCTAAGTAATAGAAAAACCACCCAGATATCTTTGAAAGAATTATTGTAGATACGTTCACACCTTCAGAGATAGCAATCGGACTTCCGGTTTCTCCTTTGGCGGCATCGGAAGCCAGACCGCGAGCTCCACGGCCGGCTCTGAACAGTCCCATGCCCAAGGGTTCCGGATTGGGACGTAAGCCCCCCGGGAGAGGGGGCGAAGCAAAGGGGGATGCCAGGAAGGAAGAGGGGAACTGGAAAGCCCCTAGCCAATGACGTGGTGCAGAGGCAGCAAACATGGCTGCCACAAAGCCGAAGGAAGACCAGAACAGCAAGACTGAGAAGGAGGGAAAAGTGAGTGATTTGCGATCTGGGATTGTTGCCTTCTAAAAGAAAAAAAGTGACCCCCAAAAATATGAGGGGGAACGATTTGGAAGCTAAATGTTAGCGGCGGGACAAGCATACTAAAATCTTGAAGAAAACATTTTGAGAAGTAAGAGAAAAAAAAAGTTTGGTGGGCAGTTTTAAAGAAGATGTGGTTTTGGAAAGATACTTTGTTTTAAAGAAAAATATTGACATTTGAACTGGAAGTTGCCTTTACCTTATTAAAACTAAATTGATTATTAAATACTTACCTTCATATTGGACTTAATGGAATTGAAAGTGCAGAACAACAAAGAGGAATAATACTGATGTGAAGCACAAACGCCATCTTAAAGAAAGAAAGAAGGGTGCAGCACTTGGAATTTTTGTTTTACTGATTTAAAAAAAATGGAATAAACCAAAAGAAGGAAGAGAGGTGGTTAAACCCCCGATTTTTTTCCTTGGAATTTTGGTTGGATTGTAAAAATGATAACAAGGGGAAATAGAGACATGGATACATCAGGATATTAAAGACATTATAAATGAACAGCGTATGGGAATGAAAGAAATACTTGAAGATATGGACTGCATTGAACTAAAACTGGAGAATATAATACAAAGAATAACAAGTGCAGAACAGATAAATGAGGAACTTATTGAGGACACTGGAAGAGTGGAAAAAACAGAGGAACTGGAAAAAAAAACAAGAAAGAAAATACAATAAAGGGATGAGAGAAACACCGAGGGTGAAAAAGGGATTGGAACAGAAGGGGAAGATCATAGATGGCAGGGGAAAGAAAAGGGGAGAAGAGATGAAAGCAAAATAAAACAACAAAGGGAGGGAAGAGAGGAGAGAAAGATAGAGAGTTCCGCAAAAAAATGGAATTAAGAATAGAAATGAAAGAGTTGAAAGAAACTTGGGGGAGGCAACCCAAAAAGAGAAAGAAAAGAGGATTAAAAATATGGAACAGGGTAAAAGATAAGGGATAAAAAAAGAATAAGAATGTGTATGTTAAATTAGTATAATATAGCAATAGCAATAGCACTTAGACTTATATACCGCTTCATAGTGCTTTACAGCTCTCTCTAAGCGGTTTACAGAGTTCAGCATATTGCCCCCAACAATCTGGGTCCTCATTTTACCGACCTCAGAAGGATGGAAGGCTGAGTCAACCTTGAGCCTAGTGAGATTTGAACAGCTGAACTGCTGAACTAGCAATCAGCTGAAGGTCGCAATGCTGCTTTTAACCACTGCGCTATCTCAGTTATTATATAACTAAATAATTTTGAATAAATTGTTTTTTTGTGGTGATAAGAATAAAAAATAACAACACTTTTGAATATAAGATATGAATATAGAAGAGACATAATGTGGAAAAAAATAACCTGTATTAAACACATGTATAAACTATTATGTAGAAATGAAACTATAAAATAATATTAGAAAATATGAAAATTGAAAATTGGTAATTTTGAAATGTGATTTGTATGGGACATAAAAGATAAGAATTAATTTTGAACTGATAAAGTGATAGGTGATAAAGTGATAGAATTAATTGTTAAGAAGATAAAAATAGTTTGTGTTAAAGAGTAAGAATTATATATAGAAGTGAAGTAAAATATTTTAAAGTTAGAAATGTATGTATGTATATTAGAAATTTACAAAGTGGGAAAAGGCCACATCTTTGATTGTTAGAAAGGAAGGAGAAGAGTAAGAAAAAGGGAAAAGAAAAGAGAAATAAAATAGAAATAAAATAAGAGGGGGAAAAGACTAAAAAATAGATATTAAGATGAAAAGAAACATGAGATGATGCAAAAATGAAATGATAATGAATTGTAACTATTTTTAAAAATGTATATTGTAAAGACTATTGTATGGATGTATGAAACTCAGAAAGCAAATGCTCACGACATGAGATGTTGAAAGACCAAAAATAAATAAAACTTATTTGGAGAAAAAAAGAGAGATGGCAATCAATGGGGCAGGATTTTTGAGATAAGGAGACAGATGGACAACAAACTATTGGGTTGCCTATGAGAATATCCTGCAAAAAAAAAAGTCTGTGAACCAGCTGTCTGAGTCGTGCTACACAACTTGTTGAATTATAGAATTCTAGCAACAAAGCTGAATGATTCGTGAGCAGTACCCTTCAGTATTCCCATTTTGCAGAAATATTTCTTTTAGCTGTGATTGATTTTCATATTAATAAAAATATGCTTGACTCCCTCTGGTTGGAAGAAACCACAATTAATATCCCCACTGTAAACATTTTGAGACAGGTATGTCAACAGGTCCTGTGTTGCCATGGCAGTAAGTTCCTGATCATCTCCAAGGTTACATAACAGAAGCCTGAGACTAATTTCACTCTTCCTGCACGATGAATAATGTTGTTTTGTGTCTTTCCTTTCTGAGGTGTGCTTGTCATTTCAATGTTTTCGATTTTTCCTTCCTCTCTCTTTGAGTTGATGCAGCTATTTCTGTTAATTAGTTAACTCCCACAAATAACTGGTCTATTCACACTGGCAACATTACAGCAAAAAAACTAAAGTCATGCAAGGTTTCTTCTGACCATCAATAAACAGCAAAATTGAATGGAACAACAATCCTGGGTGAATTTGGTCTGCTGGCAAAACATCATTCAGGAATAAATCCATCTGCACCAGCTGTGTGATTCATTGCATTATATACTCACAAAAATTAAATGTAGGGTCAGATATAAATAAAGCAAGCTGCCCTAATAATCACTATGGGGTAAGATTCCCCACTAATGCATTTTAGCATCTTCTAGCTTTACCTATCCATCCCTGAGGCAACATAAAGCCTGACTTCATTACTGTTATTTGGCACAATGATAAATGGGTCATTTTCAAAAGATACCATGAGTCACTAGTGTAGTTCCTGCCTAAATCAGCTATATGCCTTTAGACTCCAGTGCTGTGGATGGAATCAAGTGCAGTAAAAGGATGTGGGATAAAGGAGCAATGTACCATTGTTTGAGCTGTATATTGTCACATCATATTCATTCACATCCTTGGGGGTATCCACAATGGAAGGATAGCAGATGTAATAACAACAAAGGAACAGAGAGGAGTTATGAACCCCCCCAAGAAAATTGTCTTACATTTTAGACCTGAGCAGGATTGAATAGAGAAGGATGTAGAGGTGGGGACCTGGACTAAAGGGAATGTGGGAGATTTTATTTTGGATTGGACCAGGCAAGGACCTGGTTTGGGTTGACAGTTCCATGTGAGAGTGGAAGTTGTAGTAGATTGGTCCACAAGCATACTGTAAGGATATGTGGGTAAGACCTTGGGAGAGATGCTGCCTAGGGAACAATCATCTTAGAATGGACATAGCCTACAGCTGGATAATGGACTAGGCAAGTTGTCTCAGAAGGGGCCCTCCCTAGTTTCTCAGACTGTAAAGGAGATTGGGGGGGGGGAGATTTGTACTTTCAGACTTGGAAATTAATATCAGTCATACCAGGTTGACCAGATGGAAAACACAATCAGAAGAGCTAATTCTACTCTCATGAATGAAGGCGAATTCTACTTTATTGTAAGGCTATATTAACAGAATCTTCCAAGTCTAAAAATATAAATATCCTTCCCATCTCCTTTGCAGCCCAAGAAACTAGGGAGGGCCCTAGTCTTGCTTTCCCCATGCCCCCATCAAGCTGCAGGATATTCCTGTCTTATTTGTCTGTTCTCTAGATAGCATCTCTTTTCTCCATCTCCCAAAGTCTTTCCCACATACTATTACACATAAGAACCTGAAGTGAGGAGAGTCTTTGCCTAATAGAATGTCAGGCACAAGTGACCAGACCCGCATGTGTAGAATTCAAGCTAACTACTTTATTGTATTCTGCCTATAATGCAGGAATCTCCTCAGACCACTTGCCTTCCTTTGGGAACAAATAGATAAGGTTCCATCGAGTTTGGGGGTTGGGTGTCTCTTTGGATCTCTTATGGCTGTGCAACAATTCAAGACTACCTACTTGATCCCTCCTCCCTGCCTGGCTGGGTGTTTCCCAACAGAATTGAGTCTAACAAAATCTGGAGGCAGAGATGGGAGGGGTAGTTAAGAATATGGAATGGCTACATGGTGACTTTGTTAAAGCAGCCATGGATAGACCATATGAAAGCAATGCATAAAGGGAGAACATAAGATTGAGGTATTATTCTCATCCCCTATCTGGTTGTATTATCTCCAAGTCATTGGAAAATTAAAATATAGGGAGGGTAGACTTGGAGAAGGATGTGTGTCATTGAAGCAAGAATTAGCAGAGAAAGATATGGTGAAAGATGGAAGGCAGGCCATCATCAAAAAAGAAAAATCAAAAAAATAATATTAATTCCCTTTTCTAGCCCCCGGTCTCCATTTGGGTACTAAGTAGCAGCGCTTCAGCTGGGCTCCAGTTAGTGTTGCTAAATTCCAGCTTTTTCTGCACAAAAAGATACCCATATCTACGATTGATCCTGGATAAAGGGGCAGACCTGACACGTATTACTGAAACCTGGATGGACAAAGGCGGGGTGCCTTTTCAGATTTTACCTCAGCTGTAATTCCAGCATAGAGGGGGAGAGTTGCTGATGATCATCCAGGAGACTCTACTGTACATCTCAAGACCCATGTAACTGACAAACCGCTGAAGCAAGAACAATACAGATTTCAGGGAGGTATATTTAACCTGTCTGAAATATAGACAGAATGTTGAAAATTGTGAGAATAAATTCCCAGCTTCAGCTATAGTCAATTAATTACAGTGGAGTCTTTATGAAACATTTTCCTCCCACGTCTCTCACATCTGGACTGTGTTGCCTCTTCTCACGTAAACCAAATTCCTTGGCCCCCATTTTCTTCCCACAGTCTCTTTCATGGCCAAAGGCAATGTTCCACAGATACCAAGGGAGAGGCCATACATCCACTTGGAGCTGTTGATAAATATGGCCCTGAATTAGCCTATTGGGATGGAGAGAACGGGAAGGGAAAATAACATGTAGCATGCTTGAGGAAGGACAAGACAGACCTTCAAAGTATTCAGATGCAGATGTCTCATGCTACCAATCTAACTTATCCACATATCTTTTACATGGGCTTGACAACATTCTCACAAATTTATATTGGTGCTAACACCGTAATCAGCTCTGTAAAACATTTCATTATTTTCTGTTACAATTTACATACCTTAAAATTGGGATTAGGGCTTCTTTTATTAAGTTAACTTGAATTAAATTAGGATTTCTTGCCACCTTTTGTTACAGGACAGTTTTCCCTTGTTCTTCAGGCTTCTTGGCCAACCCTCCATTTCAATAGGCTAATTTGGGCACATGCTTAATTTTCCTTTCCTTTGTTATGAGGTTTCTCAGTATGTAATGAAGTTAGGTCTATTTCTTTGTGCTTATTTGGTTTCTACACATAAAGAAGAGATGACTGTCACTTGGAAAAGGAATGAATACACTTTGAAGAGTTTATTTGCTTCATTTCTTACAGATTGTGAATTAACATTATTCGATGCAATGTCCTCCAAATCTGTCAGTCTGTATCACACATGATCTCCAGCCAGCACATCCAATCTTAAATTGATTTTGAATGATGGGAATTAGCAATCACAATAGCACTTAGACTTGTATACCGCTTCATAGTGCTTTACAGCCCTCTCTAAGCGGTTTACAGAGTTCAGCATATTGCCCCCAACAATCTGGGTCCTCATTTTACCGACCTCAGAAGGATGGAAGGCTGAGTCAACCTTGAGCCGGTAAGATTTGAACAGCTGAACTGCTGAACTAGCAGTCAACTGAAGTAGCCTGCAGTGCTGCACTTTAACCACTGCGCCACCTCTGGAATTGCCGTCCAAGCTACCTGGGCAGCATGGAGTTCGGGGGAAACAAATGCAGACCTACTGCTTAACACTCCTCTCTTAGTTGGTGTAATGATAGCAATGGACTTTTCATGTGAGCATTCTTAAGTGGGTTCTCTTCAGCCTTTGACCAACTAGAAAGAAATTGGCTTGAATATCACTCATTCCTCATTTATATGGCTAATCTTACTTCTGTCCACATTCTTATTTCCCTTGGATTTAGACAGCTTACTGAAAGAGGCTGAATCACACTCCATTGCTTTCCAGAGTTTACACAATGAGTCCAGTGTTGAGTGCTTGTTTTTTCTTTCACCAAAAACTTTTCTAGAAGGTCCAATTTGTTATCAAGAGCCCTAATGCAATTGCATGTTTATTTGCATCATAAATACTGTAATATTGATTGTAAATTAAGACTGATCTACTTGGAAGCCTGGTTAATGTGCTGGATCTGGGATAAATAGAAATTCCACAAATAATCCTATATTAAGGATAAATATTTTAAAAGCTGGGCTATTGTTATCTTTTTGCTATCAGCCCATGCAAAATCCTGGTACAGACCATGCATGTGCTTAAATTTTTTGAAATGCAATTATATTATCAGGGCTACATCAGAATGGTATGTGCCAGCAAACGATTTCTGCTTGATAATAGCAAACTGCCAGTCTGCCAGCTGTTTTTTATCCAACATTTTCATTGCTTCCATATTAAAAGGCACAAGTGCCATATTGATCCGTATTTTCCAGAAAGGAAGCCATACTTGTACTGCTTTCTCTCAAATCCAGATGCCTTATCCTGCCCCACTAAATTCACATTTCATATCTACAATGACAACAAAGGCAAATGAATGATATTGCTTCTTAAGTCTGCCAGGTTTGTTTTAATATCACCATTACTCATTGCTTTTCTGTTGTGGTACGATATCAAACCTCATATATCACTGGATTGTTTACACTACTACTTTTTTATAAGATGGAAAGATTTTGATGTCTGAGGCAAAGGAGAAAATAGAGCCACCTTCCCACTTCAGGATTGGGATTGGCTCATGATTCTAACATTCTGCCAACATTCAGAGAGTCAATCCAAGAGAGTGATGGCCAGTTTAAAAGGAGGGGAGGGGGAGGGGGAGGGGGGAAGGGGGAGGGGAGAGAGAGAGAGAGAGAGAGAGAGAGAGAGAGAGAGAGAGAGAGAGAGAGAGAGAGAGAGAGAGAGAGAGAGAGAGAGAGAGAATCTTCAATTTCTATTGTCAGAAAGGTAGTTTAGAACTACCCACAGCCAGGAGTTTGATCCTCACCGGCTCAAGGTTGACCCAGTTTTCCATCCTTCTGAGGTTGGTAAAATGAGGACCCAGATTGTTGGGAGCAATATGCTGACATTTGTAAACTACTCAGAGAGTGATGTAAAGCACTGTGGTTTAATTCCAGGCACAGAACTGCAGAGAACCTTTTTGTAAGCTTGGACACACATGAGGTTTATCCTTGAAAACCTGTACTGCAGAGCTTCAATCTGCACTTGGCACCTGCCCAAAAGAGATAATATGAATACTAGTGTTTAACACATTGTGAACTGCAGCACAAGCTCTTTAGATCCCATCAGCATAGAGCTGAAGCACTCAGGCATCCAAAGACACAGAAATTCAGGTCCATCCAGGCATTCAAGGTGAAACTGAAAGCTGCCTAAGCATCACTCGATGCTGTAAATTGAACTGTTGAAATCAGTCCCACTGTTAACAGAACATGCTGCTGTCTCAGATTTAGACACCACAGAGAAGTATGATCCAAATGTAAATGCTTAGGAGGAGGTTTCCGTGACTAATTTTTGGGCTGCCAAATTTCTGCAGTTAGTTACAGGCTTGCCTGGCCAAGTGCGTGAAAATTATAACATCCTGGAACATCTCTGAAATTCTGACACATCTGAAAGGGGCCCAGAACTAATTCATGAGGAAGAAATGGCTGTTGCAACAGAAACCATAAGGACTCTCCCTGAAATAGCCATGTTTTGTTGAAGCACCCATTTCTCCCCTTCCCTCCCCACACACAGTGGCCCACGTGATTCTCTCCCCAGAATGTTCCAGAAGTAAAGATGGTCACTGCTCACTTTTTAAGGGCATCTAAACTTCATATATATAAAAATCCTTTGAGTGTAACAATTGACAAAGGTGCTGTGCCCAATAACATTAAAAATATATTTACATTGCAACCTCATCATGAGGAGAGGGAGTCCAGATGTGTTTGCCCATGAAGATAATTTTCACATAACTGTATGGCTGAAGTTGGAATCCTTGTCCCTTAGACTGAGTTTTCTCTTTTGGTCTGAATTTTTGGACATGGACAAGGATTCCCTTGTATGAGAACCCAAGTGACACAACCCAAATCGTGTCTAGACTGCAACCTTTAATGTTCTTTTAATTAAGGACTAGCCTCTAATTTCACATTTTCCAAGATAATAATAATAATAATAATAATAATAATAATAATAATAATAATAATAATAATAATAATAATAATAATAATAATAATAATAATAATAATAATAATAATAATAATAATAATAATAGCCGCCCATTTGACAATAATTGTCAAATATGCCCACCCATCTAGACGAAGACAAATAGGAGAGGCAATTCTAAGGTGACCAGATTTTAACATTGGTAAGGAGGGACACCATTGACCGGGGGGGTGGGGGGGGGTTCCTGATTAAAAATTTGGTCTATATGGAGCAACAAAAAATTTCATAAAACACAAAAATAGTATTGTAATATATATATTTTTTAATTTCAACATAAGTACAATTTATAAATATAATACATTAAAAAATATGTATAGTATTATTTTATTATTTGGCATATTTCTCATTTGAGTGAATTTTTTTTAGTAAATTGCTGTCGTTTAAAATTTAAAATTCAAGAAAATTTATGTATTTATGAAATAAATAAATAAATAAATAAATAAATAGAATAGAATAGAATAGAATAGAATAGAATAGAATAGAATAGAATAGAATAGAATAGAATAGAATAGAATAGAATAGAATAGAATAGAATAGAATTCTTTATTGGCAAAGTCAGTGTGATTGGACACAAGGAAAGAATCACCCTGTGACATTCTTGGTTTTGAGCCTGACAAGACTTTTGATAACTAGAGTCAGGGGTGTCCAACCTTGGCAACTTTTAAGACCTGTGGACATCAACTCCAGAGGTGAATTTCAGAGAGGGAAGGCAGTTGCTTCTTCACAGTTGACCCCCTCCCCTTTCTGCACCAGCTCAGAGCTCCGGATGGTTTCCACCAAGGGATCTTATAAAAAGCACAGTGGCAGCTTTCCACTAATGGGGACAAGGGGGATCATGAACATGAACATTTCCAGGAAAGACTGCAGTGACAACAAGGCGAATGGCGGTGGTGCTCAGGCTCTTGACCTGCTTCTCCCCACTTCTCTCTGTCTCTATCTCTCGGAGGAAGGACACCAAAATTTAAAGGATGGTCCTTTTAAAGCAGGGGTCCCCAAACTTGGCAACTTTAAGACTTGTGGACTCCAACTCTCAGAATTCTCCAGCCAGCTATGCTATGCTGGCTGGAGAATTCTGGGAGTTGAAGTCCACAAGTCTTAAAGTTGCCAAGTTTGAAGACCTCTGTTTTAAAGGGACCATCCGGGCTTCCAGGAGCATCTCGTCTCCCAGGCAACGTGAGGGCGACTGGGCCACAACCGTGGCCTTTCGGGAGGGGGGGGGGCGACCAAAGCAGCAGCAGCAGCAGCGAGTAGCCTCCTTGCCAGGAGTAGATGGGGGGGAGGTTTGCGGCTTTCAGGGACAGCCATCCTCCCGGCACCCCCAAGGATTCATTGGTGGGCCCTTCCGCCTTCCCGCTCCCAAACAGGCCTCCTTCCCCACTCAGCGACCCCTCAATGGAAACGGAAAATTGGGGCGGTGGGGGGGCACAGGGACGCCTCCAATCCCTGCAGGGGGCCTGGAGGCGGCGGCACGGAAAGGGGCCCTAACCAAAGGAGGGCAGGGCAGGGGCACTATCGGAGCCCCGCACAGAGCAGGCGGAGAGACCGGCCGGGCGGCCCTTCCAGCCTTGCGGGCACACACAGTTTTTCGCCTCGGAAACGATCAGAGGTTAGGCGGGGAGCATTTAAAACTGAGTTAGCTGAGTTTTTGCGCAGAGGAGCGAAGGGAGTCCCTGGTTGGAGCCGGCGAGGCCCGAAGCCCTCGCGAGGGGAAGGCCAGGCCTGGGAAGGAAGGGAAGCCCCGCACCTACCTTCCCCTCGCGAGGGCTTCGGGCCTCGCCGGCACCAACCAGGGACTCCCTTCGCTCCTCTGCGCAAAAACTCAGTTAATGGTGGCGGCGGCGGCAGCAAGCAGTTTTAAACGCTCCCTGCCTAACCTCCTATCGTTTCCGAGGCGAAAAACAGTCCTTCGAAGCCGGCACTGATTGGTCAGAGCAGAGGCAGTCATAGAGTAGACTGTACTCTATGACTGCCTCTGCTCTGACCAATCAGCGCCGGCTCCGAAGGACTGTTTTTCGCCTCGGAAACGATCGGAGGCCGATTTTTGGAAGGAATGCCCTAGCTTGTCGGGCATTCTTTCCAAAAAGCGGGACTTTTTAAAACCGCCGCAGGATGCGGGACACATGCTTGAAAAGCGGGACTGTCCCGCCAAAAGCGGGACGTCTGGTCACCTTAAATTAAGCATGCTTGGGAGTCAAAAATGATGAATAATTTATAATTGGCCTTCTCAACCGAAATCAATATATAGAAGGAGAATCAACCAATATTTTCCATATATTCTCTTACTGCCAAAGTTATCCTTGTGAAAGAGGAGGAATAAATGTACCGTATCTACAGGCCATGTATACATGTAATATAGCTAGTAGGTCAAAGTGCATTTACCCAGAAGTAACTGCTACTAAAATGCAGAAATATGTCTTAAGCTCACAATGCTAGTGGCATGAGTGCAACAAGGCTATAAAGGCATGACCCTTTGTCTCCCAAGACTCTGCTCTCATCAACAAAGCTGTTTTTCCTGCCTTTTTAATCATCAAATGCTCCCTGATTGAAGGCCCTTCTTTGAGGCCCCAGACAAATGGTGGTTTGTTGACCTCAGTGAAATCTGGAAGGAATTCATTGCAAAAGAATGTAGTGGCATCAAAGGGGATTCAGCCTTGCAGACTGGAATCTTTGTTTGCCAAGACTTCTAAGAACAATTATTTAATTAGTCTCCTTCCAGCCCTTTACTGACCCCACAAGCAGCTGCAGTGGGGATCCCAAAGAATCCCAAAGGAGAACCTTAGACCACAGAGGAAATGTCCAGAAAAGACTCAATAGAAAAATCCTAGATTACTAGGCTTAGCTACCACCCACAGACCTCAGTTCATGATTCACTATTATATATGCCCCAGAACTGAATTCCTTGAGGAGGAAAGAAAGAAAATAGAAAAGCACAAGGACAGAAAGAACCCACTTAAACTTATTAGTGGTCTCTTTTTATTTTTGCCTCAATACATGGTAATGTAAGAACTGGTGTAGTGTTGTACTCAAGCATTGGAGCCAATTTGAATTAAGAAGTCTAAAGTTCAAAAGTTGCTTCAGCCATAGAATAAGTCAGTTTGGGAAATGTCACACTAAGCCTGGCGTTTTTTAATCATGATTAGTTGAACACATTCACTGGATGGTACTAAACCACAATGGCTTCATACATCATTCTAAGTTGCAAACAAATCAAATTATGGGTCAGGTCAGTTCAATGTGTGAACCTGCTGAATTTTTATATTGCAAGCGCACTGTGTTCATAAAGGAGAGATCAGCCAGTGGTGGGGAAAAGAATGTAGAGACTGTATTATACCACTTTAAACAGAGGTTTAAAAGTGCAACTCTTGGGTTTGATTGTACTTTTATACTTCCTGAATATATTCTTTTCTTTTTATGCATATGTTTGCAAGTTGTTTTTTAAAATCTACTCAAAATGTAATCTGCATTCTATTTCCCTTGTTCATAATTATATATACATTTTACTATGTATTGTTTGAGAGGTAAACAGCAACACATTCTGAAAAGTGTGAATGTTAAAGTTTATCTCCATTCTAGCTTAGATACAAATTCAGGAAAGGTCAGTTCACATTAAAATGCAAACCAAACCAGCTCCCTCTCTTACTTAATTCTAATACAGGTTCATGAAATATCACACCTGTGGCTCTCTTCAGCTTTCTTTTGATGAAAAATGCACACAAACAATATTCCTCACTATTCACCAATATGAGAACAAGAATAGAGATAGTATTCTACCAACAATCTGATGATTTCCTGCTTGTCTGGCAAAATCAAAAAAGTACGGCTTCCTTAAGAAGCTGTTGATATGTAAAGGAATATGGTACCCTCACAATGGATCACCTTTCCTGCATCAGAACTGCAGAAAAAACAATTACTGCCAACCTGCCTTCCATTGAGGACCTGTATACTGCACGAGTCAAAAAAAGGGCCGTGAAAATATTTACTGACCCCTCACATCCTGGACATAAATTGCTTGAACTCCTACCCTCAAAACGTCGCTATAGAGCACTGCACACCAAGACAACTAGACACAAGAACAGTTTTTTCCCGAACGCCATCACTCTGCTAAACAAATAATTCCCTCATCACTGTCAAACTATTCACTAGGCTGCATTACTATTACTATTAGTTTTTCTCATCGTTCCTATCACCCATCTCCTCCCACTTATGACTGTATGACTGTAACTTGTTGCTTGTATCCTTACGATTTATATTCATATTGATTGTTTCCTGATTGCTTACTTGAACCCTATGACAACCATTCTTGACAAATGTATCTTTTCTTTTATGTACACTGAGAGCATATGCACCAAAGACAAATTCCTTGTGTGTCCAATCACACTTGGCCAATAAAGAATTCTATTCTATTCTATTCTATTCTATTCTATTCTATTCTATTCTATTCTATTCTATTCTATTAGTTCTGAATAGTTGCATACCCCTCTCTTGTTCCATCAGTAATGAAAATTAAAATTCAGGAGGCAGGTTCTGATGATGGAGGACAAGAGTTCTGCAAGCAACAGGCATCTATTTTGATGATATAATAAATAAAAAAGCAGAGGATCTTCTCAAAATTCTACCAAGAATCTGGGAAGTCCACAAAAACAGGTGAAGCTTCTGGAGCCCTTGAAAAATATTAGTTGCTTCAAAGTTTCCACGTGCAAGAATAAAATGGTAAATAAAGAAAAATGACACTATTTGGATTCATGACTTTTTTTCATTCCTTAACTCACCTACAGATGAATGAAAATCAAATAATGGATGACACTGAATAGAGTTCTTAAAACTGAGGGGTGTTGCTCTTAACTACCAAAACAATTACATTTGAATCTCTTTTGCATTCTGGAATATTCACGCACATATATATGCACATAAACACACACACACTTTATGTTCCTCCTAAGTATATAGTGGTTCAAAAGTAAGGGAAACGTTCAAAATAAGAATTAACTTGTAACTGGAGCCTTTGCCATTGCAAAGGAAGGCAACAGAATATATACATTTACAATATGTTATACCACCAGGCGTTTTCAAAATAATATATTCATGATGGGCTCTCTATATCATCTGTAACAATAACAAATATTGCAAAGAAATCTATAAAAATAGACTAATCGGAGAAAGAGCAATACTGATAGGAGAGAGATTCCACCCAGCTTCACTTCTCCTTTTTGAAATTAAAAAAAGTAATATTTCAACCGCTGTACACTTTTCATTCACTGTGCTGGAGCTCCTTCTAGTGGCAACATTTCCAGCTGCTTCAATTGATTAGCTTTCATTTTTTTGCAAATTCCTCAGCATCTCGACTTGAATTTGACTTCTGGTAAAATTTAGACACACATCCATATAGCTTTCTTGATAATAATATTGTAGTAATATTGTATTGCCTTCTTCTGGGATTATCTGTTGGCCTTCCAATCCAATTTATAGTTTTATGATTTCCTGGGTGCTAACTTGATTTGAACCCCAGTAAGGTGTTGCATAGCTCATTGCTACCAAGCTGGATATTTTTGGAATATCAAATAATTCACTCTAAGGCTATAGGGTATTCTATTCTTCAGTGATGGACTTCACTTAGACTATTATTCCCCAATTTAATATCCTTCAGATTTCTCTGTTTATGAAGGGAGCTAAGCAATATCACACACTGTAGGGTAGGAGTTAATCTCTTCCAACTGTTTAGCTTCACAGCTTTCTGCAGTGGAAATATGACTTGAAATAACGAAGATGGCATTCAAGAACAAGGGATAGAAACACATACAGCTTAATCAGATGATTTTCTTTTCTTTTCTTTTCCCTTTTTTCTTTTGCTATATGGAATCTGTCCAATTCCTCCAAACAAAGTACAAGTACTGGAACAAACTAACTAGCAGATTCTTCAGTAGCTTTGAGAAACAAATGACTGCAGACTCAATGTTGGTAATAGTGCAGAGATGACCTATGAGCAGGGGCGGGTTGCTCGCTTACCTCGCTTCCGGAGCCATGCGTGCGCATCTCCATGCTTCAGGGGGCGCACTTGTTATGTGCGCGCGCCCCCACACGTGATTTTGCTTCTGCGCATGCATGGAAGCAAAATCCCACCAAAATCTCGCGAGGGGACGCGCGCAAGATTTTGGCGCAATTTTGCTTCTGCGCATGCGCAGAGGCAAAATCTCGCTGAAATCTCGT
Organism: Diadophis punctatus similis; assembly: GCA_023053685.1. Lineage (NCBI taxonomy): Eukaryota > Metazoa > Chordata > Lepidosauria > Squamata > Dipsadidae > Diadophis > Diadophis punctatus. Next base: position 193,214,490 of record JALIGW010000002.1, read on the forward strand.
GCACGCACGCGTCCCCTCACGAGATTTCAGTGAGATTTTCTCTCTCTCTCTACACATACACATACACACATACATACATACATACATACATACATACACTGTATATATATATATACACACACACAGTATATTTTATATATATCTATATCTATATACATACACACACACGCGCACACAGTGTGTGTGTGTATATATATGTGTGTGTGTAATAAATAAATATATATTTATTTAAATATTTAAATATATTTCTACCCTCAGTTATGAATGAGTTCTGGAATGGGGCTGGTATGCAACTTGATCTTCCTGTTTGGTGAGCAGGCAGTAGCTGTAGCCAAAAAGGGCTTTGCATAGATACATTTAGTGTGTTCTTGTTCTGGGAGGCTCTCCGCAGAGTCATTCATACCTTTATCAATCTGTATGAGGCAATTGCAATGTATTCTAGATGTACTGAAGACTACTTAAAGCTGCAGCTGATCCAAAATGAGGTGGCATAAGTAGTGATGGACACGCAAGCGGCATTCATTGTCAGTAAGACTCCAGAGATAATTCAAGGTGGTTATTATTATTTATAAAGACCTACCTGGCATGAAGAGGACCGAAGGACTGTCTGTCTCCCGTGTTTTGTGCCCATTCCACCTGTTCAGACAGAGTTGACATGCTCTGGATCCCATCCATTAAATAATGTTATTTAATGGGATCCTGGAAACATGGCTTCTCTGTTGCACACCTGCCCTTTGGAACAATATTCACCCAGAAATTGAAACAGCCCTTTCCCTACTTTCTTCAAGCAATCCTTGAAGATCTGGCTCCTCAACCAGGCCTTGGGCTAGGATACGTATGTTGGAGTGATTGTGGGTTGTTCCCTGCAGGTCAACCATTGTTTGTTTGTATTGCTTTTATATTTATTTTTATTGTTGTTCACCAACCTGAATTGTCAGGATTTGGGTAGCCTATAAGATAAATAAAAATAAGGATTAAACAATCTGATTTTAAAAGAATTGTTTTTCAATGTTAAAATGAAAAACAAAAAAAATACCTGTATGAATGGAAAAAAATTATAAAAAAAGGTAAAAGTATCCCAGAGTGATAAGCCTAAACCAGAGACTTATTAATTCTCTTTCTCCTAAACTGACATCTAATTACTTTGAAGTAAAATTTCCCCCACCTCCAATAATCCTCTAATTCATAATTGGTTATAAAGGGTATACCAATTAATTTTTGTTTGGACTATGTTGCTCCATCGCTCCAACAGCAGTATCAACTCCAAACCTTATTTTGAGATACTTTACAGCAGTTTCATGATTATTAAAGTTCCTCATTTCACTATCTTTGGATAGGCTAACATTTGCAGGATAAAATAAGAAAGTATTCTTTGTTGTCTCTAAACATTATGAAGTTTTTTTCTATTTCACCTTTTTTCACCCTTTCCTATTTTTTCTGCTTTTTCTTTTGTTTTTCTATGTTTCTGTTAAATCTATCTAAAATCTTCTTTTAATAAAAATTATTTCAAAAAAGTATTATGAATGTAATTGAATGCTTTATGCTTTTAAGGAGTTTATAATAGGAAAGATCATTAATGTTTTGCCACATATCCCAAGGTACTTGCTTGCTGCAAAGTATTGTGTTCAGATCTTTGAAAAACGTCCGCTTCAACTAGATTTTGGACTGTGATGGCTTGGTTTGAAGTTACGGTAATATGCAGCTTCCAGAAATTCTTCCTGAGCTAAATTAAATTGATCTATAAACATTTCTCCATTATAGCCACTAGAGCCTGCTCATGTTCAGTATAAAGAGTTTAAGAGACTAAGATATTTTTGTTTGATCTGACCCTGAACCTAAGCCAGTTCAACAGGCCAATTGTCAACTTTTTTCAGTATTGTGTCCGAAATTCCCAATCCCTGAATTATTTTGCAATGAGATTCTAACATTATTTTTTAAAGTTATTTTTAATCTTTCTGCATTTCCTCAATATTTCATTCAGGCACTTCAAATTTTATCATATATCTTAAAAGTCTCCTACTACTTAATGAAGCATAAGTAACTCAAAATTTGTAACTTCACTTGGCTTAATTACAAGAGTAAAAACTGCTCTCTGGAAATTTCCCAGGTGATAACTGATTGGGATACACACAAAGTTATTACCTTCTCAGAAAAAAAATGTAAGATTTTGTGTCCACGTGGTTTATGAAAAAAATGGAATTTGAACAAAGATTTCTTTAATTTGCAGCTGTTTTTCTCCCCCTCAAAATGTATTTTTCTTATTTAGTATTTAAGGAGTATTTAAGTACTTCAAAATTATTAATATAGTAAAATAGAACATTCAGAAGAAGTACAATGTGTGTGCATCTTGGTACAAAATTTCCTCCCTCCCTTGACTTATTAAATAGTGCCCGAGTGAGAGAAACATGAATTTAGGTTTTAGGAGAATTTCAGTTAAAGCAAGGCATTTTCAATGTTTTACACAATTTCGTTACTGGAGCTGGATCTGGATTTGGATCTGCTTGTTCTTGCAATTTCATCCATTTTCAAAAGCTGAACTGGTTTATTTCGACATTGCTCTGTTTTTTAAAAAAATCACAACAAATCAGTTTTTCTTTCTTTCATTAATTGCAGTTGGCGGATTCTTTCAAGAATCCTTCTCTCTTCCCCCACTAGCAATAGAGTTTCAGTGCCCTTGGTTCTTGGTATATATCCCTACTTTTATGCATTACTTAAAACTTATTTCCCAAAAAAATGTAATTGGCAAAAAAGGCGCTTTTGTATTTATCTGGTGAAGCATACCGTTCTGATGGTAAAATAGTTCTTCAGTACTTTTCTACAAAAAGAGAAGGAAAACGGAGAGAGAAGCGAAGCGAAGAAGACAGGATAAATTTTTGAAACCCAAGCATACAATCACCCTATCCAGAGGGTTTATAATTGAGAAATTCACTGTTAGTTTGCTCATTAAAGAGAAATATACACTTTTTACACTTTTTCCTTCAATCCGATACCATGATACACAGGATACAAACGATGCCTGTCACGATGTGCCATGCAAGTGACCCGTTTAATAAAGTGAAGAGACAAACCTGTAGAGCCGCCAACGTTTTGAAAAGAGCAGAATACGCTCATCTCTAGAACTTTTCTTTAATTATCTGACTGCGCTTAAAAATAAGATTTTGTTTTTTAAAGTCGGAAAAGTCATTTTCGGGTCTGGAACGTTTTTCACTGCGACTGCTGTTTCCAGCCGGACACATTACACTACCGTTCAGCTGTATTTTTACCGGTCTCGATGGCTTGACATCCCGGAATGCTTTGCGACAATTACTTCTTTTCCGGTTTTGGCTTGAACTTCGGCGGACGCGTAAGTTGAACTGTACCTCCCGGAATCCTCGATCATCGGCCTCGAGGAAAACTGTAGTGCGGCGAACTCCCGGGAGGGGAAAAGACGGTTGTCTTCCTAAACGGTTTTTATTTATTTTTTCCCCTCCTGCTGGGGGTTGGGGTGGAGTGGAAGGGAATATATGAGCTTGGGGAAGGATGGTTCACCGGAATGGAGTAGGATGAAAGAAAAGAGGCGGGTGGGGGACAGGATTAAGTCCCGAGGATCAGCTGGTGTAAAGGAATGAAATGAGGCTTTCTGGAGGTTATTTAATAACGTCTTTGTCTCTTGGAAGGCTGTGCTGCTTGGTGGGCATTGGACGTTTTTCGGGAACGGGGAATTCAGCCTATTGTGCGTCTATACACACAGGGTAGTGTATGGTCAGTTATTGAGTTTTGCTTTTTTTAATAGTTGGAGATTGACTTTTGATATCTGTTGCCTTGCCGTCTAGTTGCTTGGATAGGCAGTGTCGAATTGAATACAATACAATGTACAATATTCTTTAAGAATGTAAAATACTTGAAGGTTTGTGCCCTTTTCTATGTTTAAGTTTAATGCTTCCTGTCTTTGCTTCTTTCAACAGGTTTAGCCATGGCCAAGTCCAAGAACCATACTACACACAATCAATGTAGGTTTTAATGGGAATTGAGGAACGAAAATAGCTGTAATGTTACTATTTGCCTCTATTTGAAAGGACTAATATTGGCATAATAGCTTAAATCAATGTTCACTAACTTTTAATTAACATTTCCTATATAGCTTACATTGTAATATAAAGGGAAGTATGAATAGTCTTGAGGGGGGTTTGTTTCGTTAGAGGGGGTTGCCTTACTAGATTACTAGAGAGGGCAAAAACTATTACTCAGTTTCTTCCCCCGTTCTGCTTAATGGAAGTAGACATCTCTGCCCAAAAGCAAGCAATACCAATTCTAGTCATTGGGAAGGCTAATCGTTTAGCTTTACAGGGGCAACTGTATACTCATCAGATAAGCATTGAGCATAAATACTGAAATGTAATCCTTTCCTAGGATCTTGATAATGGCCAGTCTTGTCATTCCCTGATTCCTGTGTAATTTTCATATAGAATTATCCTTAAGTCTAATACTCTTTTCCATTAGTGTCTCACAAATGTTTCTATTTTTTAGTAAAAGTATATTTGGAATAAAGTTGTGTGAAAACGCAAATGGATAACAATTGCATGCTTGACAAATTGGTTTGAGACATTAAAGTACATGCTGAATTTAAGATTGATGAAATGATATCACTTATGAGTGGAGAGAAGTTATATGACTTAATATTGAATTGTATATAGTCATCAGAACAAGATTGAAAGCAGCACTGCAACCTACTTCAGCTGACTGCTAGTTCAGCTGTTCAGATCTCACTGGCTCAAGGTTGACTCAGCCTTCCATCCTTCTGAGGTCGGTAAAATGAGGACCCAGATTGTTGGGGGCAATATGCTGAACTCTGTAAACCGCTTAGAGAGGGCTGTAAAGCACTATGAAGCGGTATATAAGTCTAATTGCTATTGCTAATGATAGATTTGTACTGCCTACTTCTTATGAAATATTGGGCTTTCAGTCTCATGTAAAGAAGAAGACACCCTAAGAAAGTGATTATGTGATTTTCATGAGGAGAGAAATTATGAATGTATTTTGTCAGTCCCACATACCAAAAGAGAAAAGAAGCAGAGAATCATCAGCTTTGTAATCAAAACGGTATCATCTGTTTCATTTATCAGTTGTCTTCCCATTTTCACTGGCTTTGATTGCCCAAGAATGTGATTGCTGCAGAGGAACAGTTTCTTATCTATGATATTACAGTGAATGTTGGTAACAAGTTTATCTGAAGCACAATCCAAAATTGGGGATGATCCTTATGTTAGATTCTAGGTTCTTAGCCGCGCTGTTACATTACTTTGTAGAATTTTCAAACCTAGAAAATGCAACTTGAAACAGATATTTTGCTATTTTTTAAAGACGCAGATAAAACTAATAGAGAAACATAAATGTAGAATATTAATTTTGTCATCGTAATTTCTGAATATTATCTCTGAACAGCTCGCAAATGGCATAGAAACGGAATTAAGAAACCCAGGTCACAAAGATACGAATCTCTGAAGGGGGTGAGTGCCTTCTTGTCAACTCATTTGCAGCTGCTGCCATTGACAGGTGGCTCATTGTGTCTGTGTGTAGGGGCCTGACAACAGTGAATGGTAGTGCATGGTCACAGACCATGACATAAAGCACTGCAGCAATCCCACTTCAGTATCACACATCAATATTATAAACCCAATCTGAAAGAAGACACCTAATAACGATAATAAATGTCTGATAAATTTAGATTTTATTTTGTATGTGCCCAATATTGCATACAACTACCATTCTCTGAGTGATCCTGTTTCCTTATGGACCTATTTCATTTAATGGAGCATAGACAGAATTATCCTTAAAAGGATAGCAGTAAAATAAATAATTAAAAAAGAGATTAAATCCACTGCAATGCCTCTGATCAAGACAAGATCCTTTAAGAAGAATTAAAACTACGAGGCTTCCAGACACACACAGAAGACTGGAGGTTTAAAAGATATACTCCCATGTAAACATGCCCACATATGCATGACATATGTGGGCATGTTTAGGAACAGGAATAGCTTCGCTTGGAAAAGAAGAAAATGAAAGGTGAGGGTCTGGGAAGAACAAGGAGTACACATTTCTGGATAAAGGAGGAAAGGAAGACAGGAAGAAGAACAATTTGTTCTGGCAGTGCCAGTCTGCCCTCCTGGCATAAGATGCTACCCAAGCTGGAAAGAGAATCCCAAGCAAAGCAAGGAAGCCAAATACAGAAGCAAATCCATTTTTCCCTCTCTCATTTTTATAGGGGAGAGAGGCAAAGGATTGTTAGGATATGCCCACTCCACTGTTATCTAATGATATTGTTCCTTTATCAAATTTGTTTCCACATTTGGGCAGACAACTTTCTGTCTCATTTCTAATGTGGTTGTCAGGTTTTCAATAAAGGAAAATAAACAAATTCTAGTTGTCCATCATATTGAGATTGTATCATTGAATAGCAATTCTGAATGTTTTGGATATGACTTGAACACCAGTTGATGGAATCAATTTTTGAGATATTTAATTTGTCTAATTTTTAATTGCCTTTAGTACTTTTTAAACTTTTTATTGCATTGTAAGCCACCTAAAGTCACTGTATCGGTGATATGGGTGGCATAGAAATGAAATTATATAAATAAATATATTGCTAGTTCATGCACAATATGCCATATGCTAAATAAACAAATAAATAAAAATATTGGAAGTAAAGTAAAGAATTGTTCAATTCAAGATAGAGGGAAATTATTGGCTTCCTTTAAAACACCATTATCTGGGACACCTTGAATTTGTAGTTACAAGGATTTATTTTTGGAAACCATCCTTGGAATGGCAAGGTTCATATGAGTTGCCATGATTTGGAGGGGAAATGGAATATTCTAGAGTTCTCCAGGCCTTTATGTTCACAAATCTGTGCATTTTGTACATCTCTAGCATTGATTGTGTATTCAGACAGTGTTCCATGATTATTATTTTATTTGTAGCCCTCCTTTATTGTTTTTAAAAATAATTCAAGGCAGCTAACATATCTCTCATACAAGGCCATTTGAAAGAACAAGAAAAGGCAGAAGAGTGGATAGGGGGACAGTCTGAGTGGATTTATGAAGGACTGTCACATGACTCAGGGTGGCTTACAATTGGATAAAATATAACAGATTAAAACAATATAACAATAAATACATTAAATTGTCCACTTCGCTGTCTTGAGCTCTAGTATAGTATGTATACTATATGTGAATAATATGTGAATCAAAAAGCAAATTATATTGCTTGTGTCTTCTCAACCCTTGTCTCCCTTTCTAGGTGGATCCCAAATTCCTGAGGAATATGCGCTTTGCGAAGAAGCATAACAAGAAAGGACTGAAAAAAATGCGAGCCAATAATGCTAAAAATGCTAAATAACCAGCCTGACTTTCTATAGTGAAGGGAACCACCTTGATTAGTAATTGGGTGACAATTTTTCCATGTACCATCTTTCACCCAAAAGTATTTTATATTAATAAAAATAAATAATATGTATATGCAGTGTCAAATTTTCATTGTGTCTACAAGAGTTAACACTTTCTGAACATGTTTTTAGAACAATTTAATCTTAGTAACTATTCTTCTGTGTTATGTTTCTCTCAATCATTTCTATTATTAAAGTGCTCAAGAATTTGCATTCCAAACTGAGTTTTCAAGGTATGGATTCAGTTTATACATGCAATTCCATCAATATTTATTTAGCCTGCAGATCAGAATATTATAAGGTATTTTATCAAATGCCTCATTAAAATCAAGCTACATTATGTCCCATCATTCTGAGAATCTATTATGTTTTAGCCTGGAGGAACCCTTAAAATAATGCTGAGGTCTTAGGAACCCATGTATAACAATATTTATATATAGACCTCATGATATACTTAGCACATTTTTTTTAAATAGATACTTTTCAATCACAATCTCTAATGGAAACCCAGTTGAGAAAGGCTGGTTTAGGGACTAAATTATCCACACTGGAATAGTTGTAAACTTTCATATCTCTGATGATGTGCTTTTGCTTGACAATGAACAGCATTAATTTTTTTTTAAATCAACATTAGTCAACTTTTTCTGGTGTTCCTCAATTAAGCTCCTATTGATTAGTGGTGCATCAAAGATACTTTTCAAGGAGAAACTGTTCAGCAATTGAAGTGACGAATTTCCTGGAATGACGCTGGCAGAGTTTGTCTCCTAACACACAAATCTGTTTTATGCCCCATTTTACAAATCACAAGCCACCTTAGTTAAACATAGAAACAAAAAACTTGACAGTAGAAAAAGACCTACCGTAATGGTCCATCAAGTCTGCCCTTTGAGGGTTTTTTGTTTCCTTTTTAATTTTCATTTTTTGTCAGATGATGGACACAGGTTGTACATACTCAGTTTCTACCATCTCTCCTGGTGCTTTTGGTCCTCAGACCTTGTACCACTGTTGCCTGTCTCTGAACTTGCTCGGTCTTAAGGGAGGTCCTCAGAACTGGACACAGTATTCCATATGGGGTCTCACTAAAGCTCTATATTGTGACATTTGAACTTCCTTTATTCTGCTGGTGATCCCTCTAGTAATGCATCTCAGAATGTTGTTTGCCTTCATTGCAGTCTGGTCACACTTTTACTCATTTTGCAGTCTTCTGCTATGAGCACCTAAATCCTTTCCCTCGGTCGTTCTAACGCTGTTCTTTTAATGTTGTACCCTGTCAGAGGATTCCCCCCCCCCCCAGTACATTTAGAAATAGTGAACTGCAGTCTTTACATTTTTAATCAATTTTTCAGCGATGCCAGATTTTCCAAGGTAGAAATAGCCCTGGGAACATCAACTCTATTATACACCTTTGTATCATCAGCAAAAAGGACAAACTTTACCTAGCAATTCTATTGTATCACACATTGAACAGAACAAGAACTGAGGCTGAGCCTTGTGGTATGTTGCGACTGGTCTCTGTTCAGACAGTATCCCATCAACAATCGTACACTAGGATTTATCACAGCCACCTTCCTATCCACTAAACCACCCAATGATTAAGCTCTAGCCTGAACACATTTTTAATGAGTTCTTTATATGAAACAATGCCCAATGCTTTGCTAAAATCCAGCACCACCTTCAGCCAAAACGTTTGTGATACGTTGCTCCAGGAAACCCTGTCTGCGTCTTTTTCCTTGGCTGGGTTGGGTTGTAAACACCAAGAACTATATTTTGTCCTATTTATGTTAACTTCAGTGCTCTCAATAGTGCCACACAGTCAATGCTTTGGACAATTTTGACACAGTCTCTGTTTATTTTGTGAAAAAGTTGCATCTTTCAGCTGTTGTATTCCAATCATAAAAATCATCTCTCCAATTTAAAGAGGCACATCTTAAGTCATATTTGTCTTTCTGGACCTCGTTTTAATTTTTATACTCTGATACCAATATCAGAGTATGAAACATCTCCTAACTGGACTATTGCAATTCACTCTACATGGGGCTGCCCTTGAAAAGTATCTGGAAGCTTCAGTCCGTGCAAAGTGGGACTGCGTGAGCTACAGTATATTTGGTGTCCAAAGAAGGGCACATATAACACCTCTGCTCCACAAACCACGCTGAGTGCCACTTTGCTTCTGGGTCCAATTCAAGGTGTTGGTTATGATCTATAAAGCTCTACATGTCATGGACCCAGACTGTCTATGTAACTGGCTTTGTCCGATCACATCAGCGCATCCCTCCCATCTTCTGCCAGGCAAGGAAGGTATGTTGCAGACCCCATCAGTCAAAGAATTCCGATTGGTGGATTCTAGGAAGAGAGCCTTCTCTGCCATTATCCTTGTCCTATGGAATATCCTTCCCTTGGAGATGTGGCAAGCCTCCATTCTCCCGGCCTCCCCAAAAGGTGTTAAAACATGGCCTTGCAGCCTTGCCTGGGGAGCCCAAAGGACTATGCAGTTGGTGGATAGACTATGGCTGGTGCCCCGAGATCTTTCCATTTACTTTTGTCAACCAATTTTAATAGGGTTCAATAGCCTTCCTGGAAATTTTCTTGCCTCTTTGAAAATGTTTATCATTTTATAATTTTTTAAAAAATTAATTCTAAATTAATAGCTAGATGGATGGATGGATGATAGATAGATAGATGATAGATAAATGGCTAATGAAAACTATGAATTGTGCTTAGGAACATTTTTTCAGATTTTTCATTAAATGGCTTAATGTGGCCCAGTTTAGTTATCTTTACTACATTTACAAATCATTTTGTGAAATATTTGTGTTAATTCCTACAGCCTTCAATTTAAATCTATTTTGTCAAGTTTGCCACAATACATTTTTAGACTTCTTGAATTTTGTGCCTTTTTATTTTGATAAAATCAAGAATCTAATAGTATTGTAATAGGCTAAAATGTGACATACAATTTTATGATATTTAGTTTATTTTATTAAGGGGTTATATGTACAGAAAAACTCAAGAATTATGTCCCTTAACATGTTTTATTACATGTCATGATGCTTACAACAAAATTGCAGGAATGCTTAGTCACATTAAAATATTAATTTATAAGGTCGTATAAAACTCCCAAATTTCAAATATTCAAATTCTTTATTACAGGTCAATAATCTAAGCTGAATAAAATTTATTAAATAAAATCTGGCAAGGTTTTATTAAATGTATTTAACAAATTTAACCATTTATTAAATGTATTAAATACATTTTAAGATTTTTATTACAGTACATTTATTAAATAATTTTATTAAATTTATTTTATTAATCATTTTTATGTTTTAAATTTTTAATTAGATAAATATTAACCTGGGAGAGGAGAGACCACATGGTCATGGATTTCAAATATTGATTCAGAATTATAGAGCCAAATGTTAGGTTCAGGTTTCTAGCATTAGCATAATTGATGCTCATTTAAATTCTCTTGGGATTATCTGCTTTTTTTTTCACCTGCTTTGCAAATAATAAAACAAGGAAAGAGTTGATGTCTGCTACCTTGTCCTTTTCAACGTGAAAAACTTTCCCGCAAAAAAATTAAAATAACCTTCTAAAATAATAATCATAAGTTCTTTCCTCCCTCCCTTCCATAATCATAAATGTTTAAAAGTTTTTCCAGTGTTCTCTATTTCTATGAGCTATGCGGTAATCAGCAATATGGCCACTTATCCAGAAGGTGGCAGGTTCTGCATACTTAACAATATTATTCAACTGAAAATAGGGACCTGGGAATATCTGATGAAAATGCATTGAACTATCTAAGACTATAATTAAGTTGCTTGCTAACCTGAAGAATACCAGTCATTAGTTGCCCATAAGAAAACTGTTCATGAAAAAGCCAAAGGAAAATTTCATCCAATGTTTTGTTTCCAAGATTTCCAAGCCAAATATTTGGCAAGCTGATGAGCAAGTCGTGACAACAGATGTATTGTTTTATTGATAGGAATCTGGTCTTCTGAGTTACACTGAAGCCGAATAGATGCTATCTGTATAATGGCCTTTAATAAGCCTCTACTAATTCATTTGATTTAATGTTGCATTTTTGTCTTAGTGTGAATGTAAAAATTTTTGAATCTATCAGATGTCAGGCTGATCTTGAGCCAGGATAGGATTCAAATATACTACAGGTTTATTCCATGCTATCTATACACAACAATCTGATCTACTAACAATTAAGGCAAACTGGCATCAGATAGTAATAGTTTAATAAAGTATTACTAAAACTAGTAATAGTTTGTTAAACCTGTATGCTCCCTAACTCTCAATGACACTTTTGTTATTACAAAAAACCCCAGTATGGATGTATCCCCAGGATTAACTTTCTGATTACTCTTAAAGAAGGTGGGGTGCTGTTTTATGATCTAATTTGTCATATGCAACCAGCTGTATTGTTTCTCCTTGAATTTGAAGTTAAAATTCCAAAATATTTCAGCCTTCTGTTAGAAGGAGGCTTCCACAACTGATGAATCTAGTTTGCTGGTTCTACATCTTTTCCTTCTATTGCAATTAGCTGATTTTTAATAGCTAGAACTACACAATTGCCAAGGTGAAAACTGCAGAAAATCTTTATTCACATAGAATTACTAAACAGCAATAGATGGGTTTGCATATCCTGCTAAGCTGTCTTATCACCTAGAGACACATGTGAATTAGGTTATTATAATGACTTGTTGTTTAAAGGTGTTTCAAAGTTAGTGGGGCAAAAACAGTTTTAGTTATTTCTCCTCCTAATCTCTCAGTCAGGAGAATAGGCTACTTATGTGGTTTTGTGTCTGAAAGTTATGATTACATCATGTAATTTGTTTAAAGATAGACAGACAGCCTTAAGTCAGGTATGAATCAGGTATGTTGTGCCTTCCACAATTCCCAATTAACATTATCAGCATATGATCTAGAGCAGCGGTGGGTTGGTCCCGGTTTGGCACGGTTCTGTGAACTGGTAGTGGTGGGAGGTTCCACCCACCCGGGACACTTCTGCACATGCAAGTATGCAAAGTGAGTGCATGGACCAGTAGCAACGGGTTTTAGAACCCACTACTGATCTAGAGGGTACCAGATTGCAGAAGGCTGGTTTAGACACTAACTTCATAAATAGAACAGACTTTTTCTTTCCCCTTTAAGTAGCCCTGTGCTCTCCTAAAATTCCATCTGAGCTCAGAAATTAAGTAGAATCAGGCACATTTCTTACTTTAATAGGAATACCAGAGCTGTGGGCTAGATGAGGAAGCTAAAAAAGAACCCAGATTGCAACAGCAGCAAGTCATGTCTGTGTCGTTTGCCAAACAGACATCCATGCAGTCACCAAGAGTCTGTCTCAATTCCACTGAGCTTTTACCTTAATTATCTAATATATTTGGATTGGGAGTACCGTGGGAATGTGTTGGGTGCATAGTGCTGATGGAGACATAAGTTTGCAGAAATTATTTCCTCATGTGAGACAGGAACAATATATAAATATGTTTGTAATTTCACTTTTAATCATTCCACTGCTTTACATTATTGTGTTGTAATCATTGCCACTAGAATTACCAGTCACCATGTTGACTAAGGTCAGTATACTTGCCTATACTGTATCCTTCGTTGGAGTACCACCAATTAGGATTCTGCATTTTTAAGAGCTCTCCAGTTGGCACTGGAATAAATAGATGCAAATGCTACAGCCTGATTATTCTAAATCAAGCTTGTTGATATTTAATGCAGATGTGGAGCCTTAATTTAGTATTCTTTGTGCTTCTCACTTCCTTCCTCCTTTATCATCAAAGGGAGAGAAAAACCATAGGGACAAAATGTAGCTGAGAACTCCTGGTTCTTCATATAACGCTGATGCATTCTGTTTTACAAGGATGGGAAAACCTGTCACTGATCAAGAGCCCCAAAATATGTTACCATAAGTTGTGCATTATCTGATCCTGCTGGAAGGAGTAGCATGCCATGTTTTCTTTCTATCTTTGTTGAGTTCTTAATTCAGCAATTTCTTAGGCCCCACAAATTGTGTGATACAAAAATATCTGACTGGTCAAGATTCCAGTTAAGTTGTTGAGTTAGACATATGCAGTATGCATGAGTTCAAATCTCCTTTCCCCCTTCAGTCAGCAAATCAGTTTTAGTTAAACCAGAACAAACTCTTTTCCTGGGAGATAAATTCCTAAACCATGAGCAGCAACACTGAATAGCTTTCGTCTGCTACTTTCCATTTGCAGTTGCGAAATTCTACCTTTGTTGGAAGCCTTTGTCATCCCTGACCTTCTGCTTTGTCGTCCTACACAAGAGTTTCCCAAATATGGTCTGAACAGTGTCCAGACCAAAATAGCCACATGTGACACAATGCAAGATGGAATAATTGGAATCTTGCATACCTAAGGCCAGAACTTCATTGTGAGAAGAGTCAGGGGCTTGTTTGCTTTGGCAGTGCAAAGATATCAGATCTCCCTCTGCATTGTGAGATGGCCTTCGTGTAGGCGTAAAATCTTAACCCCTCAAAGTCAAAGGTGTCCTTTTTACACTGGGACTCATATGCAACATTTGGTGTAGGCCAACACCAGGTTGTTTTTTTTTGCTGCATCAGTATTAAAATTCATGTTTCTCATCATGAGTGACATTCCTAATTACGGATCCAGTCATTCCACATTCTCTCAAATAGGTGTGATACAATTATACTTTTAATGCAGGTGTTGACCATTTTAATAACTGTATACTCTATTTGTATCATCTTGTTAGTCACTTGTTCTATTGGCAAAACCCAATTCTACATCCTCTAAAACAGGGGTGTCAAACTCATGTTGTCACAGCGGCATCACGTGACGTATCGGGACTTTTTTCCCCTTTGCTAAACCGGGCATGGGCGTGGCCAGCACGTGTCATATCCGGTCCGCGGGTCAGGAGTTTGACAGCCTGCTCTAAAAGGTCTCAGATATTTCTACATGCAGTCCAGTGGTGGGTTGCTTCCGGTTCGGCCTGGTTCTGCGAACCGGTAGCGGCGGTGGGAGGCTCCGCCCACCCGCCCGGGACACTTCTGCGAACCAGTAGCAATGGGATTTAGAACCCACTACTGCTGCAGCCCTCTATTATCTGGGTCACTAGAGATAGGTGGCCAGTTAATATCAGAGCAAATATTGACAATAGACAAATTTGTCACTGCAGCAGCTGTTGTTTGGCAGGAAAGATGTTCCAACTAGTGTGTATTGCAGCGTGTTTTACAACCAATCGTGGTTTGGAACACAAAGCTAAATAGAATTGGATTTGCTTAATGCTTGGAAAGAAGATTTTAAAAAGAGTACAGGTAGTTCTCAACTTATAACCAATTGCTTAATGACTATTCAAACTTATGGCAGGCTCAAAATGGGTGTTTTGCAGCCTATAAAGCACTTCGGGCCATCATAAAATGCCATGCCAACTTCCTGCAATCATGTAACCGCATTTTGGGTTCTTTGGCAACTAGCTTTCCTTTAGAAGAGGTTGCAACATCCTGTGATCATGGGACCACCGTTTTTTGTTTAAAACAAAGCCCATTCAAAAGAATTGATTTGCATTTACAACTGCGATGTTTGCTTAGCCCAGGGGTCCCAAAGTTGGCAACTTTAAGACTTGTGGACTCCAACTCCCAGAAATATATATATGGAGAATTCTGGGAGTTGAAGTCCACAAGTCTTAAAGTTGCCAAGTTTGGGGACCCCTGGCTTAGCCCCTGCAGTGATTCACTTAATAACTGCTGCAAAAAAAAGTTGTAAAATCAGTTCCTGTCACCTTGACTTACAACCAGAAATCTGGTCCCAATTATGGTCGTAAGTCAAGGACTACCTTTAGAGGTTACACTGGGAAATCTACAAACATCCCAGCAGAAAGGAATGTTACACTGTTCCAGAGCTGTTCTTCTTGCTTCAGACTCTGAGATCTTTTAGATGTCATTTCAGTGTACATGGAAGGAAAACAAAAGCCACACAAAATATTGATTGTCATTTAATTCGAGATCAAAATGCAGTCTAATTGTAATCACACATAAAGCGTTTTTTGTGCAATTTCAAATTTTGATCTCCCTGTTCAGGAGAGAGAAAAGCCTTTCCTAACTTGATGCCTTCCCAAGATACTGAACTCTTACTTGGCCAGGGCCCAAACTGTCTGGCAGAATGTAGGTGCTGATGAGGATGGAAAGCGGAGGGCATCAGGCCAGGAAACCTGTCCTACCTAGATAACATTGTAATCTCTAGAAGTTCAACGGGGCTTCCACCTCTCTCAGAGGAGAAAGATATTTCATAAAAGGCTGTCTAGTAGAGAAGCTGACCTAATTTGCTCAGTGACAATCGTGTACCTGTTATTTCACAAAATGGCTGAGTTAGCATGATAAACAAGCTCAAATACATTTTTACTCAATTAGTCCAATATTCTGAGTGCACATGACTCCCTGAACCATATATCAGTCACATTTGTTTAGTTTGCAGAACTTGCTGTACTAAAATATATTTGATTTGATTAGGAAGCTGAAAAACCACTATGGAAGAAAACCAGAGCAAACTCAAGCGCTGTGAAGAAAACTGGCTGGATATAGGCACAGGAAGTAGGTAGATTGACTTGGTGGAAAATATGTCATTCAAATTTCAAATTCAAATTCAAATTTCTTTTTTACAGACTGAATGAAATTGACTTATAATACAGTATAGCCCAGTGATGGCGAACCTTTTTTGGTTCGCGTGCCAAAAAGGTGTGTGTGTACCCATACCCATTCCCTCCCTCATATGCATGCGCACACACCCCTGCGCTGCCCCCTGCGCATGCATACAAACCCCCCCCCCACCCCCACGCATGCACACAGGCCTCACTGAAGCCTGGGACAGTGAAAAAACAGCCAAACGGGCAAATAGGAAGTTTGGAAAAATGGACTTCCGGTTTGCCTGTTGTGCTGTTTTTCGCACTCCAGAGGCTTCAAGGAAGCTTCCCTGAAGCCTCCAGAATGCAAAAAACAGCACAACGGGCAAACAGGAAGTCCATTTTTCTGAACTTCCTGTTTGCCCATTAGGCCATTTTTCTCACTCCGAGGTTTCAGGAAGCTTCCCTGAAGCCTCCAGAGTGCAAAAAACAGCACAACGGGCAAACAGGAAGTCTGTTTTTCCAAACTTCCAGTTTGCCAGTTAGGCCATTTTCGCACTCCGAAGGGCGAAACAGCCTTCCCCAAGGCCAAAAAACAGCTGGCCAGCGCGCAGATGCGCGCTGGAGCTGACATAGGGCAATGCCTCACGTGCCCTCCGATATGGCTCCATGTGCCACCTGTGGCACGCATGCCATAGGTTTGCCATCATTGGTATAGCCCAATGTCAGTCTAAATTTCAATCATAACGATAGGTCTACTTTTAATGGGAAAAAAACAGAAAAAGAGGGAATAAACCTAGTAGAAGTCTACAGCTTCTACAGCCACTTATTGTATAACATTATACAACATTCATTATTCAGTCACTTGTCTGAAATGGTATAGAATTTCCTGCTTGAGCAGGGGACTGGACTACAAGACCTCCAAGGTCCCTTCTAGCTCTATTCTGATTGTGATTAAATCCATCCCAGGTGCTCAGACAAGAATTATGTATTGTTATTATTTATATTTATATTTATACTATATTTATGTATTACTCTGTTTTCAGAGATAGATGGCTAATGTAATGAGTCATAAATGATCTAGATGAGGGGATAGAAGGGAACTCATCAAATTTGCAGGAATTGGCTGGTGGGAATGCTAACACTTTAAAACATAGACTCAAGATTCAGAAGGAATCCAACAAGATGCTGTTCAGCAGTAAGAAAAGTAAGGTCATGCAGGAAAAACTAAACACATAAGTATAAAATAGGAGGTACCTGGCTCAACAGTTGTAATTATGAGAGGGATCTAGGTGTCCTAGAGAACTACCACTTAAGTATGAGCCAACAGTGTGCTGCAGCTACCAAAAAAGCCGATGCAGTCCTAGGCTGCATCAATAGAGGGATAATATCAAGGCAATTTGTAAGTAATTGCACCATTTTACACCACACTGGTGAGACCATACTTGGAATACTGCATTCAGTTCTGATCATCATGATACAAAAGAAAGAGGATAAGACCCTGGAAAGTGTGCAGAGAAGAGCAACAAAGATGATAAATGGTCTGGAGGCTAAGTCGTGTGACAAACAGTTGATGGAGTTAGGTATATCTAGCCTATCAAAGAGAAGGATGGGGGAGGGGGACACGATAACTGCATTCCAGTACTTAAGGGGCTGTCACAAACGGGGGGGGGGTTGTCTAAGGCACTAGAAAACAAGACAAGAAGTATTGGGTGGAAGAGAGATCCAACCTAGAGATGAGAACTTTTCAGACGAGAACAATTAATCAATGGAATATTTGCCTCCTGGTGTTGTGGATGCTCCATCACTGGAGGTTTTTAAAAATAGACTGGAAACCATTTGACTGGGATGGTATAAGACTCCTGCCTTGAGCAGGGGCTTGGACTAGAAGACCTCTGAGGTCCCTTCTAGCCCTATGTGATTCTATGAGTTCAGATCTATCTATTCAGTAAAAGATCTCTGTTTCACAGCTTAGACAGCATACTATCTGAAAACTCGTGAATACAAATGACTCAATGCCAACCTAAGATTTCAAGAATATATCTCCATTAACTGAAAGGTGAGAACTTTTTAAATTCATTTTTGGGTGACATATTTATTAGGATCAAGTGCAGAATAGAAACCACTACTAAATACTACTAGAAGTTTACGTACTAAAGGTCTAGTATTCAGCAGGCAAAAACTACAGAACAGGAGATAGGGGAAAATATTCAGCCTAAAAATCAGTCTTAGGAACAACAATGTAATTGCCAGGTGTTGATTCTGATGGGGCTCGAGGTTGACTCAGTCTTCCATTCTTCTGAGGTCAGTAAAATGAGGACCCAGATAGTTGCGGGCAATGTGATGATCTGTAAACCGCTTAGAGAGGGCTGTAAAGCATTATGAAATGGTATTTAAGTGCTATTACAATACACATATGATGTTATAACTTTACCCGTTGATGCCACACATTTGTGCACACACATGAGCGCATATACACATACGGGGGGAGAGAGAGGGAGGGAGGGAGGGAGGGAGGGAGAGAGGGAGGGAGGGAGGGAGGGAGAGAGAGAGAGAGAGAGAGAGAGAGAGAGAGAGAGAGAGAGAGAGAGAGAGAGAGAGAGAGAGAGAGAGAGAGAGAGAGAGAGAGATTTCATATATTTTTGGAAACAAGCCTATTCTTGAAAGTATGGGTTTCTTATCATAATATGTACCTTAGAGTAATAATTCTCAGAGATTCAATCATTTAATGTCAGCATCACAACTTTGTAAGAAATGTACAAAGGCAAGTAATAACAATTGGGAAATTATTCAGATGCCTTAGAACCACATCGGATCTCAGTATGTTTTTTCTAGGATGACCTTGGACAAATTCTTTCTTTCTTTCTTTCTTTCTTTCTTTCTTTCTTTCTTTCTTTCTTTCTTTCTTTCTTTCTTTCTTTCTTTCCTTCTTTCTTTCTTTCTTTCTTTTTTCCTTCCTTCCTTCCTTCCTTCCTTGCAATTCTAACAGGGTGAATATTCTTTGCCTTCGTTATGACAATGTTCTATAATTTCAAGCACAAGTCAAGAGGAGGGACTTTAAAGAAGACTTTAAAGATCACAGGATAGTGGTTTGTGACAGCTGCTTGCACAATGCCTCCACTCCGCCAAGAATTTCCACCTTCCCCTCTAATAATGTGCCTATAAATAGCTACTCATTGTTACAGGGTAGAGTACAAGCTTCATTCAGTTGGTTAATTAACCCGACAGTTGTTACAAGAGCCCGCTAAGCACATGCCATTTCTCTTGATTTTTTTCTTTCCTTAAGCCAGATATCTAGAAAAATCATGAACTGTTGCTTATAATGTTCCAATGCTACCCTGACCCAAGTGATCAATTAGAACATATACAAAGTACTGTGAGTTTTAAGGCTTCTGGTTTTAAACTATAGTCTTGCAAATGCTTGGCAAATGAACCGGGATTCATAGAGACTTCGAGTAGGCAGGCACGTGTAACATTGCATGTTATTGTACTTTTAAGAAAGTTAAGTGATCTACCTATTTAAAATTTCAACCAAATGATTTTTAAAACCTAGACAATACACAATTTTTCATCAATTATAGCATGAAATGTAGTTAGATATAGGCAGAGGTCCAGAGTGGTCTTATGAACAGAGGGTCTTTGTAAACATTTCATCTCTATAGTTTTCTGTTTTCATCCACCAACAATGACTGTGGGATAGGGCCACAAGGAGATTGAACCTTGAGTAGAAATGAGTGGGAGATGGGCAAGATCATCATCTAATCAATCACAGCGGCACCTGCTATGATTATGCTTTCTTTGATGTTGCCGATGGAGATAGGACTATGGCTGAGAAATCGTGATTTCTGTGAAGCCACCTGGTAAAAGGGACCAAATGAATGAGCAGTGTGAGCTGGTACAATTTTAAGTGAAAGGTGAAAGGTGAAGAAAATGGCTTGATGAAACCAATTTCATGAATGAAACCAGCTAGCCTGGGATAAGAGGTGAGTGTCAGTTTCTGGGCAGGAGTATTCATTTATTTGATGATGATGTTCGTCCATCGTATTCGAAGAGGACCTTGACATCTATGAGAATCCGGGGGGGGGGGATGTCAAGACTTGCGCGTGAATTGGATTAAAGTGAGGGAGAGGTACGCATAGTCATCTTCACTCTCTCTTCCCAGATTCCATCTTGCTCCAAATAGCATGACAAGAGTAGAGACAGTTGGAGATGGGCTGGGCGCAGTGGTTGACCAGGGCGTGTTTCGTGTCTTGCCTTGCTCTTAGCATACCACATCGCTTGCAGAGACCGCCTTCATGACAGTTGTCCTATTCTAGTAGATTTCATCTGCTCAGTCCGCCGGAATCTGACTTCACATGCTCAGGATAGACAAGTCCCGATCTCACCGAATGTCGATGACCCAATGGCTACTCTCAACCTGGTTTGGCCAGCCTGTTGAAGTTTGCCCAGGGTGTGGCATTTATTTACTTACTAACTAAAGAGCTAACTAATTTAGGCTCAGAAGAATCTTACTTTTTAGATACCTTACTCAGGATTGGCGTTTTCCACCCAGCAGTGAAACTCACTCCTCTTTTCCTTCTCATGCCATAACAATAACACTATAGGTTTAAACCAGTCTCAGACCCAACAAAACATATTGTGGAGATAGTTGATTTTGTAATATTATATAATTTCCCTTTTCAACATCATTTCGTAGCCCTAGCTTAGAATTATTTGTAATAATGAAAAGCAGGTATATAGCTTATAAATAAACAAGAATATTGGCTATAGAGTTCAGCTACCAGCTGCTCTTATCTTTGTGATTATTTTTTAACACAAGCGTGGCTACTCATTCCAAAATAGCTGACGCTTTGATACAAAATTCCCTGGGAATATGTGAACATGGGATTCAGATATCAATTTCCAGACATGACACCTTGCTTGATATCTAATGATGTGCTGTTAAAGTACTGTGTTTCTACATTTATTTGAAAGGAAGGCTAGTTTGTTTCCCATATAATTTACTCTTAAAATGTGGAAAGAATTTAGATTCACTGAGAATATGATAATTGATATAGATGATGCTTTTTTCTAACTTTCGTTTTTTGGAGTAATTTTCTCACATACAGGGTCATCTTCGCAGCAGGCAAATGTGGTACTTTTCTATTTGCATTAAATCCATATACTCATATTTTCAAAAATTATGTGAATTCCTCAATGATAAAACTGAAATGTGAACACTCAAGATGTTTAGAAAAAAAAATTTAAATAGAAAATTGAGAAATTATTTTAGTCTGGCTGAATGTCTTGATTTTTTTCACTATAACTGGGGGCAGTCAGTGGTTAAATAAATTTTTGTGCATACATAGAATACAAAAGTGTTGCATATGTAATATAAAGTGCACATAAACATGTCTCAACATGCTTCGATATATATTAGAATAGCTTGATTCGGCCACAATGATTCATATATTGTGTGAATTGAGCTATTGATGGCATAATTGTGCATGAAACGGAACTTCCATTAACAATGATAAACACTTTGGTGGATACCAAGAATCATCACTCAATCTCTTGAACTTAAGTTTAATCTAAACTTGTATTTCTTTTCAAAGGCCTGATGCAACAGGTAATAAAATCAGATGTTACATTGGGTCCAAAGAATTTTGTTTGGAAATAAAAATTAGAGTAATAGATCATTCCCTTTTTTTCCAAGATCTGTTGAAAGAGGAAAATATCTCTCATAATTTTATTGTATCTCAGAGAAGGCACTGCTTGCTTCAATGATACTACAAAGAGATCTCACTTTCATGGATACCCTGTTTTTATTTTTGGTGCAGAGGAATGTAACACTTTGAAAGCCCTTCAGGTAATGATTAGACACACTTGGTGTTACTATAGAAATGGGTTCCTTGTTACTCATCCCTTCTTACAGAGTAGAAGCAATGGAGACTAATTTTCTTTTCTGGTACTGTTGAATAAAGGTGCTTCTTGGTGAAGGCTTAATATTCCTAAAATGAGGCTATGCAGACAACTAAAAGATTTGGAAACAGGAGCTGGTAAGACAAGGAATAAGTACCGTAGCCTCGGTCCAGGCAAGTTTATTATATAAAAACAGTGCAGACACCATCAGCAGCTCAGTGTGAGGAATGAGCTGTAAGCAATCTGTTGCTGAAGCATTAAACTTTGTAATGAGCAGGTGCACATTAGATGGAGAGAGAGAGAGAGAGAGAGAGAGAGAGAGAGAGAGAGAGAGAGAGAGAGAGAGAGAGAGAGAGAGAGAGAGAGAGAGAGAGAGAGAGAGAGAGAGAGAGAGAGAGATGATTAGATTCTGTGGAAGCTGATTTTTATAATCAGTAAGGGTACTTAAGTGTCCTCAATCAAAGCAACTTATCTTCTAAACCTTAACTGAAGAGAGTAGGCAGAGGGCTGAAACATTCTTTTAAGTTCTGGGAAACAAGATAATATTGCCGGCAGCATCCCTTGTAAGATTCTATTATTATAGCTACTCTCAATAAAAATAGTTCTGGTCTTCCTGTGGAATCGATTCCCTGGTCTGGTCTTCCCTGGGTTGACGTGCCTCTTCCTAGACCAGGAGGCACTATGTATGGTCACTCATGTTTTGGTCACCTCCTGAATGGATTACACTACAGTACTGCAATGTGTTTTACAAGGTGCTGTCTTTGAAGTATATCTGGAAGCTGCATTTGTCCGGAAAGCAATTGTAGATGACCAGTCTGAGCTTGAAGGAGAGGGTCAAATGCGTCATCAAACTCAAGTCCTTTCGAACCCACAAGAGATCTAAATCCAGCCCAGCTTGAATTCCATTGACTCTTATCTAGCACCAATTTGCTTTGACCATTAGTAGTTCAGATTCTTGTACAGAGCATTAGCATACAATAAACCTATACTCATTTGAACTGCCTAAATTCCCGATTTTCTGTGCTTGACAGCAGCGGCATACATAAGCAGTATTTCTACATTACACTTCTGCTTTGTGAGCTGCATTGACATCCAATATAGCTCACTAATAAAGCCCTTCATGTCATAGGGTTATTCTATTTGAAGGATTGCCTGTCTCTGCAATGGTCTCTCCTGTCCCATCAGGAACAGCAGAAAATACATGTTCCAGATTCCATCCTTTAGACAATGTCATTTTGAGGGACTCAAGAAGTATACCTTTTCTATCACAGCACTTGCCCTTTGGAACATGAAACCACCCAAAATTAAGTTGACCAAATTGAGTTTTTCCAAAAATTATTAACCCCTGGGGCATAGGATCAGGACGCTAGTTGAGCCCTCAATGTATTCAATCGATTAATTGCTTTTTGTTTTGATTACAACTGTTTTTATTTCATCATTGTTTTGTGCTGGTGTTTTAATTCTGTTAATCATCCAGAATCATGCTTGCAAAATGGGTGAATATATTAACTGATATAAACAAACAAACAAACAAATACTGATTTCCTAGAAATAGTTCCCTATCAGTCAGATGCTATTGGACATTTTGAGAATTGTTGCATTTGCTAGTTCAACTTTCTCCAACCTCTTCAGGTGAGATGACATTAAAGGATGTTTACCTGAGAATTATTGAACTAATATCCAATACATTTCAAGGCACCAGGCTAAGGGAAAGTTACAGAAAGTATCACACTTTGGAGACTTTGGAATGTCTGGTATATTGAATATGACAATCTCTGATATAAACCTAAACCTTAATTACAACTGCTTCTTTTTCCCCCCCTCATAGGCATGTAAGACAGCATTCCACACCTGGAAACTTTTGCAAAACAAACACTCTGATTTGCAATTGTTTTTATTAGCATTTTGGAAAGAAAACTTTTTTGTACATACAGTGTTTTTTACATACTTTAACTTGGCAAGCAAAGAGGTACAGAAAGGAAAAAGCACATCCTGATGTTAAATGAAAATGTTTGATAACTTAAATGTCTCAATAGTTACTAAAGTGTTATTTTTCACTGTAACCAGCAGAACCTAGTCAACAATTAAGGAACATTTTTAGGTTTGATGAAGCCATGGCATATGGCATTATTATACTGCGTAATAATCTGGCTCAGTCAATGTCCATTGACCATTTGAGGCACTTAAAAAGAGTTGGGTCATGTTTTCCTGATTTTCACAATGTTCAACATCACTTCATGAAAGTAATAAGAGAAGCAGATCTGATGAAATGTCAAAAGACAACACCGAAGATGTTCAAATGAAGATACCGCCTTCAAAATTTCTTATGTTTACTCAACGCCTTTCATAAACTCCAGGAATTCTGTAAAAGGAGAAAAACCAAAGATCATATTCATAAAATGGGACAATGTTCCTGACCTTTGCCACATTGTTCCTTTCAGCCCTTTCTTTCTTTGTGCTATTTCCTGCACAGTGAGAAATACAGTACGTTGTTCTCCAATTTTTCTCCATAACCCTTGGGCTCAAAGACTGGTCTTGATACAAGTCATTCAGTGACCTTCCATGCCTGAATGTGGACCTGGGTCTCTTTCAACAATGATTGGTGGATTTATTTATGCCAAAGCTCATCCCATTCATACGGTAGGGATGGCACTTTTGTTCAGACTTACATGATTTTTTTATAGGCAAAAATTGTGTTTATTATTTCTTAAGCCAAATTTTCAAAGAAAAAAAAAATGTCAGGTGTATGGCCATGGATTCCAATGATCTGGCAAAAGATAAACTCTTTGGGGGTTTTTTACATGATGAATACAGGACATATGTATGTGAGAATGTGCTTATTTATTTATATGCCACCCATCTCACAAAATTTGACTCTAAGAGGCATACAATAAAATAATAAAAACAGTAATTATGAAAACCTCTCTACAATTCAAACATTAATATTACATTATAAAAGACCAAAGGGCTAGAGCACTAGATGTTTCATGATTAAATTCCCATTTCCACGAGATCCCCGTCTGTTGACAGATCCAAGTTGGGTTCTTTATGGAATAATCATCAAAAAACAAATTCTATATATTGAAAAGCTTACCCGTAAACTAAACATAGACCATTGGGGAGTGACAAACAGGAGAAAGCAGGGCATAAATATGTGTTTTTATTTTCGGCAGGAGGCAGCACTTTTGAGAATTTTATTGTTCATTTAACCAGCAGGTATTCTTTTACTGATTAAGATGTGGCTCCAAATTTTGAAGTGATTCTTGTCCTCAGTTTGTTTTTATAGTACTGCATTTCTGGCCGTACTATTATGCAGTGTATAAGCATAACTCACCATCATAGTCAATCTTGCCATCATTATTTTTATCACCATCCTTCATTAGCTCCTCAATGTCATCTTCAGTGATGGTTTCTCCTGTAGCCTGTAACATGAGCTTTAGTTCATCCAGATCTATGTATCCATCTGAGTTTCTGTGAAAGAAAGGACAAGCTAAAAAAAGAAGAAGCCCTTTTACAAATGTTACTTTTCACATTTTTTTTAGAAAGGAGGTGTCTGAGTTCCTTTACACATCTTGCATACTTAACAAAGACCCAGTCACCATATGTCTTTTTATTTCAAGAGATATGATCACCTGGGGATTTGTGTGAGTTCTGAGCTTTACAAAGAAAAGAATGGCAAAAACCCCAAGTGACCAATTTACTGGAGCTATTAATATGTGTATTTCATAGACACATCACTACATTCCTGAAACAGTTTTTCCAGCTCTCCTGATATAATGGAGCTGCAACCTGCAGAATGTCCATCCCAGATGTCATGGCTAAAAGGAATTCAAGTTCTACCACATTTAATATTTGTGTGAATTTTTCCCATTCAAATACTGCAAGGTCACTGTAACAGTCTTCATTTCTTTTTGTAGGATAATATATGGAATTATATTTTGGGAAATACAACCTTCTTGGTAATGACATCTGAATTGTCAAAAGGTCTTCCCAGAGATACTGAGATGGAAAACAAAACAGACTTCTCATCATTAAAATTTGCACCAAGGAAGCCAGCCAGAAAGAATAATCTTTACAAAAATCTTATAGTAGATGCCTCACAAATTTCAAGGGAGTGTAAGGTTATGTGGGAATGACCTTGGGAGACAGGGGAAAGAGATGCAGTCAGAGCAATGGTCAAATAAGAGGAAGCTTAGCTTGCAGAAGGCATGTGGGTGTGGTAAATGCTTTAGAAAGAACTAGTTTCTTGGATTGTAAAGGTGAGGGGGGAGAAATGTATTTTCAGACTGGCAAAATTCTACCGCAGGAACGACTAGCGTCAACCAGTTCTATAAAGATAAAGGCAATCTGTCAGATAACCTGCCCCAAATTGTTCAGTGCCTTAGATGTTAAAAAATGAAACTACAACAAGGTTGAGTGATGCCTGGCAGCCTCTGCAGCTACTTGAGCAGAGGTGGAATATATGCTTGACTCAGCAACCTGGCTACTATAATTCTGAACTAGTTGGACTTTCCAGACTGACCACAGGGGAGATTATAGTAACTCAATTATGTAGTTACCAGCACATAAATAACTATATACATAAACAATTAGGAAAGAACAAAGTTGGTACAGTATATCAACTGAACTGCCAATCCTGGCCAGAGAGGTTACTTGAGTCTTCAAAAGCAGTTGTGATTTTAGGAGAACCCACAAAGTGTCTTTCTAAGGCAGTGCTTCTTAAATAGTGGGGCGGGCCCCCCTGGGGGGGCGCAGAGCGATGCCAGGGGGGCGCATGAACCCGGGGAACATGCTTTTTTTTGCCACAGGGAGTAGGGTTTTTTTGCACTGAACAATAGCACACAGCACAGAACAGGAGATATGAAGTGCAGATAACAAACCCTTAAGAGACACCATGGAAAAATATTTAACAGGGATGAAAAGAAAGGAGGAGAGAGACGGAGATAATGAGACAAACGTAGGTCTCCTGAAAGCTAAGACGAGGAAATATGACGAAGCGTATGTAGCGCTTGGCTTCACTGTGACTATGGTGGTATGTTTACTGTGTCTAAAAACGTTGGCAGCGGACAGCATGAAGCCAAATAAATTAAGGTGTCACGTAAACACATTACACCCCAATCACGCTGATAAGCTGCTTGAGTTTTTTCAGCGAAAACGTGCCGAATATTGCAAACAATCATCCCGGCGGAGAGTTGGGGGGGCACGAAATGTTTACTTCTTCCTGGGGGGGGGGGCGGTAACAGAAAATAATTGAGAAGCACTGTTCTAAGGGAACCATTTAGCCCCATTTAGCTTGGGAAGATTATCTGATGTCTGTTTCCAGGAACAAACTATCTGTTAGATCTCCTTCTGCCTCTTCTCAAGATCACAGTCACAGTTTATTGGCCTAAACACTCCATCGCTGGTTTCAGAACATGCCATTTCCCCTCTGAATCAGATACGGAAAAATTGATCCGATTCGTATAGTGATGGCACTTTATTTCCAATCTGCTAATGCCCGTTCCAAAGCAGATCTTATGTTAAATGGCTCCAGAGGCAAAAAGGGGCTTTATGACACTCTACAGCACAGCGGTCTCACAGCACAGCTGTCAGAGGCAGAGACACCCAATTTGCTCTCTGAGACTGTCCTTGCAAACAGCAGTGGAATTAATGTAACTACAGGAGAATATCAGGGTTGACAGTATTGAAAGTCGTTGGGAGATCAAGCAAAATCAGCACAAACATGCCCGTCTGTCTTTCTGTCACTGGTGAACATTTAGTAGGCCAAAGGATGATTCTATCTCAAAAACTGGTCTGAACCCAGACTGAAGAAGTTTATATTCATGTATGAAAAGAATCACATTCTAATAAAATGTTTTCCTTTTTCATGACTTGGTAGGAATTAGTCATTTCTGCACATGAATTGTTCATCCATGCTTCATTGAAACAGATTTCAAGAAGGCAAAGAAAACTGCAGATTGTGTTGCCCTCCAGTCAGGTAGGTTTTCTGGTATCAGGCCTCCTGCCTGGTTGTTGTGTGAAAGAATGTGTGTCATAAGATACATCTGGAAGAACTATTCTAGAAAGAAAGGGGCAGGAAAAAAGGGGGAGAAGACAGAATGGTTTTACCCACTTCTGAAACAAATCCTGTCCATAGTGCATTTTCGTCCTTATTTCCATCATTGGCATTTAGCCTTCAGGAATCAATTTTATTTTTTTATTGTTAACATTATTAAAATTGTTATCCATCCTTGAATAATTATAAATGGGGAAAAGTGGAACAATGAAGACAAGAAAGATTATATTCTATGTAAAGGTCATGCTGATTTCATGATTACTAATAAACATCTCTGTTAAACAGCTTTAATTTTATACCAGAAATTAAATACAATAGTCTTCACTTAGCAACTGCCTCATTTAGCAACTGTTCAGTTATGATGGTGATGAAAGAGTAATTTTATGACCAATCCTTGCATTTAAAACTTTAGTAGGTCTGTAAAGCAAGGAAAGCTGAAGTTATATCATAAGCACAATCATGTTTTCAAGTAGTGACAGCTTCACAATGACTAAATTTCCAGTCCCAACTGTGATTGCTAAACAAGTACGTACGTATCTACATATGGAATTCAGCCATGACTGTAAGGTTTTCAATCTTACTTGTGTTATCAATATGAAACTC
Organism: Diadophis punctatus similis; assembly: GCA_023053685.1. Classification (NCBI taxonomy): domain Eukaryota; kingdom Metazoa; phylum Chordata; class Lepidosauria; order Squamata; family Dipsadidae; genus Diadophis; species Diadophis punctatus. The sequence continues at coordinate 193,243,088 of JALIGW010000002.1, forward strand.
ATGAAGACTCAACTTGACTATTGCATTCTCTTGGACTCTGGCTTATGTTAATAGAGCCACTTACTTATCAAACATTCTGAAGAGATCTGAAAGTTCATCTTCTGATTTTCCTTTGCTGTCATCTTTCATACACCGGACCATCATAACTAAGAATTCATCAAAATCTACTGTACCACTGCCTGTCAAGGAAAAAAGGGCACCAAGTTAACTTCCTCTGTGTTTGAATATTTCCCATATTAGGTTAGATTTCAAAACACAAATCTAAATTTACAGCCTTATACTGTATAAACATCCAGCAGAAATTGCTCACCATCTTCATCTACTTCATCAATCATCTCCTGTAACTCCTCAGGGGTAGGATTCTGTCCCAGCATGCGCATTACCTTCCCCAATTCCTTTGTGCTGATACATCCATCCTCTGCACCCAGGACAAATATATCAAAAGCAGCTTTAAATTCTGGGGAAAGAGAAGCAAAACTAATTAAGAGTGTGATACCTCAAGACCAAATCGTGAGCATTGTTGATTCCTATTGTGCCTTGAATGCATCTATTCTGACCCTTTGCTAAATTGTGGCATGATGACTATGCACCTGCAAGGCATGCTAAGCAAAGCAACTGTTTGATTTCTCGGGCCTTGTTTAACTTTCAAATGTCACCAGTCCATGGGAAAACATCCAGACATCATGACAGAGATGCAAAAAAGGAGAGAGGACTGATAATTGTGAGCTTCAGTGCTCTTTCTCAATTTAAAACTGGGAAATGAATGGGAAGAAGAAGTAAAATCACTCTCTCCCATCCAATAAGCTTCTTCAGCTCTGAAATGTCTTCAAAGAAAAACTAGAAAGTCCAGTTGCCTCTTGAAAAAGCAGCTGTGGGACAACCATGACCTGGATGACTGAGAATCTCCATAGACATGGAAGTCGAATGGAATTTACTAATCAACAAGATATATTAAAATTAGTAACAAAACATACTGTATGGATATGTTGAAAATTAATTGATCATTTTTATTCTAATTTGCTAATACAAATGTTTTCCTCTCAATAGTATTTATTGGATTGCATTCCTGAGAAGCATTGCATACCACCCTTCATTTCAGAAGCAAATTGACTCAGTCACAAGGTAGGGCCTTATAATGACTCCCAATGGAAACCACAATAAGGGCAATTAAGTTCTTCCTTGTAATACAGTTCGTGGTTTGAAATGAATTGGGTGAACCAATGTGAGCGTAAAGTTATTAAAACACAATCCCAAGAATTATGTTAATATTTTGGGGGCCCTACCCTTTTATGTTTACTAGGCCAAAAAAGGAACAGGGAACTTTAGATTATGATGCAATACGAATAAATGACTTGGAGGCAGAGAGACAGCCGAGTGCTGTTCTTAGGTCTCAGTCTTAAAAACTACTGTATCAGCCTTGTTTTAAGCTTCAGTACCAGAGGTGGGTTCCTACCGGTGCGGTCTGGTGCGCAGCTTCGGTAGGGAGCCGCCGATTGTGCAATTTGCGCGCGACAGCTCCGGTGCGGTCTTCGCCAGTCCGCCATCTTTTTTGGCAATTTTTCGGTGATTTTTTGCTTCTGCGCATGCGCGGAAGCAAAATCTCGCCGAAATCTCATGAGAGGATGCGCATGCGCATGCCCCCTCGCGCGATTTTGCTGTCGCGCATGCGCAGGAAGCAAAAAATCGCTGAAATCATGCGTGCGCGCGCACGTCCCCTCGCGAGACGGTAGCGACGGAGGAGCAACCCGCCCCTGTTCAGTTCAGTTGCCAAGCTGACATTTAATATCACATAAAACATTTTCTTCCCTTTTCATAGTTTATTCATGGTATTGAATAATATATTGAAATAGATTTAAGTGATTTGACCTGATAAATAACAGTAAAATGAATTGTTTCTATTGGGTTTTATATATTTTAGGAACTTTTGTGGAAGCTATCTTGTATTACTCTGTATTTTTTTTAAAAAAAAATCAGAATCTATTTCTGAAAATAAGCACATTCATTCTGAAAGTTGATTTTCATTGGTGATGGCTTTCTTTTAATGATTCTCAAGATTTTTGTTCCTATTAAAGGTAGACCCTTTGTGAGGTAATTGGAATAATGAAGTTTATATACTTACCATTTTTTTGTTCCTCTGTCAACTGCTCAACCTATTAAAATGAAGATTCCATTGATGAATATTTGTTTACATATTTAGCAATTTTCATACTGATGAGCTGTGTACTCCAATCACTTAATCTCTATAGCTCAAAACAATGAAACAGACACAAAAATGCACACTTTGTAGCAATACATATTAGTTTGCAATCATATATCAAATTGTAAATATGGATTTGATGAACATCTTTCATGAAATTAAATTATGAATCATAGAATATATTTATTAAACATTGAATTTGGTAGGGTGGATGTTTTTTGGTAGAATTTGGAACTCTGAACCAATCTTCTTAAGTGTGTTAAATTACCACAATGTCTTGATTCAGTTAGTATTGAAAGTAGAGAAAATAGTGCTCATCAAATTGTAAATCCAATTGAATATACCCAAATCATTGACTTTTGATGAAGTGATTATGTAATAAAAAATTGCAGACAACCATCTTTCAGATGGCTCATACTTTTAGAGTGAGATACAGCTAAAATTGAATTTCAAATGGTAGTTTCTATTTATAAGCTCTATCAGAAGTAGCTGTGCTCATTAAAAAAAAAGTAAATCTGGGCTTTAGAAGGCTGCATTTTATTATTTTAATTTTTTGTAACTCATTTATATAATTATTTCAATTAATAATTTGTCTTGTCTTTAGAGCAAAGTAAAAATTACACATGTCCATTCATTTGCCTGCCCTTATAATATTAGTATATAATCCTAGTCGTTATTTGCCATTTTTAAGCCCTCGAGTTTCATTGTTGTAAGACACCAATTAACTTCATCTCAGAAATATGTAATTGCCATACTGGCAGGGGTGAAATTCAAAATTTTTCCCTACAGGTTCTGTGGGCGAGGCTTAGTGGGCGTGGCAGGGGAAGGATACTGCAAAATCTCCATTCCCACCCCACTCCAGGGGAAGGATACTGCAAAATCTCCATTCCCACCCCACTCCAGGGGAAGGATACTGCAAAATCTCCATTCCCACCCCACTCCAGGGGAAGGATATTGCAAAATCCCCATTCCCTCCCCACTCTGGAGCCAGCCAGAGGTGGTATTTGCCGGTTCTCCGAACTACTCAAAATTTCTGCTACCAGTTCTCCAGAACCTGCTGAATTTCACCCCTGCATACTGGGATATATGTCCTGTGATGTTATCTCAAGCAAATCCTGAACAGTGTTAGAATATGTCTGATAGAGCAAAGTTGCAGCTACCTTGACAAATCTTAGTTTCTGTGGCCTAATTTAGGTAATACCCCTACTTAGTTTCCTCAGCTGCTTCCAGAGACAGAGCTCCTAACACTGCCTATTAAAAGGCATGGCAAAGCTTTTATCTCTTCCTTCTCAAAGTGAAATGTCTTTGGTGAGGAAAAAACAAGTGGGAGGGAGGAAAAGGTGGGATAGTGTTCAAGGGTTCCAAATGGCAAACAATGTCACATGGACACTCCATAAAATTTTGTAAACGAGGTCCCATCTAAAACAACTTGGAGACCAAACCATTCAACAAACTGATAGCTGCAATTCGTCCAGCTGTTTATAATGAATTAAACATAGATTTATCCTTAAACACATATATAAAATTAAAAGGGTGTGAAAATATACAGATACCGGTACCATCATTCAATTATTCTAAAACAACAAATTAGACTGCAAATATAAATCTGTTATGCACATCCCTTCTCTCCGCAATCAAGTTTAGTTGTCCAGCTTTATTATGGGATGGCATTCACCTGTCAGAGACATAACTTCTGAATGAACACAGTAGGTGAGATGCTTCCAGTGCAGTGCTATGTGCCTTTGAATTTAGTGGAATTTAATCCAGGTAGGAAGGTACCGTATTTTTCGGAGTATAAGACGCACCTTTTTCCTCCCTAAAAGTGGCTGAAAATGTGGGTGCGTCTTATACTTGGAATGTAGCTTTTTTTTCCAGCCCTAACTAGGTGCTAACAGATCTTCCCAGCTCTTACCTTGCAGGCTTTTTCATTGTTACTCTCTCCAAAGAATGTTTTTCCAGCCCTAAGTCTTTGCAGAATTTTTTTTCATTGCTCTACTTGCTCCGAATAAGTTTTTTTCTAGCCCTAACCAGGTGCTAACTATCTTCCCAGCTCTTACTGGCTTTCAGGTTCTTTCATTGTTATTCTCTCAGAAGAAGGTTTTTTTAAGTCCAACCAGGGGATAAAATAATGTGCTGAAGCTGCTCCGAATAAGTTTTTTTCTAGCCCTAACCAGGTGCTAACTACCCTCCCAGCTCTTACCAGCTTGCAGGCTCTTTCATTATTATTCTCTCAGAAGAAGGTTTTTTTAAGTCCTAACCAGGAGATAAAATAATGTGCTGAAGCTGCTCCGAATAAGTTTTTTTTTAGCCCTAACCAGGTGCTAACGATCTTCCCAGCTCTTACTGGCTTGCATGCTCTTTCATTGTTACTCTCTCAGAAGAAGGTTTTTTAAAGTCCTAACCAGGGGATAAAATAATTTAACATATTAACAGAGTTGGAAGGGACCTTGCAGGTCATCTAGTCCAACCCCCTGCCCAAGCGGGAGACCCTACATTTGCCTAAGGACGCTAGCCAGATTAACACCTGGTAGGCAGATTGTTTTCCCCTATTTTCCTCCCCAAAAACTAAAGTGCGTCTTATACTCCGGTGCGTCTTATACTCCGAAAAATACGGTATATAGGACTGCAGCCCTAATGATCAAGGAGAGAAAAGCTCTGTCTGGCATACCAACTCACTACTTTGCTAATGTGTGCCTTATGTCCATTTAACTGCCTTGAGCCAATAACATATAGATACACACAAAAACATTTTAACAGATAAATTAGTCTTCAAAGTGTTGGTGCTCAAGGGCAACAGCACTGAAGGAGATACAACAGTTCAGAATCTATCTAGGTCTGATCATACAAGTTTATTTTTAACTAAACAATTAGTAAACAATAACAGGAGATAGGAGAAGTGTGTTCCTAAGAAATAATATTACATGAAATTATATGAACAAATACAAAATATCTGTTTTCAGCTACTAAATTTGTATCAGCCAGTTAAAATAGGCAAGGATTTCCTTCTAATCACAGTATAGGTCCCATAGGATACTATATATTATACTATATATAGGAGATCTGTCCAAGAAGCAAAAGTTGACTGAAATTCAAGGTATTATTCTACCTTGTTAGCAGGGCAACAACTTAGAAAGATTCCATCCAACTTGGCTAGTTATCTCCAGCTCAATATTAGGTATTGATAAATGGATAACTATTTTATCTCTTGAGCAAAATGCTGAAGCACTCAGTTCTGAAAAACTTGTCTGTAAAATTGACAGAGCTACAAATCAAATATCCAGCATATTATCTGGCAGGATGAATCAAATCTTGGAAGGTGGGAGGAAGGAATAGTAAAAGGTCAAGTCTAGAAATGTATACACATTTTCTGCGTGTATACGCAGAATTCCTAACTACGGTATGTTAGGAATTAAATACTCTTCTAATTCTTAAATTAAATTAGAATTATTATACTAGAGCAGGGGTATCAAACTCGCGGCCCGTGGGCCAGATGCGTCATGCACTGGCCATGCCCACCCCGGTTTAGTGAAGGGCAAAAAGTCATGATACATCACGTGATGTGACACCGGGAGTTTGACATCCCTGTATTAGAGTATAACTCTGAGAGCCCATTTGTTTCAGCATGTGATGGAAACCATTGTTATACAGCCGTGATAGTGAACCTATGGCATGGGCGAGGCGTTGCCCTGTCAGCTTTAGCACGCATGCGTGCACTGCCATCTGATTTTCAGCCTTCCGAAGGGGAAGGCGGTTTTTGCCCTCCCCAGGCTTCAGGAAAGCCTCCTCCAAAAGCTGTGCGCGTGTGCCGAGTGGCGGAGTGCCAGAGCTGGGCTGCCCCGCCAGAGAGATGAAGCAAGGCAATGTCAGCCATTTCCTGGCACCAGAGCCGAAAGGGCCCGGCAGAGCAGCTACGAAGGCGCACCAAAGGGGCTGGGACGCCAACAGGGCTGGAGTCGGTCTGCAAGGGAGTGACAGGCAAACTCCATTTTGGCTGAAACGGGTGTTCGTTGGGGTCCAGGATTTTTTTTGGGGGGGAGGGAGCTCGATAAAAATGGTGGAGGTGCAAAGTCAACCGCAGGCAGCATGGCGCCCCCACCCGATTCCTGCCATGCCTGCCGCTCCGCCCACAGCCAAGCCAAGCCGGGGAAGGAGCAGTGGGCGGGGCAGGTGGCCGCCCAGCCAGCAAATGCTGCCCTGTGTGCCTGAGTCGGCTCCCAGCATTCCTCCTGTGCTGCCCCACCACCCCAGAAAAGCAGCGGCAGCTGCAGGGGGAAGGGCAAGAGCTACCAGCCAGCTCAAGTGCGCATCTCCCTCCTTCCGGGCTTCCCTCACGCGCCCCATCTTCTAATATTAATCTGTATATAAAAGAACAGGAATTTTTTTTTTCATGAGTTAAATTATTAAAGTGTGTCTTGAATGTGACTCTTATAGAGGGTATTTCTTTTGCTAGGTCTTTATAGAAGCCTATAAAAATAAAAATTGTGTATGCTTTAATGAACAGCTGGCAGCTGCCCTGGTCATGTTGGCACAAGAACTGAAGAACTTCCAAATAATTTTCAAAGTGTGTGTGGGCAGCCTTTGTTTTTAGCAGCTATCTCAAATGAGTTGTAGAAGTTGTCCAAAGTTTGAATTCAGATACCTAATTATTTTGTTCTCTCTATAAAAACCTGGACAAAGTGAGAGATACCGGTAGCCCACATCAGTACTTGATGTTAGAAACAGACTGTACAAGACAAAAGATTATATGATTAATAGCATTTTGGCTGGTATGTGAAGGAGCGGATTTCCTCCAAAGCTTCAACCTGATATGAACCCAGCCCTAGTTTGACAGATCATAGCTGTTATCAGAGATTCAATTCTCCAGTTAAGGATGCTGTACTATTCAGTTAAAGATGCTGCTCATTTAGAAACCTTTCACCTAACTATAAAAATATGTGCCTTGATCACTTATTTTGATTACTGTAATGCTAAAGGTGGTCTGAGAAGCTTACTTAGAAATGTCCATTAATTCATGATATTACACTACATGTTTTATGGGAATAAAGTTCAGAGCTTTTGATATCACCTGTACTAGATACTCATTCCTCAATACAAGTCAGTATGCTAATTTTAACCCACAAAGACCTAAATATATAAAAAATGGAGTAGTCAACCATTTTCCTCATAAATGATTACAGAAACGTTCCATAGAGGTCTTTGTTTCAAATGCTGATAGAGCATTCTGGGCATGAAACTGATTTCTTCCTTTTATGTAGCTCCCTCTCTTCTTCTTTAAGGCTCTCATGAAGAACAAGTTCTCTTAGATTGTTTTCACTTATGCACCAACCCATTGCCCCCTGCTTTTACCTGAAACACCTAATTGATTTAAAGGGGAAATCTGACAAAATGAATGATGGAAGAGGAGTGGCAGCACCAGCAGGCAGAGTATAGCCTATACTGCTGAGATAACAAAAGCAAAAAGATGCCTCTTCAAAATTTCATAGTGAAAACTGAACCCGTTTATTTAAGCCACTGTGATGGAACTGGAGCAGCTGTGATTGTTCCTTCATTGTAATGGCCAAACCCCTCCCTCCCCTCAACAGCCCAGGATAGCTGAAAAGTCTAAAGACAGCAAATGCCTCTCTGTTGTGCAGCCCACATAGTTGGACTATTTTGGCAAGCTGGCTATTTTTATGCCTTAGTGGCTTAGGTGCTAAGAAGACAGATAACACTTCTGATTGTTCCCAGAAGCTGACTGACATTGGCATTTATCACAGGAGACATTAATCTAGTAACATGTCTCTGGCAAAGTTGTATGGTTTAGAAGCATCTGGAAGCCATTCTAAACTTATCTCTGAATAAGAGATGAGTGAGAAAGTGATAAATCCATTGAATTCCAGAGGTCCATATGAGTGGTAGTTTTTTTTCAAATGATCATTGAAAACACATTTAAAGTTATCACCCGATTTGCAATAAATGCAGGAAGAACATTTTTTCCCCCATTTCTGGGTCACCCTTTCAGATACGACACACTTCATGTGGCATCATGACTAGAGACTCAGTCAAAAGATACTAGGTTCACATTTGCACACAGTTGTAAGGCATGCCAGGTGGATTTTGACAAATCACATCTCTCAACCTTGATTAATCTTCATAATTGTGAAAATCAAATGAGTATAGGTAAGTGGGATACCACTGGTACATAATAAATAATTCAAGGCAACTTTACTCTAGAGCCAAGCTAAGGAAAGTTTTTGCTCCTCAGGAGTCCAAAATTGGGAAATTAAGAAGTTAGCTTCTGAAAACACTGCTAAAAAACAGGAAAATACTCTCATTTTATTATATAAGAATGCCAAAAATTTTAATAGAAAGAAATAACAAAGTACTTCATTATAGAAAACATTTAAAAATTGCAATGGGTATTATTAATAATACATTTCCTCAAACAATAATTTAATAACTTCAAGCTGAGTACTAAGTGATTTGGTAAATTCAGGTTCTTTTTTCACTATAGGTAAAGCATTCAGAATCAAGAAGATAGTGACAAGCTATAAGATAGGGTTTTTTATATTTAAAAAAATAAATAATAAAAAGGAATCTTTATTTTAAACTGAAATGTGTCCAATCCTGAACTATTCTTTTGCTGTGGAGAATTATTTACAGCACACAGCAGCTGTTTAAAGCTACTCTGGGAGCTGAGCACTCATCAGGATCTGTTCAAGGCAGGAATTGCCCTTCTCCCATCTGTCTTATTAGTGTTTCTTAAGAAGTGCTCTATCTTGTTACTCCACAGATATAGCAAGAACTGTTCTTCTATCCACACTTAAAGTGGAATTACTGAGGATGTTTCTATTATGGTCATTACATTCTCCAATTATTTCTTTTACTTACCAGTATAAATGTTACTTAAACTCTTAAGTGGTCTAAATCTTCTGAAGAGTTTTAAGCAGCCAGGATTCTGGTGACCCATTTTTTCATGAAGCACATTTATACATGCATATACACCGCTAGAATTTGTAAAATGTATCTTCACATGTAACTAATTTTTGATTTTGTCAGACAGAAATCTGGAAAAATGTACTTTCATAGAAAAGACAAAATGACAAGAAGCTATGCCATTTTCTGCAAAACACTTTGGGTGTGAAAATAAAAAGATTTGCACTTATATTAACAGCCCAAATCTATGCAGCAAATAATTATGTTAAAATCAGTCAAAGCCATGAGCTTTACATTACTTTTAGATCTGGTTAGAATTGGACTTCAATAGATTTTTGAATTTCCACAAAAAATATAAGCAGTTAGGACTTCATCAAAACCATCTTGCGATACCTAAGGAACTTAGGATATATAATAATGACCTGCACCAAATTTAAAAAGTACATTCTAAATTATTAGTTTTAGCATTAATGAATATCATAATATGTAAAACATTTAAAGCATCTGATTGAATATCAGGACTTGCACTTTATTAAAACATTTTCCTTACAATCCTAAATATAATTATTCAGAATCTTCCTGAGATTTAATACAACAGAGTATGAAAATTTTACTTACTGCTGCCTTGTAAATATCATCCATGGTTAGTTATTGTCAGTTAGGAACTAGGTGGAGATGAAAAATGGTACAGAGACAAATATCAACCTCTGCCAGCTTTCTGTCCTTTGAAGCACTCCTTTTATAGTAGGCTGTCAGCCCCAAATCTGTCAGTCAAGAACTACACAGCCTAGTATACAGACATCTGTGAATGGCCTTGCTATTCATTCCAAGCCTGACTCTTCACCGTCTTCAGGGAGGTATGCAAAGTTTGTTACAGCTGACATTTCTAAATTGTGATCCAATTCTGTTGATGCCTCTCTTTTTTTTTGTTAGGAATCAGATGGCTCCTATACCACATATTGGGCCTTACGGCCCTCATTTGCTATGGGTTTTAGGCATTCTGATTCCATGTGGTTAATAGGGATTATGGCAAAAATCAAAATGCTTGTGAAGTCCCCATCCCCCTGGCAGAACAATAGTGACCCCCTAAAATAACTATCCTTTTAAAATAACTCTTTCCAAAATGCTGTATGTGTGTTTGTTACAGAACAAAGGATAGGCTTCATAGGCATGCATTCTAGGCAAAGACAACAAATATCAAGTACTTCTTTTCACAGACATGTTTATGGCTCCAAAGAAACCACTTCATGTTTTTTGAGGGGATTGCTTTTTTAAAATGTACTCCATCAACATCCCTAATTCCTCAGACAGAATGCTTAAGAGCCTGATGGCCCTTTCCCACAAGGCTTCCTCAGCGGCATTATTGTATCACCTGATGATCTGACTGTTTGTACTGACTCTTTTATTTTGTTTGCTGCAAACATCTGTGCAAGCTGGGCAAATTCCTGCCTTTAAGCAAAACAACTTACTCAGCCATTCATATAGATTGTTCAGTGAGAGGCACTGGTATGAAGAGAATTTATGTGCTATAAAAAAAAATATCTCTGTCCACTGATTGAGAGCTCCCCCCTCTGTCTAACTATATTGCACTCATCTAGGTAAAGCTGACAAAAAATTAATAAGCTCACCCATTATTATTGAATATACATGATCAATAATCAAAATTACTTAACATGAAGCTATTTCCTCTCATTTTATTAGCTTCCTTTTATACTGGTCTTCAGGTTATAGTGTTTCTAGAATTGATTGCACAAGATGATTAAAAATGTAAGACACACCGTTTTTCTAGTTGTAGTTTTTGTTATTTCTTTGTTGTAATTTGGAGATGTTACATCTTTCTTCACAATTACAAAACTCCGGTTTATTTTAATCCCATCATGTAAATATATTCTTTGTGCATGAGATCCATCTCATCCTGGGCATCCTTTTTTTAAAAACTATTACCATCTGGCAGACGAATAATAAAAACAAGGACAAATAGGTTGAAAAACAGCTTCTATCCCAGGGCAGTAACTATATTAAATTCTACTGTATAGTGCAATATTAATGCAATATCGGTTTTCAATTCAATTGTATAGAATGTGAAGGATGTGCGTCTGTGTTTTATTTTTATAATTATAATGTACACTGAAGATGGCATTTAATTTCATTGTACGAGGTGTAATGACAATAAAATAAAGTAAGTAAGTAAGTAATACAGTCCAAGAACCCTATAAGAAATTCAGGCCTAATAGATCTGAAGGGCATCCAAGGGTGGGGAGCTGCTATATGCTCTTTAGTATATTTTTTACTCTTCCTCGTCTTTCTACTCCCATCCCATTTCAAAAAGCGTTGAGATTTTTTAAAAGATTCCAACTACCCATTCTTTCCCTCTGGTAAAAAAAGCTCCATGTCAGACAGAACTACATCACAATGTAGTTTCACAGGTGAAACATCACTCAGCAGAAATTATAAAAAATGATCTGACACTCACCTGTGATCCAGTGTGTTCTGAAACATGTTCAACTCAAAGAAAAGATGTGGGAGGAAGAGACCACAAGGGAAGCACCATTAGGTCCAATCCTGTCCTATAAAACATCATATTTTCCTTGTAATGTTGGAGCTTTACCTACAAGTCTTTTGCAAACAAGCAGTACTTGTACAACACAGTGCATTTTATGCTTTGGGTGATTCTATGTATTAACAGGGATAGATGGCAAAGCAATCCTGTGACTTTATATTGCAACATATAGATAGTTGATGTTAACTAAACTTGGTAAGGAAACTCGATCTGTTTGTGTTGTTAATAAAATCATTGTCCATTAATGAGGATACAGTACTTTATGAATCTGTCCCTAAGCTTGACCTAAGCTTCTCAACCTTCCTGATCATAGGAACACCAATCCAAATGTTGTTAATGGAGATTAATGTTGCATTTTGCTTGCCAAATTCTTGAAAAAAGCAAAAGGGAAAAAAAGCATTCAGTGAGAGTGGCAGTGAGACCATAGTTTGGAATAACCAAAAGGAATAATGCAGGATTTGGCAATCTTTTGGTCAGTGGCCAGCAAACCTACTTTTGGAAAACAATGGCTACAGTAGGTAGAAATCATATTACATACAATGTTGGAGAACCAAGGTTCTCTGCCTCCCTACCCACATCACTGATCGTTATTGCTTTCTTTTGTTTTTATAACTATGAAATATATTTTAAGAGTGATGATTCATGCTTGTCCATTCTCTCTATAAAATGAAATCAAATCAGTGCTAATTGAAGAAGATGTTGTGGTCTTCAAAAAAGTGGCTTGTAGACCACAGTGAACCCTAGAGCTTTATACAGCTTTGAAATATTAATTATATGCTTGTTCCTCTTAAGGGGCAACAAAATGCTTAATACGAGAAAAGAAAAAAATAGGGAAAGAGAAAAACAGAGTGTGGGCAAGCAGGTTTTGTTACCTATAGCGAACAAGACATTCTCTGGAGACCTATCAGTAGGCGCTTCTCTATCCATCATGCTTTGCCATTCTCTCTCTCCTTCCTATATGCCCAACTATGCTCAACAGGACAACCTGAGTTTGGGGTCACTCCACCACTCCATTTTACAGTGCAGTCTGCAGCTTACCAACACAACTGTTAGTTAGCTGTCATATCCATATCAACCACTAACTGGTCATAGCCATGGATGAATACAGTCTTGTACTGGACAGTGCAGAATTAACAATGCAAAAAGTGAATGAAGCCAAGTTAATAGGGCTGCTCTTCTGTCATTTGTCTTCAAGATATTACTTAGTTTTTCTCTTATTTTTTCCCAAACGTGTTTTTTATAATTCCTTTTAAATATTTTGGGGCACAATTCCTGTAGTAAAAATTTAATTTTAAATTTAAAAATGCTCCAAATGTGACTTGATTTCTATTCATCTTTTCTGTTGAATTTTTATAAGCATCAATTTTTAATATTTTTTCTGCTCCTAGGCAAAGGTTTAGGAACAAAATAGGGGATTATGTACACTAAAACAATCTCCCGCCAGCAAAGTTTGAGGTCAATCTGAGGCACCAGGACTTAACGCTCAACTCCTTGCAAATAATTAACATCAGGAATGTAAATAGCTGTTTTTCCATCTGCTTTCGGAGTCAACGTTTCTCATTTCTCAGTAAATATAGAATCATGTAAAAGATTTGTCTTGCTGCTATAACTTGTGTTACGTGCAGTACGGACAATATATATATATATATATATATATATATATATATATATATATATATATATATATATATATATATATATATATATATATATATATATATATATATATATATATATATATATATATATATATATATATATATATATATATATATAAATTCATGTGGAAACCTGCTTACATTTCCTAAATTCATGGCATGGGAACGTCTTGAAAAATTCCATTTCACTCTATTAAGCCTTGCTCTTGAGAGCAGTGACTGGACTATAAGGCAAATACTGTAATAGCACAACTTTTAGTTATCATTAAGCAGGAATGATCAACACAAGCATTATTCATGCTAAATAAGTGAACAGAAAAATAGGTTAGGATCCTGCCTTACGCCGCCGAGAGGCTACTCCAAAACCCGGCTTTATTTCACTATCCATGCTAACTTAAAAGGAGCGATGGGAATGGTAGTCCACCACTTCCATTATAATTTTGTCTGCCCCATCAGTGTTACATTGATGGGTTCGACATTTTCGGGGTTTCTCTACCACCTCTCTAACATTGTCGCTTTTACGACGCAAACAAGCTGGGCAAAGGGGGTCGAAAACCCTTACATCTTTCAGTGCAAATAAAAGCACCCTCCGAGGGTGCAGACATCGGGGCAACACTTGGCGGTAAACAATCCCTTCCCGCTCTGCTGGCCGGCTCGCGGCCGACCGAAACCTCGCAACCCAGATCTTAACGCCGAGGCCTCGGTAGGCTCCGCCTCCTAGCCCAAGGGCACGCCCCCTTTGTTTTCCCGAAGCCTTGAGTGACGTTATCGGGGCATGGCCTCAGTCGCGCGGATAGGGGCGGGAGGCGGCACGAGAGCAAATATGGCGGCCGTGACGACTGTAGTTGCGCTGGTCATGGCCAGCGCGGAGGGAAGCGGCGCAGTAGCTGCCACGACACTCGCTGCCCCCGGAGCTCGCCTTCCTCCACGAGTGGCGGAGCGAGCGCAGTAGCCCGTCGGTTCCGAACCTCTGCGCTCCGACTCGGGACATGGAGGCGCTGAGGACCGGCGAAGAGGGCGAGGAGCCTCCCAAAAACGTCCGCATTCTTGGGTCGGAGCTGGTGGAGACCTACACGGTGAGGCGGTGTGAGAAGGGGTTGTGTGTGGTGGTGGGGAGGTCTGGCGTGTCAGAGGCGTCGGCCTCCCCGGGGTCCCATGAAAAACGCCGCCGGTTCAGTCGTTGGTGCGAAGGGGCGAGAGGCTCCCTGTACCGGAGCATTTTCGGGCATCCCTGGGCGCCTCGGGGAACTTCCACGCCTTTTCTGACGGGGAAGGACAAGCGCACGGATTCATTCGCATGGATGCTCGGGGCCAAACTGTCTTGGCCGGGTGCTTTTCGTGCTTTAGAGTTTCACGGAGTTCTTCACTTCCTGGGCGGAAAAACAAAAGAAAACAGCATCCCTAGAGGAAGGAAATTGATGTGCCAGCAACAGCTCTGGTAGCTAAGGTGTTGTCTTATTCCGGGTTGAGATGGCAAATCGTCCGTTTTACGAAGTTGGCGCCTTCCAGACAGGTGGGACTCTAGTTCCCATCATTCCCTGCCGGTATAACCAAAGCGCTGGCAACAAGGAATGGACTGTGTCTAACTTACCTTGAAGGGGTTTGGTTGGGAAAGACAAAATTTGCTCTCTTCTGAATAGGCATGCAGCATCCCTTGGAGAAAGAATTGAAATATAATACGTGGCTTTAAAGTAAAATGTGGAAAGAATATTAGTCACTCAGCTTCAGATATTCTTGCATCTGAATCCAACTTATGAAACTGTTGATAGAAATCTTATTAGTTAACATTTTTGAAGTCTGCTGTGGAGAAAAGGAAAATGATTTGTGTAATGTTTTTCCAATAACATTATTATTACAGTTGTCCTTTTGTACAGAGTTATGTCTCTGTAATAAATATATATTGTTTTCTGACTCACTGTTTTAAGAGCTAACATTGCAAAAAGCTTTAATATATTTAACATATAATATACTTTAGTTGTTTTGTGATATAACCAAAATGGTCTCATCTGCTAATTTTTCATCTAGTTAAATAATTTTTATGAATTTTCTTTATGTGGGCATACTGTTTTAGTGATCTTTTTAATGAACTGATAGTGTGCTATGAATAGGCCTTATTTCATTGGAGTTTGCATCCAAAATATCAAGAATCAGAGTTTTAATTGACATGCTTTGCAAAAAATATTCAAGTTTATATTTGTGGACATTTTTACTTAACCAGAAGAAAATGAACATTTGAAGAGACCTTTGAGATGAGTTCAGTTCCCAGGGACTATACTGATACATTTATATACTGTAGCTTTCTTCCATCAAAATACATAAGTGTTTGCCAGCGCCTTTTGAGATGGTTTCTGATTTCTAAATCTGATCTGTAGACTTGGGATTTCTTGGTTATTTTCCATGCAAGTACTAATGAGTTCTAACCTTTCTAAAAGTGAAGATCATTCAGGTTTTATTAAAAACAAGATAAAGTTTAATGCCATTTGCTTATGTGCACAATGTCTAAGACATAATCCATGGACTAGCTAAAATTGATAAAAATATGTTTTCAGCAGAAGTGAGTAAAAGTATGTGGTTAAGTTTTTCATGTTGAAATCAATGTGCTGGATCGGTTTGTTTTGTTATTGAGCAGCAATATTTTCAATTCCAGACTGCAGTACAAAGAAATGGGTAGAAAGCTTATTGTACAATGTCATTAGAGTGTCAAGAATAAAATAAATCAAAGGTATAGTTGTGCAACTTGATATGTGATAAAAATCTGATATATAAAATCTTGCTATTTAGAACATAGCAAGAAGTTGGAATAGTAACCTGCCATTTTTGTAGGGTGACAGGTTAAAAGGCTTCCATTAACTCTGCTATGAAGTTTAGCCTGTTCTGACCTAATACCAGATAAAAGGGTTGGATCTGCAACCTCAAGAATTCCCAGTTAGTATGATTTGCTCTTTCCCATTTTGGTGAGAATTGTGAAAGAAAAAGGCACAATGCACCCCGAGGCACCAGATTGAAGAAGGGCTGTTTAGTGATTGGCTGTATTAGTCTCCGTCAAAATCCTATACATCCTTGTAAGTATTGTAGAAAGGATGTTATCTTCCCACTTGTTTGTTTTCTCTTCACCAACAAGTGTTCAAGATTTGGAAAAACTGAGCTACAAGGCAGAACCTGTTACAATTAAAAAAAACATTTTCAAATCTGTAGTTTATCTGCTCCTGTTGATTTGAAGAATAAAAAGAATGGGCTGGATTCAGCAGCATCCTTAAACTAATAGCAGTTCACGATTTTCTGGAATTGTGACTTAGCGTTGTACACGATTATGGCTCACATCTTCTAGAACATGGGTGTCAAACTCGATCACATCATGGGTTGGATCGTGACATATCGCGACATTTTTTGCCTTTGCGGAGCTGGGGTGGGGATGACCTACGCATGATGTATCCGGCCTGCGGGCTGCCAGTTTGACAGGCCTGTTCTAGAAGAATACTATGCTAATAACTTTATCCTCTTTCATAAGGTCCAATGTGAAATCTTATGTATGCCTATGGATAAAGGGGATTTTGTATTTATTCATCTATCTGTATGTATTGACTACCCTTTTAGATTATTTCTCTGATGAAATCTGCAAGCACTAAATGCAGGGCTTCCTTATCTATTTGGATAATTGTGATTATTTGTAACATTAAATATTTAAGTCTAGAGCTAAAAAATGGCAATTTCCGAGCATATATAGTTTATCACTTCAACTGTAAAACAAAATCCTTGTATTTCCTATGTGTGTTCATTGATGTACAGATTGTTGTGTTTATTCTAGATGCATAATTTGGAGGAGAGTATGTGCTGGAAAAGCTGCAGATGCAAACTGAATTTTCTTTGAATTTTTTGCCGCAGCATCTTGTATTTCTACTGTTCAGTTTGTAAAGCAGCTAGTTCCTTCAACAGTCAGAGCTGCTGCAGTGAAAACTTCAAAGAAAACTCCAGTGGTGTGCAAGATCTTCCCTTAAATTCATGCATATGTAGCTTCAGTAGGTTGCATAACGGCATATAACAAGGTTGCTGATGGTATTTCAGCTACATTATTTATTAGAACTAGCGCATTGTATATTCTAATGTTTTAATGAGTGATTGAAATGGAGAAATGGGAGTACTTAGAACAACAGAGTTTGAAGGAAACTTCAAAGAGGTCTTGTAGTCCAACTCCCTGCTCAAACAGGAGACCCTTTACCATTCTGAACAAATGAATCTCCAATCTCCTCTTTAAAACCTCCAGTGATGGAGTGCTCACAACTTCTGGAGGCAAGCCATTACATTGATTAATTTTTCTCATTAACAGGAATTTTCTCCTTAATTCTAGGTTGGATCTCTCTTTGTTAAGCTTCCATCTGTTATTTCTTGTCTTGCCCAAAGGTGCTTCGGAGAATATGCTGATTCCCCTTCCTCTCTGTAAACTTTTGGCTTAGCTAACCCTCTCCCCATTAACCCAGTCAGTTAAACAGATACTCAGAACCAGATTGTGTATGATGGTGCTTATAACTTAGCTTTCTAAATAGGACACACACACGTACCCAGACATACTTTTTGTATTGAATTTGTAATCTTCCCAAGGGATTATCATCTTGGTATAATAGAAAGGCTCACTGATCCTGAAATTGAAGCCAGCAGAGCATGAGCTATCTTGCAGGAAAATTGGAATGGAAGGGAAGAGATGAAGCTACGAATATACAAGTTTAGGAACTGCCTTAGACAGTGATCATTGGCACTTACTACAAGGAAGAAAAATTGACTTTGCAACCAAAGCATGCATTTATGATCCTTGCATGTTTCTCTGTTATGTATTTACCATTATTACCAGTGTCAAGCCTAAGCCCAGACATGATACAGCAAGGTCCAATTGAATCTAGTTCTTTATTTTCTTACACTTAATAGACAGACTAAACCTATAACCTAATAGTTACACACTGGGAGATTCTAGGATGTGGCTACCCTGGATCTTTTATCCCTCTCATCCAGTACAGGATTGCACAGTCTCATCTGCCTGGGAAGCCACAGTCCTACTTCTGACATTCTCCCCCTCCATTCCTTCAGCTGCACATTCCATCACAGTTGTGTGTGCCTGATCCATTTTGCTCCCTCCCCCCCCCCCCTTTACAGAATGGAGAGATTGCTTAAACAGGCTATGTCTTCCTGAGCTGTTTTTCTTTGCAGTACAGCCTTTCCCAAAAGGTGCTTAACCACATGCTAACAAGTTTTGCTCTATAACCTTAATTAGTTTAACCTTTCGACAGGCTAGTCCTGCTGTATGACACTGACTAGACCCTAATCAGTTTCACTGAAAGGCTTTTGTTTGCCTCCTAAGCAGCTCTTATCCTCTGCAAACAGCAGTCCTTTGAATATGTATTCCCAGTATGTCCCTGTTTATTCTCTTGTAATCCCTTGCTCTCCAATGAATGTAAATACAAATCAATTCCATTCTAGCCATGGTGAATGTTCCAAAGATTGGAGAGTAAAGAAAAGGGGTTATGAGATGTGTTTTCTTTTACCTGGTTTTCTCGAGAGTCAAGTTCTGGAAAACTTCCCTGCGGTTTGGATTCATATCCTTCTGGTGCTGTAAAACAGGAAAAGTGAAGTTAAATCATAAACATAATCATTCTCATGTGATGTTCAGTTAACGACAATTTTGCTTAACTATTGAGTCAAGAGAGTCAATTGAAGTCAATAAATGAGGACTACCTATAATCAGGTGGAGAGGGTAGGTGGCATCTTCATGTATGAGGAAATCCATCTTGGTTAAACAGAAATTTTCCAAAAATCAAATACGTTAAAAAGTAAAGGCAAATCATTTCTGTATTATTGTCAAGAAAATCATGTAGATAGACCTGAAACGTGTTTTCATGCCAGATTATGCTCACTGGTTAGGATTAAAATAAAACTGCTAATTACTGGGAGGATAATCTGGAAGTCATAAACTTGAACAAAACCATAAAGAAATCTGGTTGTTGAGAAAATTCAGTGACTAATTTCAAATTTGGAAGAAGAGTTCCTTGATTAAAAGGACAGTCGGAATGTGGAAAGAGATAACTATAAACCAAGGAGGACATAGAATTATCAAAGTGGAAATGAACCATGCAAATTGGATATTTTAGGTCTAAGTCAATTTAGTTTACCAAAATGAGCCTTTTCAAATCAGATGAATATATGATAAAGACTTCAGGTCATAAGACCATACAAAGGAATGAAATGTCATTAACACTCAAAAAAATCTCAGCTGTAATTCAATAAATGATAAATTCCTATCTATTAGAATTACTCAATATCTAGTGAACATCAGTGTTACACAAATATGAGCATCTATTTCAAAATCAGTGATGGAAGAGAGGAAATTTATAACAAATTGTAAGAAGCACTACATGCAGAATATAGAAAGGATGTACTAATGGCTAATTGGAGCACTGACATTTAAGTAAAAACTGATCATCAAGAACCAAGAGAAAAAAGATGCCTTCAAATTAGATTGTAGACTGAATGAAGATGGTCCACTTCCTTATAACAATGAACAACAATACTTCTATATTTTTGGCACGTGATGTGAATCGATGGTCTAGAAAAAAATGTTTACTAAGATTCAGAGGCATTGAAGAGGAAAACAGATATGGTAGATGGTCAGTGTTCAGGAGAATGCTGAAATATCTTTGAAAGAGTGACAATTGAGATGGCAAGAAGTTGTCCATATATTCATACGGCATTAGGACCAAATCATGGCATCTAGTTATATTTACAAGAAAATGTCTTCTACTTAAGGTAAAATGTATCCTGTCAGAATTCTTAACCAATTAAGATTTACATTAATAATGTGATTACTATATGACATCACATAGCTTTGTAGAATTAGTGTTGAAACAGTATAATTTAAGAATATAATTTACATATCAATACTTTTGAAAAAGAAAATGAGCTGTTGTGATGCTTTCATTTTGGTTGAATAGGGACAAATTCAATTTGCTTGTTTGCTTGCTACTTCATTGAAGTTGATTTCCATTGTTCTAAAGAACAGGCACTCTAATTTTTATATTTTTGTATATTTTAATGCATTGTATTCCCTCTTCTAATTCTTGTGTTTTCATTCTGTAAATGAATAGAAGTCACACTAATGCTTTGTGGGTATATCTAGTCTTCTTGTTGCATTATGAAAAGCCTTCCAGTTCTATACCAATGCTTACCATTGATTTATTCATTTTTAGCTAAGCTTTGTTAGTTAATTGCAAATATTGCTGAAGAAAAAACTGTAGCTAACTCTTATTGTATGAGATGGACAAAAAATTATGTGAGAGGAGCTTTGATAGAATGAGCCCATGAATGTCTCTATTGAAAAAAAATAGCTGCCTATTTATTTAGGCACTGAAAATAGAGCATAGGTCACTGAAATCTTCTCCTCCCTCTACTTTCATCAGTGGGATTCACATGGCTTAAATGGAATTTTCTCCAACTCTGAATGGAGCCACCTATAAAATAATTGCATCTCCAACCAAATCCTATGGATTTTTGTGATGTTGCTTCAGATTAGCTACCTTGTTATTCTATTTATTTTGTGTCCGGATCAAACCTTAAACTGCCAAAATGAGGCCACCTTTTTGGCTTTATCATTAGCCAGAAACAACGGACTGCATTGGCCTTTTTGGCTGCTGCTGCACACTGCTGGCTCATATTTAGTTGGCTGTCTGTTTTATTTCATTTTATTTTAATCAATTTTATTTGATGGTTGTATAGCGCCCAGAGTCATGATGAGATGGGCAGCTATATAAATTTGATAAATAAATATTCTTTAGATTTGTACACACTGGGTAATATTTTCTTTTCTATATAGTTGTTTTAGCGTTTTCAAAATGGTATTCAGTTTACCTCAAACAGTAATAAAATAATAACCTAGTATAAATAGAAACTGACTCCTGCTTTGTTGTAATTTTTTGGTTACACTGTGTTCATATCACCACTTAAAGTGAAGAGTTGTACATGAAAGGTAGCTCAAAAATCTTTATAGGATTTAAAATAAATGCAGCATTGCAAGGATTGTATATTTTTATGTGAATGTGCATGACCATTTTTTGGTTAATTAAAGGCTGTTTTTCTCTTAGGTATATATCATTCAAGTGACTGTTGGAACCCATGAGTGGATAGTAAAACATCGATATAGTGACTTCTATGATCTTCATGAAAAGGTAATTATTCTGAAATTGTATCCCTAAAATAGTTGGTTTAATCTTTGACATCAGTCACTTAGAAAACGTTCTGGCATGCTTGTATGCTTTTTGAAAAGGAATACTGGCTTATTAAGTTGTAGTGGAGTATTGTCCCAGGAGCTTGTTTTAGGTTCACTTAATGGAAAAAAGGACTAAAGAATGGAACCTAAGTTCTTTTTCTAAAGATGCCCTTCAGAAGTCAAAATTCACTTGCAAACAGCTATTGTTTAAGACAGTGGCCCCCAACCTTTTGACCACCAGGAACCGGTTCCATGGAGAGAGATTTTTACGTGGACCAGAGGAGGCGTGGCTTCGCATGCTGCTGTCATCCTGGGGATGGGGCTTTGCTTCTTTGCATGGACTGGTTTCTGGCATGGCGTGGACTGGTGCCAGTCCAGGGACTGGCGGTTAAGAACTCCTGTTTTAAGAGAAAGATAATTAAGTTATCTGCTTACCCAGTTAGGTTATAAAGTGGTAATTAGGAAATAGCCTTCCAAATTGACAGAGAAATTGAGGTTATATCTCAAGCAGCTGTGGTTAGAAATTAAGCCATTTTTTAAAAATGTATATAGATCATATTTATTAACAATTATTATATGTATGATATTTTTATGAGAACTATGTCTTATTAGTGTTATTTAATGTTATAATTCTTAAATCACTGATTCATTCAGAAACTAACCTAATTTGTGTCTTTTATAGCTTGTTTTAGAGAAGAAGATAGACAAGAATATATTGCCTCCCAAAAAGATTATTGGTAAAAATTCCAAAAGCTTGGTGGAAAAAAGACAAAAAGAGTTGGAAGTATACTTACAAACCCTTCTTGCTATATTTCCATTGGCAGCACCCAAAGTTCTATCACAATTCTTACATTTTCATTTATATGTAAGTTCTTTCCTGCCACATTTTAATAAATTTTGCACTGTTATCTTTTCAAAAGTTTATTGCATTTGTTTTAAACATAAGAGCATTGTTATTTACTGAACTGTTTCTATTAGTTGAGCAGTCAAATGGCCTGTCATTATATTGGCTTTATTTATTTAAAAATGCTTTTAAGCCACTTTAGTAAAATACTATTCTAAGTAGGTTCCCATAAGAAACAAAGCTTGATAGACAAAACAGAAGGATGGATAGATGCATAGAAGGATAAATGGATATTCCCAGCACTTTGAATTGAACAAACTAGTAACCGTTGCAGTTCTTGAAGTACTGATGTAATGTGATAGTATCAAGGTGTTTCCATTAGTGCATGGATAATTGCATTTTGTATCAGATGCAGTTTCCAAGTCATTACCTGGGGCAGTCCTACAAAACCATATTAAAGTAGCCCATTTAGGAGGTGACAAATGCATGAGTAAATGTTATCAATATATCCCACAGAAAGGGTAGATATAAATAAATAAGCAACAAAAGTACAGGTAGTCCATGGTTACAATTGGCACTGGAATTTCCATCACCAAGCAATGTGGTCGTAAGGCATGATGTCATGTGAGCTCGTACTTAGCAATGGCAATTCCAGAATTTCCTATTACTGTCCTATTAATTGAATGTTGGAGCATCTTTTATACATTGTATTTATTCCTAATGTATTTACCGATTTTTCAGAGTATAAAACGCACCGAAGTATAAGATGCACCTTAGTTTTGGGGGAGGAAAACAAGGGAAAAAGGCCTCTGCCTCCAAGCAATTTGCCAAACAGCAAACAGCACAGATGATATACACTGTTTGCTGTGTATTTCTGTACATGTGTGCCTGACCCATAGAAATAGCAAAGAATTGGAGAAATGTACATTATGCCAGAAAGTTTTCTTAAATGTAGTCACACTAACTCTTCCCAATTATTTAAATAGATCTACTCCAAGGTAACTAAACTCTAATACTAAACAGGACACTGTTACATTTCATACTATACTTGTACAGAACTGTTAAAATTAATTAAAATTTCTGGAAGTATACATTATTCTCTATTATTTAAAAGAAGATACAATAGCACTGGGCCTCTTCAGAGCAAGCATTTATTTTAAAAAGCTTCTTTATTTTGTTAAGTTGTCTAGATTTACAGGGATCTCCAACCTTGGCACCCATAAGACTTGTGGACTTCAACTCCCAGAATTCCACAGCCAGCAAAGCTAACAAAGCTGGCTGTTGAATTCTGGGAGTTGAAGTCCACAAGTCTTAAAGTTGCCAAGGTTGGAGACCCCTGGCTCTAGAACAATAATAAAGCAGTCTTTAAAAAATAAGTCTAATAATTTGAACATTCTACAGACATTTATAGTTATTCACTTACCCCCTTCCATCCAGTTCAGCAAAAAATAAAAATCTGCGTGTCTCTCCCAGCTATTTGCCTCTTTGCAGTTAGTTTCACTTTCATTTTCCCACGTGGCAAACCTAATCAGCTGTAGATCGGGAAGCTGCTAGTGACTTGCTTTGCTTTACAGGCTCTTCCCTGTTTGCTGCAAACAGGTAAATTGCTGGAAGACAGAGGCCAAAGGGTGGGGTGGGGGGGCTACATTCGGTGTATAAGACGTACCCAAGTTTTCACCCTCTTTTGGGGGGTAAAAAGGTGCGTATTATACTCCGAAAAATACGGTACTAGCCATTTATTTGTCATTTGGTCATGACAACACTATTAATGGTGATATCAGTAAAAAGGAGAAGTAGTTGTTATATACCGTATTTTTCGGAGTATAAGACGTACCTTTTTACCCCCCAAAAGAGGGTGAAAACTTGGGTGCATCTTATACACTGAATGTAGCCCCACCCAGCCACCCCCACCCTTTGGCCTCTGCCTCCCAGCAATTTACCTCCTTGCGGCAAACAGAACAGAGACTGTTAAGCCAAGCAACTGCAGCTTCCCGATCCTCAGCTGATTGAGCTGCAGGCAGGCCACTACTAAAACTGAAAGTGAAACTAAAGCTGCAAGGAGGCAAATTGCTGGGAGGCAGAGGCAGAATTTTATTTTCTTGTGCTAATCAGACTGCTGAAACTGGATGCAAGGAGGTAAGTCAATAACTATTAATGTCTGTAGAATGTTCAAATTATTAGACTTATTTTTTAAAGACTGCTTTATTATTGTTCTAGACAACTTAACAAAATGAAGAAGCTTTTTAAAATAAATGCTTGATCTGAAGAGGCCCAGTGCTTTTGTATCTTCTTTTAAATAGCAGAGAATAATGCATACTTCCAGAAAGCCACATCAATTTTAACAGCATCTGTACAAGTATAGTCTGAAATGTAACAGTGTCCTGTTTTAGTATTAAGATAAGGCAGCTGAGTTAAACCCTGACTTAGTCATGTTTGGAGTAGATCTATTTAAATAATTGGGAGGAGTTAGTGTGACTATATTTAAGAAAACTTTCTGGCATTAATATACTGCCATAATGTACATTTCTCCAATTCTTTGCTATTTCTATGGGTCAGGCACACATGCACAGAAATACACAGCAAACAGTGTATATCATCTGTGCTGTTTGCTGGGAGGCAAATTTCTGGGAGGCAGAGGCAGATTTTTTCCCCTTGTTTTTCTCTCCCAAAACTAAGGTGCGTCTTATACTCCGAAAAATACAGTAGTCAAAATTGAAATGAGAAAAACAGCCAAGAATCACCTTGTAGGGAAGGTGGCGGCATAGAAATATAATAAATAATAAATGTGCTTTTTGGTGTGTGTTTTTTTTGACAACAATAGTTATTTCTTGTACAGGTGGTCCTCAAATTATGACCATAATTGATCCCAGAATTATGGCCGTAAGTCGTGCCAGTTGTTAAGCAGATCATCATATAACCAACCTGATTTTATGACACTTTTCTAGTGGTTGTTAAGCAAACCCATTGTTTGTTTAACTGGTAAACAGCAGTTTCCAGAAAATAAATAAGTAAATAAATATAATATAATATATAATAAAAATTGTGATCATGGGATTTCAGGACACTGCCAGTGGCTGTAAATGCCACAAGTACTTTTTTTGGGGGGGGAGTGTCTGTCATAACTTAAGACGGTCACTTAGCAACAGGTCGTAAGTGGAGGACTACCTGTAAAACTATTACTACTACATCATGAATTGTGCTTACAATATTTTATAAATCATTGTTACTTTCAGGGAGAGGCAAAGTACATAGACTGAGTTGGATTTATATATGTTTGATCAGACTGCATGACATGAATGGGGTCTTTTGGAAACCTCTCAAGAATTATCTGGAATAGCTAGGAAGAATGACCAAATCTGCACAAGAGCACTGGATGTTTCAATATAGAAATTAAACATAGAATTAGCATCTAAGCATTCTGCTTCCTGCATAATTTTCAAAAAAGTAAATCATACTTCATGGGTCGCTAAGTATGTTTAATGTGCATTGATACCTAGAAACTTCGGCTTTTTCATTCCTCCATGTCTTTCCACCCTCTTTTTTATAAATTTATGGCCATATTTCATAACTACTTGCATTATTGCTTAAGATATAAAATCCTGTGCACAAATGTTTTATGAACTAATAGATTTAAATAATATTTTGATTTTATCTTTTTATTTCTTTTCTTTTTTTTGCAGGAAATCATTGGAATCACAGCTGAATTGGCTGAAGAACTTTTTCATAAAGGTATGAAACATCAGAATTCTTAACATTTATTTATAGTGTGTTATTCCTGAAATATAATCATACACATTGCATCTATTTTTTGTTTATTACAGTATACAGAAAGAGAGGAGGATAATGAATCCCACCAAACTATGGGATGTTTACCTTTGGATAGATTGTAAAATGCATACAGGATCTATTACCACCACCTAGCTTTTTGCAGTCACCTCTGCCCTGGAAGACTCTGTGTGTGTGTGTGTGTGTGAGAGAGAGAGAGAGAGAGAGAGAGACTGACTGACTGACTGACTGACTGACTGACTGACTGACTGGGGGAAGGGGATATGTGAATGGCCAGCGCAGCACAAATGCAGAGGGCAGGAGAAGGATGCATGGGTAGGGAAGACTTACATTGACTTTCTGGGAAAGCCAGCAGAGAAGATTGCAAATGTTGATCATTTGATTGTGGGTCACCACAAAAGGTTGTTAAGAGCAAACTAGTTGCTGAGCACCCAGATCAGATCATATGACTGTGAGGTGCTGGGAGAGCCAGAACTCCAAGAACCATTATTCGTGCAGTGCCATTGTAACTTTGAACAGTCATTGAATGAATGCTTGTGGATTGAGTGTACTTGTGTACCTGTACTTTCTGGATACCACACAAGATAGAATGTCCTTTGAAACAGAAAAGACTCTGTATCCTTGTTTCAGATTTCTGCCACTATCATATCATTTCTTTTTTACAATATTATTATCTAGGTATTGTAAATGTTTACATCTTGTTTTCTAGGAGAGCAATTACTTATGGCTGGTGAAGTCTTTAATATTAAACCTTTGCAGCTTTATGCTGTTACTCAACAGCTGCGTCAGGGGAAACCAACATGTGCAAATGGTGATGCCAGAACTGATCTTGGTCACATTCTGGATTTCACATGCAGACTCAAATATTTAAAGGTAACAGATTCTAATTTAAATATTTCAGTTGCTCATTTGTGTTGTCTATAGAGACTGCTTTATTGGAAGTGTTTTCTGCCTTGGTAGAAGGAATTGGAAGAAAGTACGGTAGCACTGTTGAGGTCTTCTGTTAAGATGGTGGGTTTCAAACAAAAACAAATGCCTTCCATGACCTGCCTATTTAAATTAGCAATTCAGATCTTTCTTATTTTAAAGACTAGCATATATCTTATTGTAATTTAAAAGTCACATGTTTCCAATAGTATTGGCATTGAAGAAAGAACAAGAATGCCAAAGAAATACATGATGGTCCAGATATTTATCTGGACCACCATATAAAGACGGAGATAATTCCATGAAGACAGAGATAATTGCCTCTAACGTAGACTCTTGGAAAAATACATTGAGCTTTAAAAGCTGCATTAAGAAGTTTTGTTTAAATTAGAACAGTAATATTAAAATACTTTAATATGTTTTTAGTAAGATCTTTATATATTGTTCTGCTAATTATTTCCCTGTTCCTTTTTTTACTTCAGTTCTACTTGCATCTGCATAAGTATCATTTTTGCTTATTTATAGAATTGTATCTCACTATAGTATTTTTTCATATCCTGTTTTTCCAAAGTTACACTTATTTTCTTTGAATAAGCCTGTAATGTTTTCGCTCTTATATTTATCAGATGATAAGACATACAATAGTACTGTAATTTATTTATTTATTTATTTATTTATTTGTTTGTTTGTTTATTTATTTATGAGATTTATTTATGAGGTTTATTTATGAGATTTATATACCGCCTCACAGTGCAAGCACTCTCTAAGCGGTTTACACCAGTAAGCAATGTATATTTATATTGCCCCCAACAATCTGGGTCCTCATTTTACCTACCTCGGAAGGATGGAAGGCTGAGTCAACCTCGAGCCGGTGAGATTTGAACCGCTGACCTGCGGATCACAGTCAGCTAAAGTGGCCTGCAGTACTGCCTCTAACCGCTGCGCCACCTCGGCTCCAGTAATATGCACTTTGGGTTGATATTTATAAATTTACTCAGTGCTTCATTGAAGTTAAAAATTAATTCAGATATTCCCCATTTAAGTGTTAATACTTTAGCAAGCAAACAGATATATGCTTGAAATCTCTCACTATGCCAGAGGTAATTTGATGTGAAGTTGTCCCTCACAGTGTTAGCAGTATTTGAATCTTTGTTTAATTGCCAAAGTGATAAATAGTTCAATAAGGACTTCTTAGTTGATACTATTTTTTGTTAGCTATAAGCCTCAGCATTTTCAGAACATTTTTAAAGATTTAAAAGATTTTTAAAAATATAAAATGAAAAATAGAAATAAAACAGATTAATACAATGGAAAGTATGTCAAAATCAGATCCCAAAAAAGAATTTTAAATCCTTATATTCTGTTATTATTTGGTAAGAAAGAACAAGATGGTGAACTTACCTTCTAATGTGTGCAGTGTCTTGACACTCAGCAATGTGGCATGCTCAATATTTCACTAAATTTAATTACATAAATATTAAAATTTTGCAGTATATATTTATAAAACTCTGGAATATAATTTAACAAGATACTCAGTTTCCTAAACAAAAACATGTCTGTGCATTCTATTTATTATTCTGTAAATCATATTAATACATGTATATGTACGCATGTATTTTTCCCCAGATAACTGGCACAGGTGGACCTGTTGGAAGCAGTAATATTCAGGAACATATTTTGCCTTTTGACCTATCAATATTTAAATCGCTTCACCAGATTCAGGTAAATTCTGAAAAAGAGCTTTGTTTGTGGAGTACTTACTAGAACTTCCTCTCATGTATTGCATTCCTCTGGATTGATTGGCACCTTGAGTCTTGTAATGGTACTGGTGCTTCTGTCCAGAAAGTGATGCTGAGGGACATTTGTTTAAAGAAAATTGTAGGGCTCCCCAAATCGACCAAAGTGACTAAGCAACTTATACAAAATTTAACAGAACTTGACAAAAAGAATACAAAACTAAGGTACATAAATCAATAAGCAATAATAAAATGGCAATCCAAATAGAAATGACACCATCATGCAACTGGGGATTCAATAGTTCAGAACCCGAAGACCCAGGGAAAAAAGCCAGTTCTTGAAAGCTTAAAAGGCCACTGACCTTTAACGTCCAACAATATTCTGCCTTCCCCCTGGGATGGTAAATAATTACATGAAACAGCTGAGGAAACCGCTTTTGTTTTTGGAGTAGATTATCAATAGATGACAGCCAGCTCTGCTGCTCCTTGCTCCTGAATACCAGTAAGCAGTCTAAGTTTAATGTCAAGCAGAGTAATGAGGAAGAAATTGAAGTTAAATCTAGGCAGTTCTTCATCTGTAAGAGATTAGAGACAGGGATTGAAATTTAGCCTATTCTGGATGGAGTTGCATTTTCCTTGAAAGAGAAGGTATACACCAGTGATGGTGAACCTTTTTTTCCTTGGGTGCCGAAAGTGCATGTGCACGTGCTATTGCACATGCGTGAGTGCCCACACCCATAATTCACTGCCTGGGGAGGGCAAAAATGGCCTCCCCCACCCCACCCCCGGAGGCCCTCTGGAGGCCGGAAATGGCCCATTTCCCAACTTCTGGTGGGCCCAGTAGGCCCATTTTTCGCCCTCCCCAGGCTCCTGAGGCTTCCCTGGAGCCTGGGGAGGGCAAAAATGCCCTCCCCCGTCGCCCCCGGAGGCCCTCCGGAAGCCAAAAACACTCTCCCAGAGCCTCCGTGCGAGCCAAAAATCTGCTGGCCAGTGTGCACATGCGCGCTGGAGCTAAGCTAGGCAACGGCTCGCGTGCCGGCAGATATGGCTCCGCGTGCCACCTGTGGCACGCGTGCCATAGGTTCGCCATCACTGGTATACACCCTTGGAATGTACCATGATCTTTAGCTAATATTGTGGCAGGGAAGACATTTGTAGCATTACTGCTAACTCTGACTGTCAGGTTTGACAATAGCAGTTCACATATCATTTTATGTTTCGAACATTGTAATACACTAGTGTGGCTGTGCTTGAGAATAATCCAGAAATTCCAGTTGAGACAAAATGCAACAGCTTAACTGCCAAATAATACTAGAATGTGAATTGGCAGTTAGATGTTTTTTTATCAGAATTTAAAGAGCTGGTGTTAAACATTTAAAGCCCTAAACAGCTTCGTAGAGTTATGCAACTATTTGGAGGGGAACATTGTGAAATCTGCTGCTAGAAGCATTGAGGTTTCTGCCCTTTCAAAGGCCAGCACATCTCCAAGTTCCGTTCCCTGTTATCTGAGCATGTTCATGCCTGCATGGAAGGCATTTCCACAGGGTTACCACCAAAGCAAACTGGCCTTGTGCAGGACTGCTTTTCTCTTGATAAAACTGGTCATTAACATCTGTAGTGGAGGCCCTGCTTTCAGAGACATGTATATTCAGCATGAGGGTGAGCCTAAGCATGTATCATCCCTTTGCATGACTTATTTAGCATTTGGCACCCATTGTCTTTGTAAAAACATACTTCTCTAGTCAGCCCTTTGAACATTAATAGTTTGATTATTACCGGTATGTTTTCAGTTACTTGGTTTTTTTTTACTTTTTGCATTTTGACGTAAACTCTAAATTGTTTTGAGAGTTCATTTTGAATGGAAAGATAATGTATAAATTAATTTTTAAAAAACTTTATCTTAGTTTTGCTGTTTTTAACCCAACATTGCTTATTGTGACTGAAAGCTGCTTTGGTGTTTCTCATCTCAATTTCCTGAGATTCTTGTAATTAGGGATATCAGATGTGGAGTATTGTGTGCATATTCCGTGATTGTACTTTAGAACCCATTGCATCAGAGGTGGGTTTCAGCAGGTTCTGACCAGTTCTGGAGAACTGCAAGCGGAAATTTTGAGTAGTTTGGAGAACCGATAGTGGAAATTTTGAGTAGTTCGGAGAACTGGTAAATACCACCCCTTACCGGCCCCGGCCCCCTCTATTCTCTGCCTCCCGAGTCCCAGTTGATTGGGAGGAAATGGGGATTTTGCAGTAACCTTCCCATGGAGTGGGGAGGGAGTGGAGATTTTACAGTATCTTTCCCCTGCCATGCCCGCCACACCACGCCCACCAAGCCACACCCACAGAACCAGTAGTAAAAAAATTTGAAACCCGCCACTGCATCGCATGGTTTCTAAGGTAGCATAGCATAACCCATGCTAACTCCGAGTAGAAGTCTATTTACAGCAGAGAGTCTGTGGAGGCCATTTTGCATCTTTTTCTTTATTCTTGAATCCCTGCATAAAGCAACTCTTTGAGGATCCCACCAAGCACTAAAACGTTTTTCATAAAAGTTGTTTTATGTTTTTGTAAGGAGAAAGAGTTCTTATGTTTGTGGTTGTGCATGGCTGCATTTAGATTGCTGTATTTATCATTCCTCCAGACGCTAAATTCAGTAGTAGTAATATTTGATTTTCTTTTATTTGAATCAATGCTGGGAACTATAATTGGCTTTCTTGACATTTATTGTGTTTACAGTATTCCCCTGAAGGAGACTTTTTAATAAAATATTGCAAAAACTTTATTAATTTTTTTTAATAAAAATTGGGAGATTAGAGTGCAATAAGTAAAATTTCATATGAAAGTTTCATATTTTCTTATATTGCTGTTTCATTTTCTTTACTATTGCTTTTTCAAAATAGATAAATCACTGTGGTGCAAAACTTATTAATGGGCTGACATCTTCAAAGCACACTCTAGCAACACTAAGTGTACAATTCTCAGCAACATCCATGATGGTAAGATTCAAATGTGTACCATTTGTAGTATTCTGTATTATGATTATAATTTGTTAAAAGTTGTATCTAAATCATAAAAAATATTCTTTGTTCATTCAGCTCAGTTTTTGTATAATTGATGTTTTATTGTATTTATTTAAATAATATTCTTTTATCTATAGATATTAATATTCAAAATTTTTAGTAAATTTACTTTATGGGTATGTCTTATTTAGAATATTTAACGTTAAATTCTACAAATCTGCACACATACACATATATACACATGCCTAAAATCATTGAGTTATAAGAGTATGCTTGCAAAGTATTGTCCAGATTTTAAACTTGTTTAGAAGCTAACCGCTTTAATCAAATAATGTCTTACTAATCAGAAATATCTATTTTCTCCTCCTTATATGAAATATTCATTTTTCAATGTGATTTGAACAGGAGATCCTAGTACCTGAGGCCTATGAATTTGACCAGTGGGAGCCAGAAGGTGCATCTTCAAACCCTGTGACAGCAGTTATTCCAACTTGGAGAACATTAACAACTTTAGATATGAGTCATAATAGCATAGCTCAAATTGACAATTCAGTGGTAAGAGTTCATAACAAATACTTCAGAACAGTTTCAAAAGGGGCACACAAGATATCTCTTCTGCTCATAGTGATATAATCAGTACTTTTAATACTTGCTATGGCTTGCAGAAGATTTGATAATTATATTGAATGTTACAAAATAGTGACAGCTTTTAACTGTAAACAAGTCCACTCTTGTACAAAATCCCTTGAAATTTCTTCTGCTTGTAGCTTTTGGGCTATTGCTCGAAAAAAAATAGTTCTAAAATTCTTAAGGCTTGACATTATCAGGGATTAATTGTTTTGGATCAAGACTGATATCTTCTAATTGAACTGAAGCCTTACTGTTCCTTTATTTTAGAAATTAATGCCGAAGATTGAATTTCTGGATTTAAGCCACAACGATGTACCACTAGTGGAGAATTTACAGGTTTGCTTAAAAATGTGTCTTAATGATGTTGTGTTTGTATGTGTTTTTTTTAAATTCTATTCCAAGTCTAGCTTTTATTTCTCCTTGCTTTTATTTCTCATAACAATGCCTATTTGCTAGGACTTCCAGATTGCTGTAATTAGTATTAGTTGAACTAATTAATTGATTATAGCATAGTATAATATAGTATGTACCTTTGTATTTTGTATACTTGTATATAGTGTATACCTTTGTAGTATAATGTATAACTTTGCCAATGGCTTGCCTTATCTTAATTTTTTTCTATTTCAGCTCTTTGAGATTACTATTTGTATTGCATGCAATCCGTTATGTAATATTGGTGGGTAATTTGAGCCAGATTGTTTGTCTTCTGCTTTAATAATATAGTGATACCTCCAGGTGCGATGAGTAGCAAAAATGATGATTACCAAATGATTTATTCTCATAAGGAATATAATTAGTCACAAGGCAGCCAACATTGACAAGTTCTAGCTTGTGCGTTGGATACCAAATGATGAGTACCTGGACAAAATTTTCATGTCAAAATGCATTGAGTACCAAATTTGATGAGTTTCAAAGCAGTTGAATACCAAGGTATCACTGTATGCTACACTTCAGATAACAACAGCACATAGACTTATATACCACTCCATAGTGCTTTACAATACTCTCTCTGTGTGGTTTGCAATGTCACCGTATTGCCACCAACAATAACTGAAAAAGTTATTTGACTATGAAGTACAGTCTGTCCCATGTCTGTTAACTCTTGGAAGCTTTCAGCCTAATCCACATCTTAGTTCAGCATTGGAAGTCCTCGGCATCATTTTTAAAGTATTGCTGATGATTCAGCAGACTTTCGACTATACTGTGTATAGTTCAGGGAAATGAAACATAAAAGAAATGTTACAGTCACCATTCCTTGGAGTTTCTATTTGGTAATTAGTTTTTGTAGAAATATTTATTCTTCATATAAGATATGTAATCTTTTAGCCAATCTTTTTCTCTCCATTCTTCTATTTTTACTCTCTCTGTTCCATTAATCTGTTCTGGAGAATTTTTTATACCCTTGAAGCACATTAAAGTGATACTTTGGAGCTAGAACTAGAATTACATTTTCCAATGATAACTGGCCTGCCAGGGGAAGACCAAATTGGATACGACCTAAAGAAGGGAAACCAGTGTTTAGGAGAGGTTGAGGCCACACTTTGGATAAAGGGGATATGATGCTGTTATGTTACCAAAAGGTAGTGCTATTTTTAGGCTGATTTTAGGTTAAAAAAAAAAAAGGGTGAGAAGCCCCCGAAAAGCAAAATATTATTTTTCCCCACCCTGAACTGCTTTCACAACTCTCCTAAAATAATAAAAGTAATTATTGGAATTCAGGACCAAAATTTCATCTGAGTTCAATTTCAGATCTAGTACAGTGTTTCTCAAACTTGGCGACACATGATTGAAACTCTCAATCATTGGGAGTTGAAGTCCACACATTTTAAAGTCGCCAAGATTGAGAACACTAATCTACGGTAGTAAGACGACATGTTTTGTATTAGAAATGCTCAAGGGCTTAACTACTATGTAAAAAGCACGACCTTGCAAAGCCTTAGTAAAGTAAAATATGTGGAACAGTTATAAATATGTGATTTGTTGAGTTTAAATTATTTTTATTAGATGTGAAAAGATGAAAATGGAAAACCCATTCTAAACAAACAAGTCTTACATACCGTATTTTTCTGAGTATTAGACGCACCTTTTTCCTCCCTAAAAGTGGCTGAAAATTTGGCTGCGTCTTATACTTCGAATGTAGCTTTTTTTCCAGCCCTAACTAGGTGCTAACAGCTCTTCCCAGCTCTTACCTTGCAGGCTTTTTCATTGTTACTCTCTCAGAAGAATGTTTTTCTAGCCCTAAGTCTTTGCAGGTTTTTTTTTCATTGCTCTACTTACTCCAAAGAAGGTTTTTTCCAGCCCTAACCAGGTGCTAACGATCTTCCCAGCTCTTACTGGCTTGCAGGCTCTTTCATTGTTATTCTCTCAGAAGAAGGTTTTTTTAAGCCCTAACCAGGGGATAAAATAATGTGCTGAAGCTGACCAGACTAAGGATGTTAGCCAGATGAATACCTGGTAGGCAGATTGTTTCCCCCTATTTTCCTCCCCCAAAACTAAGGTGCGTCTTATACTCCAGTGCGTCTTATACTCCGAAAAATACGGTAAATCCGGTATTCATGTTTTGTTCTATAAATAGATTGTTAACTTCTAAGTAACTTTAGGTCATAGTGGGAAACAAAAAGAAAATTAAACATGCAGTCTAGTGTCAGCAGCCCAGATATCTCAAAAGACATTCACCTAGGGTTCCTATTGGTAAAATGTTTGTTTAAACATAGAAATGGGGAGTTCTTCAGGTTATTCTCTAATTGATGGGAAATAAGTATCCTTCAAACTTCATAGTTCCAGGTTTTTGCAATTGTGAAAGTTCGCAATATACATTTTCAGAATTGACTTATAAACCAATGACATGGAACTGAAAAGCACAGAAACTATCTAGAAGGGAGATGTTGTAAGACAGAATTACCTGAACCTCTGATGCATTTTGCATACCACATCTTTAAGCAATTAGCTGAGTTTATCCATTTCTTCTGAATAGGTACAACTGTTGTTGAATTAATACTTCATAGTCTGTGTAATATATAGCATAACCTGTTTATGTATTCACTTGTAGCATCTCTACAATCTTATTCACCTGGACCTCTCCTACAATAAACTTTCAACGTTAGAAGGAATTCATACAAAAGTTGGAAATATCAAAACGCTGAATTTAGCAGGGAATCATCTGGAAAGACTTTCTGGACTCAACAAACTCTATTCTTTAGTTAATCTGGATCTTAGTAACAATAAAGTGGACCAGGTACTGTGGGAATCATGTATTTGTTTACTCAGAACTAGTCATGCTATACTCAGTGTGTCTAGGATTCCAAGCTTCAATCTGCTAAAGGAATAATTACACTTCAGCTACGGTAATATTCTTAGTTAATTACACTTTCAATTAATAATCTTAGAAGTCTTTTTGAAATGTACATGTTAGAATTGACTTCTATTACATCATTTTATCTGGTTTCCAATCTTTTAGAAGACCATTTTGACTTCTCTTTTTAAAAATGAAATGTTTTAACTCTTTTTATGTAGCAGAAACAATATTTTTCATTAAACCTTTGCTTAAAAATCTCAACAGAGTATTTGGTCTCCTTTTCAATCATTTATTAACTTCAGAAGTGAGGGTTTAATGCATACTTCTTAGAGCCATCACATTAAAAAAAGAAATGTATGAAATAAATATGGCAGAACGAAATCAGATTAAATAATGTAGATTTCAGTTGTAATATCAAAATATTTGACCATGTTTATGGATGCTTGAAATAGATGCCTCATTTTTTTCAGATTGATGAAATAAGGAATATAGGAGGCCTTCCATGCTTGGAAAAGCTTGTGTTATCCAACAATCCCTTGAGTATTATTCCTGATTATAGGACCAAAGTTCTAGCCCAGTTTGGTGACAGAGCCTCAGAGGTAAATCGTCAAAGACTGGTTCATCTTCTAACTTTTGACTTGAGGTGGATGATGTGTAAACAGCATTGCCTAGGAGCAGCAATGTAATTTATAAAATGGAAGGGTTTACAGCATTGAGAAATGTCTTGGGTTTGTGGCAGCACACATACTTTTCTTCTGAATTTGTGTAATGAAGCTTATATATGCAAACTGATGCTTTGACAGTTTGGACTAGATTATGTAGTCACAGCTGAATTTAGACATCCATTTGGAAAGACTGTTATTTTTTCCTCTTACACCAGTGCATATTTTCAGCCATCTAATAAATAATACAGCTGTTCATCTATGATAAACAATATTTATATCTATTAACTGTTTTATTTTAAATTATTATTCACAAATATTTAAAAGGATCCAGACAATACATCCCTTTTACATATTTATATTTTCAAAAATCACAGAAACCTAATCAATAGGCAATATATTAGATCTACCCAAATTACTTTGTATCCAGTAAACCTGCTATGTTGTTGCGCAGATTATGAACTTAAGTAAAAAGCTTTTGTAATTCCTAATGAATCCTAAAGTAGCATCTGCATAAAATGACAACTTGTGTTGAATCCCAGATACTTTTATACTTTGAATGTCGCTATTTTATCTGATAAAACAAGCCAGAGGTTTCTAGTCCAATTAAATGTAAAAGGACATACTTGGCAAGTTCCCAGTTGCATCATCAATGAAGAATGAATTGTCAAAATCAATATTCTTCATGATTGGTATATACTTTGGGAAAGATGCCTATGCTAATTCCATTTAGATGCTTTAGACAAATTGATAATTTAATGATTAAATTTCTGTGCCCTGATCACATTCCTAGGTCTACTTTCTAAACTGATTCCCATTTGCATTTTAACTGAAGGCTAACTTTTGTAGACATTCAGTTGAATATCTGCGTGTATTTCTTTTAGCTGTTGGAAGATTAAAAATATACCACTGTGAAAAAACTGTTTGCAAACCATAACATTTTAGCAAGTACAGGTAGTCCTTGACTTACAACGTTCATTTAGTGACTGTTCAAAGATAGAATGGCACTGAAAAAAATTACTTAGGACCTTTTTTCACACTTACAAATGTTGCAACATCTCCATGGTCTCATGATGAAAATTAAGAAGTTTGGCAACTGGTATGTATTAATGATGGTTGCAATATCCCATGGTGACGTGATCACCTTTTGTGACCTGACAAGCAAAATCAATGGGGAAACCAGATTCACTTAACAATTGTGGCAAAAAATGAGGCAAAACTCACTTTACAAATGTTTATTTAGCAACATAAATTTTGGGCTCAATTGTGGACATAAGTCGAAGATTACCTGCATTTGGTTTTTACTGTTTTAGGAATCACACTCTGAATAAGAAAATATAGCTAAATTTGGATATACTTAAATAAGAAATTCAAGCTTGAGTTTTTCTCACATGAAAAATGAACTCTCTTGAATAATTCTTATTTTAAAAAGTTAGGTAAAGAGGTTTTTTTTAATGAAATATGGGCTGAAAATGGGGAGGATAACAGGCCAATGTATTGTTAAATGTATCTTCAAGACATTTTATAAGCTCCAAAAGGAATATAGCCTACCAAAAAAATGATAAATGACAATATATATATATATATTCAATTAAAACATTTGTTATGGTCTAGATTTGGATCAGAGATACTGATGGCCTCAGTTATTAGATTAAAATTAAATTAATTTTAAGTATATTAAATAAAGTTACTTTAAAGCTTAAGCCACTAATTAAATTTCATGCATGCCTAAAATTTGAAATTTATGTTATTTATGAAGATCTTTTGATCTGTTAAGCCTGGGTTGTGACAAAAACAGTTTAGGTTATTTATTTCCTTTTCCTTTTTGTATTTTATAAATCCTGTATCTTTTTTTCTGTCAAAGCATTAAACCTATTTTTAAAAAAGGAAGACCTCATTAATTTTTATTACAATTTTCATGCTGGACAAATAACATTTTTTCTGGTTGATCTAATTCAATTTGTCTCTTTAGTTGAGGATTAATTTGGTTTCTTGATATCCTTCAGGTTTGTTTGGATAATACCATAACCACTGAAAAAGAACTTGACACTGTTGAAGTGTTGAAGGCTATACAAAAAGCAAAAGATGTAAAATACAAAATGAGTAATTCTGATAAGAAGGTAAGACGTATGAATAGATGTACGACCATTTTAACTGTCAACTCTAAAATATAACATTAAAACATATTTACAATTTTTGAGGCTAGCATCTTTCCCCCAAATGCACTCACAAGGAAGAAATTAACTATACTTTAATATGTCATTTGAATAAACCCTAAACTGTAATTAACTGACCTGACCACTTGGTAGGAGAGTGCCCCGCCCCTCTCCACAAGGCACACCTGGGGACTGAGACTTAAGGAGATGCTGTGGGGAGGGGCATTTGTCGGGAACAAACACTGAATTCATGGAGGGTTGTGTGCCGTTGCCAACGTTGGATGTTTCCTGGACTTCTTGCTTTATTTCTTGCTTCCTGGATTAATTGCCTTGCTCCTTTGCTTCCTGGACTAATTGACTTATTCCCTTGCCCTGCTGGATTTCTTGTTTTGCAGCTGTTGTGCTTACAGTTTTGTGCTTGATTACTTGCAGCCAGAGGCTGCTGGAGGTGTGTGTGTGTGTGTGTCATCACTTTGCTCTGGGACTTGCCAGAAACGGAGCATTTGGGGAATATTTTGAGCAATAAAGGGGCTGTTTGAACTGTTAGCTGACTGTGTTGCCTCTGTGTCCTGCCCCCCCCCCCCCCCCGTTATCACACTGTTGAAAGCTGGCTGTGAAATGTGCAAATGACAATTAGGTGACAGTGGGATGCTGCAACAATCATAAGCACCCACCCACCCACCCAAATCTTGATCACAAGAGTGTGAGGATGCTGTCATGCTTCTAAGTGTGAGGACTAATCATAAAGTTAGCACCATGGTAACTTTGAATAGTTGTTAAACAGGATAGTCATTAAATGAAAACTGCCTGTGTTAAATCACTCCAAAATACTCTATCCATGGCACTAGCACTTAGACTTATATACTGCCTCATAGTACTTTACAGCACTGTCTGGGTGGTTTACAATGTCAGGATATTGCTCCCAATAATATTATTTGCTTTTATGTCAGTCCTTGTTTTTACTTGGTAGGGCAGTTTTGTAACCTTTGTTCCTAGCCCTTCTGTTGTTGTTTTTCTTAGATCTCTGAAGATTCCAAGCTTTCTGCCACCAGTTCAAAATCAAACTGCTCTTCTCTTTCTGTTCATCCTTCCTCTCCTTCTCTGCCACGTCCTGTCAGCTCCAGTCAAGGTAATCATGTATGTATCTTGCTGCTAGGCTGGGCCTCTTGGTTCTGCCTTTGTAGGCTGCATTGATATACATGGATTTATCTATATAGAAATGGGATTTGGCAGCCACAGTAGAAAAACCATTTCTATGCCAATTATGTAGTTTTCAATGCTAATGATATTAAAAGATATATAAACATGAACACTGTTTTTACTATGGAAGTTTTAATTTGTTAATATAAACTGCTGTTGCTAGCTGTGTGAAATCTGAGCAGATTATAGTGATGTAGAATTCAAATATGTTGCTGTGTTCATTTTTATACATTTTTATCTGTGCATAAAATCAGGAAGAAACAAAACAGAGTGATGATTTTTTTGCTTTCTTTATTTTAGTGTTTATATTTATAGCTACATTACAATTCTGCAAAGTGTATTGCCAGAGTTATAAATTTGTAAGTACTAACTTTAAGACCGTAATATAGCTTGAAACAGTAGCTAGAGAAAAGAAGTTAAATGAGCTGAAAGATGTGTTAAACTATAGTGCTGATATTTGCATAGCTGTTATAACACCCCTTTGCCAAACATTTAAGATAGGGTTACTGGATATGTGACATCCACAAATTAAATGTGGATTTCTGGATCAATGGTGCCACTAAAGGTGGAACTCAGGGTCAAAGCTGAGAGTCTGAGTGTGATAATCTTCAATGATTAATTAGTAAATAGAAATAATGGAGGAAGTGACAAAGAGGCCCAGTATCAACTACTGAGCTAACATGGAACAAATCAAGACCCAGTGGGATTAATTTTGCTTGCTGAAGCATTCTTCATTATTCTTCTTATTTGAAAAATTGTTTTATAATTAGGAACATCTGTGTTACTTCTGAGTAACATATGTGACCATCTTTAAAGCATTCTCTGCTTTCCCACCCCACAAAATACTTTTAAGTCTAGCTAACTGCAGCATTATTATGTATTACTCTATTTGTACAATGGGTACTACTAGCAGATAAAATATTTGCAAATTGGAAATATCCAGAATCTTTATTGGGAAAGTACATAATGTTGCATTTCATCTGCCAAATCCCAGGTTTTTTCAATAATAATTTGTTTCAGTAAGGTAGTATTGTTATGATAATACTCTACTATCCCAGAATACAAAGCTGTCTACTGTTCCTTGCTATTTCATAGTTGCAGTCTTTGTCTTCTGTAAACTATCAATAAGATGTCATTTCTCCCAAAGCTCAGATGATTTTCAAAGTGACAGAATGACCAGAATTCATTAGTATATTAATGAACACGTGAATATATATTTCTAAGACTGTATATTCTTGGAGACCATGAGCTACGGTGTTATGAACCCATGCAGTGGATGTTTGGGTTCCTGATTTCTGACTTCTCAAACTGGATTAGAAGCTGCTGATTTGTTGGGATAAATTGTAAAAAGAGCACTGAGATAGGGGTCATTCAGTTCAGTTTTATTTCATAAATGAATACAAGAATATTTTTGACACCATCTGTTTCCACAAAGTATTAATCATATTAATACTTTGTGACCTTAATAGTCACTG
The DNA here is from genome assembly GCA_023053685.1 of Diadophis punctatus similis. Taxonomy (NCBI): domain Eukaryota; kingdom Metazoa; phylum Chordata; class Lepidosauria; order Squamata; family Dipsadidae; genus Diadophis; species Diadophis punctatus. The sequence continues at coordinate 193,284,391 of JALIGW010000002.1, forward strand.
AGTGACTACAGTGACCTTAGTAGTCACTGAGGTGTTTTTTAAAAAAAGATGTTCCAAGATATAATTTTTTAATAGGAAACAGAAAATAGTACAAATAATACTTTAACTTCCTGTTATCTTAAGTTTTTGCAAAACTATAATAGATTATTTTTCTTTTTAACTAATATCTCAGAGCTTCAAATGTTCCCTGTGGAATAAATTATAATACATAAATAACATAGTATATAATGCAATAATAAACCAATACATTTTCAACTTCTTAAGATATTGTGTATTTTTGTTGTGTATTAATAAAGAGGCAGATATACAAACCACACAAACTTCCTATTAATAACTAAAATGCTAATATATTCATACATAAATTTATTACATATATATTACACACACATATATATGTATTAATATATTTATATTTTTGTTCTGCAATCCTAAACTTACTACGAATACACTCTCCTAACCAAAGATACTAACTTCCTAATAGCAACAGAATTATGCTGCTATTCTGGGAAGATCTCAGGTCATGGGTGGCAAGAATATTGCAAAGAAATACAAATGCTAAAAATACAAATGCTACATTTTTATTACGTTGCATTTTTACAGCACTTAGGAGGATCTCTCTAATGCTAGAAGATACATTAATTTATTGTGTGCATTTATATTCTATTATTATGTTGTGAGCCCCGACAGAATTATTCTATATAAGATGGGTGGCCATATAGGGCTTTTAATTAAATATATATTCTGCATATAGGCTGAATCTTCTCTGGATGGCAGCATTTTCTCTGGATGAAGCCTAAAATAGTGGGAACCAGCCTGTAATGCACAGGATCTTAAAGTCTCTTTTTCCTTACAAAATTTACCTAGAAAAAATGCAAAAAGAAAACAACCTAGACAAATCTCAGAACTGGCATAATGAATTAACTTCTCATTAAATGCAATAAGCATGTTTTAAAAAGGGGAGATACTGCCCCACCATCTTGGACAATAGTTATGGTTTAAAAAGCTACACTTTCTCTAGCACAGTCTTCCCTCCTTTCTCGTCACTTACGCAAGCTCTTGTAGGAGTATTTTGACAGTCTTTTATGCATGCTGCAAAGTGTACACACTTCTGCCATGAACAGTTTCCACATTGCTTTTTCTCCAGTCAACTCAGTGATGGGAATGGGAGGTCAACAGCAAAAAATTAGATGCCTCCCTCATTTGACAGTGTATTACAGGACATTCTACAAATGACTGAGTATGGAATAATATATGCTTCCACACTTCACATATTCCAAGTTATATGAAAGACTTTCAAATATAAGTTGCTTAAATTGTTTCTGAGGAAGGTGTAAATTTATATACACAGATTGATCATATGTATTGTTGTACAAATAAACAAAACAGTTTGGGTAGAGAAAAGATGCCAACAATTTCACGTGTTTAAATAGATTGGTTACAGGGTAAATTAAGTTGGAATGTTAACTCTGCCACAAAGTGCATATTATCTGTTAGACAGAATTTTCTGTAGTCTTTACCATTGGAGCAACTTAAAATATAGGATGAATCAAAAAGTACATTTATAAATAAAATATTCTATTGTTCTGTGAAATAGAATATAGTTTGGTATATTTTCTGTGTATGAATGTTTGTGTATTTGTTTAACATTAACTGTTTCTGTTTTGTAGAAATAACACACAAGAAAACAGCCCTAGCCAGCAGTTTCTCATCAAGTAGTTTGACTCCTAAAAGCCATACAGTTACCCAAAGATGCCCTGAAACACCAGAACCATGTAGTGCAAGTCAGGTAATGGCATGTTCCGTTGAAAAATACTTTATACCTTTTAAGATGGGTTTAAGTTTCTTGAATTGGTTTTCCTGGGTCTCGTCAAACAAAAGATCCATGAAAGGATTCTGTAAAGTAACTTCTGGGTAGAGGAGATAATTTTCTTTACATAGCATAGACTTTCTATATACTGAATTTGTGACCATTTTGTATCTTGGTTAAAAAATACATATAGTCTTCATTGGGACCACAATTGGGATGGCAACTCAGTTGTGAAGCAACTGTGCTCATAATAATTATTTATAAAATGTATGCGCTGCCTGACTGCCAACAATTCTGGATGGCTTATAATCATTAAAGCATTTAAAGCAAAGAACAGTAAGAAAATATATACATATAGCACAAGACAGAAGAATAATGATGCCTAAGAAAATAAACCTAGAAGGGAACAGAAAGATCAGTTATCTTCTCCCCCCCCCCTTTTCTTTTAAGGTATCTGCTCCAGATTTGGACTTTTCCGAAAAAAGCACACATCGCATGTGGTGAGAGTGCAGTTTCAGTTTGATATTCTCTTCAATCTGATGAACTCTTAATATAAAATGCCTTTTGCTGCCTGATTCTTTGAAGAATTAAAAAAAAAAACGATAGCAAAACTTCATGAAATAGCTGACTGAGGCATAGCTGTCCTCCTTGCTTTCCCCTTTTTTGCATTACTATAGAAGCCTGGGCAAATCCATAAGGCTTCGGGGTGAATGAGCTTTATGCTTGCAGTTACATTAGATCTATGCCATGTGATTCAGTTGTTGAGAAACAAAACTAGATTTTGAAACTTTTTAAAGTCAATATTTTAAATTAGGTTACTATAGTTTCCTCCTTTCTTTCTGTCTGTCTTTCTTTTTAAAGCTTGGGATATCCAGAAGAAGGACCCGATTCCTTGCCTGACTCCCTTAATACTGTTACTCTGCCTTTCACTTGTATGTCATACGCTACCACAAATCAGGACTTTGTGCAACATCTCTCTACCTTGATTGCAGAGGCCGTGGGAAATGTGCCCCTCTTTTCAGTGGAAACTGAGAACATGGGAGATCTTTTGAGTGATTCCGGAGTTACAGAAACTGAAGATGGCTACTTTGAAATGGGACTTCATGAAGGATATCAGATCTCTAAAGTGGCTCCCATCTCAAGTGGTGTGCAGACGACCCAAGCAAAACAGGATAATATAATCAAAATCCTCTGGAGTTTTTGCATTCAGGTTCATAAAGGACTCAGGCAGTTTGCTTCCTGTTTTGTTTTGGCCAGTAATGTGATAGCTGTATTTGAAATTGTTCAAGATTCCAAAGGAAATTGCCAGCATATACTTTCTGCCTTGAAAGTTGTACTTTGCTTTCCATACTCTGACCTCAGTGAATTTGGTTTTTTAATACCAGAAATCTGTTTGATGCTCAACATAAACAATGGAGATACCTGCTTGTTTGTTGTGTCAGACACTCAGAATCTGCAAGATCTCTATTCCTGTTTACACCAGTTTCGCACTCAGCACTATAAGCCTGCTTTAACAGGTTCTGTACTGTATTGTGGCAAAGCTAGTTTGCAAGAGTTTGTCTACCAGCTGATGGGGTTTTATCATATTTCATCTGAAAACGCGGAGATAAAAGGTTGTTTCCCAGTTTATCTCTTCTGTCGTCATAAAGCTGATGGTCAAAAGGAACCATGTCTGCCGGAACTGGGCAATGATGGTAAAACCTGTTCTAAGCATTGTGGTTGCTCTGCATTTTACTCTGCAATTCATAAATCAGCTGGAGAGAGCCATTGTATGCTGCATCCTTGTTGGGTATTTCTTACACCTCACCACCTTCACATAGTTAAAGTTGATTTTAATATACTGCCAGGTAAATTCATGGACTCAGAGAATGCCAGGAACATTTTCAAACTCAACAGAATTCCACTGGCTTCTGTTCTTCTGCATCCCACGTGTTATTCAGTTCAGCAAGAAGGTTCGTTTTCAGACGGATACGTCCTGGAATTGATAATTGGCTACAGATTTGTAACAGCAATATTTGTCCTACCTCATGAGAAATTCCATTTTCTAAGAATCTATAGTTTTCTGAGGACCCTTTTGCAAGACATCAAGACCATAATTATTTTCAAAGATACCAATCATGTAGAATCGGTCAGAAATTCTTTGACGGACTGTTCAGGGCATGGTCTAACTACAAGGTAAGTATATGCATTTTTAAATTAACTTTTCAAAACCTGAGAGTGAGTCAGATGTAGCAGTTAAAGGTACTGGATTGGAAACCCCAAAACTCTGAATTTTAGTCCTGCCTTATTTTTCAAAGCCAATTGAGTGGCTTTGGGCCATTCATTTTCTTTCAGCCCTAGGAATAGGGCAGTGGCAAAATACTTGCAAAAAATGTCAAGAAAACTGCAGGGACTTCTCCAGGCTATTGCCAGGAGTCAAGCCTGACTTGAAGTATAAGTATTCAAAACATAGAGGAAAAATGAGAGTTTCCCGTTATTTGAGTCAAAACAGTAGGTGGGATATATATCTTGAACATGATTCTTGTCACTTATATTAAGTTATCAGATATTTTAAAAATAGCTTTGGTAAAGAGTTCTAATATCTATAAAGTTTATGAAAACTGCTCTTTGCAAAATAAACTGATATTTTGAAAGCCGTACTATTCTATGAACGAGTAATAAGATGGAATGTTTATAATGCACCTTGTTTTATTTGTATTTTTTTCTGATAGTGTGCACTATCTGTTTTCCAGCTTTTGCAAGCCTCGTTTGCCATTCTCATCTTTGTACCCATCTGAATTTCTGATGCAAAGAATTACCGATGAGAATCAGATACCTATGCACCTTTCTGTCTCTCCATCTCTTCAATATGTTGCTGGGCTAAAAGAAAAATACATTATGGAATTTTTCCATAACAGCATTGCTGAGGTATTAGTACACAAAAATAAGAGATTCCAGGAGAGAAGCTGTGCTAGTCTTTTTTAATGGCATTTGAATAGAATAGAATAGAATTCTTTATTGGCCAAGTGTGATTGGACACACAAGAAATTTGTCTTCGGTGCATAAGAACAGCAAATTGGGCATCCTGAAGAATCACACATTTACTGAGGTGTTAATGTTTATAGGGGAACGGGTTCAAGATATATACTGTATTTTTCGCTCCATAAGACTCACCTAGGTTTAGAGGAGGAGAACAAGACAAAAAAATTTCAGACAGAGCCTGAGTGGACCACAGATAGATGTCCTCTCATGTGCCAGCTCTGCCTATTGACTCCTGCACTGCGGAAAAGAGACAGAGACGGGCAATGACAAAGGACAGAAGAGACGGGGTTCAGCACTGTAAAAGGACCCCGCCGCAGCAGCCCGGCTGCTATTCAGCAAAGACGCACAGACATTTCCACCCACTTTTGGGGAGGAAAAGTGCATCTTATAGAGCAAAAAATACGGTATATATTTTTCTTTTCATCCAGTCATAGCGTTTGTTGGGATGGTACAGATGAGAATATAGCGTTCATATTGCTAATATTTTGCTATATAATATATATAATAATATTGCTAATAATAAAATTATAACTGCAGTAAAGTAGATTTCTTTAATTGATCTATACTAAAAGCTGCAATCCTTAAAAGTCGGTGTTCAATAAGTATATATTACAATCTGCATTTTTTAAAAGGATAAAGCACTTTGTACTTAAATGCGTAAAATAATGGGGATGTAATTGGGTCATTGATGAGATACCAGAAATATCAGAAACACCAGAAAGGTGCATTCCTGAATTGAAAGAGTTGGCATACAAATGATGACGATGCTGAAGAATCACTACAAACATTTAACAAAACTCAGATATTATATAGATAACTTTAAGCGAGATAAAGGGGAAGGAAGACGAGATATCTGTTTTCATAGTGGAATTTACACTTGCAAACACCCTGATATGCAAAGCAATAATAAAACGTGTCTTTCTTAGTCAAGTCTAAGAAAATACATCCAAAATTACACTTAACTAAAAGATTAACTGCGTTGTCAATATTATAGGTCGAAAATGAAGAACTAAGACATCTCATGTGGTCATCTGTTCTGTTTTATAAAGCTCCGGATATGGAAGTGACAGCTTGTGTACTACTTTCAACTAAAGCTATTTACTTCTTGTTGGATGATTCCATGACGCATTCTAATGATCATCATTTAGGTATGGTAGAACAGGCTGGTATCTGGCTTTCAAAACGTTTGCAGATTTTTAATCACGCTAAGGCCTATATACAAAGCTGCCATAATTTAAAACTCTTGCTTTGTACTTATGGTATTCCATTATTTTTAAAGCAAAAGTTTGAGGAAGCCTCATAGTTGGTGCCATGTTTGGGAGTGACAGGCTTCCTTTATATAGCTTTAACAGAATTATGAGGAGGTGCTTTCAAGGAAAACTTCTTAGACGGGAACAGGTTTTTTTTTTTTTTTTAATTCAAAAAGTTTTATTAGTACAAAGTACAAGCATTTTTCTCTTTTCTCCCCCCCCTTTCCCCCTAACCCCAACCCTCCCCCTCCCCCTCCTCCCCATCCCTTCCCCTCCCTGGACTTCCCAGAACATACACAGGGTATAATATAGTTTACACAAATGCAAAACTAAAATATGCTAACAAATTATTAACTTCCAAATATCAAAAACTCTTAACTCCTTATACAGTAAATTAAACAAAAAATTAAGTTGAAATATGTCCTTCCTCATCTATTTTAGTCCATTCATCTTCTCCTTTATCAGGAATATCATTTAAATAATCTTTAACATGTTCTAAAATTTTTGCCCTTTACAATATTAATTTTAAATAAGTCTTCCTCTTACAGTTTTATGCCACCAACACCTGGCAGCAATTATTAAATTCCAAACCAACTTAACCAAATCTAAAAATATTTAACAACATCACATTCATTTGATCTCTATTACATTAGATTACAACCTATACTTATTTCCACCTCTAATATAATTTTAATCTTATTCTCTACCAATTTAATCTCTATTACATTAACTATCTTCTATTCTTATTCCCCAAACTGTAAAATTAATTTAATCTTATTATTTAAACCAATTTAATCTCTATTACATTACTTTACCTTCTATAATTATTCCCCATAAGTAATCTTGTAATCTAATTTCTGTAAACTTAAACAGCCTCATATATACATTTAAACTTTATTCTTATTTCTTTTACATTATCCTACTATTAGTAAAACGTCAATTCTCAATTCTTCTCCCCTTAAATATTTCTTTAAGTTGGCATCTGAAGATATGTTTATCCATTCTTGCTTCATTTGGAGAAGTTGAGGACTGAAATTGGTAATTTGAATCTTCTTCGCTTTCAACCTTTACTTCACTAATCTGTCTTAAATCCTTTGTATCTTCTTGACTTTTCAGAGTTCCTTTCTGTTGTGAAAACCACCAGTATTCCTCTCCCTCTTCTTTAATTTCCTCATATCTTTTGTCTTCTTCACTTTCAATCTTTACCTCTTTAACTTGTCTTGGGTCCTTTGGTTCTTCTTGACTTTTCAGGATTCCTTTCTGTTCCTCATTTCTTTTGTCTTCTGGTGACTTTGGTCTCTCAACCTTTAACACGTTGGCAAAAAAATCTTTTGCTTCACAGATCGTAATAAGTCTGTATCTTTTCCCCCTAAAGGTAACAGATAGTCCAGCCGGGATTTCCCATTTATATCGTATCTGTTGCTTTTTTAATTCTGTCACCAGAAAAGTATAACCTTTACGTGCTTTTAATATTTTTGGAGGAATTTCCTTAAACGTCAGAACCTCTTGTTCTTCGACCTTAAGATTGTTTTTATAAGTCGCCTGTAAGATTCGATTTCGCAGTGTCCTTGTGGTAAAATATACTACAATGTCCCTTGGTAAATGATTTTTTCTGGCAAACCAAGAATTAGCCCGGAATACTTTTTCAATCTGCCATTCCAATTCAACTTTTCTTTCCCCCAAGAGCTTCACCAATGCATCCAGGATCTTTTCCTTTAAATTTTCTTTATTATTTTCTTTTGCCCCCCGTAGCCGTAAGGCAAATTCCATGTCTTTATATTGAAACATCGTTAATTCTGCCTCAGTTCCATCAATTTTATTCTGGATCTCAGTTACTTTTTCAACCAAAGTCCCAGTAGACTGTTTAATTTGAGTCACGTCCTGTCCCAATAAGTCCATATTAACTGCCAAGGCTTTAAATACAGATTCCACATTGTCTCTGGTTTGTTGAGTCTGAGAAACAAACTCCTCTGAGACAGCTTGTATTTTTTCATTAATTTCAGTAATTTTTCCATTAATTTCAGTAATTTTTTTGTTAACTACTAAAACAATTTCTTTCTGCATATCTTTCATAATTTGCTGCCATTTTTCCAATGTAAGAGGCTGTGTTGGGGGGGCAAAGTCATGCAAATTAACAATATTTGTGGGAAGATTTTCAATTTTTCCTATTCCTTTAAAAGAAGCATTCTTTGCCAGTTTTAAAGACATCTTCAATTTGTATTAATTCTGTATAGCCAAAAAACAAAGTTCATCCAAGAAGAGAGCAAAAAACAAGAGGAGTTCTCACCAACATCTGTTAACAATCAGAACTCTCATTAGCTTCAGTAGCTTTCGCTTTCTCCACGCCTTTCAAATTCCAAGCGCCATCTTTAGCTACTTTGTTGCTTCCCAAATAATCCAAAAAAGCAACACCGGAGTTAGGTAAAAATACTTGCTTTTAGATTCTCCTGGTATGTTCCGTCTGCTGCATTGTTTAGAGTAATAAAGTAATAAAACCATTTGCTACCAGCAGAGATGGTCGCGGCTTCTTGCTCCACTAAAAGTTAGCAGAGGCATTCCAGGTCCGGAGCTGTGACAGGCTTCAAGGGAGCCCTCGCCCTTCGCACCCCAGAGCTTCTTCTGGGGTGTTAGGGGGGGCTCTACCTCTGCCCATCTGCTCTTCTCCCCTCCCTTTGCCCGGGACAGGAGTTTCCAAGCCACCAGACAGCTGATGTGGCTTATCTGGCAGCTTTTACGGAGCCTGGAGTGGAGCGCCCATAAAGAGCGTCCAGCGAAGCTCGCGGTGCCACCGGAAGGCCCGGGAACAGGTTTTTTAATTCTGATTATCCATTAAATTTTCTTTTAAAACTTTCTACAATATTTTTATTTGGTAACCCAGAAAGTAGGGGGTGGTACAAATGCAGTTACAAGGCAGAATTATATGGGTAAGGAGCAGACTATTATATTATCGGTGTCAGTGTACCCATCTGGTACTGGCTCGTGTTATCTACATGATTCAGATTTAAAAATGCATTTGTTAGAATAATACATAGCTGCACTTTCAATAATGGCTTATTTCAGATAAAGATGCCAGATGCAATTATGAACATTAATTCTCCTGATACCTGAAACTAATTATTTTTAAGGCAATTAGGTATTGACTACTGTGCATTTATCATCCACTAGGTTTTTGGGGCACTGATGTCTTGGACTATGAATTCAGCTCTTTCCATTTCACTCCTTGCTTAGTTCTAAAATTAAATGATCTGCATTCAGTGAACATTGGACTTTTTGATCAGTATTTTCGACTCACTGGTAAGTTGCATTGAAATATCTTTCATTCTTCATTCCTGCATTTTGTTACCATGAAAACTGATGATTAGAGGTGAATCCATTCATTATTCCTAGTACAAGGCACAATTTATAGTGGTTCTTTGTGAGCATTTGAAATAATATGTCATTAGCGAAATTCCTTTCTATGAGTTGTATAAGGAATGCTTTACCTGATGTCCTTCTCCCTACCATGTTTCCCCGAAAATAATACATGTCTTGATATTAAGCCCAACAGGGCTTTTCAGGGCATGTGTTGAAATAAGCCCCCCCCCCAAAATAAGCCCCCTTCCCCAACTACATACACACATCTCCTGCCCCATCTGCCACCCCCAAATTGTGCCCGAACATCTTACCAGAGTCTGGCAGCTCGCCGTTTCTCTCGGCCGGTCTTTGCAGGGAAACTCCTTGAAATGTAAAGAAAAACTTCTCACGAGTGCGAGCAATTAACAACTTCTTGCACTCGCGAGAAGTTTTTCTTTACATTGCATGGAGTTTCCCTGCAAAGACCGGCCGAGAAAGAGAAGCGGTGAAGCTGCCAGACGCTGGTAAGATGTTCAGGCACAATTTGGGGTGGCAGGTGAGGCAGGGGATGGGAAGGTGGGCTCCCCTTGCCATCTCTTCTCCCCCTCTCGCCGGGCATGGCAGGAGTTGGAAGTCAGCTCCCCAAATCTGGCCTACTGATCTTGGCTGGCGAGGGGAGGGGAGCGCTGCCTCTCCTCCCGAGCCTCACAGCGCCTCCTCTCTTTCTCCTGAGTGGCAGCCGTGCGTTCGGAGATCAGCAGGCCAGATTTGGGGATCTGACTTCAAGCTCCTGCCATGCCCAGCGAGTGGGTGAGAAGAGACGGCAAGGGGAGCCCCACCTCTCTCCATGCGATTCGTTTCTCTGGTGCCCCACCCCTCCCCACCTGGCACTCCCTCTCGCCGGCCAAGATCAGCAGTCCAGATTTGGGGAGCTGAACGCGCTGCCACCTCCCGGGAAGAGAACAACATGAGAAATGGGCTCTCTCGCAGCACCTCCTCTCTCTCTTCTTCTCCCGAGCGGCAGCGGTGCATCCAGCTCACCGAATCTGGTCTGCTGATCTCGGGTGGCAGCGGCTCTGACCCGATCCTTACAATGCTGCGGGCAAGAACCGGCCACACCGATCCCGCTTCATGGCTGCATCCCGAAAATAATAAGACACCCCCCTGCCCCCGATAATAAGGCCAAGGCCATATTTTTGGGAGGTCAAAAAAATATAAGACAGGGTCTTATTTTCGGGGAAACACAGTAGCACTAGTGTTGTGGCCAGGTTGAGTGTGGAGACAGAACAACTAGTGTGTAGGAGAGATGGGATTCCCACACCACATGTTACTTTCTGGAAGACTAAAAGGTATAAATGACGGGTGGGGGAATGAAATGAATTCTATAGCATCACTTCCTGAATGTATAACATTGAAATTGAAATATGTGACAGCAGAATCAGTTCTTCCCTTTTTTTATGAAATAAACCAATCTCAGAAAAGGTAAATAAATCCAGTCTTGGCTATGATTGTGGCTGTGGCTATGACTGTGACTATGGCACTTATTCATTAAATAGTAGATTTTTAAATAGTAATAAGCAAATATTCATTGGAAAAAGAGTTTAAAAAATAGAGTTGTTAAACTGTCAATGATTTAAAGGAACTCAATAGACAAAACATAAAGTTATGCTATTTAGAGACAGTTCTATTTTGAAGAAGTTGCAGGTTGCAAAAAGAAATAATTACTGGTCCTGTATAGAGACAATAATACCAATCACAAATTATTAAATTAATATGAATTAAATTATTAAACATAGACAATCTTATGCTTGAGGCTGAAGTCCCTGGCTTTTCCAGCTTCTTATAGATTACAATCTTTTATCAGAGGCTCAGGAACAGTCTTCGCTCTTGTACCCAAACTTCTTACTTCTCTCCTTCCTCCCAGGGAACTCCCTGCAGTTTCCAAAAGCCCTTCCTCTTCAATTTGGTGAATTGAATTTGGTGAAATTTTCCTTTTGCTGCATATTAATCACCTCGTTGGCATAAAGATATAGATTTGGTGAACTTGAGATGATGCACATTGAGAGTAACTGAACTCTTGTCAAGGGAACCCCATTCACAATAGAATAGAATAGAATAGAATTTTTTATTGGCCAAGTGTGATTGGACACACAAGGAATTTGTCTTGGTGCATATGCTCTCAGTGTACATAAAAGAAAAGATACGTTTGTCAAGAATCATAAGGTACAACACTTAATGATAGTCATAGGGTACAAATAAGCAATCAGATCACATTAGGAAACAGTCAATATAAATCGTAAGGATACAATAGTATATACTTGTAACAAGTGCACATAAACTAGACAAGCTGGGACAAGCTGAGACAAGATCAAACTAAATTTGAAAATGCTAGAGAATTCCTGGAAGCTTGGCACTTGGACACATCAGCCATCAATATTGCAAGTCGATAAACAACTTTTACATATCTTTCAAAAGAAATGTAAAAGAAAAAGACCAGAATACCTCATTGCTAGCAATCAACACCCAGATAAATAGGGATTGACACCAGGATTAACACCAGACAAACAAACAAACAAGCAGTAAAGAACAATCGACAGTAAACAATGGCCTCATCAAGGAATTAGCAAGGAGACAATAACACCCCATCAACATTGACAGGTCAAGTTGCAGTGCCACTCCTTTCTAGCACAAATATGTTACCTATTCTGGTAATGAAACTCAAGTTCAGAGAGCGCCATGGACTTTACAGTTCAACCCTGAACTACGATTTTCTCTTCTATTGATAAATTATACAAACTGGACATTCCCAAAGCAGTGTTTTATAGAACAGCATGTGCCAAATTGAATGAAGAAATGATAACATTTGGAAATTGTTATAATTGTTTCACTTAATATTTTTAATTAAGTGTTATGTGAAATTTATATTAAAGTTCCACAGTATGCATGTGTTTAAAAGCTACTCTAATTTTGTAATAGTATTGGAAAGAATCTTAGTTTTGTGTCCTTTTCAGGACATTCGGCGGAACATATATTAACCTGCCTAACCAGAGACAGTTACAGTACTCACGCTTTTATCCAGCACCTCATGGCAGTGCTCTCACTCCTGGCAAGGACACCATCACCAGAACCAGTGGATAAGGACTTCTACTCTGAATATGGGAAGAAAAATACAGGTAAAGTGATTTACAAAAAATTTTAGTAGGCTAAATTTATATATTTCATCACACCTCTCTAGGATAATGTTCATTTGATTTGCTAAGATTTTACCTTTTGATAGCAAATCATCAAGAATGGCATTTTGCATTCGGAATGATACATATTTTTTTCTTCCTAATATTTTCCTGCAAGTTTGCTTTTAAAAAAAAATCTCGATAGGAATTGAGCAAGCAGCTTGTCACTTGAGCTGATGTTGTGGGCTAAGATGGAGTGACTGGGCCAAAGTCACCCAGTCAGCTTTCATGCCTAAGGTGGAACTAGAACTCACATTCTCCTGGTTTCTAACATGTTGCTTTAACCACTAGAGAAAACTGATTCTCATTTGCAGTTATACATATATTAGTATGTTTTGCTAAAACTAAAGTAGGCAAGTCCATTTGAAGTACAGACATAGCATCTTGAATGTGCAGCTTAGAGAATGACAATTGGGTTGCCTGAGTGAACAGAACAGAACAAAATAATGAGAGAAGAGAAAAAAAGGAAGAGAGAGGGAAGGAAGGAAGGAAGGAAGGAAGGAAGGAAGGAAGGAAGGAAGGAAGGAAGGAAATTGAGGACATACTAATTGTTCAATTTGTTACTGGATTGATAGGTACTTGGTGCCTGCTAATACAAGAAAAAGAGTTAATGTAAATTGGAGTCTCCTCTTCCCTGGAGAAGACATTTATTATTCCACATACTTTCTCATGCTTGTCTGTTACTTTTTCCCAGGCACTGAGTCTGATGGCAAAAAAAAAATACTGGATACTCCTCAGTAAAAATGAAAGGGCATAGAATTGACATAAACTGGTTAGCAAAGTCAGGAAATCCTTGTCACACCCACATACCAGCAGGGTGACAAAGAGTTTTCCACTTTCATGTAATTCATTTTCAATTTGTTCTTATTCATGCAAGCTTTGAGAACTTTAAAAATTAAACTGATGATGTATTCCAACTTTGGAAATCCAATTTCAGTAATGAACACATTCAGACCTTGAAAATATATTCATTGTTATCAACAGCAAGCTGAGCTACATATCCTCATTGGATAATCTGCCCACATGTCTTCATAAATAACATGATCAAAAATCAGCTGTGATTCACATACATTGTAGAGTCAGTGAACCACTCATGGCTCTCAGTGTGGAAGTGCACACGTTCCTTGGACACTTTTTTTGCATGGTTTTAAATTAGTAATTAAAAACAGCAGTCAGAATGTTACATTACACTATTAGAGGGCATTCCATGGGACCCGTGCACACCATACATTTGGTGATTGAGGCACCCCTCAGATTTAAATTGGTTTTAAGCAACATTTCTAGTTAGTCTTTTCTTTAAAAGAATCAGAAGAAAATGTGCTGATCTTCTTGGGTCTGATCTAAAGAGTTAAAATAGGAAAGGAGGATAGAATTATTTAGTTACTGGATGCAGACGCTACTCTACTTCTCTCCCCATGTTTTGAAAGGATACTTCAGGGGCTCTAGACCGAATTGCGCCTAAGCGACCTCTCCGTGGCAGTGGATCCCGGAAAGCTCCCTGGTTTACCGAGGAGCTCCGGGAGATGAAACGCCAGAAGAGACGTCTGGAGCACCACTGGAGGACGAAGAAAGCCGAGTCTGACCGAACACTATTAAGAATTTACATCAGATCTTATTTAGTGGCGATAGGGGCGGCAAGACAATCCTATCTTTCCGCTCTTATTGCGTCCGCAGATTCTCGTCCAGCCGCCTTGTTTAGGGTGACTCGCTCCCTCCTTGGAAAAGGGGAGAGCGAGGAACACTTGCAAGGCAGAGCTGAGGAATTTGCTGAGTTTCTGTCGGATAAAGTCGCTCAGATTCGGTTGGACTTGGACTCTGGCAGGGCAGAGTCCATAGAGTTGACAGGGGCTAGTCTTAATCCATCTTTGTGGGAGGAGTTTGGCCCTGTTTCTCCCGAGGATGTGGACAGGGCTGTGGGAGCGATGGGTACCTCCACCTGTTTATTGGACCCGTGCCCCTCCTGGCTGGTCTCGGCCAGCAGGGCGGTGGCATGCAGCTGGATCCGGGCGGTGATCACCGCTTCTTTGAGGGAGGGATCCGTACCGCAGTCGTTAAAAACTGCGGTGGTGCGACCCCTCCTGAAGAAGCCTTCCCTGGATCCAGCTGATTTGAAGAACTATCGTCCAGTCTCCAACTTACCTTTCTTAGGGAAAGTTGTGGAGAAGGTGGTGGTGACCCAGCTTCTGCAGCTCCTGGATGAAACAGACCATCTAGACCCTTATCAGTCGGGTTTCAGGCGCGGCTACAGTACAGAAACTGCCTTGGTCGCCCTGATGGATGATCTCTGGCGGGCCCGGGATGCGGGGAACTCCTCCATCCTGGTGCTACTTGACCTCTCAGCGGCTTTCGATACCATCGACCATGGTATCCTTCTGCATCGGCTCGGCGAGTTGGGAGTGGGAGGCACCGTTTTACGGTGGTTCTCCTCTTATCTCTCCGATCGGATGCAGTCGGTGTTGGCAGGTGGGCAGAGATCGTCCCCTAGGCCCCTATTATGTGGGGTGCCCCAGGGGTCGGTTCTCTCGCCCATCCTGTTTAACATCTACATGAAACCGTTGGGTGAGATCATCCGCAGACATGGGGTGTGTTTCCATCAGTACGCTGACGACACCCAGCTGTACATCACCACCCCATCTGACTTCAGGGAGGCAGTGGATGTAATGTGCCAATGCCTGGACGACGTTAAGGTCTGGATGGGGAGGAACAGGCTCAGACTAAACCCCGATAAGACTGAGTGGCTGTGGATATTGCCTCCTAAGGTTCATGAAAACTATCCCTCCTTGGTTTTTGAGGGTGCGAAACTGACCCCCTCAGACCCGGTCCGCAACTTGGGGGTCCTCCTAGATCCACAGCTAAAATTGGACCACCATCTTTCTGCTGTGGCTAGGGGGGCCTTTGCACAGGTTCGCCTGGTGCACCAGTTGCGGCCATATTTGGAGAAGGAGGCGCTACTCACGGTCGCTCATGCCCTTGTCACCTCGCGCTTGGACTACTGCAACGCGCTCTACATGGGGCTACCCTTGAAGAGTATCCGGAGACTTCAGCTGGTGCAAAATGCGGCTGCGCGTGCTGTGGTGGGTGTGCCAAGGTACACCCACGTGACACCGATACTCCGCCAGCTGCATTGGTTGCCCATCGGTCTCCGGGTCCAATTCAAGGTGTTGATCACCATCTTTAAAGCCCTTCATGGCTTAGGACCAGGATATCTTCGGGACCGCATTCTGCCTCATACTTCCCTTCGACCGGTTAGGGCCCACAGAGTTGGCCTCCTCCAGGTCCCGTCGGCCAAGCAATGTCGGCTGGCGGGCCCTAGGGGGAGAGCCTTCTCTGTGGCTGGCCCTGCGCTCTGGAACCAACTACCCCCAGAGACCCGGACTATCCCCACTCTGCTGGCTTTCCGTAAAGCCATTAAGACATGGCTTTTCCTGCAGGTGGGGGGGACAGCTTAATTCCACCTGAGCCCACCCCCCAAGTATGTATGTGTCGAATGGATGTTGCTGTTTTAAATAATTGTTTTAAATTTTCGTATCTGTTTTTAAATCTTATGTAATTTTTTGTTTATTCTTGTATTTTTCCCTGCTGTAAGCCGCCCCGAGTCCCTCGGGAGTTGGGCGGCATATAAGAATAACAAAATAAATAAATAAATAAATAAATAAATTCCTTCACATGTAAAAGTAATAAAATTGTAACATCTGTCCTAGCTCTTTGACACAATATTATTGCGTTTTGTCATTTCTTCAGTATTTGTGCCATTCTTTTTAGTCCTAAAACTGCATCTGAATGGTTGTATTCCCATAATTTCTGTATTATATACCGTGTTTTTCGGAGTATAAGACGCACCTTTCCCCCCCTAAAAGAGGCTGAAAATTTGGGTGCATCTTATACTCTGAATGTAGCTTTTTTGAAGCTTTTTTTTCAGCCCTAATGAGACGCTAACGATCTTCCCGGCTTTTTCATTGCTACTCTCTCCAAAGGAGGTTTTTTCCAGCCCTAAGTCTTTGCAGGCTTTTTTTCATTGCTACTCGCTCTGAATAAGGTTTTTTTAAGCCCTAACCAGGGGATAAAATAATGTGCTGAAGCTGACCAGACTAAGGACGTTAGCCAGATAAACTACCTGGTAGGCAGATTGTTTCCCTATTTTCCTCCCAAAAACTAACTTATACTCCGAAAAATATGGTAATTCTTCAGAAAAGCAGACTAGCCCTAAGAAAAAGGTAAAATTGTAAATAGAAAGTATACCATGTTGAAGCACAGTCACAAATGAAATGGTGTGGACAAAGGCATGTTTAATGTGGCCAACTAAAACAGTGATAGTAATCAGAAAATAGGGCAATTTTCACTGCATTAAAGCTTAGCGTGAATCAGTGTGGTATGGGTATTGCTATGTCTGAACTAGTATGACTTTGCTTCACGTGTCTACTCAGCTACAAAGCTCACTGCATAGCTTTGCACCAGTTGCTATCTCTAAGCCATAATGTATCTTACAGTAGTTGTTTCGTAAAAGCACATACAAACCACTTCAAACAAAACCACATTAAACAATAATAAAAATCTCCCCACAAAGTTTCAATAAAACTTACTCCGCAAGCTTAACTTTCTTTCATGTAAGTATTTCATGACGAATATGTAGGTGAGGTTTTGCTTATTAGATTTATAACTTGTCGTCTTGTTCAGCAGCATACACAGGACTCCCTGCTTGCCTTTTTCTGCATAACAACGCTCCTATGAAGTAGATTGGCTCAAAAAGAGTGAGCAGCTTAAGGTCGCATCACAGAGCTTCCAGTGAACTTGATGGTGCCTGTCACAGCCACAACACCGCTCTTAACTATTCAAGAGTGTTAAAAGTCTGAACAAATAGTATAATTGCCTCTGTCCAAAAACAGAACAAAGATATGATCAGTCTTCTCATAATCACATGTGGCCTCAGAAAAGCCTGCCATGTATTCCCACTACCTAACCTATGCTGTCAGTGCATATACCTCTGCTTGTCTGGCTATCTGGGATCTTCATAAAAATAAATAGGAAGAACATATCATCCTAAACAGTTTGAAGAAAGGGCATTAATTAAAAGTAAGCTAGAAAATGTGTTTATATTGGATTGGTCAGGTTGCTTCACACTAATTATTTCAGTAAATATCAAAATGATGCACATCTGTTATTGATGTCTTATGATATATAGAAGTCTGAAATTAAAAGGAAATAGTTTACCTCATGAGTACATGTAGCACAGGTGAATTTTCTGATTCATAACTCAGTTTCATTGGGTGTGATATGGTATCTGTCTTTTTCGTTCTTTATAGTGTGTTTTTAATCATTTCAAATTTTAATTTGAGAACATTTTTTTCAGAAAAAAGTGCTCTGAATTAGTTCTAAATCTAATTTATTCAAAATATATGACATTCTTTATTGTTTCAGGAAAAATGGAAAACTATGAACTGATTCACTCTAGCAGAGTGAGATTCATATATCCCAATGAAGAAGAAATTGGGGACCTTGCTTTTTTGGTTGCTGAGAAGATGAACAGTGTCATGAAATCCCCATCCCTGAATCTACTCCTTTATGTGTTGGCATTTCAGGTCAATATTACAGAGGGGATTGCTCAGGCCTGCAGTTCCCTCCAACCTAAAACATTGATCCTAACTAGCTCAGATTTGTTTCTTTTCAACGAGGACTACATCAGCTACCCACGGCCTGAGTTTGCAAAGGAACCGCCAAAGAGAGACAAGTATCAGCTTGCAGATGGAAGAAGAATCCGTGACCTAGACCGGGTGCTCATGGGCTACCAGGCCTATCCTCAGGCACTCACATTTGTTTTTGATGACATTCAGAATCATGATCTCATGCAGAACCTGACCTTGGATCACTTTGGCAATGTCTTCGGTTTTCCTAAAGGACAGGCTGCACAAGAGGGTAATGTCAGCCAAGAGGTGCTCTGGTGTGTCTTTATCCCAAGTCCAGATAGCCGTGAAAAACTGATCTCACTACTTGCTAGGCAGTGGGAGATACTGTGTGGTAGGGAGTTGCCTTTGGAGCTCACCGGATAATCTCATCAGGTCTACCAATTATGAATTAAAGCACAGTACTGACTGAATTAACCCTGGATCAGCATTGTCTTCACAGCAATGTCACATTACATTGGGGTTTCCCCCCCCCCCTGTGCTTTGCCATTGGTATTTCTTGTGCGGTGGGGGTGGGGGTGGGGTTTACTACATAACTTAAGCTGCTAAATTATTGTCCTGGGATTTTCTAAACTCTGTTTTTATGTAGCAAGTAATATGTTCCAGATTCCTAATTAAGCATTCTAGGCAACTGTATGGAATAAAAGGAGTCAGCTTTCATACTTCCATTTAGGGCTGTTAATGTTTCCACTGTGTTTTTTGTACAATGATATTCTATACATATATATAGATATACACCTGTTTCCCCCAAAATAAGACATCCCCTGATAATATAAGAACACTAAATAAATAAATAAAATAATAAGGCCAATCGGGCTTTTGAGTGCATGGCAATAAGGTCAAGCGCTTATTTCAGGATTCAAAAAAATATAAGACAGGGTCTTATTTTCGGGGAAACACGGTATATATATATATAAAAAATAATGGTATCAAAAGTTGCTTGTGCTACGTTAAGGTGCAATGTCCTTTGTACAAGATGTACATTGCTTATACTGCTAATAATAATTTAATGATATTTCTTATAATTTTTACATTTTGTCTTTTTATGATGTGTAAATTTTTTTAATTTTGTCGGCTAATTGTGAACATGATAGAATTCACCTAATTGAATGTTGATTTTACATGTGATTTAAATTTTGACGAGATTGAACAAAGTTACTGGCTTGATTTCAACACTGCGAGACAGAATGATTGGTCAGGAATGGTAATAATTATTTGATGCCAACAAATATTTGTTGCACCTTGTTTCTGTTGCCAAATTTCTCAAAAATAATAAACTGAATTTTGACACAACTGTTGTTTACTCAAATTTTTAGGATATAATCAGATTCTTAGTAATTTGATTACAGTGCAGGTCGGAAGGTGGTGAAGTAAATGAAAAGACAAAAAAGACTCTGAAAGAATTGATCCAAATCCTGTGCAAAATATTCCAGAATACATTTGTATAAAAGGACACTTCTCCCTTCTATCCCATTAACCTGCAAATAGCTTGGTTTTCGTCCATTTGCTTTAATTCAAACTTAGTGAACTACATCTCATTTTTCAAGAAAAAAGCTTTCTTGTAAGTAGTACTTGCTAGAGAAGATGGGGCTATTACAACCAGGCTTCATTTCTAGGCTTCAAGTAGGTGGCTGTTGTCTCCCGTGGACCAGGTAAAGCCTCTGTTCTGAACTGAAATTGGGAGATTTCAGAATAAGAAGCGGAAAGGTAAGAGAAGGACATAAATGGGTTAGAGTTGTAGTTGATTTCAGTGCCCTCTGGATCGAAATTCAGAATATAAGTTGGAACCATTATTAAGAACAACTGCAAAAGAATTATTTTAAACTTTGTTAGGTTGCAGTTACATACAGGTAGTCCTCGATTTACAACAGTTTGTTTAGTGACTGTTCAGAGTTACAAAGCAGTGAAAAAAGTGACGTGACCATTTTTCACAAGTTACAACCTTTCCAGCCATCCCCATGATCATGTGATCAAAATTCAGATGCTTGGCAATTGGTTCATGTGTATGACCATTGCTGTGACCCAAGGTCATGTGATCACCTTTTGCCACCTCTTGACAAGCAAGGTCAATGGGGAAGCAAGATTCACTTAACCAGGTTACTAATTTACTAACTGCAGTGACTCACTTAACAACTGAGGCAAGAAAGGTCGTAAAATGTGGAAAAATTCACTTAACATGTTTCAACAGAAATTTTGGGCTCAATTGTGGTCATAGGTCGTGGACTATCTGTACTTAAAGAGTATAGTGAAGCTTACTTTCGTTACATTAAATGGGGGCATATGTATCTCTAACTTAGGCCAATACATTTGTCAGAAGTAAATATGCTGCTGCAGCTCAATTGATTTGTGCAAAAAAGCCTCATTCTGAATATTTGGGAATTGAAATTTAAATAAATGTTCATCTCTAGAGGAGAGGGATGGGCTTCTGATTCAGAACTTCCTTTTTCTCTAAGAGCCAAATAAGCATTTTCATCCAGTAGTCTGGCACATGGGAAAGATTATTCATCAAGCTAGAAAAAATAATAATTTCCACTTCAGAGGGTTTATAAATTCCAGCAGAGGAGTCAAAAATAGTTGCTGCTTTATTGTATTTTTCATTTTAGATTTTTCCCTTAATTAAGCAACAGAAAAAGCAAACTAGAACAAAGAAATGCACAAGGGCTTTTCATATATGTTGGCATATGTAAAGTTTTTACCTGAAGCTTCAGTAAAAGATTTCAATATAATCATCCATACATAATGGGGGACTGACAGCAGAATATAGCACTTTTATAGCAATAGCACTTTTCTTATATACCGCTTCATAGTGCTTTACAGCCCTCTCTAAGCGGTTTACAGAGTTCAGCATATTGCCCCCAACAATCTGGGTCCTCATTTTACCGACCTCGGAAGGATGGAAGGCTGAGTCAACCTTGAGCCTCGTGAGATTTGAACAGCTGAACTGTTGAACTAGCAGTCAGCCTGCAATGGCTGCATTTAACCACTGCACCACTTCAGCTCTTAACCACTGCACCACTTCAGAATGAAAAAGTAATGCCTCCACCTCCATATCCTTAGCTTAAATAGTTGCTTTTAACAAATGAAACAGGAAAAGAATTCTTAAACTGAGCTCTTTTGTTTATTTGTATAATTTAGCTGTCTTTGAGACTGAAAATACTGGTCAGAATTGAAGTATCAATAACTGTAGTTGTAAATATTGCCAGTAGGTGGCAATGGATAATTATTCTTTACATAGAAAATAGTGACTCATTATCTTCCCTTATATTGCATCCAAAGTAAAAGTCTCAACATCCATTGAAAACTTCCCTGTGACTTTTATCAATTCCAAGGTTTGGAATACCCCATAATATCAATCTGTCATGAGAAAAAGGATCCAAATGAAACTTTCCAGAAATACTATGCCACAATTTTCAAATTGGTGGAACAGTGAGAGAAGATATATTTATTATATTTTGAACCCCAAACAGTCTGATTATTTAAAGGTGCTATATGTGAGTATTCCTTAAGTGAAGCTGCCCAGAGTTCGATAGCTGTCAAATTGTATGCATAATGGTATAACTGAAGATTAGGGAAGCTAAACCTCTCTTCTTCAAATGACTAAAATATTTTTTTCAACAATAGTTTGAAATTGGAAAAACTACATGTAGATTTGCCTTGTACAGGTAACCCTTGACCGACAACAGTTTGCTTAGTGACCGAAGTTATAAAGGCACTGAAAAAAGTAACAAGTTCTTCATACTTTTGACCATTGCAGTCATGTGATCAACATTTAGACGATTGCCAACTGACTCATATTTATGACGGTTGCACTGTCCCAGAGTCATGTCGTCACCTTTTACAACTTTCTGACAAGCAAAGGCAATGGGGATGCCAGATTAATTTAGCAATAGTGTTATTAACTTAACAACTGCAGTGATTCACTTAACTGTGGCAAGAAAGGTTGTAAAATGAGGCAAAACTCACTTAACAAATGTCTCACAGAAACAGAACAGAATAACAGAGTTGGAAGGGACCTTGGAGGTCTTCTAGTCCAACCCCCTGCTTAGGCAGGAAACCCTATACCAGTGATGGCGAACCTATGGCACGGGTGCCACAGGTGGCACGCGGAGCCATATCTGCCGGCACGCAAGCCGTTGCCCTAGCTCAGCTCCAGCGCGCATGTGTGTGCCGCCAGCTGATTTTTGGCTCACACGGAGGTTCTGGGAGGGAGATTTCGGCCTCTGGAGGGCCTCCAGGGTAGCGGGAGGAGCATTTTCACCCTCCCCAAACTCCAAGAAAGCCTCTGGAGCCTGGGGAGGGCGAAAATGGGCCTACTGGGCCCACTGGAAGTCGGGAAACGGGGGAGTGGGGAGGGTCATGCACGCATGCGCAGGGGGGGTGAGGCGAGTGGGGGGCTTTGAATTATGGGTGTGGGCACGCATGCGTGTCTGATATCGCGCGCGTGCACTATTTCGGCACCCGAGGAAAAAAAGGTTCGCCATCACTGCCCTATACCACTTCAGACAAATGGTTATCCAACATCTTAAAAACTTCCAGTGTTGGAGTATTGACAACTTCTGGAGGCAAGCTGTTCCACTGATTAATTGTTCTAACTGTCAGGAAATTTCTCCTTAGTTCTAGGTTGCTTCTCTCCTTGTTTAGTTTCCACCCATTGCTTCTTGTTCTGCCCTCAGGTGCTTTGGAGAATAGTTTGACTCCCTCTTCTTTGTGGCAGCCCCTGAGATATTGGAACACTGCTATCATGTCTCCGCTAGTCCTTCTTTTCATTAAACTAGACATACCCAGTTCCTGCAACCATTCTTCATAAGTTTTAGCCTCCAGTCCCCTAATCATCTTTGTTGCTCTTCTCTGCACTCTTTCTAGAGTCTCAACATCTTTTTTACATCGTGGCGACCAAAACTGGATGCAGTATTCCAAGTGTGGCCTTACCAAGGCATTATAAAGTGGTATTAACACTTCACGTGATCTTGATTCTATCCCTCTGTTTATGCAGCCTAGAACTGTGTTGGCTTTTTTGGCAGCTGCTGTGCACTGCTGGCTCATATTTAAATGGTTGTCCACTAGGACTCCAAGGTCCCTCTCACAGTTATTACTGTTGAGCAAGATACCACATATACTGTATCTGTGCATTTTGTTTTTCTTGCCTAAATGTAGAACCTTACTTTTTTCACCATTGAATTTCATTTTGTTAAAATAGCGCTCAAGGTTCAAGTCTGTATCCTTCTGTATCTTAAGTCTATCTTCCGGAGTGTTGGCTATTCCTGCTAGTGTTGGTGTCGTCTGCAAATTTGATGAGTTCCCCGTGGGTGTTATTCAAAAAATTTAGCAACTGGTTCTCTGCCCGGTTGCTGGGTGGGCATGGCCATGCTGGGCATGGCCTACTCTGCCTCCTGCACCATGGCGGCGGGGTGGTGGTGTTTTAGCCCTCCCCAGGGTTTGGAGGCTTTCCTCGAGGCTCCAGGAGGGCGATAACGGCCTCCCCCGGTTTCTGGAAGCCCTCCCGAAGCCAGAAACGGGCCCATTTCCGGACTTCCAGGAGGCCTGTTTTTCGCCCTCCCCAGGGTCCGGAGGATTTTCTTGAGTCTCCGGGAGGGTGAAAAAAGCCTACCCCAGGCTCTGGAGGCTGGAAATGAGCCCGTTTCCAGACTTTCTGAACTTCCGGGAGGGGTGTTTTTCGCCCTCCCAGAGCCTCTGAGTGGGCCCTGCACTTACCTGGCCTCCAAAACGGGCTAGTCCTTGCAACTACCGGTTCGGCGAACCAGATGTAAAATTAGCTTCCGGTTCACCCGAACTGGTCCAAACCGGTTGAATCCCACCCCTGCATCTATCCCCTTCTCCAAACCATTGATGAAGATGTTGAAGAGTACTGGGCCTAAAGCAGAGCCCCACTACATACTTCCCTCTATGCAGATGCAGGTCCATTGAGGACTACACGTTGAGTGCAGTTGGTCAGCCAGTTACGAATCCATCTGGTGGTGATGCTGTGTAACCCACATTTTTCTATTTTATCTAGTAGTAGGTTATGGTCTACTTTATCAAATGCCTTACTGAAGTCCAAGTAAATTATATTGACAGCATTCCTCTAGTCCACTAATTTTGTCACTGTCAAAGAATCAATAAGATTAGTCTGGCATGATCCATTTTTGACAAACCCATGTTGGCTTTTGGTTATTATTTTATTTGCTTCTAGGTGTTCGCTGATTCGTTGCTTGATTATCTTTTCCAGAATCTTCCCTGGTATTGAGATCAGGCTGATAGGTCTGTAGTTTCCTGGATCTATTTTTTTTTTGCCTTTTTTGAAGATGGGAACTACATCAGCTCTTTTCCAGTTCTCTGGCAGTTCCCCGGTGCTCCAGGATCTTTGAAAGATATAGTTCAGTGGTTCTGAGATCTCGTCTGCCAGTACACCTTGGGATGTAATCTATCCTGGTGATTTGAACTTGTCTTGGGTAGACAAGTGCTCACTTACCAAGAGCAAGAGAAATTTTGGGCTCAATTGTGATAAGTCAAGGGCTATTTTTACTGATTAAAAAAAACTTTTCCCAATATGTATATGGGAGATTATATCCATTCTGAGAGTTTTTACCTACTCCAGGATAAGGCCTAAAGGCGCTCTCATCTATTAACATCCCTCTGTATATATTAATCATATTTAATGTATTTATTTGAAAAATATCCCTCAGAATAAGGATACATAAATAGTTAATAAATTCATTATTTATATAAAAAGGTAATTTGGGTGCTTATATATTTTTATAGATTTTTGCCTATTGGCTTCAACACTAATTAAAAGAGTATCCTGCTATTCATCCAAACTTGTTAATCAAATACATCTGAGCAGGACACTGAGAAATAAACAGTAATTATTAGGATATTATACCAATGTATTGTATAGTCCAGTGAAGTATGCCAAAGACCCCTTCACAGATATTAGGATCTTATCTAATGACACAAGCACATGGTAATACATGGTAATACATCAGATATCAAAGGAGACACTGGGCAAACTAATTCAATGTTTTTATAAAGTAACCAGTTGCTGTTTAAAGAAAACAAAAATCATGAACTTTGGCAACTTAAATTTATCAGATTTAGCTACCCCAAATTAACCAGGGCCCTCACCTTTGCAAATGCTTGCACATTAAAGTTGAGCTTTTATTTTTTACTAACTGCTTGAAAACCAAGCAAGTATTCCAAACTCAGATTTCAAAGGAGAAGGAGATGTAGGTTCAAGGAGGAGCAGTCAGTGGCGAGTCCTCCATTAACGCTGCTAAGCAAGCTGTGGGAACATTGTCATCGGAAGTCAAACTCAGTTCAAAGATGTGTCTACTTTTAAGCCACTTGGTACAAGATCATCTTAAGAAAATCTTTACTTATCTCAGCCTCCCAGATACTAAGCTATGAGGTATGGTTGAAATAAAATGAATTGGGGCAAAAAATACAGCGAATGTAGGAGAACATTACCAGTGACTGCATTTTATAATACCTGTTTTCTAAGTGTTATTACACTTACATCAACAGTTAATTGAAAAGATCAGTGCCTTCCTATCACATAAAAATATAGAAGAGCAGCTGATCTGGAAAAGGTTACTATGAAATAGCATGTTCTCAGGTTAAAAAAAACACCCAGTTATCTTGCGATCATAAACAAATCAGAGATGTGCTGACCCCTGAATGAATCACGAGCTGAGAAAGTCACATGGTTTTCTCTGAATCATTCCATAGTCTGCTGTATGAAGTTTGGTGTTTTTCTTTGGGGTTTTTCTCTCCCTCCTTCCACTTCTAATGCAACAGACCTGGCAAATAGGCTCATATGTTCTACTAGAGTCTAGTGAAACAGACCATGCAAAAGGCATGCATGTTATCTGTTTATCCTTTCTTACAGCAAAATGTATAATACTATCTTTGTAACACTATTTTAATTGAATTAAAATTAAATTTAAATTATAGCAGGATTGTTATTTCATTGTTTTTAATTGTATCTTAATTGTACCGCTGTGCCTTAATTGTACCACTGTGCCTACCGTCCCTGTCTTACTGTCCTATTGTCCTCATTTATCAGTACTTCTTTGCTTATGTTATATTTATACAAACACCTACTATCTTGTACATGTCTGACAAACAAATTATATGTGTGTGTGTGTAACATTTTTTGCTGATAAATGAAAATGAAGGGAGACTATTATAGATCTATTTCAAGCTATTTAGCTCTCATCAGATAGCCATACCCTTACTGGGATTTGAACCTGGGCCGCCTGCCTGTAAGGCAGTAGCTTAACCTCTAGGCCACAGGCTCTCTTCCCTTATTAGCTCTTCACCAGGAAAGGGTTATATATGTTTTTTTCTGTCGAATCATCCTGGTGTGCTCAAATATGGGAGGAAACATCACAGCTTCTTTTTGCCTTTCAGCCCCTCCAGGGACCATCCAGGCAGTTTCTATAGCCGACAAACTATATATATATGCTATAGGTCTTTTGATAGCCTCCCAGAGTCATTCTGATTTCAGTGGCATCTAAGCTTGAGTTAAAAAATAAATAAAAAAAGATAAATTAAATAAACAATTGAAATTGACAATTAAAAACTTGAAGAGTATTCTCATAGATCTCTTAAATGAATTTTATTTCTTCTGTGCAGTTGTGCAAAGATTCCTGTCCTTCTGGACACATTTATAGATATATACTAGCATAAACAGGGGCATCTGTGGGTGTATGTCTAAAAGTTAAAATGGTAGCCACAACTGTACAATCAAAGCCCCACCCCATTTTTATGTATGTTGCACATGTATTGCTATACTGTATATCTTTAAAGTTGCTTCAATTACACTGTTTTAGCTTAATTTATTATTTTTGTTTTAAAAGCCATCTTAACTTTTTAGATTCCTCTTTAGATTGTCCACATTCTTTAATTTATATGAATACAAAGCTCACATCGAAATATTTATTACAATACAAATACACATGGGCCTTATCTAATGACTAACAGATTTTTTTTTTTGCTCGTAAAGAGACATATTGTTAACTGCTTAAAAAGTTAGTATCTAATGGCAGAGCTCTACAGCTGTTATCAGAATATAAGCTGTCCTGAGATGATAATTTACTGAATAGAAATATTTTTATCCATTCCATTCCTAGCGTTCTGTAAGAATAGAAATAAATCAATAAAAACAGGCAACAGTGTTTTGCATGTTTGTTTGTTTGTTTATTTATTTATTTTATTTATTTTTGTCAAGTACGTGTTGGTAATATACATAGATATAACATTGTTTATATACATAAAATGAGTACTGATAAGAGGGAACATTAGGACAGGGACGGTAGGCACGCTGGTGCACTTATGCACGCCCCTGTTCATGAGCACTGAACTCTGCTATAATTCTACAATCCAAACCTTTGGTTTCTAAAATCATTTGTTGAGTCTTACACAGAGGCTACTTTTAAGCAACCATGGGTATTTGCAGCTTTCTTGGGAAAGACAAGCTATGCAGATCTTTGGATCCTTGTGAAATTCACCATATTCCTGACTACACAGTTTAGATTGCAGTGCAGTCTCCATTTGACACAGCAATTGTTCATTTCTAACTTCACAATCAAGCAATCCTTTATTCAGAGTAGCAATATTGCAGCGACAGATGATAGAGCAAATATTCTGTGTTAATATCAGATATCAAAAGTTTAGAGAGAACTTGAGGATGACTTGAAAGACTGAAACTACAACTGCTATTGGTCCAGATAATTGAAGGTAGGGAAGGAGAAGATAAAGAAGGAAAGAAGAAGAAAGGAAGGAACATTGGAGGGAAAATATAATCAATCATCAGCAGTATGCTTTGAAAATCAAACACTTCAAAGAAAGTAGGGGTAATGAGAATTTCATAAGGATTATTC
This sequence comes from Diadophis punctatus similis, assembly GCA_023053685.1. Classification (NCBI taxonomy): domain Eukaryota; kingdom Metazoa; phylum Chordata; class Lepidosauria; order Squamata; family Dipsadidae; genus Diadophis; species Diadophis punctatus. The sequence goes on from JALIGW010000002.1 coordinate 193,312,591, forward strand.
TTCATAGCAAGAAATAACCAGGAAGCCACTATGCTTATAATCAGCATTTTCTCTACATTGCTATCTTATATTTCATGTTTTCATTGATTTGTTGAAATATTGCCGGTGAATTAAAAGTTACCCTGATATCGTATAAATTTACCATTTGGGTTGTTAATAAAATCTACTTCACTAGGCAGCTTTACCTCATTGTTAAATACACAATCAGACTTCCATTCCAATGAAAAAAAAAAGAAAGGATTTCCTTCTGTCTGTTGTAACTGATAGAAGAGAGGAAACTTGTTAATGTTCCTGTTTTGAGTAATCCATTGTTTTCCTTTCTCGGGATCATTTTCATACTTACTATGCCTCCCTGCCTTTTCCTTTTAAATCTGCTGACAGTTGAGGCTTAGTCAAAATGCTGCTCCTTCTGAATAGTTAGGACTAAGAGATTTACATCATGCAAAGGCTTTCGCTCTGTTCTCATTTAACTTCACAGCTTTTTTGGGTCCCATTTTTAGTAGGCGGTGTTATTTTATCAAACTGAACACTTCACTTCCCGCTTTGAACAAAGAGATTTCTTCTGCAAAAACATGCCAAGGAAAATTCTTGGATTAGTCTTGTTCATCCTAGCAACATGTGCAACTTTTCCAGCCGAAGGGCAGAAAAATGCGGTGAGTTTTCTGTTCTCTGAGGGGTGAAAGCTGCAGTCTGCTCTGACATTTTAACTTGGAAATAAGCTTTGGTGAACTTGGGGAAATTAGCTTGCTTCTCAGGCAAAAGTTGTAGAATCCTTCAGCACTTTAAGGGGCAGCAGGATGTTTGAAAAGATGATGAGAGCTGAAAGAATAAATATTACTTCAACTGGAGAAAGCATTTAGCTTCCCACTTAACTAGACCTTAGAGCTGTGTCTGTCCTTGCACTATATGTGTGGTTTGGGAAAATACATCTATAAGATTGCAAAGTAATGCATTTTAATAAATTAAACAATCAAGAACTTTCCATTAGAATTAGAACGTTAGGTCAAGTGATTTGGCAATTCCTTTAGCATAACCTAACTATTTTTAATTTTTAGTGTAAATATTTGTAAAAGCTGAATAATTCCCTTTTTTCAATTATTCTCATTTAAACATTGATAAATGTATGGTCTAATTCGGGATTGCAATAGGGCAACCTCCTAACATTCCTTGAAACCTCCCAGAGTAGAAAGAGTAAAAATTTGGTCTTCCTATTTTTTTCCCCATTTGGGGGTTTTAGGAAAGCTAAGGGGGGAAATGCATGCCTTATGGCTTGCAAATACTTAAGACACCATTTCACCATTCCTTGACTCACCCAATGGATCCTGGCCCTATCCACTTTTGTTGTGGGATCTTGGCAGGTTGTGGAAATTCTACAAAAGTCTTTGTTCCCGGTGAACCTTTCCACCCATGTTTTTATTTAATTCAACTTTGCAAGATTTCTCCCCCTTCTCCTAATACATTGGAATTCTGATGGTCCACCAGAGTCTGGTCTAAAAAATCACTGGGAATTGGGTGGCATATACATTTTAAATAAAATTTTAATAATTTTTAAACAATAAATTATTATGTTGGTCACACAATCAGCTAGATGTTTAGACTGTATTTTGCATTTTTATTCATCTATTAATCCTTCCCAAGAATCTGGGACAGGCAGATGATGTATTATTTTTATTACAGTTGATTGCACAGTCTGCCAGATTCTTCTTCTTCATCCTCCTCCTCCTTATCATCATCATCATCACATTCCAATCGCCAGAATTTATTTTGAACTCTCAATCCTTCCACATATAATTTTCCATAATGAACCAAGAATTATAATTTCAGCTATATAATTTTGGGAAAAGAAACATAATTTTATTCCTGGTTGTAAACAACTCAGAATCAGATCTTCTTGCCAATCAATTGCTGTTTACTCAAGATCTGTTTAAAAAAATCACATCTTGAACAAACATTTATGAAGATAGAATGGATCAAAAAGTAATTATTGATAAAGTTCCTAAAAGTGTACGTTTTTAAAAAGATATAAACAGTTATGAATGAATGTATGTCTTCAGGCCAGTCAACTGTTCCCATCCCAACTCATCTCACTCTGTTGTGGGGAAAATAGGAGGAGGAATGAGTATTAAATATGTTTACTACCTTGAGTTATTTATTTAAAAATAAATCTGTAGAAGACATCAGAGGTGGGAGAGAATTATGTAGGAAAATGTATTTGTCCCTTCTGAAAAAGAAACTAGGACTATGCAGCAATCCAGTTTCATCAGGAAAAGATGATTTGGAGAAATCTGGATATGTTCAAAACATTTGTCATCCTTTGTCTTAAAACAGGGACCTTTATCTTTTCTTGGGATCACACAGCTGTGAAGTATATAACTTTGGGTGCTCTATGAGTGCGTGTATAATCCGAATCATTTCCCCTGGTGAATCTGTATTTCTGAAAGCATTTAAAGAGCTATGTTGAAACTGGGCTTATCCAAATTTAAAGAACTTAGAATAGGTTGAATTCCAATAACTCTCCCCACCCCCAAAAAAATCTGTAGAACGATACTGTGTTCATATAAATGGGCAGAACAGGAAAATAAAATGGAAACTTCATTCATTATACGTTCCTAAACATGTCTTTATAATAATACGAATACTATTAAGAGTGGCTAAAGACTTTTTTTTTACAGATGTCCTGTTGCTAAGTACAAAAACCAAAAAAAGAGAAAGGGAGTCACATTACTTTCTAGTGGTTAAACAAATAAATTATTTTACAACACAATAAACTCAAAATGTTAGGAATGTGTCAATAGTAATGGTGTAGTGGGTTCGAAGAGGGTTGGGTGTACTGACACTGCGCTAAGAGTCTGAAGAATTACATCCAGAACTTTGATGTTGTCATTTATTGCCTGCAACAGGGAGCAGATTACTGAAATGTTAGCATTCACTGAATGGGATTACCTTCCGAATTAGAACATTGAGCCAATAATTTAATCTAATTTGTGTGTACAATTTGGTTTTAACTTTTTAAAACTAACTGTGGTTTAACCCATTTTAATGGGTTCAAGTCTTTGCGTTTATTTAGAGTATGTTTCCATAACAAATGGAATAGAACCTTGCACTTATTAAAAAGTGCAGTATAGCAATAGGAATGGAGTGGGCATCCACTTCCCAGAGAAAGCTCAGTTATATCAACTGCTAGACTGGAGAGATTTAACAGAACCGAATAACAGAGTTGGAAGGGACCTTGTAGGTCATCTAGTCCAACCCCCTGCCCAAGCAAGAGACTCTCCACCATTTCTGACAGATGGCAGTCCAGTCTCTTCTTGGAAGCTTCCAGTGATGAAGCTCCCACAACTTCTGAAGGCAAGCTGTTCCATTGGTTGATTGCTCTCACTGTCAGAAAATTTCTCCTTATTTCCAGGTTGAATCTCTCCTTGTTCAGTTTCCATCCATTATTCCTTGTCTGGCCTTCAGGTGCTTTGGAAAATAGCTTGACCCCCTCCTCTCTGAGACAGTCCCTCAAATATTGGAACACTGCTATCATGTCTCCCCTGGTCCTTCTCTTCACTAGACTAGCCATGCCCAGTTCCTGCAACCGTTCCTCCTATGTTTTAGCCTCCAGTCCCCTAATCTTTTCTCTTTTCTGCACTTTTTTAGAGTCTCAACATCTTTTTTATATAGTGTGGTGACCAAAACTGGATGCAGTATTCTAGGTGTGGTCTTACTAAGGCTTTATAGAGGTGTATTAGTACTTCACTTGATCTTGATTGAATTCCTCTGTTAATGCAACTTAGAATTTCATTGGCTTTTTTGGCTGCCGTTGCATACTGTTGGCTCATCAGTTAGATGCTGGTCACATTCAGAGGTGTCATTCCTTCACAGAGTTACACTTGTCTCTGGATTAAGAACAGGGATCCCTACTACTATGGTCAAATATGTAGAAGTAAGATATGTAGAAGTGAGATCCAATCTATTTTTCCTCAAAGAAACAACAGAGCACCAGAAAAGATAAATACCTTGCTCCAGCCTCTTATATGCTCGCTCACGGCTTCCCTCCTCCAAATTCCCCAGGCATGCTCCCCCCCCTTTTCTTCTACTGTGCTTCAGGGCTCTCTTATCTATTTTTGAACAAAACCAAAATTTCCCCAGTGTTGGTGTAGTTATCTGAGTGAAAGCAGATCTCTGTGGACGGTGGGTGCACCCTGTTTTTACAGTTAAACATATCAGGGTCCCAAAATATGTTAAGTTATGGCCTTACTGTCATGGGGCTCATAAAGCAGAACCATCTGGGCTGAAGAATGGGGAAATGAAAGGTTGTCTGAGTTTTTTTCCCCAACATTGTTGGGGAAGTGCTGCTGACTGAGGTTAAAGTGTTGGCATGGGGGCATCTTTTTTGCGCATGTTGCAGAAAAGCCAAAATCAGTAATCCATTAATGTGGGTCAGTTTGTTTCCAGAGTCTCTGGGATGTGTTGCACTAAAGTTCCCATATTTCTCAGCTGGCATGCTGTGATGATGGGGCTGGGCGGTCCAAACCATCAAACCGCGTTTGATCAAGGAAGGCTGGCATGCATTAGATATGGATTGATCAGAACTATTTCCAAATGTCTGTCACTTGTCTTTATCTCTGGAGATAAGCAATGCAACAGGTTTGAAAACCTGTTGATGCTGCTTATTATCTTTTAAGTGAGTTATGGAATTGTGCATTTCGTATAAGAATTATCATCTTCCCTTTTTCCAGTTACAATCAATGCGATGTGACCGGAAGTTCACATATAGGAAGAATACTCCTTGCACCACTTGCGCTGTTCATTCTCAGATGCTGAGATGCCCAAGTGGACGGAAAGCAAGTAACAAGCCAGAGCAATGCAGGTAAAAGGCGCTCTTTTCTATCTCAGTGCGTATAATGTATTTTAGAACAGGGATTCCCAATGAATCAAAGGGCACTTTGCTTAATGGTAAAGCCATAGTGATGGTTTACACCTATGGGGGAAAATAAAGAAGAAAAACCTCATGGCCAGTCCCAGTTAATAGGAGACAACATCTGTCAAGCTCCTACTTTCTGTGGATGCAGAATTTGAGCCTGGATTGTGATGTCACATCAGATACGTAACAATCCTGATACCAAAAGCTTGGAGGTTTCTATGTAAATAATACATTTCTTTCTTTCTTTCTTTCTTTCTTTCTTTCTTTCTTTCTTTCTTTCTTTCTTTCTTTCTTTCTTTCTTTCTTTCTTTCTTTCTTTCTTTCTTATTTATTTATTTATTTATTTATTTATTTATTTATTTGTCAACAAGTGCAAGGAAACAGGACACATGAAAAAATGACACAAATAAATGGATATAAAGAAGCAAAACATAGCCATAAACACATAAAATGAGTACATACAAATGGGTACAGTAGGACAGGGACGGTAGGCACGTTGGTGCGCTTATGCACGCCCCCTTAGGGACCTCTTAAGAAACGTGTAAGGTCCACGGTAGACAGTTTAAAAGGTATGGGGGTTAGAGAAACTAACAACAGGATCAGGTAAAGTGTTCCAGACATTTACTACTCTATTGCAGAAGTCGTATTTTCTGCAATCAAGATTAGAGCGGAATACATTTAGCTTGTATCTATTGATAGCCCTAGTGTTATTGCTGTTGAAATTAAAGTAGTCGTTAACAGGTAGGACATTAAGGTAGATGATCTTGTGTACTAAGCTTAGATCGGAACGTAGATGGCGTAGTTCAAGGTTATCCAGGCCTAAAATTTCAAGTCTAGTGGAATACGGAATTTTATTGCGAACAGAGGAGTTGAGTACCCTTCTTGTAAAATACCTCTGGACCCTCTCTAATGTATTAATGTCCAAAATACAGTGTGGGTTCCAGGCAGATGAGCAGTATTCAAGGATAGGCAAAGGTTTTGTATGCCCTAGTTAGAAGTATAACGTTACCAGAGAGGAAACTTCGTAAAATAAGGTTGACAACTCTTAATGCCTTTTTAGCAATGTTGTTACAGTGAGCTCTGGGGCTTAGATAATAATAATAATAATAATAATAATAATAATAATAATAATAATAATAATAATAATAATAATAATAATAATAATAATAATAATAATAATAATAATAATAATAATAATAATAATAATAATAATAATAATAATAATAACAGAGTTGGAAGGGACCTTGGAGGTCTTCTAGTCCAACCCCCTGCTTATGCAGGAAACCCTACACTACTTCAGACAGATGGTTATCCAACATCTTCTTAAAAATGTCTAGTGTTGGAGCATTCACAACTTCTGGAGGCAAGCTGTTCCACTGATTAATTGTTCTAACTGTAAGGAAATTTCTCCTTAGTTCTAGGTTGCTTCTCTCCTTGATTAGTTTCCACCCATTGTTTCTTGTTCTGCCCCCGGGTGCCTTGGAGAATAGTTTGACTCCCTCTTCTTTGTGGCAACCCCTGAGATATTGGAACACTGCTATCATGTCTCCCCTAGTCCTTCTTTTCATTAAACTAGACATACCCAGTTCCTGCAACCATTCTTCATATGTTTTAGCCTCCAGTCCCCTAATCATCTTTGTTGCTCTTCTCTGCACTCTTTCTAGAGTCTCAACATCCTTTTTACATCGTGGCAGCCAAAACTGAATGCAGTATTCCAAGTGTGGCCTTACCAAGGCATTATAAAGTGGTATTAACACTTCACGTGATCTTGATTCTATCCCTCTATTTATGCAGCCTAGAACTGTGTTGGCTTTTTTGGCAACTGCTGCACACTGCTGGCTCACATTTAAATAGTTGTCCACTAGGACTCCAAGATCCCTCTCACAGTTACTACTATTGAGCAAGGTATCACATATGTTGTACATACCTGTGCTTTTTGTTTTTGTTTTTTTGCCTAAATGTAGAACCTTACTTTTTTCACTATTGAATTTCATACAGTACTGCATTCTTACCCACCAGTAATTCCCTGTCTGATAACATTTTTTGTGTCTGGGGATATATGTGTTTTCCTATTTCAGATATACAGTAAAACTGGGTGAGAACACCCTGTCTCTCTTGGGGTGCACTTACATCTGCAAGAATGAAGAAGAAGAGAAACAGTGCTGCTCTGGATACTGGGGTCCTGAATGCTATGGTAAGGATTTGACTATAGGACACATATCACATAGTTCAGGGAATCAGAGGTTTATAGGATTGTTTGGAAAGCATGTTTTGCTTGACAAGCTTTTGGAGTGTGTATGTACTGAAGCCATGGAGCTCTTGAAATCCAGTAAGGAATAAGATTTAAACACTGGGCCGTACAGAGGCAGGCAGCATCAGCATGCTGTATACTTGAAAAAATTTAACTTATCTTCTTTTGCAATCATTGATTTAATCCATTTGCAAACACCCTCAGTTGCCACATATTGTACAGGCAATGTACAATGCTGACATACAATAGCAAAAGGAGAACAAAATTAAAAAAAAAACATGTTGCGGACATAACACAACAATTGCACATTTGACATACAACAGTCAATCCCAGCCAAGTCAACATGCAAAGAAGGGTCTCCAATTGTAATGGCATCTAGGACTGAGCTTGGGAGACAGGAAGGAGAGCCATAGAGTAGACAACAGTCAGATAAGAGGCAGCTGAGCCTGCAGAAGGAAGGCAGGGGGCACGGCAAATGTCTCAAAAGGGACATTTATTTTCTTGAGCTGTGAAGATGAGGGGAAGAGATGTACTTTTAGATTTGCAAGATTCTGTTATTCTGAATTAACCAGATTTCAGGAAAGCTCCCTGTTATCTTGGATGGCTCAAAGAAACAAAATTAGACTATTCATTATATGACTAGAGCTTTCTCCACAAGACCATTGAACAAAGAAGAAATGGGCATACATTGTTTGCAATGCCTTGCAATGAGGATGCACCTGATTTAATCAAAATAGTATAGGAGTGGCACAGTTTTTAAAATGATTTAAGCATGGGTAAACTCTCTTCCTCTTATAGAATGCCCTGGTGGATCTGAAAATGTATGCAACCAACATGGAACCTGTTTGGATGGCATTGCGAATAATGGAACTTGCATTTGTAATGTAAGACTGGGTATACTTTCTCCAAGAATGTATTACTAGCAGTAGGCTAGACAGTTTATAGCCAAGAGCATTCTTCTGGTGCATCGTGTCTATGGAGATTCTCAGTCATCCAGGCCATGGCTGTTTTCTCCCAAGGTGCTTTTTTTCAAGAGGCAACTGCACTTTTTTGTTTTTTGTAAACGTTTTGCTTCTCATCCAAGAAGCTTCTTCAGCTCTGACTGGAGCTGACTGCTCTTAGCCCCCCAATTATATATATAATAATCATGGTCAACTACTGATTATTATGTCCAAATAGGATTATCTATTACATTGCTGAGTTTCCTTTATTGAACAGAGAGGTTTGTAATTCAGCCAGCTTCTCTCCTGGATTCTCTGGATTACAAATGGAAAGAGGAATTGTGGATGGAGCATGCGAGGGCCTTAGAAGAAAGTTGATTCAGTTCCATCTCTCTTCTTTACGTGTGCACCCTATTCTGGAATAATGATTAAATGAAACATTTATATTACATTGACTGTTCATTTTATGATCTACGTTGCCTTAAGTAATTGATCCTCCTTTCTTCTAAACGCAGTCTGTTACTTTTAAAACAAAAACAAAAAACTATTATTTATACAGTAGTGACTTCTTGAAAGAACAAAGAAGGAGATTTAATTTTACCGTTACCAAGGATGAAAATTGATAATAATATGTGTGGATAGATTCTTTGTATACTGTGCATTATCCCACAGAAATAAACCATTGGTGGTCTCCCAGGTGTTACTGAAACACACCTTCCAGCAATGTTTGTTAGCAACATCAGTGAAAGATCTGCAGGGAGTTGTAGTTTTGCAGCCCTTGGAGGATTACAGTTTCATCAGCCTTGTTGTTAGGAAGCCCAAGATCTATCTTCCTTCCTTCCTTCCTGCCTGCCTGCCTGCCTGCCTGCCTGCCTGCCTGCCAGCCAGCCTGCCTTCTTTCTGTCTTTCTGTCTTTCTGTCTTTCTGTCTTTCTGTCTTTCTGACTTTCTTTCTGTCTGTCTGTCTGTCTTTCTTTCTTTCTTTCTTTCTTTCTTTCTTTCTTTCTTTCTTTCTTTCTTTCTTTCTTTCTTTCTTTTTCTTTCTTTCTTTCTTTTTTCTTTCTTTCTTTCCTCTTCCTTCCTTCCTTCCTTCCTTCCTTCCTTCCTTCCTTCCTTCCTTCCTTCCTTCCTTCCTTCCTTCCTTCCTTCCTTCCTTCCTTCCTTCTTCTGTCTTAGTTGCCTCCAATGGGACATAAAAATGCCATTGTAAAATGTTGACCTCTTTAATTTCTTTAGGCAAATTATGGTGGCTTTGCATGCCAACATTGCAAGGATGAGAATCATTTTGGCCCTGACTGTCAATCTGGTAAGCATCTCAAGCCCAGGATCTCACTGAAATGAGTCAAGTTAATGTCTGGTAGTCAACTAAAGAAGAATTTGAATGAGCTGATGGGTAAATCATAGGCACATGATAATAGTAATGGGCACTATAAATCATTGTAGAATGTACAATCAGTTAAACTGTTCTGGGCCAGGTATCTGATGGGTATGGATTGATTTCTTGATACATTTGGAAATTTCTTATGTTGTCTACATTACTTCTGATATCTCTGATCTGCAGAATACAGTGATAACTCAGAATAGCTGACTCTATAGCTCCTAAGTGCCTTCTCACCAGCAGAGCTTTATCAGCACCCTGGTTTATGAAGCAACTGAGGATAATGGAGTGGATTGGTAGAAGATTGGGGCACCCAGCTGCACCACTCTAGACCTCAATCTCCAAGGAAACTGTGAATATTCTCAAACACTACCTAGTATCAATATTGGGTAGAACAGGCTTAAATTAATTCCAAGCAAGAAAGAGGTGTATTGGTAAAGAAAAGGTTGAACTCTTGATTATGTACCAGCAAATTGTTGTTGACTCTTAGAAATCACATAGATCAGGGGTGTCAAACTCACATCTATTATATTCGTGAGGAACGACGCTGAGGCTTGAGTCGGACTAATGCTTTATTAACTTCTGAACCTCCTAACTAGAGTCGTCTGACAGGAGCAGGCCCCGATCTGACAGCTCTGTATTTATACTGAACACAACATAACATCAACCAATCACAACGCTTAGAATTCCCGCTCCTTTTGGAGCCCCCTGGTGGAGCCCCAGGACATTACACCCCTTACCCTTTAGTTGGAGCATGCGTACTCAGCGAGGTACGCTGGGCGCCGTCTGATCCGACTAGATCGTCTTAGCTCTTGGGGTTGTTCTCCCAGACTGCGGTCTCCGTCTGCATGGTCTATTGCCGGACTTGTCTCCTCCCCGGGGAGAGGGGTGAACTCCTCTACGACTGCTTCTTCCCGCCCCGGTAAGTCAGCGAGAGCGGTTTGGCTCGCGGCTCGTCGCGCCCCCTCCTCCCCTAGTCGGAGTCCCTCTATAGGGTTGGGGGACTCTGCCAGTTGTGGCTTGGCTCCTGCCGTTTCCCCCCACCGAGATCGCAGTTGGTCAATGTGGCGGTGCCACTCCTGGCCGTTGTCTAACAGGACACGATAGGAGCACGGGCCGCTTGAGCCGACTACCACCCCTGGGAGCCAAAGTGGGCTGCCGGCATAGTTGCGTGCATACACAGGGCTGCCTACTTGGAACGAGCGCCCTGGCCGGGAGGAGTCTAGAGGCTTTTCTGTGGAATAATGGGGGTGTAGTCTATCGAGCTGCGTTCTCAAACGCCTCCCCATGAGCAACTCAGCCGGTGTTTTATTCGTGGCTGTACATGGCGTAGTGTGCTGTGTGAACAGGAGCTCAGCTACTTTATCTCGCCAATCCCCCGGGCCTAGTTTGCGAAGTGTTTCTTTCGTTGTGCGAACCATGTGTTCCGCCATGCCATTACCTGCAGGGTGCCATGGCGCAATGAGACCATGCCGTATGCCTAAGTTGGCGAGGAACCCCTCAAATCGGGCCGCTGTCAGCTGAGGCCCATTATCCGAGATCAATACGTCGGGGTACCCATGTGTCGCAAACAATGACTCCAAACACCTAATCAGGGAGTCAGTGGTGGTCGTGGACATTAAGCGGACTTCCAACCATTTAGAAAAAGCGTCCACGACCACCAAGAACATCTGGCCTTGTACTGGGCCGGCAAAATCCACGTGGATGCGGGACCAGGGGCCTGCTGGGGTTTCCCAAACCTGCGGGGTTGCCTTAGGCGGGGATGCCTTATTCTCCTGACAGATGGAGCACTTGGCCACCCTTTCTTCGATGGCCTTATCCATCCCCGGCCACCACACGTAACCCCTGGCTAGGGCCTTCATTCGGACCACCCCGGGATGGCCCCTATGCAACAAGTTGAGGGTGGCTCGCCTAAAAACCGTGGGGATTACAACCCGCTCACCCCACAATAAACAGCCCCGTAAAACAGACAGTTTTACAAACAGAAGTCACAGTGTCCCCAGGCCAGCCCCTCAGCACCCAAGTCAGTACTTTTGACAGGACGGGGTCTCGAGCCGTAGACTTGGCGATGTCGCTTGCTGCGATGGGTAGGTTGATGTCGTTCAAGTGGAAGACCGTAGATGCAGGTGCTGGGTCCTCCAGCAGGATAGGCAGGGGGCAGCGGCTTAAGGCATCGGCGTGCGCGATGTTGCGGCCAGGTCGGTAGATCAGGTGGTATTCGTAGTTGGCGAGGAAAACGCTCCAACGGGTCATTCTTGGGGATATCATCTGGGGTGTCGGACGGTTGCTGGAGAGTAACCCCAGAAGTGGCTGGTGGTCAGTCACGAGGTCGAAACGGCGCCCATACAGATAGTGATGGAACTTGCGAACCCCCGCGATGAGAGCCAGGGCCTCCTTGTCGATTTGGCCGTAGTTCCTTTCCGGCCCAGCTAAGGTTCTGGAAAAAAATGCAATCGGGGCTTCCTCTCCGTTCGGCAAGCGGTGGCTAAGGACAGCGCCCACGCCGTAGGGTGACGCGTCGCAGGCTAGCACTAGTGGCAGTTGGGTGCTGTATTGAGCCAGCACCGTGTTTGCTGTCAAAAGTCCTTTCACAGCGGCAAATGAGTGTGCCTCACGGGGGCCCCATTTCCACGGTGCCCTGGCGTCCAGCAATCTGTGCAGCGGTTCTGCCACTGTGGCTTTGTGAGGCAGGAAAATTGCATAAAAGTTCAAGAGGCCAAGAAAAGCTTGCAGCTCTGCCTTACAATTTGGCCTGGGTGCGTCCACAATGGCTTGGATCTTAGAGGCTGTGGGGTGTATTCCAGTGGAGTCCACCAAGAACCCGAGGAATTCTACGCTGCTAGCCGCAAACACACATTTAGATTTCTTAATTCGTAGCCCCACATCCTGGAATTTGGTGAGGACAGCACGCACTCGAGAGATTAATTCCTCACGTGATGACGCAGTGACCAAAACGTCATCGAAATAAGGCACTGTGCCCGGAATTCCGTGTAACAGGCGTTCCATCAACCCTTGGAAAATGCCCGGGGCAGTGCTTATGCCAAATTGGAGGCGGCGGCAGCGGAAAGCGCCGCGATGTGTAATAATAGTCTGAGCTTCGGCTGCTTGGTCGTCCACAGGCAGCTGTTGGTAAGCCTGGGACAGATCTAACTTCGCGAAGACTTTTCCCCCTCCCAGGGAATGCAGCAGGTGGTGCACGATGGGCACAGGGTATGCGTGGGACTGTAATGTGCGGTTCACTGTGCACTTATAGTCTGCACATAGCCTGATTGAGCCATCTGGCTTAACAGGGGTCACTATGGGGGTCTCCCAACGCGCCTGATCTACAGCTTCTAATATGCCCTGTGCAAGGAGGCGGTATAGTTCAGCGTCCACCTTTGGCAGTAGTGCCAAGGGCACTCTCCGTGGTTTGAGGCGGACAGGGGCAACCATAGGGTCAAGATTAAAAGTCACAGGTGTTCCAGTATACTTCCCTAGCTGCCCGTCAAATACTGCGGGGAATTCCTGTTCCAATGTGGCCCCCATGTCTTCCCCTTTCACTGCGTTAATGCCCTCCAGGGAAAACCCCAGAGCTGGAAACCAGTCTAGTCCCAGAAGACTGGTAAGGGGGCCATCTACAATTACAAGGGGCAGGCGGCCAGCAAAAGTTTTGAACCTGACTGGAAACAGTCCCCTGCCCAGGATAGGGATGGAGGACCCCTGGTAAGCCCTAAGGAATAATGGGCATGGCTCTAGGCGGCTCTTTGACATGCCAGGGAAAATGCGTTTCAAGGTGCTCCATGAGACTATGGACACAGCTGAGCCCGTGTCCACTTCCATTGGACACGGCTTGTGGCCAAGCGTCACAGTAACTGTGAATTTCTCACCCGCGGGCACCTGAGTTTTCTGAATGACAGCAAGATTCCCCCTAGTGGAGGGGAAAATCGCATTACAGCTGCCTCTTCTTGGCTGACCCCCCCAGGGCTGTCTCCGTGGGCCTGCAGGTGGTGCCTCTCTATAACTCTGAATGGGGGCGGCTCTACCCATCTGGCAAACCCTGCGGCCGCAACGACGGCAAATGGCGTCCTGGAAATTGCATTGGGCCCTCAAATGGTCCCCCCCACAGCCCCTGCATGGAGAGAGAGATGGAGGCGGTCTTTGCCTCACGTCCCCCTTATTCTGACCCTCAGAAATGCGGCAAACGTCCTCTTCAATTTTGAGCTCCCTCTCTAATGCTTCTGGGAGAGCGGCGATGGCATTGGTCACAGAGGCATTGGGGACGGGCGTTGGGTTAATGCTAATGTCCATCTCAGCGAGGGATTGGTTGGACAGTTCAGCAGCACGAGCCTCATCAAGTGAAACTTGGAATGTGAGGTTGTGCATGGCGAGCAATCGCCTCTTCAGTCGGCAGTCCCTGACTCCAAAAACAAGCCTATCCAAAAGGTAGTCTTCTAAATTGCTGAACTCACAATTTAAGGAAGCCCTCCTGAGGGCAGCCACGAATTGATTCACTGTCTCACCCTCCTTCTGATTCCGATGGTAAAAAGCATAACGTCTAGCACATCTAGAAGGAGGGGGTGCGTAATGATCTTTAAGTTTCTCCATAAATTCATCCCAAGGCACGCTATGAATCGAGCGAGGGGCGAAAAGGGCTAGGGCAGTCTCGAACATGTCAGGCCCACAAAATCCGAGAAAATATGCCCGCTTTCTGTCTCCTGACAGCTCGGTGAACTCATTTGCGATGAGGAAACATTCGAACCGGGCTACATAGGAGGCCCAGGTCTCCCTCGGCGGGTTAAAGGGAGCGAATGTATGTTGGGTGGCCATTACTCGTCCCTGACAGTGCTTTCACAATTTTCCTTACGTTCAGGTGTGCTGGAGTCACTCGATGTGGATTCGACCTCCTTCTTCGTCGCCAGTATTATATTCGTGAGGAACGACGCTGAGGCTTGAGTCGGACTAATGCTTTATTAACTTCTGAACCTCCTAACTAGAGTCGTCTGACAGGAGCAGGCCCCGATCTGACAGCTCTGTATTTATACTGAACACAACATAACATCAACCAATCACAACGCTTAGAATTCCCGCTCCTTTTGGAGCCCCCTGGTGGAGCCCCAGGACATTACAACATCATCACGATGGCATCACATGACCATCAAGACTTTCCTTCCCCCCCCCTTTGCTAAACCGGGCATGGGCGTGGCCAGCACGTGACGCATCCAGCCCGTGGGCCAGGAGTTTGACCGCCCTGACATAGATAGACTTTTTCCATGACAATCCATCACTAATCTGATCTTTCAGGTCTTTTAGTGATGCCCTCATCACCAGTGTAATTGAGTCCATTCGTCTTGCTATTCCTCTTTTTCTGTTTTCTTCTGCTTTTCCCAGCATTATAGATTTTTTAAGAAAGCTAAGTCTTCACAGAATGTGTCCAGAATACAATAATTTCAGCCTTGTCATTTGTGCCTTGAGTGAGAACTTTGGGTTGTTTGTTTGTTGTTTCCTTTGTTTTTCTTCTTGGATGTCACAGTATTCTTAGGAGTTCCCCCCCCCACACACACACACCATAGTTCAAAAGTGCCAATACTGTTGCTATTCTGCTTCTTTAAAGTCTAACTTTTGCTTCCATTCCAGGGCATACCTTGGTTTGCATGATTCTGATCTTTGTAGGTATAGACATAGCATTTAAATCTTTTACAAGGCCTTTGTGGTAGCTTTATCAAATGCTAGTCTATACCATATTTCTTGACTATTTGTTCCTTTACTGTTGATGGTTGATTCTAAAAGGTGGAAGATCTCCACCAATTTGATTTCTTTTTTGTCAATTCTAAGGCTAGTTGTTCTACCTGTTATCATTAATTTGATCTTCTTTATATTTACTTTTTTATTTTATTTATTTATTTTGTCAAAACATGTACAAGATAGCAGGTATGGTATAAACATAAACAAAAGCAAAATAGGTACAGATAAATTTGGACAATAGGACAGTAAGACAGGGACGGTAGGCACAATGGTGCGCTTATGCACGCCCCTTACAGACCTCTTAGGAATGGGGTGAGGTCGACTGTAGACAGTCTAAGGTTAAAGTTTTTGGGGTTTTAGTCTCTTTTTGCCCCATTTTTCACTGTGCTGCATGACTTTTATTACCAGAGCTTCCAGATCTTTTTGCATTTTTGACTATTAGAGTAACTCTCAAATAAGATGAAGTTTTTTTCTGGTTGTTCTTCTCCATGAAGATTAAAGTGCTCCTGGATCTCCAATCATTACTGGCTTTTCAGAGGCTGGCTAGATAACAAGGATGTTTGTTCTTTTAAGACTAATATATCAATTTTCAATCCTTTCTAAAAAGGTCAAATAGTAGCAGTTGTCCATGCTTCAGTTCAAAACACTTAAACTTGCAAACAGCGTGGAAATTGTAAGTGATGTGAGGTCAGATGGCTGCTGATTGGGACAAAATATACAGTTAACAACAGTAGTGGGATTCAAATAATTTAACAACTGGTTTGCCCAGGGTCAGGTTGGCTGTTGTGGGAGGTGTGGACCATCCCCATCCTCCAGCTCCACCATACATGTGGGACGAGCCTCCCACAACAGCCAACCTGACCCTGGGCAAACCGGTTGTTAAATTACCCACACACACACACTAAAAGAGCCGAGGTGGTGCAGTGGTTAGAGTGCAGTACTGCAGGCTACTTCAGCTGACTGCTAGCTGCAGTTTGGCAGTTCGAATCTCACCGGCTCAAGGTTGACTCAGCCTTCTATCCTTCTGAGGTGGGTAAAATGAGGACCCAGATTGTTGTGGGTAATATGCTGACTCTGTAAACTGCTTAGAGAGGGCTGTAAAAGCACTATGAAGCGGTATATACAGGTAAGTCTAAGTGCTATTGCTATTCTATCAAAGTGGATCCTGGGCGCTGCGCTGCAATGGAGAAATGGGAAACAGAGCAGCCGGCACAAGGGGGGGGGGGAGGAGCAGGGAGAAGAAAGAGGGAAAGCAGCCTTCTCCTTCCCTCACACCAGCCGCTCCGTTTCCTGTTTCTCCATTGCAGCGCAGCGCTCGGACTTTGATAGTGAGGTGTGTGTGGATAATTTAACAACTAGTTTGCCTGAACTGGTGCAAACTGGCTGAATCCCACCACTGATTTAACATGATGCTTGTAGTGAAAGATCCACACTAGGTTGCCTAGTGGACATAGTTTGCAAGATAATATTGACCTTTGAAGATCTAAATGCTATAAGGCCTAAATATTAGCCAGGCCATCTCTTCTGCTATTAACTTGCACAGTTATATACTGTAGATGATCAGCAAAGACCCTTTTAAAAATACCCCTACTGTCAAAATGCTGGCAAAAGGCTATGAACTGCATTCATAGGTGTGTTTAGCTCTCATTCTCCCTGTATTTACAAAGATTTTCACTTTAACAATATTAATGACTTATTTTAACTTTAATTCTATTAATTTTGTTGTTTTGCTTTTTATATACCTTTAATTTGAGAGCTTGCCTTTACTTTACTTTGGGAGCTCAAGATAAGATGCACAATGCTAATTTTATCTCTTCAACAATAACTCCTTGAAGAAGATTGATGCAAACAACAGTGATTGGCTCAAAGGTAGCCAATGAGCTTCATGGTAAAGCTTTCCTGCTCCCAGCACATTTTAAGGGCTACATTAATGATTGCAACATTTTTGATAAGACTCTTAAGTATGAATTATTTAATTCTCTTCTCTTACTTAGTATGTGAGTGTCAGCGTGGAGTTTGCAACCATGGTCCCTCTGGAGATGGAAAGTGTACCTGCTATGCTGGCTACACTGGCCCCAAGTGTGACCAAGGTGAGTGCACAAGAGTTTACCTTTTATATTCCTTTTGTCTTCAGATCTGACCATCAGGTTGTTTTAGAAATAACTAGCATAGCTTGGACATCATCTGAGACAATCCTTTTTTTTTTTTGCTAGACAATAAATAACATGTTAAAGTTTAGGAATAAACACCTATAGAGATTCTCAGTCATCCAGGTCATGGTTGTCCCAAAGGTGGTTTTTCAAGAGGAAACTAGACTTTCTTTGTTTTTCTTTGAAGATGTTTTGCTTCTCACCCAAGAAACTTCTTCAGCTCATTTAGGAATAAACCTTTAACAGGTATTCAGGACAGTCTGAGCCCCATACAGTATTTAGTTTCTGGGTTGATAATAAATAAGAGAGGAAAAGAGATAAAAAATACTGACCCTTGTTGTTCGCCCTGTACACACTCATAGAACACACATACACACACACACACACACACACACACACACACACACACACACACACACACACAGGGAGGGAGGGAGGGAGGGAGGGAGGGAGGGAGGGAGATTTCTGCTTGCTGTCTATGGGCAGACGGATTAGTTCTATAGTGGGAGAGAAAATTAAAGCAATAGAGTGACAGATTTATTACATGCTATTCTGATTGTGTGTAAATATGTAGTGCTTTTAATTAAATTTCTAACCCTGGGGAGTCTGTTTTAAAATAGACAAGCTATAAAGAGACAATAAAAATGAAACACAAAATATAGTTCCAGTTCTCTGATGAAGGCACATCTAAGTGATTGGAATCCTGTGAATAATTCCTCATAAATCCCTCTGCATAATCGGAATGCAACTTTCAGATACCTGTAGCTATGGAGGTAAAAGATACTTTCATGTTCTTTAGAGGCTCTAATTTCAAATAATCCTCTTTTGTGATTCCAGAAGTTCCCAATTGTGGTGGTGTAATCTGTGAAGCCAACTCCCTTTGTGTGGTAAAGAATGGAAAGGCTGAGTGTGAATGTATTCCAGGCTATAAGAAAATTGGGATTCATTGTCTAGGTGAGAGGAAACCTTGAACCTTTATGTAGTGTGTTAGAGCATTTCATAGTACTCCACACATGTCTTCTTTATAATTCTTGTAAGCAGAATTCATACAATGAGATCTACAAGAAGTAATAAAAAACATTCTTCAATGGTTCCAGCCATCAACCATGTGTCCTTCCAGAGCATTCTAGTCCAGAGGTGGGTTCCTCCTGGTTCGGACCAGTTCTATGGAACCGGTAGTAACTTGGAGGCCTGGGTCGCTAGAACTGGTAGCAACCCAGGCCTGCCACGCCCCTGAACCAGCTCTCTTGGTGGCGCCATCTTGGTTTTTTTGCTTCTGTGCATGCACAGAAGTTGTTTTTTGCTTTTGTGCATGCGCAGAAACTGGTTTTTTAGCACTACGCATGCGCATGCCTGCGCGCCCGCGCAGCGCGTCAAGGAGCAAACCGGCAGCGAAGAAAAGCAGAACCCATCCGTTCTATTCCAGTCTTTCCTAACAGTGTTGAGCTAAATTTCACTCATTGTCAATCAACATGCTAAGGCATGATGGAACGTGTAGTTCAAGATGCCTGGAAGAAACCAGGCTGGATAAATTGTTCTATATCATTCTCATTGCCAAGTGAGTGTTCATTTGTCCTGCCAACAACATTCAGCATTCCACAATCACTAAGTGGTTCCTTCTGAAAAGTTTTTTTGTGTTTCTATGAAACTTGGGCTTTGTCTCAGCCTGTTGGTGCTCCTCCTTGTACAGGTGGTATTGTTCTGGATTAAATAACACTTCAAACACCTCTAATTCAGGGAGGTAGTCGATGTAATGTGCCGATGCCTGGACGATGTTAGGATCTGGATGGGGAGAAACAGACTCAAACTCAACCCCGACAAGACTGAGTGGCTCTGGTTATTGCCTCCTAAGGACCATGTCGACTGTCCTTCCTTGGTTCTTGAGGGAGGAAAATTAACTCCCTCAGAACAGGTTCGCAATTTGGGAGTTCTCCTAGATCCACAGCTAAAATTAGACCAACATCTCACAGCTGTGGCTAGGGGGGCTTTTGCACAGGTTTGCCTGGTGCATCAATTGCGACCATACTTGGAGAAGGAGGCTCTACTCATGGTCACTCATGCTCTTGTCACCTCCTGATTGGACTACTGTAATGCGCTCTGCATGGGGCTACCCTTGAAGAGTATTCGGAGACTTCAACTGGTGCAAAATGCGGCTGCGCGTGCTGTGGTGGGTGTTTCAAGATACACCCACGTAACACCCATATTCCGCCAGTTGCATCGGCTGCCCATTGGTCTCCAGGTACAATTCAAGTTGTTGATCATCATCTTTAAAGCCCTACATGGCTTAGGACCAGGCTACCTCCGGGACCACATTCTACCTCATACTTCCCTTCGACCGGTTAGGTCCTACAGAGTGGGTCTCCTCCAGGTCCCGTCAACCAAACAATGTCGGCTGGCGGGGCCTAGGGGGAGGGCCTTCTCTGTGGGGGCTCCTGCTCTCTGGAACCAACTCCCCCCAGAGATACGAACTATCCCCACCTTGCTGGCCTTCCGAAAAGCCGTGAAGACATGGCTCTTCCTGCAGGCGGGATTCTGAGACAACTTCATCCTGGTGTCCCCCATGTATGTGTGCTTTTTAAAATGTATTTTAAATTGTTTTAAATTATATTGTTTAGTGGTTCTTCAAATGTTGTACGCCGCCCTGAGTCCCCAGGGAGTAGGGCGGCATATAAGAATAATAAATAAATAAATAAATAAATAAATAAATAAATAAATAAATAAATAAATAAATAAATAAATAAATAAATAAATAAACAAACAAACAAACAAACAAACAAACAAACAAACAAACAAACAAACAAACAAACAAACAAACAAACAAATAATTGTTGAAAATAGAAAAGGGGTATTTCATATGGGAGGCTAGTCTTCTAGAGCAGGCGTCTCCAACCTTGGCAACTTTAAGACTTGTGAACTTCAACTCCCAGAATTCCTCAGCCAGCTAAGCTGACTGAGGAATTCTGGAAATTGAAGTCCACAAGTCTTAAAGTTGCCAAGGTTGGAGACCCCTGTTCTAGAGTAGTGATTTATAGTGTCTCCCTGCCATTGCTGCAATAGTAAATCATTAATGCAGTTTATAAAGACTATCACACATGGATCACACACCCTCTCTCTACCACTTGACACCACCTCCTCATAAAACCATCACAGATGGGGCTTTGTTTTGCATATTTATTTTGTCACTGGGGAAACTGGCTCTCTGCCACACAGCCTGCTTCAGCCTGCAGACCGCAACCACAGCAATTGAGGGGACCAGAAAAATGCTTTACATTTTATTTTATTATTTTATTTTAATCTTCTGTTTTACCTTCTGTATCTTCTCTGGGGTGAGTGGCCCAGAGTTGCTTAAGATAAGCAGTCACATAAATCTTTTAAATAAATAAATACAAATAAATATTGCAGTTGGCTTGTAAACATAAAGATCAGTTATTGCTACAGTTGTTGTTAGGATATCTGTTCTGGAAGTCGTTTAAGCACTGAGAATGTAAGTGGCCCAAAACCAGAATTCATAGCAGGCATGAAATGTGATTTAGAAATAGCTCACACCTCAGCTTCTTAACTAGGACAAATGGGCCAACTTTTCAGGAATCCTCAGAAGGTATTTGAGGTTCTGAGGCATAGCCAACTCAGAGAGACTTCTTTAAATCCAAGGTATTTCTCACCAATGCTGAATTTACTTTTATTTGCATTTCTACTCTACAATATGAGGGATTTGAGCAAGGCAACTGTAGAAAGTTAGCACCCACCCCTCTCCTAGAAGAATGAAATATTTTAGGAAATATTAAAAAGGCAGAATATTATATTTCCCTAAAGGAGGAATGGGGAAACATGCTCTTGGAGAGAGAAAGCATCCCCCACCTTTCTTAACAGCCCTCAGCAGATGTCAGCACTTAAGCAATAAAGAGCTTATTTAAAGAAGATAAGTATCTAGATAGCTCTATTCATAAGCAAAACCCTCACCCAAGAGCCAGGACAAAAGCCATTAAGCCACAATAGGAATTACCCAACACCCTTTCAGAACACAAGCCTTTTCATTGCATCACCTTCAGAAACTTCAACCAAACTTAGCTCAGACAAACACCTAGGATTTGTACTTTGCCTATAGAGCCAGCTACATAACCCCTACATGGCCCCGTGGGAGTCTGACAACAGCCAATAGAATACATGTTCTTGCACAGGAACAGGAAGCTCAAATACAAAGGCCAGGGAAGGTATAAAAACCCTCACTCTCAACTCCATGTGATCAGCTGCACCAGAACTACAAACATTTATTCCTCTTGTGTTCATCAATACATGGACCCTCTTTCCAATCAGCCTCCAGCCTCCATTTTATTTCCAGTGCCTTTCTCCCGGCTTGGAACTGAACCAGATGGATATTTCTTCCCACACAAATTGCCAGGTACAGAATATCTGCAGTGGGGAGCCAGGCTCCAAACCTCACAAATTGCCCTCTACCTATCTTGTCATTTTCATTAAATCCTTGAGAAGTCTCTAGCTGCATAACAGAAGAGAGAAATAGCATTTGGAATGATCTTGACTGGTTAAAAAACGTAACTAAAAATAAGAAGCAAAATATAACAGATCCAAAGGAATCTCTTCATTGAGAAAGCAAATGTGAGAGGGATCTTGGAGTCCTAGTGGACAACCATTTAAATATGAGCCAGCAGTGTGCAGCAGCTGCCAAAAAAGCCAACACAGTTCTAGGCTGCATTAACAGAGGGATAGAATCAAGATCACGCGAAGTGTTAATACCACTTTATAATGCCTTGGTAAGGCCACACTTGGAATACTGCATACAGTTTTGGTCACCACGATGTAAAAAGGATGTTGAGACTCTAGAAAGAGTGCAGAGAAGAGCAACAAAAATGATTAGGGGACTGGAGGCTAAAACATATGAAGAACGGTTGCAGGAACTGGGTATGTCTAGTTTAATGAAAAGAAGGACTAGGGGTGACATGATAGCAGTGTTCCAATATCTCAGGGGTCGCCACAAAGAAGAGGGAGTCAAACTTTTCTCCAAGGCACCTGGGGGTAGAACAAGAAGCAATGGGTGGAAACTAATCAAGGAGAGAAGTAACTTAGAACTAAGGAGAAATTTCCTGACAGTTAGAACAATTAATCAGTGGAACATCTTACCTCCAGAAGTTGTGAATGCTCCAACACTGGAAGTTTTTAAGAAGATGTCTGGTGGTTGAATGGTTCTTTTATATCGCAATTTTTAATTTTTATATTTTGATTTTAATTGAATTTATTGGTTTTCTTGTATTTTTCCTGTGTTGTAAGCCGCCCTGAGTCCCTCGGGAGTTGGGCGGCATATAAGAAACCATAAATAAATAAATAAATAAATAAATAAATAAATAAATAAATAAATAAATAAATAAATAAATAAATAAATAAATAAATAAATAAATAAATAAATAAATAAATAAATAAATAAATAAATAAATAAATAAATAAGATGTTGGATAACCATTTGTCTGAAGTAGTGTAGGGTTTCCTGCGTAAGCAGGGGGTTGGACTAGAAGACCTCCAAGGTCCCTTCCAACTCTGTTGTTGTTGTTGTTGTTGTTGTTGTTATTGTTGTTATTATTATTATTATTATTATTATTATTATTATTATTATTATTATTATTATTATTATTATTATTATTATTATTATATGCATGCATGATTCTGAGCACCTAGTTTAGTACCCGTTCATGTGAGAAAGTTTGGGAATTGTAGTTTCTCAAAAATTGACTCTGAGTCAGCAACATCATGTGGAAGATCCTGGCTCCTTTGTCCTGACAGCCTTCATTCAGAGATGCTTCTGTGTGGGTTCCTGTACTGAATAGAAAACGGACTTGATGCATGAAATGTCCCCTTCCAGTTTTCTGATACTATGACTGTAATATAATACATATTTTTATAATGAATGAATCTGGTCAATTCACAGAATATAAGCAGAAAAAATCATGATACCACAATCCTGTTATTCATTTATTCCTCTTGTGTTATTTCTAAATTTAATTGGGTGCCTACATTTGGAACTGACTGGATTATCTTCAAGTCATCCATATGTAGAATAGATTATGATATCATAATTCTATAAATTACCAAGGAAGGTTATCCTTTGCTAGTAAGAGCCATAACAGGAGACCAATTCAACAAATAATCGGTCTTTGCTCTTGACTCCTTTAGCGCTCAAACTCCAGTAACACCAAGCAATACAGAAGGGTTTTGCAATTGATAACATTGAAAAACTATAATGAGACCCAAGACAATAAAAGAGGTGTTTAGCCACAGTCTCCTGCCAAAGCTTCTCTACCTCATCCAAAATCACTTTCAAAACCAGAACAAGAAGAAATCTTGTCAGTTTCGGCTCCTTGCCTACTGTGTTGCTTATTTGGAGCTGCTGGCTGGCCTTTGTTTATGAATTCTGCCTCTTTTAATATTCTGTAGAACATTTTATTCTGGGGATGTGGGGAGGAGGAGGGAATCCCACACAAAGATGGGGCATTAGATGCTACGCAGAGTCAGGTTCAGTTGGAGCAGCTTAGATTGCAGATAAATAAATCAGGGACCAACCAGGTCTAATCTAGGCTGACTTTTTTTTGAGATCAGCCAGAATGGGCTAAGTATTCCCACTTGTTCTGGAGAAAAACATGCAGTGGAAACTGCATTTGGAGAAGCAAAGGAAGAGAGAGTGGGCAGCACAGAGCTTTCCCAGGGAGGAAGGCACAGAGCTTTCCATCAGAGAGAAGTCCAAATTAAGAGACTGCAGTCCTGAGTTGGAGGGAGATGGAGAGGGAGGAAGAGGTTCAGGGTAGCTACACCCTAGAATCTGTTCAGATATAACTATTAGGTTAGAAGGTTATATATTTAGTTTGGCAAAATTCTGTCCATTAGGTGTAAGCAAATAAAGAACTGTGTTGTCTTTGAATTTGGGTCTGATTCAGATCAGTGGTTTATTGCAGACCTAATCCAAGCTCCCAGTGTTTTAAAAAAGTAAAGAAGTAAATCCTACATGATGGAGAACATTTATTGGATATTACGGGCTTTGCTTCCATGTTTGAGCACTATAGTCTTTGGCTGTTCTGGAGAATCATATAGTCAGGGTTGGGGAATTGCTTACAGCTTAAGATATAATTAATTACTCTAGTTGGTAAGGGCTTGATTCTTTAGATACAAAACCTATTTGCCATTGAAAGTTGATTTTGCATTATTATAGCTCTGCATATTTTTATTTACTTTCTTTTCAGCCCAGGATCCCTGTAGCTCCTCTCCATGTTCCCCATATGCTATCTGCAAGACTGTTGAGGAAACCAAATATCAGTGCATTTGTGCTGAGGGATACAAAGGAAATGGGAGAGTGTGCCAAGTCAGGCAACCCTGTCTTGACAATAATGGAGGCTGCCCTATAAATACCACCAACTGTGTTGTCCAGAGTACAGGAAAGGTAAATGGTGCCTTGCAGTGTGCTTTGATTGTAGCAGCCATGTATGAAAGCAGACAGTTAGCAATAAGGCCAAGTTATTTGAGGGCTCTCCTAACTCTTATGGCAGAGGTCTTCAAACTTGGCAACTTTAAGACTTGTGGACTTCAATTCCCAGAATTCTCCAGCCAGCATAGCTGCCTGGAGAATTCTGGGAGTTGAAGTACACAAGTCTTAAAGTTGCCAAGTTTGGGGACCCTTGTCTATGGCTTTTGTCTAAAAGGCTCGTGCCAACAGAGGTGATGCACTCTGGATCCCTTTGTTTAATAATGCTACGTATCAGAATCATGATACCTGCTGCTTGTTCATTCATTTAATATTTGGTACAAATATTTCATATCATTTCATGATATTTTTGTTTAAGTATGCATATTGGGTCTAGGTCCCATTTCGATTTTGGTTTGTAATGAATTTTGTTATTATTTGAAGTGTTGGTTATTACCTTTAAAGCCTTGCAAGGAGCCTAAAGCATTGTGACTAGTCTTCTTTCTATTTCCATAGACATTTTGCCAATGTAAAGAAGGAATGAGAAGGGGAGATGGGATAAATGATTGCAGACCTACCAATGAATGCCCAAAGTTTTATTGTAGTGGACAAGGGTGTGAAATGACCCCTGATGGGTTTATCAAGTAAGTATTTCAGAAGCCCAACATGAATTCAATATAGAAGCTATTCTGAATTTCTATCGTTTGCTATAATACTAAATTCAGAAGTCTGGTTTACATGTTTTCGATGTATCTTGGGGGGGGGAACAGAGAGAGAGAGAGAGGGAGGGAGGGAGGGAGGGGGAGGGGGAGGGGGAGGGGGAGGGGGAGGGGGAGAGGGAGGGAGGGAGGGAGGGAGGGAGGAGAGAGAGAGAGAGAGAGAGAGAGAGAGAGAGAGAGAGAGAGAGAGAGAGAGACTAGTTCCCAGTTAATAACTTCTTGATACACGCATTAATTTTCCGTTAAGTATTTTATCCCATTTTTCTCCTAAAAAGCTCAGATCAGACAGGTAGGTAGGTAGAATAATATCCAAAAATAGCAGGGGGTATTTTTTGAACACAGATGTTTGTAGACCCAGCCGTATATTGGTCATTCCAAAAACCTCTTTCCTGAATATTGATGGCAGTATTTTAGACTTGGGAATCCCCACTATAAAGTTACTCAAATTATATGCTCGATACAATATGACAATAGCTACAAATACATCAACATTCCTAAAATTTATATATTATTTATTGAAAGCAGCAGGAGTACGGTATCTTCTTATTGGAAAGCTGCTTATCCTCTATCAATGAAAACATGAAAGAAAACAAGTCTTAATTTCCAATATTAGAGGCCAATACCTGCAAGGCAGCCTGTAATGTTTCTCCTTGGGAAGATGTTTTTCTCTTTTGGCCTTTCTATGATCATCATGCAGAGCAAAATTGTTCACCTGCATAGGAGTGGCTACTTTGTTCTAGCATCATTGAGATCCACTGGGCTGCAAGAGAAGAATGGTACTTTTCCTTTGAATTCCTAGCTCAATTATGTCCTTCTCTAGTTGTGAGTCTCACTAGCATCCTATAATCATTGTCTTGGAAATGTTTTTGGCAGTGGAAATGTTCATGGCAGTGGATCCTGGAAAGCTCCTTGGTTTACTGAAGAGCTCCGGGAGATGAAACGCCACAAGAGACTTCTAGAGCAACACTGGAGGGCCAGTAACTCTGAATCCGACCGAACATTTCTAAAGATCCTTTATTAGGACTTATCTAGTGGCGATACGGGCGGCAATTTTTTCTCATTTTTACGCACTTATTGCATCTGCTGATTCTCACCCAGCTGCCCTTTTTAAAGTGACTAGTTCCCTCCTTAATGTGGAGGGAGCGGAGGAACCCTTACGGGGCAGAGCTAAGGAATTTGTACAGTTTCTAGCAGATAAAGTCACTCAGATCTGGATGGACCTGGACTCTGATTGGGCAATGCAAGCCGAGATGACGGGCAGGTCTTAGTCCTACTTTGTGGGATGAGTTTGAACCCACAACTCCTGAGGAAGTGGACAAGGCCATAGGAGCTATGAGCTCCTCCACTTGTCTGTTGGACCCGTGCACCTCCTGGTTGGTATCTTCCAGCAGGGCGGTGACACAAGGTTGGATCTAGGTGATAGTCAACGCCTCCTTGGGGGAGGGGTCCGTTCCGCAACCGTTGAAGGTTGCGGTTGTGAGGCCCCTCCTCAAGAAGCCTTCCCTGGACCCAACAGATTTAAAAAACTTTTGTTCAGTCTCCAACCTACCCTTTGTGGGTAAGGTTGTAGAGAAAGTGGTGGCGCTCCAGCTCCTGTGGCTGTTGGATGAAACATATTATCTAGACCCTTTTCAATTGGGATTCAGACCTGGCTACAGCACGGAAACTGCCTTGGTCACTCTGATGGATGATCTCTGGTGAGCCCGAGATGGGGGTTATTCCTCTATCTTGGTGCTTCTTGACCTCTCAGCTGCTTTCAATACCATTGACCATGGTATCCTTCTGCACCGATTAAGAGAGCTGGGAGTGGGAGGCACCTTATTACGGTGGTTCTCCTACTAGCTCTCTGATCGGTCGCAGTCGGTGTTGGCCAGCAGGCAGAGGTCAACCCCTAGGCCTCTTGTTTGCAGGGTGCCTCAGGGCTCAGTCCTCTCTCCCCTCCTATTTAACATCTACATGAAACCGCTGGGTGAGATTATCCGAAGACACGGGGTGAGGTTTCAGCAATATGCTGATGATACCCAGCTTTACATCTCCAACCCACATCAATTCAGTGAAGCGGTGGATGTGATGTGCCTGTGTCTGGACGAGGTGAGGGTCTGGATGGGAGTCAACAGGCTCAAACTTAACCCGGAGAAGACCGAGTGGATGTGGATACTGCCTCCTAAGGACTTTGTCGATTGTCCCTCCTTGGTTCTGGGGGGAGAGAAATTAACCCCCTTGGAATGGGTTCGCAATTTGGGTGTCCTCCTAGATCCACAGCTTAAATTGGATCAACATCTGACAGCTGTGGCTAGGGGACCTTTGCACAGGTTCGTCTTGTGCACCAATTGCGATCCTACTTGGATCGGGAGGCACTTCTCACGGTCACCCATGCCCTTGTCACCTCACTCCTTGACTATTGTAGTGCGCTCTACATGGGGATACCCTTGAAAAGTTTTTGGAGGCTTCAGTTGGTCCAAAATGCAGCTTCACATGCTATTGTGGGTGTACCCAGATACACCCACACGATGCCCATCTTGCACGAGCTGCATTGGCTGCCCGTTGGCCTCTGGATGCAATTCAAGGTGTTGGTGATTACCTTTAAAGCCTTATATGGTTCAGGACCAGAGTATCTTTGGAACCGTCTTCTGCCTCATACCTCTTTGCGACCGGTTAGATCCCACAGGGTTAGTCTGCTTCAGGTCCTGTCAGCTAAACAATGTTGGCCTGCAGGCCCGCGGGCAAGGGCATTCTCTGTGGCTGCCCTGGCTCTTTGGAATCAGCTACCCCCCCGAGATCCGTACTATCCCCACCTTATTGGCCTTCAAGAAAGATGTGAAGACCTGGCTTTTTCGGCAGGCCTTGGGCCAATGAGCGTGCGGAAGAACCTAGCGATACTGGCCCATGGAATGACTGGATGATTGAATGTTCTGTTTTAAAAGTTATTATAATGTTTTTAAAATTGTTTTTAATGCTATTTTTATATTTTGATGATGTTTTGTATTGTTGTAAGCTGCTCAGAGTCCCTGCAGACTTGAGCGGCATATAAATACAAATAAACTTAAACTTAAACTTTTAAAAATCATATGCTTTCCTTGGAATTGTATGCAAATCTGGTGATAGTCGGCCATTTTGGCCATTGTATTACCCTCCTTCTAACCTGAGTTTTTAGATACCAATTAAGCTCCACTCTGCTCTTTTGTCACTACAGGTGGTCCTTGACTTATGATCACAATTGAGCCCCAAATTTATATTGCTAAGCGAGGCAGTTGTTAAATGAGATTTTCCCCATTTTACGACCTTTCTTGCCACAGTGAATCACTTAAATGAATCACTGCAGTTGTTAAGTTAGTAACACATTGTTAAATCAGTCAGGCTTTCCCATTGATTGAGCTTCTCAGAAGGTTACAGAAGGTGATCACATGACCCTGGGACACTGTCCTCATAAATAGGAACCAGTTGCCAAGCATCTGAATTTTGATCACATGACCATGGGAATGCTGTAGTAGTAGTCAAAAGTATGAAAAATAACCGTAAGTCAATTTTTTCAGTGTCGTTGTAACTTTGTACTGTCACTAAATGAATGGTTGTAAGTCGACGACCACCTGTACATGCCCAGAATGATCTTGATATTATTGATGTCATTTTCTTTTCAAACCACCCTTGTATTAATTGAAGTGACAGATCTGGATACCTGGATATAAATATTTGAATAAGTCTATATTTTCTGGTGTTCCCCCTTACTAAAGGAGTAAAACTGCAGCTGCTAGCTACCTGCAAGGCTGGCAAAGATGTTCAAAAACATGTCCGCCAGATGTTGGAAATACAGTCAGACATCAGGCACATATTATCATATGTGGTGGACATGTGCAAAAGCAAAAAAAAATTGGACAAAAATGGATAGAAAAGATGTTAAAACAGCACCTAGATTATAAGCCAGAAATATTTTTGCTAGGCATAATACCAGAAAAATATGATAAAGGGAATATATACTTAATATTGCATATGCTGACAGTAGCAAGAATTGTATTTGCACAGCACTGGGAAAATGAGGAAATACCCACAGAGGAAAGTGCAATTAAAAAAATACTAGATTGCGCAGAAAGGGATAGGTTGACATTAAAAATAAAGTTTAAAGATACAGAATATTTTTTAATATGGGATTTGTTTTATCTATGACTAGAAAATAGAGGTAGAAATTAGAAATTGGAAAAATATCAAGTATAAGCAGATAAACTCAGACAACACGTTCATAAAGCACTATGTTTGTATAAGAAAAATGTATAAATAAAATATATTTTTAAAAAACTGCAGCTGCTAAATAGTTGCTTAATTAATGTGAATTGGTTGCAAAACATTTAATAATGGGACAGTTGCCCAAACTTCAGCTTATATTACCCTCTTTTGTTCAGATGCATCTGCCAAAATGGAGAAATTAATGTTGGAGGCTCCTGTTACAAAACTATCCTGAATGAAATAATTAAGCAAAATAGAAGAGGAAGACATTCCAGACAATTGAATGATGCACTGACATTGTTCGGTAACTTTCTTTTCTGAATGAATTTAACTATACATGAATTTAACTACTGTATTTTTCGGAGTATAAGACGCAACTTTTTCCTCCCTAAAAGTGGCTGAAAATTTGGGTACGTCTTATACTTCGAATGTAGCTTTTTTTTCCAGCCCTAACTAGGTGCTAACAGATCTTCCCAGCTCTTATCTTGCAGGCTTTTTCATTGTTACTCTCCAAAGAATGTTTTTCCAGCCCTAAGTCTTTGCAGGGTTTTTTTCATTGCTCTACTTGCTCCGAATAAGTTTTTTTTTAGCCCTAACTAGGTGCTAACGATCTTCCCAGCTCTTACTGGCTTGCAGGCTCTTTCATTGTTATTCTCTCAGAAGAAGGTTTTTTTAAGTCCTAACCAGGAGATAAAATAATGTGCTGAAGCTGCTCCGAATAAGTTTTTTTTCTAGCCCTAACCAGGTGCTAACTATCTTCCCAGCTCTTACTGGCTTGCAGGCTCTTTCATTGTTACTCTCTCAGAAAAATGTTTTTCCAGCCCTAAGTCTTTGCAGGGTTTTTTTCATTGCTCTACTTGCTCTGAATAAGTTTTTTTCTAGCCCTAACTAGGTGCTAACGATCTTCCCAGCTCTTACTGGCTTGCAGGCTCTTTCATTGTTATTCTCTCAGAAGAAGGTTTTTTTAAGTCCTAACCAGGAAATAAAATAATGTGCTGAAGCTGATCAGACTAAGGATGCTAGCCAGATGAATACCTGGTAGGCAGATTGTTTTCCCCTATTTTCCTCCGCAAAAACTAAGGTGCGTCTTATACTCCGGTGCATCTTATACTCCGAAAAATACGGTATACGTAACTGCAATCGGTTAAAAAATCATTAAAATATTCTAATTGTTTCAGGTTGATTTTTTTGAATACATATTGTTACTATAAATAGGAAGAATCCTACCATAATCACAGCAGATGTGCTTACTTAAAAGGGTAGCAGCGTTGATTAAATTAACTTGTTAGTTGAGAAAAGAATTTAAAATGTCAAGTGCATGAAATTAGAAGCCAAGGTGATTCAAATGAATACAGGTTTATTGCAAGCTATCACTCTCTACAAGTAATCTAAACTATTAATGGTCAAAGCAAATTGGCGGTAGATAAGAGTCAACAGGATTCTGAGCTTAACCTCTTGTTGGCATGAAGGAACTTGAGACTGATTACATGTTTCACCCAACCCTCGGCTCAGTCTGATCATCTTCTACAAAAATATAATCCAGGGGACACATACCTTTAATTCAGATCAAGTATAAATTTCAGAACAAGGAAGAAAGTAATTCAGCTGGTTGTGTTAAATTGTCTCTCTTATTTGTAGCTAAACAGAAAAATATATTGGGATGCCATAGCTAGGTCTCCTAACTTTTATTTATTTTTAAATTATCTTTAAAAAGAGGCCTTGATATTCAAGGATGCTGAAAAATTTTGGTGGGTTATTCTTTCCTTTCGGGATGGATGTAAATCAGGGGTCCCCAAACTTGGCAACTTTAAGACTGGATATAAATATTTGAATAAGTCTATATTTTCTGGTGTTCCCCCTTACTAAAGGAGTAAAACTGCAGCTGCTAGCTACCTGCAAGGCTGGCAAAGATGTTCAAAAACATGTCCTCCAGATGTTGGAATGGATGTAAATCAGGGGTCCCCAAACTTGGCAACTTTAAGACTATGCTGGCTGGAGAATTCTGAGAGTTGAAGTCCACAAGTCTTAAAGTTGCCAAGTTTGATGACCTCTGATATAAATGCTAAAGATAATTTAATATTATATTAATAAACTAAATTCAAAAGAGATCCCCAATATACCTAAAATACTTTTCTAACCATGAATCACTAAACATACTAGATGTACATATTAACATGGAAATTAAGTATATGTTCTATCTTGCTTCCCTTTTGGTGGAAAATAGGTAAGTACTTGCATATGTTTCCTGGTCTGGCAAGTAGCAGCTAGGTGGACAGTGTTGATTGGAGAAATGCTGTAGGGTGTTGAGGAAGAGTTAAATGTCTTCCTCGACCTCTCAGTCCAATTGAGGGTTGCTCAAGTAGGGGATAGAAACAGAAATATAATGAAGATGTCTTCATAAAACCTTCAACCTGCACATCTAAGACATATAGCACTTAGACTTATATACCGCTTCACAGTGCTTTACAGCCCTCTCTAAGCAGTTTACAGAGTCAGCATATTGCCCCCCAACAATCTGGGTCCTCATTTTACCCACCTTGGAAGGATGGAAGGCTGAGTCAACCTTGAGCCAGTGAGAGTTGAACTGCTGAACTGCCGGCAGTCAGCAGTCAGCAGAATTAGCCTGCAATACTGCATTCTAAGCAGTTCGCCACCATGGCTCATGTATATATTCTGTTAAGGAAAATGCTTCGAGTTGTATGTATGATTATTTATGATAGTCAGTTTTTTTTAATGAATATGTGGTATGCAATCTTTTAACAGCTAAGGGTTGTTCATTAACCCTGGAGAACTATGGGCCTTTCACAGTTTTTGTGCCTACTGGACAAATCTATCCTCAATTTAACTTCAGTGTAAGTACTCTTCTCTCTTATTAATTTATTACTCCTAGTATTTGTGACTGAAGTAAGGCTACCACTGTCCTTCTTGAGCAAGGTTATCATTTGGTATTTTTACTCACTGTATTTGTTTTTCAGAGAGAATTACAATGAAGGGGAAGGGAGAGGTAGAGGGATAATTATTTGCAGGACTTGCAAAGGTGAAGTCTAGAAACCACAGTTTATCATAAGGCCATCAACACTCCACACATTCTCAGTTTTAACAATAACCATCCACTGTCACACAAAAAGAGCTGTGCCAGAGCACTATCTGGCAGAGTGAGAACCCACTGTAGCACCCAGCAAGCTAAACAACTGAACAGAAGGTACCCACATGAATAATTCAAGCATAATGGGCACCCACAAGCATTTACAAGATGCCTGCACAAAATGCAAAGGAGAGAAAAGAAAGAAGGTAAAAGACCAACTATGTGGCACACTCTGCCATACCTCAAAAACGCATCTTCCGAGATCTGCAAGTGGGCATCATACACTGCCCAGGGGCTACCATATGAGGACAAATTATGCATTCTAAAGATCGCTTGGAAGTGGGGAGATACTTTCAATGGAATCTACCAGATCCCCTGCATGGATTGCTCCTGTGACTATGAAGGACAAAGGAGGATGAAGCTAACCATCAGATTGCAAGAACACAAGCAAGCGGTCAGATGAGGAAACCCGAACTCATTAGTAGCATCACATTGCAATGAACAAGGACACACATTTAATTTCGCAGCAACTAAGATCATTGGCCATGCCGTTACAAAAATAGCCAGGGAAATTATTAAAGCCTGGGAAACGGGCCCCTTGTCAGTTAACAGGAGTGCTGATTTACCACCAGCTTAGGACTTAGTACTTAGTACTGAAGTGCTTGGCAGAACAAGGAAACAACAGCCAAGCATCAGCCATCAACACACCAATCAGCCAATAGGAAGGCACCACATAAACATAACTCACAGAATAGCCCGAAGCATGTATTCCAATAGAGCAGTGATGGTCAACCTTTTTGGTGCTGAGTGCCCAAAGCACACGTGCGCGCGAATGCACACGTATGTGCCCGAACCTCAAAATGCAATGCGAGCGCCCCCTGTGCATGTGTTCCACCCCCGTACCCCGTTTTAGGCCTGGAAAGCCTCCTGCACCAACTTGGCAGCCAAAACATGGGCGGCTACTTCCAGCCTTTGTTGGTGCAGCTGGGCACGACTCCACCCCGAAACACTGGCCTGCCATCACCACCGCGGCCTCTTTGCCAGCGGGAATGGCCTGCACCTGCAGCCTCTTTGCCGGCGTCAACAGCCTGCACCTGCAGCCTCTTTGTTGGCACGAGCCCCCCCCCCCCCATTTTGGGTCTGGAAAGCCTCCTGCATCAACCTGGAAGCCAAAATGGAGTATGTGGGGGGGCTTGCACCCACAAAGAGGAAGTGGCGGCAGGCCATTCACACCAGCAAAGAGGCTGCAGCTGCAGGCCTTTATGCTGGCAAAGAGGCAGCGGCGGCTCCTCCTCCTGCCAGCCTCACGCTCTAGGCAGGATCCAACCAGCCAGCCATGCCTGCCCTCACCCTGCGGCAGCCCACGTGGATCCCGGGCAACGCAGCTTTGGGGCCTTTCCTGGCTGCGGTGATGACGGCAAGGCAGTCAGGCGGGCGCAGGGGAGCAACAGGTGGCATCACTCCTGGCTGGCAAGGGGGTGGATGTCCCGGGGCTGCATGCAGGTGTTGACGGCATGGCCGGTGTGCACACGCATTAAGAGAAGCTGCCCAGTGGGCGTGCGCATGCCAGGAAATGAACTCCCAGGTTCCGGCGCACACATGCGCACCGTCCAGCTAGTCTTCTGGTTACTGGCATGCATGCACGTGTGACGATCAGCTGGCCTTCACACGTGCGGCAGTGCCAGAAACTGGAAGATCAGCCGGCCAGCTGATTGTCACGCGTGCATGCATGCCAGAAACCCGGAAGAGGAATGGATGAAGCCCCACGTGCCAGGAGCTTCATGGTGTGCCACTTTGGGCAAGTGTGCCATAGGTTCGCCATCACAGCAATAGAATGAAGTTCCCTGAGGATGGACTCCAGCATGAGTCTGAAAGCTCAGAAAAGTAAATCTCTAGTCCCGGTGACCGACCCAGATTCGAACTTGCATCCTGGCACATGTGTATTTCCCTTCATTTGTAAGGTGAATCTCCATACAATGTCTTGTGATAATGCCCTGCCAAGGATCACAACACTGTCAGAAATGCTAATGTATAGGATCGCTCTCTCAATAGCATTTTGTACATGCCAGAGATTCATGGTGATTATATTTTATTATTTTAAAAAGTGACCTCAAAACTTATCTAAAGAAAAGAAGGATAATACCATTAAAAAAAATGAAGTGCTGTTGTCAGGTAATGTATCATCTAAGTATTTTGAAAAAGTTTTGAAAAAGAAATAAAATAATGAATTAAAGGAGAATAAAAAATAGAGAAATAATCCAATATCATAAGTTATTTGGTCTAATTTTAGATATAGTGGTTGATATCTTTATAAAAACTGATATGGAACATTACATATTAGTACTTTTGGGTACAGTGAAATTAAAAATGTTATACTAGACGTGCTGCATACAGAGTAATGCTTTTTTATTTTGATATCTCTTCTCTGTGAAGGTCTCATATGCACAGGCATTCTGCAGGAAGCATATAGTAGCTGGGCAGCACTTGATAAGAGATTTGTATGACACTCAGAGTTTTTGGACATTATCTGGACATAGAGCAGTATTTCATGAACGGGTAAATATTTTTTACAGACCTGAGATTCTAAAAATGAAGCTATAGCTCAAAATACAAGTTTGTCCTTTCCTTCCTTCCTTCCTTCCTTCCTTCCTTCCTTCCTTCCTTCCTTCCTTCCTTCCTTCCTTCCTTCCTTCCTTCCTTCCTGAAATTTTAGGTCAGTTTTAAATAGCTCAAGGAAAGGTGTCCAATGTTTTCCTTTACAATTATTATACTCAGTATCACAATTATATTTCATTGATTTAATTCAAATATTATGTTATTCCTGGGAGCCCATTGGGGAGGAGGTAGCCCTTTCAGAGACATTCCAGGTGGGTTTCAGATGTGGCATCAGCTAAGATCCCAGGGTAGAGGTGGAGATCTAGTAATCATCATCTGGAAATCTCTTGTGGTTTTCAAGAGCATTGTTGCATAGGTCACCAGATGTGAGATTCCGTTCATTATATTGGGTTCTAGGGATCAGTTTGGATTGTTGTTGTTGTTGTACTAGCCCAGGGGTCGGCAACCTTACACACTCAAAGAGCTGTTTGGACATGTTTCCCACAGAAAAAAAAACACCGGGAGCCACAAAACCCTTCCCATGCCTGACTATTTCCTGAGCGGCCACAGAACTAGCATATGTAGTTGAATTAAACATTCTGTTTTCTTCTGAAACTTTTCTTTTCTTGGATTTATCCATGGTTGGCCTACCAGGGGTCGAAAAGCTCAATAAATCGCATGCCAGCAGGTATCACACTTTGGCAGTTGTGATGCATATTTTGAGTGACAGGGAGCCGCAGCAGTGGGATAAAAGAGCCACATGCGGCTCCAGAGCCATGGGTTGCTGACCCCTGTACTAGCCTTTCTGAGCAACTTGACTTCATTGCTGAGTTCAATCTGTCTTCTCTACGATTAGGGTCTGAAGGGGCTTGGGAGTGGGATGGGCCTATCCCAGAACATCCAGAGCCCAATAGTGTAGTGATTAGAGCATGAATTACTGTATGAAGGGCCCCCTGGTACATTGATATACAAGACATGCCTCTGCAAAGCCCACTGCTTCTATCTGCTAGGTGAGCAGGAGCTGAGAGTCCAAGATGGCCTCCTAGATTGTACAGAAGTCTCACATAAGAATCAATAATAGAATACCTCCAGATTTGGGAGAAGGAGGGGCAAACAGACAAAGCCTGTTCCTTCCCATTCCAACCCGTACCGACTCCAAGCATTTGGTTAGGACATAGACTGGCTAGTCAGGGACTGAAATGTACAACTGGGTATCATCTAAATATTGATGATTCTGACCACAATCCCAGCAGTCTCATGTAAGTGTTAAACAAGAGGGTAGAGAGAACTCAACTCTGCAGCAACCCCAAACGAGGGGCTCTGGGTACAATCTCTTCCTACCTGTCATAAGTTTGCCTTGGTAAGGCCACACCTGGAATACTGCATCCAGTTTTGGTCTCCACAATGTAAAAAAAGATGTTGAGACTCTGGAAAGAGTGCAGAGAAGAGCAACAAAGATGATTAGGGGACTGGAGGCTAAAACATATGAAGAACGGTTGCTGGAACTGGGTATGTCTAGTTTGATGAAAAGAAGGATTAGGGGTGACATGATAGCATTGTGTTCCAATATCTCAGGGGTTGCCACAAAGAAGAGAGAGGCAAGCTATTCTCCAAAGCACCAGAAAGCAAGACAAGAAGCAATGGGTGGAAACTAATCAAGGAGAGAACCAACTTAAAACTAAGGAGAAATTTCCTGAGAGAACAATTAATCCGTGGAACAGCTTGCCTCCAGAAGTTGTGAATGCTCCAACACAGGAAGTTTTTAAGAAGAGATTAGATAACCATTCGTCTGAAGTGGTGTAGGGTTTCCTGCCTAAGCAGGGGGTTGGACTAGAAGACCTCCAAGGTCCCTTCCAACTCTGTTATTCTATTCTAGAAAGGCAAATTCTAATTGAATAATTATTAGCCTATTATTATTCTCTGTTATTCTGTTCTATTCTATAACTGATTGAAACCAGGCACAGAGAAAGGAGAAGAACCAGCGTAAAATAGTGCCTCCCATCTCCAACGAAACTAGTTCAAAAGGATATCATGGTTGACAGTATGCAAAGCTGCTGAGAGCTCAAGCAGCACAAGATTGGATGC
This sequence comes from Diadophis punctatus similis, assembly GCA_023053685.1. Classification (NCBI taxonomy): domain Eukaryota; kingdom Metazoa; phylum Chordata; class Lepidosauria; order Squamata; family Dipsadidae; genus Diadophis; species Diadophis punctatus. The sequence goes on from JALIGW010000002.1 coordinate 193,350,101, forward strand.
ACCATGCTTGACCCTCTTCCACCATCAGTACAAATGATGAATGCCATCTCCAACCTAAACCCTGGTCTAAAGCCCAACTGCACTCTACAATTCAAGAACAATAACTGCATTTATAAGTATTAACAAATGCAATAAAATGTCAAAGCAATAATAAAACTTAATCGTAGAGAAATATTTACCATTGAAAAACCTTGTATTGCTCTCCAGCTAGCCCCCCTGAGGTACAGTTACTCAGATTCTCCAAATGACATCTATTACCTCAGTGGCTTCAATGTGCCAGCGGCTAATGGTATTATACATCTTGTTAACCATATAAGGAAAATAGACGCCATGGACAACTCTGATAATGCTCAGGTATGATGAATATTCTTTTTCCTTGTGAACACAGTCATAGGCAGTGTATGAGGATAATTCCTTAAACAAAATAGCTTTTAAGTATAGGCCACAATTGTACTTCTAACCTAGAATCAATCTAAAACAGACATTTCCAACTCACATGTGGCCTGGATAGCTAGTAATGCGGCCCCACAAGATATAATAAAAATATTGAAAAAAGAAAATGTATTGATGCAGATTAACTATGTGTTGTATGTGGCCCCAAGAACAATTAGCAATAGCAATAGCACTTAGACTTATATACTGCTTCACAGTGCTTTACAGCCCTCTCTAAGCGGTTTACAGAGTTCAGCATATTGCCCCCAACAATCTGGGTCCTCATTTTACCCACCTCAGAAGGATGGAAGGCTGAGTCAACCTTGAGCCAGTGAGATTTGAACTGCTGAACTGCAGCTAGCGGTCAGCTGACGTAGGCTGCAGTACTGCACTCTAACCACTGTGCCAATTCCTCTACACTCAACATGACCCAGGCAAGCCAAAATTTGGACACTCATGATCTAAAGCCTTTCTAGTAGCCCTTTTTAATAGCATTAGACTCATGTGAATCGTTTGACACTATAAAGTTCCACACAACCAGAGGTGGGTTGCTCCCGGTTTGGACCAGATCTATAGAACCGATAGCAGGAATTTCCCCCTGCTCGCCGAATCAAGAGCAATGGCTGGCTGGCCACGCCCATGAACCGGGTCTCTCGGCAGCACCATAGGTGCCACCATTTTGTTTTTGGCTTCTGCGCATGCGCAGAATCTATTTTTTGCTTCTGCGCATGTGCAGAATCTGGATTTTTGCTACTGCGCATGCGCGTGTGCAAAGCGTGTGGGTGCGCAACATGCGTGCACCCACACGGCACCGTAAGAAGCAAACCAGTGGCGAGGTAACTTAGAACCCACCCCTGCACACAACCCTTACTGCATAATAGTAGAGTATACCAGGAAGCATATAACACTTAAAATATTATTTCCTCCAGTTTTCCCAAACTAATAAATTGTCCTGGGAAGATTTGGAATGTTGAGACAATGTGATGGGTACGCTCATAAAATTTTAGCCATTCCTCCATGTTCTCTGCCATCTTCTTGAGACCAAAAAGCACTAATTTAATTTAATTAATTTAATTTAATAGATTTGTATGCCGCCCAACTCCCGGAGGACTCTGGGCGGCTCACAACATATCCAAATCTATTACAATAAAAACATCACAGTTAAAAAGATATAGAAAAATTAAAAAGAAAATCTCCAACATTCATAACAAGGGGGGAGACCCAGAGATAATATGCTCGGTCTCACTTTCACCCCGCCTGCCGGAAGAGCCACGTTTTTATTGCTTTCCGGAAGGCCAGCAGGGTGGGGATGGCTCTGATCTCCGGAGGAAGTTGGTTCCATAGGGAGGGAGCTCCCACAGAGAAGGCTCTCCCCCTAGGCCCCGCCAACCGACATTGTTTGGTTGATGGGACCTGGAGAAGACCCACTCTGTGGGACCTAACTGGTCGTAGGGAGGTATGCGGCAGGATGCGGTCCCGAAGGTAACCTGGCCCTGAGCCATGTAGGGCTTTAAAGGTAACGACCAACACCTTAAATTGGATCCGGAGACTAATGGGCAACCAATGCAGCTGCCGGAGGACAGGTGTTACATGGGTGTACCTGGGCACACCCACCACGGCACGAGCAGCTGCATTTTGCACCAATTGTAGTCTCCGGATACTCCGGATACTAAATATGGCATTAGAAGTTATTGCTTTGTTGTGCAGCATACAATTTCCTAAATAACTTTATAATTGAAAGAAACTCCATAAAAACCTTGCTGGACACTATGGAAGATATCTGGGAACTATATTTCCTATATTTACTTATCCATCACTCAAAATGTCAAGATTATTCTCAACTAACTCTACTGGGAAGTTTTTAAAAATGCTAGAAAAAATGATACCAAATCACTTTGTGTTGTTGCTAAGAAACCCTCATGGACATGTCTCCATAGTTACCAAGAACCAAGTTTGATTCAATATGTCTTTACATCTCTTTTAACTCACCTTTAAAAAACAAAACAAAACCCTTGGGCATGCAGAGATAGAGCAATCTTATATTACTTTTTGCTGAATCAACAAAACATTGGCAAAACAGGAAACTGAATATATACAAAAGGCTATTAAAGCACCATGTTTATTTTACCTCCATGATTTCTGGTGGGTTTTTCTCCTGTGGTGAACTATGATTCAGATCCTCTGTGTTGGTTCATATCTTGAAAACCATCCAATTTAGGATATTCAGAATGCAGGATGCAAATGCTTCACATACATAGCAATAGCACTTAGACTTATATACTGCTTTACAGTGCTTTACAGCCCTCGCTAAGTGGTTTACAGAATCAGCATATTGCCCCCCAACAATCTGGGTCCCCATTTTTCCCATCTCGGAAGGATGGAAGGCTGAGTCAACCTTGAGCCTGGTGAGATTTGAACTGCCAAATTGCAGTCAGCCGGCAGTCAGCAGAAGTAGCTTGCAGTACTGCACTCTAACCACTGCGCCACCATGGCTCATAGATATACATAGATAGATGTACATAGATAGACATGTATATTTAGTAACTTAGATAGTGCTATCATCGTAGTTGCTAAGGAACAAGTTTTACTGAATTCAATGGGAGAGAAAACATTGGGAGTACAACTCAGAGGTTTTCTGTACATTAATTATGGCACAGATTAGAAAGAGAGAAATGTGTCGTTATTTATTTGCGCTTATACATTTCATAACTATGCTGTTTCAAACTGAAATGAGTTTCTGTGTATGCCACCACTTCTCACTCTAATCCGTCTGTTTTTGCAGAAAACAATTGCAGAAATTCTTGCTTCCATGGAAATTGCCAGCCGGTTTGAAACTATGTTAGAAGTGAGTATCTCTCCTATATTCAGGAGGGGATAAAATGAATGCTGATACTGCAGCTTCTTTTTTTTAATCAGAAAAAAATATGCAGTTTTTACTTTTTGAACATTTAATATTTTCATGACCCACGATAGGATACAGAACCAGGGTTCCCTTTTAAGAGATCAAACAGAGGATTAAGTATAATAGATGATAAAGATAATCAAAATATTAGTAAAACTCATGAAGAATTTATTCATTTCCATAATGTTGCTTTGGGGCAGTAAGAAATCCATTGTTCTGGTCCAGGCGTAGGACTGCTTTTCACAGACAGTTAAAACTCCACGCAAATGGTAAATCATGCAGATTATGTTTATTATCCGGTATCCTCATAGACTTACATATTCAAGATGAGGTTCTTCAGAGTATATATTCATAATCTGTCTCATTACACATAGGTGAAAAGAGATTCATTTCTCCCCATCTTCCGGCTGTTGCATGGTCCCTTGTTAAGACTTAAAATGCCCGCTGGTGTGCATGGCACAATTACCCAGCAGCCGAGGTATAGCTCGATGACCAATAAGAACACACAGATATGGTCACATGTTATGGACTACATTACCCAGAGTGCAATCTCTGACTACATTCCCCATAATGCAATCTCTTAAAGAAACAGCTCTTAGTCCGAGCTAAATATCCCTCTAGTCCAGGGGTCTGCAACCTGCGGCTCCGGAGCCACATGCGGCTCTTTGGGCCCTCTGCTGCGGCTCCCTGTCACTGACTGGCCCTGCCCCTCGCCCTCCCCTCCCAGTCACTCCTTGCCTAGCCTGAGAAGGTAAGGGCAACAGCGGGGGATGAGAAGGAGACACACAGAGAGAGGGGGGGAGAGATACAGAGAGGGGGAGAGAGGGGGAGAGAGGTGGGGAGAGAGAGATACAGAGAGAGGGGGAGGGGAAGAGGGAGAGAAAGGGAGGGGGGAGTCAAAGGGTTTTTTGGCTCCCAGTGTTTTTTAACAACCAGTTGTCTGCCCTAATGACTGGATGGGTAGGCGTGGCTAGGGAGTCATGTGACTGGGTGGGAGTGAGTGACATCGACCACGCCCACCCAGGTTTTGTGGCTCCCAGTGTTTTCTTTTCTGTGGGAAATGGGTCCAAATGGCTCTTTGACTGTTTAAGGTTGCAGACCCCTGCTCTAGTCTGTCAGCACATCCATCCTTTCTTCACACAAGAAAGAGGATCAGGATTTCTTTCCTTCAAATGTTCCTCCTATCCATTGTCTATGTGCAAAACTTTACTCAGAAACATCTGAATTGATCTGTCATTGGATCATTTTCAACTAAAATTCTTCGCACCAAATCTTGTTCAAATCAGTAATCCTTAGTGAGCTACAGAAAGCATTTGACTATTTCAATAGGACTGTAGTTTGGAACTTTGAACTGGAACTTTGTCAGGAATGCTGAGAATAATTGATTCGAATGATTTAGCTGCTTAGCATAATTCATCCCCCGAAATGTTGAGTTTGTTAATTAATCATTTTACACTAAAGTTATCTAATGGCCATGGTGCTTAATATTTTGCAGAATTGTGATCTTCCATCAATTTTGGATGGTCCTGGACCTTTTACTGTGTTTGTCCCAAGTAATGAAGCAGTGGATAAATTAAGAGATGGAAGGCTAATTTATCTCTTCACAGAGGTGAGACTATTTTTGCTAATTAGTCTGAGGATTAAAAGGATATGAGTTTTCATTCTGATCACTCTCATAGATTGTTCATTAGCCAATTGTTTTATCTTCCCAATATGAGAAACACTGGTAAATTAGGGCAACCGTAACAATTGATTCATTATGCCTTCTTAAGTGCAACATTCTTTAAAATGTCTAACATAGCTTGTTCAAGAAGCCATTATTGCAAATACGGGTTTTTATTTTGTCCTGTATCTGTTCTTCTGCAGAAAGTTGCTATTTGTTACAGAATTTAAATATTCTAATGGGAATTATCTAATGGAAGTTTTGTATATATAGAGAGATTTTAATGTTACTAAATCTTCTATATGCATATAGTATATGCTTATTGTATACATATATGAACAACATAAATGCACATGCATAGAGATGTGGGAATTGCTACATTGGAGAATAATTATGCCTATTGACCATTTTAATCCAAAGTTTGGCTAAAGCTAATTGCAACTTCCAAAAGAGACTTCTCTAGTTTGAGAGTAAAACAGGAAGTAGCATCTCCCATATGCTGAAGAAAAGTATGGGTATCTTTAAGAGAGCTTCTTGTGCCAATCTTAATACATGGCTAGATTCATATGTAGCAGTGGTGGGATTCAAATAATTCCACCACCGGTTCGCCAAAAATGCATGCGCACGCACATAGCTTTCTGCGCATGCGTGGCTTCTGCCATTCAGTGAGGCTCAACCAAGCAGCCTTTCAGGGCCTGCTCCCCTTCATCTCTGCTCTCCAGAACAGCAGCTGCTTCTCTCCAAGCAAGAGCAACAGCGGAGAGAAGCAGCTGCAGATCTGGAGAGCACATGGAGCATCTCCGCGAGTGACCGAGGCTCGGCAAGGGACGGAAGAAGCAGCTGCAAGATCTCCGCTGCAGCGCTTTCCGGATGGGACTTCTTACAGGTAAGAAGAACCATCCAGTCCATTTCCAAACCACTTCGGCCCTCCTGTGCCCACGCCCACGCCCCCTGGCAGCCCTTCAATCTAGCATGGCAGGCTGCAGGCCGAATAAATTGCTTTGGCCCAGGGGGCCATAGTTTGAGGCCAGAGGGGGGCGGCGGCATGCAGACCAAGGTCCAGGGCAAGGCCGGAGCCAGGGAATGGCATGTTTCCCAACCCAGCTGAGGTAAATGGCAAGTGAGTGGAGGCTCCAGGGCAAGGCCAGAGCCAGAGAATGGCGCAACCCTAGGCCCTGAGGTGAAGGGCAAGCGGGCGGCATGCTTACCTTTGGTGACCAGAGCTGGCAAGGTGCTGAAGCGAGCCATGGAGATTAGCTGGGCCGCGTGGCAAGGGCAAGATATATAGGACAGGATGGGGTGAGGCAGGGCGAGAGGGTGGGTGCGGCAAGTGGCGTGCGGGCAGGCGGGGCAAGTGTCAAGCCATCGACGAGGCAGGCAGGGGCAAGGCCAGCGAGAGGTGGTATTTGCCAGTTCTCTGAACTACTCAAAATTTCCACTACCATGTTGTGGCCTGTCTGCCACTTGTGTAGCCTGGGCCTTTGGAATGTTCAGTGCCTCTTGGCAGTGCTGAGAAAGGAGGGGCTACTACTCCTTTCCTGAATGCAAGAGCATGCAGGGCTGCCAAGAGGCAGAAAGGTCTACTCCAGAAGAGGTCTACTCGGGAGTAAGATTTGGGGCTAATTGGCCACTCCCCTAGTCTATTTAAGAAGGGTCGATGCAGCTGGGAAGCTGCAGAGAACAACTTTGGAAAAACCTGTCTGATCCAAGTTTGCTTTGTGATACCTGGCTTGTGTTTATCTGTCGGCAAATTGTTATCAGAGACTGAACTCTAGGAACTTTGCCAACCCTAAGAAGCTCCGTAAGATACCTGGACTTAATTGGCTCGTCATTGTTTGAGACTTCTTTGAACTAATACCAACTACTAATGAAGTTAATTAGTAGCTGGCTATTTGCCAAGAAATACTGTTTGTAACTTGGTGTGTGCATTCTTTACTGATAAAGGATTTATTAGTAAAAGTCTTGCTTTAACCTGCTTGTGTGGTTGTGTGCTTCCTGGGGACAGAACATACCGGTTCACCCGAACCGGTCCGAACCAGCTGAATACCAACTCTGATATGTAGTCCATCAAATGACTCAGTCCTAAGCTATTTAGAATTTTGGGAGTTAGACTCAATAGCTCAGATAGTGACTGGAAATTGATACTTGTTTGTGTCACTGGGTCTGAGGGTCTGAAAATGGGCTGAGCCTGTGTGTTTGTTATGTTATTTTGGGGCTGATATGTCTGTTTTTACCTTGGTTGCTGTTTTATTGTGTGGTTTTTGTTTTTCTCTTTTTTATGTATTTTTTTAACGCTTTTAGCCATCCAGTGTCATGAACTTATGATGGACAGCCATATAAACCATATTTATGTATTTATTTATTTATTTTATTTTATCAAGTTCATTTACCACCCATCTCATAGTTCAGGCAACTCTGAGAAGCTTACATCAAAATAAAACAACATACAATAACAGTTATAAATATAAAATGGATTAAAATTACAAAAATTAAAACAAACTAAACAAACAAGAGTTTGGAGGGGGGTAGGTTACCTTCTGTTTTGATGATTGATAGAAGATGGATGGATGGATGGATGGATGGATGGATGGATGGATGGATGGATGGATGGATAGATGGATAGATAGGAGAGGGAGAGGGAGAGGGAGAGGGAGAAATTCAACCAAACTATCTGGAGGTAGGAATGTTTCACAATTTAAATATACTCCCCTTCAAAACTCTGGGGTATTAACCTGATAGCCAGGTAGATGTTTGGAGTTGGGATTAGATCAATTTCCTTCAATCTAATGCAAAACTCTTTGAAGATGGGTAGACTTCCTGCTGGGTGGGAAATTCTTGGCGTCCATCTATCTTCAAGGTGCTGAGACTGAGAAACACTGATCTAATGAATAGAGGAAAGGAAACCCATGGATCTCTCTAATTTGGAGGAAAGGCATAACAATGTTGACATCTTTCAGGGTAATCTTGCTTTCATCAGTCTTTGAGGTCTCTGTCTGCTGCTTTTTCTGCAACAAAATGAACTATTTGGATGATATCATCAGAAGAATAAATTGCAAAGATAACATTATATATCAGCTGTCTATGACAGCAAAACATCCGGAATTTGGCCACAACGTTTACAACAAGCGCATTTTATTAAAAGAGATAGGCTCTCAATTAGGTAAATTGAAAGTCAGTCTGTATGCATTCTTCAGTGACGTTGAGCAGAGTGGCAAAGCATTTTAATTAAATACAATAAACATGCTTTCCCCCTGACTTAGTCTTTAGTAAAACTGTTTTTACAACAGAAACCTGCTAATCTAAGATTTGATTTAGAACACAGCAATTTCGAGGTGTGGGGTTTTGTTTAAATTGGAATGGGAAAGCCAGAATCTAATTGCAGAGTAGAGAAAGAATGATTGATAGTAAGTAATTAACCTCCTGCAGCTTTTAATTTTCATTTTATCACTCTGGTCCTTTTGCATAAGCCAATGCAAAAATCTCTTCTTGTTAAATTCAAACTTTTTAGAGTGAACATTAATTTGGCATATTCATACAAATCATGCTGTCCTTCGGGAAGAAACTCTGATTTTGAAATATAATTTACATGGACAAGAGGTTGTTATTCACAATCTCTTGTGCAATCATCAGCCATTAAATCTAAGGACAGTCTGAAATTGTTTTTTCCCCCTGTACTAGGGCATAAATAAGCTTCAGGAACTGGTGAAACATCATATCTATCCCACAGCAGCGGTAAGGTTGTTTTTGCTTTCCAAGTTCATTTCATCACTTTCACATATAATTTGCTCCTTGCCAAGGCTCTTGAAATGGTGAAGAGGAAATGCAGATGGACATTTCCTAAAGGCCAATGTATCGCTTGAGACTAGTTCCCTTTCTTTAGGGAACTAGCACAATAAAAATAGAACAGTAGCAACAAGCATGACGTTTATGCCATGCTATTATAAGTCTTTTCAAAAGAGGTAGTAATTTGTAATTGTTAAACTAAATCTATTTCTTTAAAACTAATTAAAACAAACAGGGGCAGTTTTCATTTTGCCCAGTGAGAAACCCCTGTTTGTGACTCCATTGTTTAGTTTTAAATATGCATCTTAATCTTCTGCATGGCCTCTTCATGCAGAAGAGGTTGGAAACATGCAGAAGAGGTTGGAAACATGCAGAAGAGGCTGGAAACATGGAGAAGAGGCCTTCATCCTTCAGTAGATAGACAATGGCTAGAATGATGATGATCTTAACCTTAAAACATTTTCTCAGGCAGAAACTTCTCATGTCCATTTGTAAACTAGGTTATGACATTAGATGTTCTCAGACCACTTAATATGTCTCCTGAAATTGTCTCCTGTATCTTGTAATTTTCAATTCAACATTATAATTGGACCCTCCCCATATTTATTCTCAAAAAACTGCACTGTTGCCCATGAGACATATTTTCAGTCGATGTCTAAGAGACTACATGTGACCATGGGTGGAGTCCTGTTTGGGTCAAGACCATGGAGTTAAGGAAAGGGTTGTGACTCCATCAGAAAAACTTCATCCATATGAGCCTCCAGTGAGAAAGAAGCCAGCAATCCAAGCATTTCCCTGGCTCTAATGAAAGCGGCTCATGAACTGAACATATTGGTCCAAGGCCTGAATTCCTGAGAATGTTAATTGTATGTGAAATGGGCGGCTATATAAATCAAATAAATATCTGAATGAATTCAATCTTTTCCAGGTCTATGTAGAAAGACTAATAATGATGCCACATATTCTGACCATGGCAAACCAACTGCTGACAGTTGAGATCAGTAACGATGTAAGTACTATTACACTGAAATTCCTAAAATATTAATATCCTGTCTGACCAGTGTTTCCCAACCTTGGCAACTTGAAGATATCTGGACTTCAACTCCCAGAATTCCCCAGCCAGCGAATGCTGGCTGGGGAATTCTGGGAGCTGAAGTCCAGATATCTTCAAGTTGCCAAGGTTGGGAAACACTGTGTCTGACGGAAGACTGGAGAAGTTTCCCATGATTCTGACTACATTCCACGGACAGTAGCTACCAGGTTTATGTTCAAATTCTTTTTATGCAGAGCTCTCTCCTCTATTGAGGAAATATTTTCCACTTTTCTACTGAACAAGGAGTTATCCCAACACCTTGACAGGGTCAGTCTTGCACAAATGTATTTCAAAGGCTTCTAGCAATGCAGTGAGCAAATCCTTTTTATTTTTTTATTCCAGGGAAGGATCCTGTTGGATAATTCCAAGGTTTCGATAAACAAAAGGGATATTTTGGCCTCAAACGGTATTATTCATACTTTGAATGGTATCTTGATTCCTTCATCAATACTCCCAATTCTGCCGAAGAAGTGCAATGAAGAACATTATAAAGTTGTGGAGGTAAACCAAGGATGTCCAATCTCCTCTTTCTCTTGTATAAGTTTTTCCTATGCATTTTAGATTGAAAGATCTGGGGTGGTGGGAAAAGGCTACATTCTCTCAAGACAGTTTGTTCATTGGGTGTGAGATGGTGACTTGTGGACCCACCAGTCCAATTCCAGTGGCCATTTTCCCCATGTACGTTTTCTGCAAATTCAGCTCTTTTCCCATGAATTTCCTCCCTTTACTCCAAGTCTAAAAGATAATGAATGTTTGTCTATATACACAATATTCCTAGACTATTTTTAACCTCAAAAGCAATTTGGCTCTTTAGAGGCCACCATATTGCATTTCCTGTGAGAACTAGCCTTTCCTGTTGACTCAGCCTCTGCAAGTTAGCCTGATGAGGATTCAGCATCTTTCTGAAAACATCTGCTTCCTCTTGCCGATTCAGAGAAGCAGTCAGGCTTCTAGGCACTGACCTTATGTAGTGCCTGTTGCAGTTGCTCCTGTGGATACTACAGGACAGATGTATTAATTTTTTTAAAAAAATATTGGACCAATTTTCATCTGTGTTACCTACAAGCCATAAAAGGAGAGTATAATCTTTAAGATGCTTAGTACGATTTAAGCAGCAGAAAGAAATATGACAAAATTGCATTAGAATACTGTAAGCATAGTAAAAAAATAAGCGGCTTCTGTTTTTGTTATAATGTCGTGCTGAATATTTCCCCTGCATTTGTCAGACATTCATCCTGTTTGAAGAGTCCAATTTCCCTTTTCCACAAAAGATTTAGATATAGATTTATTATTAGACTTGGAAGGGACCTTGTAGGTCATCTAGTCCAACCCCCTGCTCAAGCAGGAGTTCCTACACCAAAAAAAAACATTTAGTGACATTCTGATGGATGAAGTGGGATGGAGCAAGGGTTCTCCATCCACTGGTTTTAGGGCTGTTTTGAACTGGATTTTTTGCTTTCTTTTTTTAATAGTACAAAGAGAAAAAAAGAAAAATGTTTTAAAATAGCCAAAAGTGAGAGAGTGAGAAAGAGAAAAATCAATGCAATTGAAACCAAAATATCATTTCTCCAGTGATATGGAGACTTCTAGGCTTCCCAAGTTTTAACTAAAATCACAGAGGAAGACCTCAAAAGGAAGAACTCCTCCGCCTTAAATCTGGAAGCAGTGATAACTGCAGAGCAATGGGGGGTACCACAGTGATGGAGAGGAACACCACGGTGGTACCACCTCTGCCCTCTTGAACCCAATATCTCAAAAGAAATTTTAAAGTTCATGGGGGATGAGGTATTAGAAGAAACATTTTTGTTCTGGGAGAAATCTTTTAGGAACCCAGAGGATAAATTTTTGCACAGTGCAACTTACTGCTAGGCCCCTCATTAAGCATTGCAGGATTTAAGAGATTAACATAGTTAGAAGGGACCTTGTAGGTCATTAGTCCAACCCACCCCCCCCAAGCAGGAGACCCTACACCAGTGTTTCCCAACCTTGGCAACTTGAAGATGTCTGGGAATTCTGGGAGTTGAAGTCCAGACATCTTCAAGTTGCCAAGGTTGGGAAACACTGCCCTACACCATTTCTGACAGATGGCAGTCCAGTAGGGTGCCCAGATACCTTTGATCCAAAATCAGGACAGTTTTTTAAAAATAGCACTTCTCAAGATAACGTTTATTACTCCAACAAAGCCAATAAACCATCATATTCACACATATTTACTATTAGATGATATCTTTCTTATTCAGCAAATTTTCATCGCCCAAAATCTTTTTACACATTTCGCCACACGATGAAGAAGAATGATTTATTTTAATGTGAAGCAAGCATTTCACGGTTTTAACATCCAATCGATTTCGATCATCTGTCCACTGCTTCTTGCACAGGGAAAATACTCTTTCCACAACCACGTTTTACGTAGGAATTGAAAAAATTATGCTAACTAGAATTTAAACTAAGAAAACATTTACAGTATTTTAAATAATTTATCACAACCCTGAAAGAAAGCATTAAAATATTACACACTAAAAATGCACACAAAATCTTCCGTAACAATACATAAGAGAATCTGTCTGAAAATGAAGCGATTGAACTAAAACACAAGTAGTGCAAATGTACTTTCATTTAACGTTCATCTTGATTATCCTAAAATTTTACAAAAGTTCAGGACAAATCAGGATGGGAACTCAAATTTCAGGACAAAATCAGGACATTTTCAAAATCAGGACAAGCTTCTAAAAACCAGGACAATCCTAATAAAATCAGGACATCTGGGCACCCTACAGTCCACTCTCTTCTTGAAAGCTTCCAGTGATGAAGCTCCCACAACTTCTGAAGGCAACTTCTGTTCCATTGGTTGATTGTTCTCACTATCAGAAAATTTCTCTTAATTTCTAGGTTGAATCTCTCTTTGTTCAGTTTCCATCCATTGTTCCTTGTCTGGCCTTCAGGTGCCTTGGAAAATAGCTTGACCCCCTTCTCTCTATGGCAGTCCTTCAAATATTGGAAGACTGCTATCATGTCACCCCTGGTCCTTCTCTTCACTAGACTAGGTATGCCCAGTTCCTGCAACTGTTCATCATATGTTTTAGCCTCCAGTCCCCTAATCATCTTGGTTGCTCTTCTCTGCACTTTTTCTAGAGTCTCAACATCTTTTTTTTAATAGTGTGGTGACCAAAACTGGATGCAGTATTCTAGGTGTGGTCTTACTAAGGCTTTATAGAGTGGTATTAGTACCTCACTTGATCTTGACTGTATTCTGCCCAGAGATAAAATAGAAGATAGCAAGATGGGGATAAACAGAGAGAGTGTATGTTATCCTCAAAGAATTCAGGAGCAATCTTTAGCTCAGAGCAAGGAAACATATGGCAGATATAATTTTCCTCATAATCGTAGCCCTGAGGAAAGATGGTCAATCAGTTTTCCCCTAAATTGTCAAAGAGATCAGGCTGATCAGAGGAAGCACATGTCCCTCTGTAGACATAATAAAATGTTCAAGTTTTCTTGTTGCAAGCTCCTTAGGAGCTAGAATTAAGTGCTAAGTGTTACTGAGTTGCTGGTCTACTGAGTTGCCCTCTTATATCTTCTATAGCTACAATGCATTCAATTTATCCAGCAAAGCAGGTCTTGATATTCATATTTCTCATTCCCCAGCAACTAGAGTTTTTTTTAAATTAAATTAAACTAAATTAAATTTAAATTAAATTAATTAATTTAATTTAATTAAAAAGTGAATTAAAACAGCTGATAAATATCAGAAATAAAATTCCTTCCAATACTAGAAAATCTATGTAGCTGAGGTTAACCTGTTGAGTTCTTGGTGTATTTTATAGGTTGTTTTCCTGCAGATGTTTTATTACCAGACTAACACTCATGGTGTAACGTAATAAAGCATGTACAGATCAAGGAACACAGAACTCAATAAAATTCCTGAGTGCACCATATATTAACTTCTTCTTAGATGCATGTTTTCTGTGTGATCATGGAGGATTTTTCATGGATTTATCACTGAGCAGAACAATGAAGGTGCCCATGAAATAACATATCAGTCTACATTATTTTTATGTTCAACATGGGAGGGGAATAGATGATCATGTAATTCTGTTTTAAATTAATTTTGCCCATGCGTAATCTGCAGAGTATCTTTCTTCAATCTGGCAGCTTTGAGGGCAGCTATAAACACAACATTATTAAAAAGGCTGTTAATCAATTAATTACTTCTTATCTTTGGCTTTTATTACAGGGTTCTTGTGTGGATTGTGAGCTCCTTAATAGCAGCATTTGTCCTCCTGGGAGCCATATTATGGTAACTGGCCCTGATTTTTTTTCTGTATGGAGATTGTGCTGTGCATGGGCAGCTGTGTTTTATGACCCATTCACGGGAAACATTAATGCTAATAATAATGCTAATAAAAAGTATGAATAGCATGAATATTAGCTGTCATGACTTCTATTTGCAACCTTTTTCCAGATTCTGATTCCTTTGGTGAAGTCAGCCCTCTACCTTTCAAATGTAATTCTAGATAGCAGACATATGCTCAGCGGATACTCAGCATTGTATAAATAAACCAGGAAGGAAATAAAAAGTTGATCAAAATCAGTACAGGGCAGAATCAGCACTCAGCCTGCATTGGCATCTTTGAGGTCAAATTAATACAGGCTTGAAAAGGTCCACTTCGACTGGCGTCAGCTAGAAGGACTCCAATTATTTGAACTGCCTTTAGTTTCTTCATGTTTAGCTGTTACATTTCAATCCTCTTGCAACTGCTGTTCTAGCCTTTCTGTCAGTTCGGGAACAGCGGATTGATTACAGCAATTGAGACAATAGTGATTTCCAAGGACTTCAAAATGTACAGCCATGTTATAATGCTAGTTGTACTTCAACAGTATCAAAGATGATTTACATTAGAACAACTGAGCAAGCTTGTAGGCTGTGGAAACTGCACATGCATATTTCTTAGAGCCATTGCATCTGCAAAATACTGTTTTATGGAACACTGTTAACAGTGAATTGATTGCTGCTTGCATTCTAGATATTTTAGTTCTTTGGAACAAGCCCTGGTTATTCGTTGAAGTGTTCCTTACTTAAAAAGGAAAAGAGAGAGAGAGAGAGAGTTTTCATATTTTCTGAAATTGTGTATTTAAAAAGCAGAATACAAAATTATGTTGAAACCTTTGTTCTTCTATAATATTGTTCTGCTGAAATAAGTGAATTTACAATGGAATTCTCTAAAGTTCTCCAAAATTGCCTTCTTCCCCATCTCTATCCAGAATAGATGACTGCCTTGTGATGTGTTGGCTCCTAATCAAAAAAAAAACAAACAAACTTGCTTGCAACACAATTTCTGTCATGTCTTCCTTGTTCTATGAGGTGAACTAGAGTGCTATCTTGAAAAGCATGATTTCTCTTGTCTGTCAGAGAGGAAACTGCTTTTCCTGTTTAGAACTCTCCTTTATAACTTTGCCTCTCTTTGAACATTCATTGGCTGGCAAAAGGTCATGGACCACATATAAAAACATGGAACATATATGAAACATGATTTTTTAATTGTAATTTGTTTTGCTTCCAAAGGAAGACAAGGCTTTTCCAAAGGAGTGTGTTTATACCCATGATCCACTTGGTTTGAATGTTCTGAAGAAGGGCTGCCAGAGGTATTGCTCTCTGAGAGAAGAGGTAAGTGTATTCAGCAGGGAACATTTATTATGAAATGCCATGTTTCCCTCATTCCAAAATTTATTCAATAGATTCCTTTTCTAAACTTCAATGCCCTCTTATTTACCATTTGTAACCAGTTTGCAATATAATTAAAAATTAAGTATTTTTAAATACTTATACAAAGATTAAGAATCCCCCAGGTTTGTTCACCTCTTCCTATTTAGAATAGAATAGAATAGAATTCTTTATTGGCCAAGTGTGATTGGACACAGAAGGAATTTGTCTTTGGTGCATAAAAAGACAAGATACATTTGTCAAGAATCATGAGGTACAATACTTAATGATTGTCCTAGGGTACAAATAAGCAATCAGGAAACAATCAATATTAATATAAATCATAAGGATACAAGCAACAAGTTACAGTCATGCAGTCATAAGTGGGAGGAGATGGGTGATAGATTTAATGAGAAGACTAATAGTAATAGTAATGCAGCCTTAGTGAATAGTTTGACAGTGTTGAAGGAATTATTTGTTTAGCAGAGTGATGGCGTTGGGAAAAAACTGTTCTTGTGTCTAGTTGTCTTGGTGTGCTGTGCTCTATAGCATCATTTTGAGGGTAGAAGTTGAAACAATTTGTATCCAGGATGCGAGGGGTCTGTAAATATTTTCACAGCCCTTTTTGACTTGTGCAATATACAGGTCCTCAATGGAAAGCAGATTGGTAGTAATTGTTTTTTCTGCAGTTCTAATTATCCTCTGAAGTCTGTGTCTGTCTTGTTGGGTTGCAGAACCAAACCAGACAGTTTTGAATTTAACCCTTCCATTGCCCCCACCCATCCCGTCAGAACTAATCCTTCCATCCCCCAACCATCCTGCCAGAACTGATGAAGCTTCTTGGACGAGTAGCAAAGCATCTTCAAGGATAAACAAAGAAAGTCAAGTTGCCTGTTGAAAAGGCACCTTCGGGACTTTCCTTGAGTTGTTCTCTCAGATGAAGGGGTGAGGGGAGGGTGTAGCTATACCTTGATAACGGAAGGAAGAAGAATGGCACATTGAACACTTTTTTTGCTGTTATGTATTTATTCAAAAGAAACCTGGATGTTGCAAAGGGTTTTTCGGTCCTTCCTGCACCCCGTGTCCTGGTGGATATAGCAATCCATGCTACGACAAAGGAAGTGTAAGTGTATGAGAGATGGGAGGCGGGGAAAAGAATAAATGACAGCATAGATATAAACAATCAAGAGAGAGTAATGGATGAGTCAGTTAACAGCTTATCTCATAGCACTTTACCAGCTGACAAAAATATTTGAAAGAAGCATTTTAGAGCATTCCAGGAGACTCCATCTTGATGAACTCACTAAAAACAGGGCTAAGAAATTCTTATTAATTTCTTATTCCAAGAGACTATATTTATCACAGACAAGCCTTAAAGATGTTTTTCTGAAGTCTGTGTAGCTTCTTGACTCAGCCTTCCATCCTTCCAAAGTTGGTAAAACAAGGACCCAGAATGTTGGGGGCAATAGGCTTAGAGAGGGCTGTAAAGCACTGTGAAGTGGTATATAAGTCTAAGTGCTATTGCTATTCTGCTTCCTTTATTTATTTATTGGTCGCATTTGTATGCCGCCCACTTCACAGAGACTCCTTGATCTTCCCCAGCAGCCTAGAACTCAATGAAGTGGCACAGAATTCTTAGCCATGTATTAAGTAACAATGTTTGGGAAATGGTTGCAAGAAACTTGCAGATGCATGCTGTTGGACTTTGCAAAGATCAGGGAAGAAAAGAATTGACTGAAAACAAATGTCATTACTGCAACCCCAAAAGAATTTAATACATATATACAGTATATGGCTGTACGTATTAAGGGTACGTAGTCATTTATAAGTGAGACTTCACTAGGTCAGGAGGATGGTCTTGTAGTAAGCTGAGAGAAAGCGCAAATTATCTCCTGTAACATCACATTGGAATTTGTTTTTTTTCCTCAGTGTAACGACGGTATTCATGGAAACGGTCAATGCAACTGCTACGATGGCTTCAAAGGAATTGCCTGCCACATCTGTTCAAACCCAAACAAGCACGGAAACAACTGCACCGAAGGTCTGAGATGCAAATCAGGCAGGAAGGCACTGAGA
The DNA here is from genome assembly GCA_023053685.1 of Diadophis punctatus similis. Lineage (NCBI taxonomy): Eukaryota > Metazoa > Chordata > Lepidosauria > Squamata > Dipsadidae > Diadophis > Diadophis punctatus. Next base: position 193,367,751 of record JALIGW010000002.1, read on the forward strand.
CAAGTGGAGATAGTTTGCTGCCCGAAGCAGAGCTAGAAATAGCATCCTCCTTTCTACCTCCAGATGCATAATACCCAAGCCTGGTGAATTTATTCTGGCATTTGAGAGAAAATAAGTCACAAGCTTCCCTTGCCTGGAAGTAAAAATAATATGAAATAATAATGTACAATTAAGTAACTGTATGAAATGCATAGGGGTCTCCTGCTTGAGCAGGGGTGTGTGTGTGGAGTAGAAGACCTCCAAGGTCCCTTCCAGTTCTATTCCGATTGATCAATTGAACTTGCCAACCCCACCCCTAATGACTACAAGTGACCTATTTTTATACAACATCTTAGCCTACTACACTAATCCTCTGTCTTTTACGGTCAGCACAACAAAGCAGAAAGGGGACCCCAAACAATCATATGGATTAAATGTCATTAAAGGTATTCAAGAAATCCCGCAATTATAATTTAAACGATTAAGTTTTATCTTTCTTCTCTATTCACAATGGAAGATTGCGGCTGCATCCATGGGATTTGTGACAACAGACCAGGAAGCAAGGGTGTCTGCCAGACAGGGACATGTGCGGATGGCTACACCGGGGAATTCTGCGACATACACTCTCACAGTTGTGAATCTACTGGTGCCACTCTGAATTGCCATGTCCATGCAACGTGTACTGTGAATGACACTGCAAAGTAAGTCCTTGCAGGGGGCATCTGGGACCAGATTCCTTACTCAGTTCCACTGGGGAAAGGCATAATTCACCCCTGAAATACCTTACATACATATCTTACTTCTTGACTAAGAGGAGTTTATGAAAACTGAAAGGCATGAAAATTGAACATTGTCCATCCTCCCATCTTTTGAAAAGCAAACTCAGTGAAAATGGGGAATACAACAGAACAGGGTATTAATTCTATTTGGATGTTGCTAAACATCCTACTTTGGAGCATGATACTGTGAATTCAATAGGATTTCCTCTACAGTAGAAATGCTTAGGATTGTCCAACTTTATTACATTTCTCCCTTGACATAAAAACAGTTTTGTGAATGGCTTTTAGATGAGAGAAAGAGGAGAAGACACTGTTGCTTGGATCAAAAGGAACAATAGCTATTGCCTTGATACCCTCATCTTAGTATCCTTTATCGCTTTTAGTTTAGAATATCATATGAACCCAGCTAGTTGTGTTTTAATAAACGGTGATCAAGCAAAACATAGTTTAGCCGCAGGGGTCTCCAACCTTGGCAACTTTAAGGCTTGTGGACTTCAACTCCCAGAATTCTTCAGCCAACAAAGCTGGATGAAGAATTCTGGGAGTTGAAGTCCACAAGTCTTAAAGTTGCCAAGGTTGGAGACCCCTGGAACTTAGTGCATAGTGCAATGCGTGAATCAGTCATAATATTTGAAAGTTACAGATACAGGTAGTCCTTGACTTACAACAGTTCACTTAATGACCATTCAAAGTTACAATGGCACTGAAGAAAGTGACTTATGACTGTTTTTCACACTTATAACTGTTGCAGCATTCCCATAGTAGTCATGGGATCAAAATTCAGACACTTGGCAACTGACTCATATTTACGACGGTTGCAATGTCCCGGGGTTACATGATCACCTTTTGCAACCTTCAGACAAGCAAAGTCAACGCGGAAGTCAGATTCACTTAACAACTGTGTTACTAACTTAACAACGGCAGTGATTCGCTTAGCAGCTGTGGCAAGAAAGTCACAAAATGGGGCAAAACTCACTTAACAACTGTCTCCCATAACAACAGAAATTTTGGGCTCAATTGTGGTCGTACGTCGAGGACTACCTGTAGTCTGAATGATTCCAGACATGATAGAAACTATGGTGAAACTTCAATTTAATGGATATTTGCATGCGATTGACCAAATTCTGCTACAATATATGGCATTTGCACTTGTCATTATGCAAATGTAATGTAATATGCAAATGATATAATATGTTGCAAATGACACCATTTGCACAATGGATGTCATGGCTTAAGTGTCATAAATTAGCATTACTTTGACCTGAATGAGTATGCGATTCATAGGCACCTCAGATTTCATTAGCTGCTCTCTGCCTGTCTTCTAGCTGTGTCTGTCTTGATGGATATGAAGGGAATGGGTTTTCCTGCAAGCCCATTGACGCCTGTAATAAGCCAGGAAGGGGAGGATGTTCATATAATGTAAGTGGGTCAATATTTTCTTGTTTACTAACCTAGATCAGCTTTTGGATTAATCCAAATAAAATTTACCTTAGTATTATTTATTTATTTGTTTGTTTGTTTAGCATATGGCATATCATACATGGACTAGTAATATATATTAACATTTCATCTAAAACACAATAAAATATAAATATTAAAAAGATCTATGTTGAAATATCAATATCTAGGACATCAAACCACTGAAGCGCAGCATCATTTAGATTTAAAAAATTAGATACTGGACTGGTTTAGGCCCTCAGCTTACAGCGGGCCACAATGTTATCTACAGTTTGACATGGGATTGGGACAGTGACCCTGAGAGGAGGACACTAGGCCCCATGTATACAGAGAGTCCCGGCAGACGCCGTGTGAGGTGCAAATTCTATTCAGGATTGTCCATTACTGGAATGGTAATTCAAAGCCTGGCACCATTTTGGGGGGGGGGGGGTCATTTATGTGTCTTTAGTATAAACCCCCAGTAATTAGAACTGCATATCAGAATAATTCTAATTTTCACCCAAACTGGAGGCTGCAATCCAATTCTTTTGTGGAAGGAGGAGGAGGAGGAGGAGGAGGAGGAGGAGGAGGAGGAGAAAGGGGAGGAGGAGGAGAAGGAGAAAGAGGAGAAAGAGGAGGAAGAGAAAGAGGAGGAGGAGGAGGAGAAGGAGAAGAAGGAGAAAGAGGAGGAGGAGGAGGAGGAGGAGGAGGAGGAGGAGGAGGAGGAGGAAGAGAAAGAGGAGGAGGAGGAGGAGAAGGAGAAGGAGGAGAAAGAGGAGGAGGAGGAGGAGGAGGAGGAGGAGGAGGAGGAGGAGAAAGGGGAGGAGGAGGAGGAGAAGGAGAAAGAGGAGAAGGAGGAGGAAGAGAAAGAGGAGGAGGAGGAGGAGGAGGAGGAGGAGGAGGAGAAAGGGGAGGAGGAGGAGGAGGAGGAGAAAGAGGAGGAGGAGGAGGAAGAGAAAGAGGAGGAGGAGGAGAAGAAGGAGAAGGAGGAGAAAGAGGAGGAGGAGGAGGAGGAGGAGGAGGAGGAGGAGGAGAAAGGGGAGGAGGAGGAGGAGAAGGAGAAAGAGGAGAAGGAGGAGGAAGAGAAAGAGGAGGAGGAGGAGGAGAAGGAGAAGGAGGAGAAAGAGGAGGAGGAGGAGGAGGAGGAGGAGAAGGAGAAGGAGAAGGAGGAGAAAGAGGAGGAGGACGAGGAGGAGGAAGAGAAAGAGGAGGAGGAGGAGGAGGAGAAGGAGGAGGAAGAGGAGAAGGAGAAGGAGGAGAAAGAGGAGGAGGAGGAGGAGGAGGAGAAGGAGGAGAAAGAGGAGGAGGACGAGGAGGAGGAAGAGAAAGAGGAGGAGGAGGAGGAGAAGGAGAAGGAGGAGAAAGAGGAGGAGGAGGAGGAGGAGGAGGAGGAGGAGGAGAAGGAGGAGAAAGAGGAGGAGGACGAGGAGGAGGAGGAGAAGGAGGAGGAGAAGGAGAAGGAGGAGAAAGAGGAGGAGGAGGAGGAAAAGGAGAAGGAGAAGGAGGAGAAAGAGGAGGAGGAGAAGGAGGAGGAAGAGAAAGAGGAGGAGGAGGAGGAGAAGGAGAAGGAGGAGAAAGAGGAGGAGGAGGAAGAGGAGGAGGAGGAGGAGGAGGAGGAGGAGAAGGAGAAGGAGAAGGAGAAGGAGGAGAAAGAGGAGGAGGAGGAGGAGGAGGAGGAGAAGGAGAAGGAGAAGGAGAAGGAGGAGAAAGAGGAGGAGGAGGAGAAGGAGGAGAAAGAGGAGGAGGAGGAGGAGGGAGAAGGAGAAGGAGAAGGAGGAGAAAGAGGAGGAGGAGGAGGAGGAGGAGAAGGAGAAGGAGGAGAAAGAGGAGGAGGACGAGGAGGAGGAGGAGAAGGAGAAGGAGAAGGAGAAGGAGAAGGAGAAGGAGAAGGAGGAGAAAGAGGAGGAGGAGGAGGAGAAAGAAGAGGAGGAGGAGGAGGGAGAAGGAGGAGGAGAAGGAGAAGGAGAAGGAGAAGGAGGAGAAAGAGGAGGAGGAGGAGGAGGAGAAGGAGAAGGAGAAGGAGGAGAAAGAGGAGGAGGACGAGGAGGAGGAAGAGAAAGAGGAGGAGGAGGAGGAGGAGAGGGAGGAGGAGGAGAAGGAGAAGGAGGAGAAAGAGGAGGAGGAGGAGGAGGAGGAGGAGAAGGAGGAGAAAGAGGAGGAGGACGAGGAGGAGGAAGAGAAAGAGGAGGAGGAGGAGGAGGAGAAGGAGGAGAAAGAGGAGGAGGAGGAGGAGGAGGAGAAGGAGAAGGAGGAGAAAGAGGAGGAGGACGAGGAGGAGGAGGAGAAGGAGGAGGAGAAGGAGAAGGAGGAGAAAGAGGAGGAGGAGGAGGAGAAGGAGAAGGAGAAGGAGGAGAAAGAGGAGGAGAAAGAGGAGGAAGAGAAAGAGGAGGAGGAGGAGGAGAAGGAGAAGGAGGAGAAAGAGGAGGAGGAGGAGGAGGAGGAGGAGGAGGAGGAGGAGAAGGAGAAGGAGAAGGAGAAGGAGAAGGAGAAGGAGAAGGAGAAGGAGAAGGAGGAGAAAGAGGAGGAGGAGGAGGAGGAGGAGGAGGAGGAGGAGGAGGAGGAGGAGGAGAAGGAGAAGGAGAAGGAGGAGAAAGAGGAGGAGGAGGAGAAGGAGGAGAAAGAGGAGGAGGAGGAGGAGGGAGAAGGAGAAGGAGAAGGAGGAGAAAGAGGAGGAGGAGGAGGAGGAGGAGAAGGAGAAGGAGAAGGAGGAGAAAGAGGAGGAGGACGAGGAGGAGGAGGAGAAGGAGGAGAAGGAGAAGGAGAAGGAGAAGGAGAAGGAGGAGAAAGAGGAGGAGGAGGAGGAGAAAGAAGAGGAGGAGGAGGGAGAAGGAGAAGGAGAAGGAGAAGGAGAAGGAGGAGAAAGAGGAGGAGGAGGAGGAGGAGAAGGAGAAGAAGAAGAAGAAGAAGAAGAAGAAGAAGAAGAAGAAGAAGAAGAAGAAGAAGAAGAAGAAGAAGAAGAAGAAGAAGAAGAAGAAGAAGAAGAAGAAGAAGAAGAAGAAGAAGAAGAAGAAGAAGACTGGGCTATTTGAGAACTGGAAGTGAAACTCCTCTATGCCCAAGTGACTGGAAAATTGCTAAAACAGGAACCCCCAGACTTATTGTTTTAAAAAGCTGAGGTAGAAAAACAATCTAATCAAGAAAAGATATGTGCTTAAAAAAAACCCTCCTGTTTCTACCAAGAATTGAACTGCAACCTTTTATTGTGCTAAGCAAAGAACTTAACCATTCTGCTGATTCAGCACTGTTGGTAAATGGAGGTTTAGAACCTAGTAGAGGGTATTGTGGAACAAGAAAAATGTGTTTGACCTTGTTTTGTATCTGCATGTTGATATTTTTCCCTTGTATCTGTCTGTCCATACATATATAAAATTTAAGTTTGTACAGTGAGATATGTGTTTGAGTGTCTGTGCGTGTGTGTGCGCCCGCGGGCGCACACACACACACACACAGAATTATCCCCAAACACCTGCCCGTAGTTATGAAAGTGCTTTTTTGAAACATAACAACAGAGAATTATCCAATGAAATCATGTGATAGCAAAACAAATAACTTACAAGTTGTTGCCAACATGTCTCAGCCTGCACAGGGTTTTGTTAAGATGGCTTAGAATCAAGATGGCATGAACAGGAACAGCTTAAATGGAAAGTGCAGAAATGCCCTTCTCTCATTCTCATCTTGTTTTTCCATTTTTTGCCAGGCTACATGTACCAGTACAGGTCCTGGCACAGTCAGCTGTCAGTGTATCCGGGGTTGGACTGGGGATGGAAAAGCTTGTGTTGTCATAGACAATTGTGTAACAGAGACTAGAGGAGGCTGCCACATCAATGCTGATTGTAATTACATTGGCCCTGGACAGGTACAGTATTGCTATTCCATGCTGTCTTGCTAAAAAGGATCCGTGGCTCTTGGGTTTGTTAAAAAATGATGAGGCTTGTGCTTTTTATATGATAGCATCAGATATTTAAAGTGGCTGCAGGCCACAGAGTTTAACATTTTCAACCTCTATTGAATTGCACTGAATGGAACAATAAAAGTGAGAATTTGTAACTCTTTTAAGAAGCCTTGCCTTTTCCCAGGATCACATGATTGTCCTCTATTGCACAATTCCAGGAAAAGATTTGTTTGGTCTAATTCCCCCAAAGGATTACTCATGGCCACAAAAAATGTAGAAGTATAAGAAGTCACTCTAGAAGTTAAAAATTACAGTTGTGAAAATCTAGATTAAGATTCCAAAAAAGCAAACAGAAGAGGAAAAAGTCAATGGTAGTGAAACAAACAAAATGTTAAGCAGTTATGATATTTATGTAGTTACTTACCAAGCACATCTAAATTATATTAAAGTAACCAAAATATCTTTACAATCTACAAGGCATGTCACAACTGAGAACTTCTAATGTTTGGAAATTGAAAGTTGAAAAATTTGACACGCATGACAAGTAGGCAGCCCAGAGACAATACAGTACTCAAGTCTGTCCGGGTTTAAGTTATGGGAATGATCAACTACATAAGCTCCCGAGAAGCAAATGCCATTTCTGACAAGGGGCTAGTTTCAATTACGGAGTTTAATACTAGAGTATGACACCTGTTGGTTCTGGTTAAACCTGATGCAACTGCAAGACAATCAAGGAATACTATGTTGGTTTTAACTCATGCAGTGCTTATTATGTCTGACTCAGCTGGAAAGTTCTCCTGGCATATTTGTGTAGATTCTAAGGTAGACTTGATCACAAGGGAAGCATGTTGGTTCTCATAGATTTCCAATATTCTATCTGATGCTACTGCTGTCACCAGAGTTTGTCTAGATCAGAGGTCTTCAAACTTGGCAACTTTAAGACTTGTGGACTTCAACTCCCAGAATTCTCCAGCCAGCATAACTGGCTGGAGAATTCTAGGAGTTGAAGTCCACAAGTCTTAAAGTTGCCAAGTTTGGGGATCCCTGGTCTAGATGCTACTGCTGTCACCAAAAGTTTGCACTGGAGAATCTAAATTAGAGTCCAGGGAGAGGGTCCAAAGCTTCAGGGACTGATTCTGAACAAAGGTTGTGCTGGTCTCAATGAATGCAGATGACTCTGAGATCCCCAAATCCACTTCTGTCTTAAGGAGGATTGTCCTCAGATAGAACTATTGTTATTATTGACATAGGAAAGGATGTTGGAAGTTGTAATTCAGAACAGATGGAGGACTGCTGGCTTCCAACCATTATCTAGTTTTGCACATGAAAAATCCAGAATACTTCTATTTAGACTGATTTCAAATTTCAAGTTACAAATACATGAGTTATACAGACTTTAATTTTTTTCCCTTCGTTTCTAGAAGTTGTTAAACAAAGGTTAAAATGAAAAAAAAATCTTTTTCTTAGAAAACTTATACTATTGGATAGGAACTAATGTCCCTGCTGTTTCAATTTTCAGAGCAGCTGCATGTGCAAGAAAGGCTATGAGGGTGATGGTTACGTCTGTGATAAGATTGACCCCTGTATGATGGACAATGGGGGCTGTCATGAAATGGTAAGACATGGGAATAATCTAGGGCAGCCTTCCCGGTTTAATACCTTTCAGATGAGTTGCCCTCTAGCTCAGGGGTGGGTTCCACTTACCTTCCCTACCGGTTCGCATTGCGACGGAAGTGTCACGTCGTGCAAAAGACCCAGAAATGACCCTTTGCGCATGCGCAGAAGCCTTTGCGCATGCACAGAGGTTTTTTTTGCAAGCCACGTCGACCAGAGGATGGGTTCGTGAGCGTGGACCGCCGGTCATTGCTGCCGGTTCTGCGAGCGGCAGTAAATTTCCGCTACCTGTTCTAATGAACCGGTCCAAACCGGCAGCAACTCACTACTACTCTAGCTCCCCTGGCTAACAGCCAAAATAAGTGGGGTGATACAAATCATTCAACAGTACACAAGGCATAGAATTGGGGAACCTAGTTTGACACTGAAACCTGTAGAGTAATCTTTCCAGAATGGTGGAAAGTTGTCCAAAAGACAATGCATTTAGTAAAGTAAGCATGAGCTCCCTATATCAATAATAAAATGTGCACACTATAGGAAAACCAACTACAAAATAGAACATATTTGGCACAGTTGCATGCAAAAATTCTTATATTAGGAGAAACACAAAATGTGCTTTTTTTTAACAGTTTGAAGAATAGAGTTAAGATGAGAAAAAAGAGACCAAAAGCAACTATGGATGCATTCATTCATAACTGTTTGAATTTTTCGCTCTTACAAAGCAATATGAAGCAGTTTAGCCTGCACATAGAAAAAAAAATGGGTTTCTTTAGCACAGAAACCCAGAAAAAAAGGTGTGTTTTATTTTAAAGGCCTAGCCCATGACTTGCACCCAGGGCCACAACTGGCTTTGGATGCTGTGAGGAGTTGTGTTTCTCAAAGCAGACTCTTGAAGCTAGGGCAAAGAATGCACTTTGATTTTGTTTCATTTACAGTTTTGTTTAATTAAAATGAAATGGAGTTATGTGATTATTCTCTAGAGATGTCCTGAATAATTGTCATCAGTCCCATTAAAATTTGCAATGTAGTAATAATTTTTGGATATTCTCTGGGGGCCATACCAAAGGTTTTGGAGACGGCACAGCACGCTGGGACTCATACCCCTCTGAACCAGATATACTGCATTAGGTCTTTAGAATCCTATCTAGGTGATATTGTGTTCCGCCTATTTTCTTTACTTTACTTTCTTATTGCTGAGAATTATCTTTTTTTTTCAACCCATCAGGCTGTATGCCAGGTTCTCAATACTGGGGAAAAAAATTGCCATTGCTCTGATGGATATATGGGAGACGGAATTCAATGTTACGGTGATGTGATACAGGTAAAAAGATGCATTTCCATTCTCTTTCAAGTGGGGGCAGTAAAGTTATAGCATTTATATCAGGCAAGGACCATAGCTCAATGGCAGTGGCTCCGCTCTGTCTGTCATCTTTGATATGGCCAAGAAAGACCACATAGATGGAGTATCTTTCAGACAATGCAAATATTCTGGACCAACATAAACCTCAAGTGACTTTTCTGATTATGCAGACCACAGAAGAAGCATCTCGCTTCTCAAACTCAGCTTTTTGCTTATCATTAACAAAAAGAGCAAGTATAGGCATAAAATATGCCAAGGAATATTTCTCTAAGATTAAAAAAAAAGCATTGTTCTGCTTTAGCTTCCTTATTTTAAAAAAAATTCAGCACTTTCTAGATTTCCCATTCTAAACCGGAAACCACAATAACTAGCTTTGTGAGAGACAACGATTTTTCTCACTGCAGTGCAGTGGATAGAATAGAATAACAGAGTTGGGACCTTAGAGGTCTTCTAGTCCAACCCCCTACTTAGGCAGGAAACCCTACACCACTTCAGACAAATGGTTATCCAACATCTTCTTAAAAACTTCCTGTGTTGGAGCATTCACAACTTCTGGAGGCAAGCTGTTCCACTCATTAATTGTTCTAACTGTCAGGAAATTTCTCCTTAGTTCTAAGTTACTTCTCTCCTTGATTAGTTTCCACCTATTGCTTCTTGTTCTACCCTTAAGTACTTTGGAGAATAGTTTGACTCCCTCTTCTTTGTGGCAACCCCTGAGATATTGGAACACTGCTATCCTGTCTCCCCTAGTCCTTCTTTTCATTAAACTAGACATATCCAGTTCCTGCAACCGTTCTTCATATGTTTTAGCCTCCAGTCCCCTAATCATCTTTGTTGCTCTTCTCTGCACTCTTTCTAGAGTCTCAATGTCCCTTTTACATTGTGGCAACCAAAATTGAATGCAGTATTCCAAGTGTGGCCTTACCAAGGCATTATAAAGTGGTATTAACACTTCGCGTGATCTTGATTCTATCCCTCTGTTAATGCAGCCTAGAACTGTGTTGGCTTTTTTGGCAGCTGCTGCACACTGCTGGCTCATATTTAAATGGTTGTCCACTAGGACTCCAAGATCCCTCTCACAGTTATTACTGTTGAGCAAGGTACCACATATACTGTATCTGTGCATTTTGTTTTTCTTGCCTAAATGTAGAACCTTACTTTTTTCACCATTGAATTTCATTTTGTTACATATCTTGAGCCTATCTTCTGGAGTGTTGGCTATTCCTGCCAGTTTGGTGTCATCTGCAAATTTGATGAGTTCCCCATCTATCCCCTCGTCCAAGTCATTGATGAAGATGTTGAAGAGTACTGGGCCTAAAACAGAGCCTTGGGGTACTCCACGTCATACTTCCCTCCATGTAGATGCAGTTCCATTGAGCACTACACGTTGAGTGCGGTTGGTCAGACAGTTTTGAATCCATCTGGTGGTGTTGATGTCTAACCCACATTTTTCTACTTTATCTAGTAGTAGGTTATGGTCTACTTTATCAAATGCCTTACTGAAGTCCAAGTAAATTATATCGACAGCATTCCTCTGGTCCACTAATTTTGTCACTTTGTCAAAGAATGCAATAAGATTAGTCTGGCATGATCTGTTTTTGACAAACCCATGTTGGCTTTTGGTTATTACTTTGCTTCTAGTGAGAGGAGCCTTAAACTAATTCATAGTTTGAATATATTATTTTATGAAATTGAAATATGATGGCTGAAGAGGGGATTGGAACCTGAATTTCCTCCTTCTAGTCCAACCTCTTGTCCATTATACCAGACTAGAAGTAAGACAACTCTTGGAAGAAAAAGGGAGAGGGTCTCCATAAGACAAGCAAAGAAAGGGAGGTCATCTCTGTCCACTCACTCTGCAAGAATGATTTCTTATTTTGTGTCAATATAATACTAAAAAAATGTATCCAAACCATATCTGCAGAATAAAATCAGATTCAGCGCAAGCAGAATAACAGAGTTAGAAGGCACCTACTAGTCCAACCCCTCTGCTGAAGCAGGAGACCCTATAACATTACAGACAAATGGTTGTCTAATCTTGTCTTAAAAACCTCCAGTGTTGGAGCACTCACACCTTCTGGAAGCAAGTCATTCCACTGACTAATTGTTCTCTCTGACAGGAAATTTCTCTGTCACGCAGTGATTTTATTGCCTGTTACATATATATGCAGGGAGCTGCATCCCTATTCATTATAATGGTTTATTCCTGAGCACGTGATTAATATGTTCTTGTATGCATGTGTGCATTCCATTCTTTCCTTCTGTTCCTGGCTTCCATTGAAGGAAGACCTACTTTTATATCAGAGATGTAGATAATGAGGATTTATTGTTTTTGTACTGAAATAAATATTTTTACTTAGACTTTTAAACTGCGGTTTCTTTTCTAATGTATGATGTCCGGGAAAAGATCAAACTTCTCCTTTGTGAGATTAATTATCACCTCTGTCATTCTCCTTATTTTCGGTTGGTTCTCTCCTTGATTAGTTTCCATCCATTGTGTCTTGTTCTGCCTTCAGGTGCTTTTCTCCAAAGGTTGACCCCTTCTTCTTTGTGGCAGCCGCTTAAATATTGGAAAACTCCTATCATGTCCCTCAGCCCTTATTTTCGTTAAACTAGATATTAAACCATTGAGAGAGATGCTAGTTCTAAGCAGAGATCCAGGCAAAGAGTGCTGGTTTGGACCATAAAGTGGAACCAAACTACCTTTTTCTATAGTTGCTTTGCCATAAGACAATGTCCCCAGTTCCTTTATCTAAGCGCCTCCTGCCCCCGCCCCCCGCCCCAAGAGCTAAATGCTTTTTCCATGTTCAGAGCAGTTTATGCTTGCATCAGAAGGGAAAAGACAGCTATTGTTTTATATTAAGTTGTTTTTTCCTTGGTAAAGACATTCTATAAGTAATGGTAAAACATTTGATCAATTATGTGCCATTAAATGTTGACCTCACCCCATTCCTAAGAGGTCTGTAAGAGGGGTGCATAAGTGCACCATCATGCCTACCGTCCCTATCCTAATGTCCCCATCTATTTGTATCCAATTCGTGTATTCATAAACATGTTTATACTTATATCTGTTATCTTATACATGCTTGACAAAAATAAATAAAAAATAATAAAAAGAATTGATGTCAACACTTAGCAACCATATAGAGATATTTTCTCTGTCCTTAATAATGATAAAAATACAAAACCAGAAATAAAATGAAGTCATGTAAGAAAACATGAATGAAGGAGTGAATTGACCAATTTGTCACATTTCCAGCAGCCTTAAAAAGTCCAGCAATGAGGCAAAGCCTATGGCTGCCTTTCTGTGGAGAGGCTTGCCTTCTGATTTGGCACTACATTTGGCACCACGCTCTACATGGGGCTACCCTTAAAGAGTGTCCGGAGACTGCAATTGGTGCAAAATGCAGCTGCGCGAGCCGTGGTGGGTGTACCAAGATACACCCACGTAACACCTGTTCTTCGCCAGCTGCATTGGTTGCCCATTAGTCTCCGGTCACAATTTAAGGTGTTGGTTATGACCTTTAAAGCCCTACATGGCTCAGGACCAGACTACCTTTTGGGACCGCATCCTGCCACATACCTCCCTATGATAGGTTAGGTCCCACAGAGTTGGTCTCCTCCAGGTCCCATCAACCAAGCAATGCCGGTTGGCGGGACCGTGGGGGAGAGCTTTCTCTGTGGGAGCCCCCTCTCTTTGGAACCAACTCCCACCAGAGATCCGGACTATCCCCACCCTACTGGCCTTCCGTAAAGCCGTGAAGACATGGCTTTTCAAGCAGGCGGGCTAAAATAAGACCAAAGAGAACATCTGTGGTCTTCCCATGTATGAATGATGATAATGTTTTTTAATTTTTACAACTGTTTTTAAATTATTATCATTGGGTTTCTTTTTAATAAATTGTTCTTCTTGCATATTGTACGCCGCCCAGAGTCCCGCGGGAGTTGGGCGGCTTATAAGAATGAATGAATGAATGAATGAATGAATGAATGAATGAATAAATAAATAAATAAATAAATAAATAAATAAATAAATAAATAAATAAATAAATAAATAAATAAATAAATAAATAAATAAATAATGGAAGTGGAATGTTAGCCAGCTCTTTGGATGGATGAGTGGGTGGATGAAGGAATGACTCTCCCTCTGTTTGTTTTGTTCTTTTATAATCAGTGCTTTTAAAGATACTGTATGCTAATAAGAAAAATATAAAGAAGGGGCGTCCAACTTTGGCAACTTTAAGACCTGTGGACTTCAACTCCCAGAATTCCCCAGCTAGAATTCCCCAGCCAGCCATGGGGAATTGAAAGTATTAAAACTGATAAAATTGGACACCCTGATATAAAATATAAATAAAGCATAAATACTTAAAATAAAGACAATTAAATTTATTTGTTTATTAAGTCTATATGCCAATCATATTATTATCAAGTGCCTCTGGGTGGCTTATATGAATAAATGTAGCTTCTGCTGTTATACTAGGAAAATATCAGAATTCTCTTTTGGATTGATTGATAGGCAAGTTCCCAAGCATCTAACCAACTTCTACCTAGATTACATGTATGATTAAAATAGTAATGTGGTCTGCTTAGCCTTGTATTAGCACATTGCCTTAGTTTATAAGCAAACTGTGGTTAAATTAAACTTATTTAGCATGCTGCATGAATCCTTTTTTCTTTAAGACCCTTAGAATAAGGCTTTACAAATTTGTTGTTTTTTCTTTTTCAAGGAGCTGGCAAGCAATTATCACTTTTCATCTTTTTATGAGTGGATTAAGGTAAGGATTTTCTGTGGTTGAGTGCTATTTTAACATTTTTGAAACAAGACAAAATTGAAATGGTTTAAGCATATTGTTCCAGCAGTAGAAAAAAAAATCTTATTTACATTTTAAAGTAAGAATTTTATCTTAAAAATGGCCTTTTAAGAGAAAGAAATGACAGAAAGGGCTCTCCAAGCAAAACTTCATATAAATCTATTCAAAAGCTGGAGCTCATTGCAACTGATTTATAAATAAAGAATTTATAATTTATAAATAAAGAATTTATAATTTATAATCAGCCTACGTAATTAGGGCAATTGCTCAGAGAATCAAAACACTGATGTTTCAATCTGTTGGGTAATTTTAAAACTGTAAAACTACTTTTGCTTTTTTTTTAATTTTGAGTTTGTTGGTGATCAGATGATACAGATATTTTAATGAGGCCTTTGCTTGAGGAAAAATGAGCTTGCTCTAGAAGGGTTTGATGATCATGCAGATGAGTCTTTGGATCAGAAAAGATGTTAAAACCACTTTAATGTCTCTACATACTATGATTTGTAAAGTAAAATAGTTTCGTAATACAAAATGCTGGGACTCTGAGGTATCAGATTCCACTGATTTGAGAGATTTCATTGAAGAGGCTGGTAGTGATCTGCATATTGAATTCCATGCTTTTTAAACTAAACACAGAAGTCACTAGCATTAATGCCTGTACATGTTGTCTTGCTTTGATCAAAAGAAATACCTCTTCAGCATACCCAGAGGAGGCAATGTGACAGTTCTGGTGCCACTGAAAGAAACTGTCCAAAATTTGAGCAAGGATGAAAAAGAGTTCTGGCTGGAGTCCAACATGTTACCATCTCTTGTCAGGTACTGTTGTCCATGTTTATCAGAATCAAAACTGGTATAAATAAGTAAACCTAATTTTTCTCTTGATTAGTGAAATCTACTCAGGTCCGATCTGTGCCAGAGGCAGGTGACAGGTTTGGCGTATGATGGGGTTGCTTCAAATGTTTTACAATGGGCCCTGCAGCAGAGTTTTCAGTACATTCACCTAGGTTTTTGAGTATCAGTTTTTTCAGCTTCCAAGAATGAGTGTTCAATGATGGCTAAAATACATACTTTAGTGGGGTACCTGTGATAATCTAAAGAGGTAGATAACCTTAGTAGAATTAGACATTTTTGCAATTTGAAACACTTGTCTTTCCAGAAGAGACAATGCAAGAAGATGGACTCTTCCAATATGAAGTAGTTTCCTTTCACATGAACACAAAACTCTTAGGGCAACTCTGCACTTCACCTAGCAAAACATGATTTCGTCTATTTGTCTTGTGCTTATAAGCATGCACATGAAATACAGACTTTGTGCATCTCTTTTCAGATATTCTTATTCATAATTCTGCATAACATTTTTCTTGACCCAGATGTGTATACCGTATTTTTCGGAGTATAAGACGCACCTTTTTGCCCCCCAAAAGAGGGTGGAAATGTGCGTCTTATACACCAAATACAGCTATTTTTGGCCTCCCGAAGCCCCGTCCCCGCATCCCATTCTTGTGAAAAAAGGGCCGTTTTTTGCAAAAACTGGGGTGTTTTTGCCTTCCCCCACCCCCTAGGAGTGCTCTGCAGGCTTCCCAAAGCCTCTGCATGCCTTTTTTGGGGGGGGGGAAACCGGCCGAAAAACGGGCCATTTTTTGCAAAAACTGAGGTGTTTTTGCCTTCTAATTACCCCATCTAACATGACTGGAGGAGGAATTCTGGGAGTTGAAGCCCACAAGTCTTAAAGCTGTCAAGTTTGAAGTTTGTAAAAAGTATACATGGTTGTAAAAAGTATACATGGTTGTAAAAAGTATTCTGCTACACTGGTATTTTATTAAATAATATATTACTACACCATTTGGTTCAGAATCCTTTTTTCCTTGTTTTCCTCCTCTAAAATCTAGGTGCGTCTTATACTCCGGTGCGTCTTATACTCCGAAAAATACAGTACCCATATGCATGTCATCTATATCTTTTTAAAAAAGAAATATGGTTACCAATGTACAAACATACTTACCAATGTATAGGAATGCAAACATACATATCAATGCATAAGAATATCCAGTTTAACTTCCTTATCTTTAGAATGTCCTCTAACATTTTCTGATTGGACATTACTAAATGTCCATACTGAAGAAAAGTTGTGAGATCAAGCTGATTTGAAGGCAGAAAGAAAATTTATTTCTCCTTTAGTGAGAGCGTATTTTTTTTTAAATGAAAAATATTCCAAAAAAATAAATTATACACAGCACAGCTATTAGCAGGCATTGATTCCATGTGCTAATATATAAATTCTAAATTTTGGACTACTCTCACACCAACAAGGCTACCTGCAAAGTGTGGTTAAAAAAGGCAAGGTTGATCAAAGCTTTGCCTAGTTTTTGTGAGTAAGAAAAGCCCTTCAAACAATTTTGATCACACTATCACAGCAAAATGTCTTCAAGGAAAAACAAAGGAAGTCCAGTTGCCTTTTGAAAAGCATCTTTGATTGCTTTTGGCTGTCTTTGAGACAACCATGACCTGGATGACTGAGAATCTCCATAGATAAGATGACTGATGAATTGTCTTTTTAATAGACTCTCCTGACACATTTAAAAGATACAATGCTTTTTTTTCTAACTGAAAAAAACCAGCCAATTGTAGTTTTCTTAATATTTTTATCCTACTGTAGGTCTCATATCCTCCAGGGTTCCTTCACAACTCAGCAGCTCAAGAAGTATGTTGGCCAAGAACTCCCCACTCTCAATCCAGAGGTCAAGTGGGAAATAAAGAGCAATAATGGGGTAAGCTTGTAGGTTAAAAACATTATTTCCAATAGCAAAATTAGAGAGTTATTATTGAAAAAAAGCTGATCCCACTTTTAAACTAAAGAAATTGTGCCCCAAGGAATGTCGAACCAATGTGAATCTGCAGGCTCATGTTTTTTATTTGAGAAATGTTGATCATAGCGTGTGTACAAAGGCATGTAGCGACTCTCAAGATTAAAATGGAACATTTTGATAAGCCTTTCCCATCCTGTTTTTCTCCAGATGTGCTGAAATGCATAGCCCATAATTAGAGCCACTGCAGCTTGACAAATTCAGAGGATGACAAATTAGAAAAGATATATTCAATCCTAAGAAAATTTAATACCACTAATACTAATACTAATACTAATACTAATACTAAACATATCTCTCTCTCTCTGTGTGTATGTGTGTATATATATATACAATATATATATATATATATGTGTGTGTGTGTGTGTGTGTGTGTGTGTGTGTGTAACATTTTTTGCTGATAAATGAAAATAAAGGGAAACTATTATAGATCTATTTCGAGCTATTTTGCTCTCGTCAGATAGCCATAACCTTTAGTGGGATTTGAACCTGGAAAGTCTGCTTGTAAGGCAGGAGTTTTAACCTCTAGGGCAGGTTCTCTTCCCTATCAGCTCTTCACCAGGAAAGGGTTATATATGTTTTTTCTCTCGAGTCATCCTGGTGTATGGAAGGAAACATCACAGCTTCCTTTTGCCTTTCGGCCCCTCCTGGGGCCATCCAGGCAGTTTTTTATAGCTGACAAACTATATTGTCTTTATGTGTAACATTTTTTGCTGATAAATAAAAATAAAGGGAGACTATTATAGATCTATTTCAAGCTATTTTGCTCTCGTCAGATAACCATACCCTTAGTGGGATTATATATATATAAGTGGGATTATATATAATAGATTATAGTGGGATTATATATATATATATATATATATATATATATATATATATATATATATATATATATATATATATATATATATGTGTGTGTGTGTGTGTGTGTGTGTGTGTGTGTGTGTGTGTGTGTGTGTGTGTGTGTGTATATATATATGTATGTATACACAGTGTATATATATACACAGTATATATATATACACAGTATATATATATACACACAGTATATATATATATATATATATATATATATATATATATATATATATATATATATATATACACACAGTATATATATATATATATATATATATATATATATATATATATATATATATATATATATATATATATATATATATATATATATATATATATATATATATATATATATATATATATATATATATATATATATATATATATATATATATATATATATATATATATATATATATATATATATATATATATAAATGGGGGGCTGCCACAGAGAGGAGGGGGTCAAGCTATTTTCCAAGGCACCTGAAGGCCAGACAAGGAATAATGGATGGAAGCTGACCAAGGAGAGATTCAACTTAGAAATAAGGAGGAACTTTCTGATAGTGAGAACAATCAATCAATGGAACAGCTTGCCTTCGGAAGTTGTGGGAGCTTCATCACTTGAGACTTTCAAGAAGAGATTGGACTGCCATTTGTCAGAAATGGTGTAGGCTCTCCTGCTTGAGCAGGGGGTTTGACTAGATGACCTACAAGGTCCCTTTCAACTCTGTAAATTTGTTAATTGCAAGAAGTGATCCTAAATTAAGGTTTCCCAGTCAGCGCTGTACCCCAATTAGAGCACAAAAATGTTTTGATGTAAATGTAATAGGAATGGTTATACTTTAATTCTAATGGGACTAATTTGAAGGACCATCTTTTCCTGAACACATCTACTTGATCCACCAGAGTCAAGAAAATATAAATTTTCTTTAAAAAAAATAGTAATAATTCAGAATTAATCTCTGCATATATTTGATTTTCAGGAAATAACTATTCAGAATGCCAGCATTGTGTGGGGTGATTTTCCTGCTATTAATAGCACTATTCATATCATCAGTAAGGTAGGTTGATTAGATTGGCCTGGATTTTTGTCTTTTGTTTTGTTGGTCGAGTGGGGGAAGCGGGATTTATGAGATATGAGTTAAGCATATCTCATTTATTGGTCTTTCATTAAACAGAAGCAACTATGTCACCAAAGTATTGAGAAGAATCTTCTAAATTTTAATTTTTCTCTCAATAGCACCCTATTTATGCTATTATTTATAACTATGAGATGAAAAAAAGTCAGGTAATTGGTCTTCCTCTTTTTACTTTTTACTTTTCTTTTGATCAGGTTCTGTTACCAACATCTGTCAAGATCCCACCTGGTCTGCAGGAGCAGCTAAACACTGTGCCCTCCTTCTGGAGGTTCAAAGAGCTATTGGAGGTAAAGTCCTCAGCAGAAAGACCATCATCTTCATCATCATTTTAGCCATTGTCTATCCATTGTAGTGAAGGCCTCTTCCACATGTTTCCAACCAGCGGCGGGTTACTGCCTTACCGGTGCCGGTGCGCTGCGCGTGCATCTCCATGCTTTGGGTGTGCGCATGCGTGGAAGCAAAATCACGCCGAAATCTTGCGAGGGGACTCGCGTGCGAGAGAGATTTCGGCGCGATTTTGCTTCCGTGCATGCGCTGAAGCAAAATCAGCCAAAAATTCACAGGAAAAAATGGCGACGCGCACGATGGACCGGCAGAGAGGGCTCCGGAGCGGTTGTGCAATCTGCCGCTCCTTACCGGAACTGCGCACCAGGAGCTCCGGCAGGAACCCACCTCTGATTCCAACCAATACAGTTCTGAACTTTCTTTTGCCAGTTGGGCCTGCAATACTTGCTGATGTTTACAATCCAACTTGTTTTAGGTCTCTTTTGTGGACCCTTTGTGCTTTTTGTCAAGTGGGATTCATTCTGGGACTGCATTGGTCCACCTGGCATCAGTTCTTCTTGTTATGTGACAAGCTTATTTCCACTGCAATTCTTTTACTCTCTTGATTATATCATATACTTTTGTTTGTGCAGGTCTTTCTATCTTGGCTTGTAATGCCAAGCATGTATCATTCCATGGCTCGTTAACTTACAGCAGAAATATATTGCCCCATATCAGTGGTGGGTTCCTACCGGTGCGGTCCAGTGCGCCATTCCGGTAGGGACCCGCCGATTACGCAATTTGCATGTGACGGCTCCAGTGCCATCTTCGCCAGTCCGTCGCGCAGTACCATCCTTTTTCTGGAATTTTTGGGCTTTTTTTGCTTTCTGCGCATGCGCAGGAAGCAAAATCATGCGAGGGGACGCGTGCGTGTAGTGAGCGTGCGAGCGTATGAAATGAGATGATGCGCGCACAGCGCACCGGTAGGCAGGTGAGAGGAACCCACCCCTGCCCCATATGTCTTAAATAATTCTTTTACAATGGGCTAGAGCAGGAGTGTCAAACTCATGTCGTCACGGTGGCGTCACGTGACGTATTGAGACTTCCCCCCCCCTTCGCTAAATTGGGCGTGGGCATGGCCAGCACATGACGCAACTGGCCCGTGGGCCGGGAGTTTGACAGCCCTGGGCTAGAAGAAGATCATCTTAATAGGTGATATAATAGAAGACAGAAACTAGGTTTATATATTGATTCACAAACTGTAATAGCTGGATGCAAAAGGATTCAGTCCCGAATCAAACAATTGAAGATATTAAATCATTTATTATTAAATTTATATGCTGCCCATCTTGCTAGCCAAACTAGCTTACTATCCAAAATATCTTGCTATCCAAACCAACCAAAGGTTTGTTGCTGATACAAACACGCAGTGAATTTTGTTCAGTCTTTTGTTCAGTTCTTAATATTAATTTTTCGTTGTTGCTGTTTTCTAGGTATGGAATTGGCAAACTATTATATTTAAAAACAATCTTAACATGTTTTTTTTTCTTTTAGCTATCAACCACAATCCTCATTAAGTTGATTGGCTTGCTGATTGTGTTTTTTAAACTTTCAGAGATATCAGTTGGTGAGCGAAATTGAGTCATCAGAAAAATATACTATTTTTGTCCCAGGGAATTATTCAATTGAGAAATATTGCCAAGCATCAAATATTACACAACTGGTAAGAGTTTACTTCTTTAAAGAAATAATCCTAATTGCACTCATGTAGAGGTAAGCTCCCCTAACTCAACGAGACTTAATTTTTCATTCAACATGTACATGATTGCACAGTTCTTTGTTTGTTTGTGGGAAACAACATATCAATAAATAAGAATTTGGATTCAATCTTGAGATACCACCTTTGGAATTAACTGTTGTTGGCTGCTTCATGCACCACAAAGCTCCTAGAGGAAGGCATTTAATTAATTTTAAAAGAGGGGTTTCTACCTCATCACATATGATAGCTAACAACTGCTGTGTTCCCAAGAAGACTCATATAAGAGACTGTCAATTCACAGGTTAACTGAATTGCCATATGCACAGAAATATTGGAAACTCTGATATATCTCCAGTTGCTTTCCACTGAAAAATGAGATATGGTTGTAACCATATAATGTAAACATAATTGAAAATCTCTGTTAATTTAATAATGATATAACTATAAACCAATACAGTATTCACCATCATTTAATAAAATATAGCTCTTATATATTGTTTAAGGACTTGGTTTTAGGTTGCTGTCCTTTGGGTATCAGTATGTACTAGGTATAACGATGAAACTAATTTAGCATTTCTACTTCATGAGTTCATTGAGTGGCTTTGGCAACATGCTGAACTTTTTTCTAGGTTCTACAACTCTTCACATAAGAATGTTGTTATCTCTGAGGGTTGCAATGGCATTATTTTTCTTCTGCTAATCAAGATAAACTTGATGTGGTTGAGTATGGCAAAGCAACAGCCTTGTTAAAAGGCCAATCTGCAGTTCAGTCATTAGAGATGTAAAGAAAATGACTCTTCTGAAGATTGTGACTAAGATATTTGGAGGGATAAATTGAGGAGGAATGGCTTATTGCTATGCATCTTCTCTTTAAGTTACTATTCCACTTGCTGTTACCTTGTTGATTCTAATATTTGTCTTTGAGTATTTGGTTTTGTGTGGATTCCAGGATAATGACACCATGCAGTACCATGTTGTAATTGGTGATAAGCTGTTTTTGAAAGACCTGAAGAATGGAGTGCACAGAAGCACAATGTTAGGATTCTCCAATTGGCTCATGTTTTCTAATAGACTCAATAAGGTGAGAATGAGCTACAAGTTACTACTTGTAACTTGAACTACCGGTACTTCACTTCTACAGTGTGTGGTTTAACAAGGAATATCTAAAATATCAAATACTATACTTTTCAAATAGTAAATCTGGGCGAATATTATGGCTGCAATCCTAAAATGTTTTATGTATTTGTTTTAAATATTTTATTTACTGTATATTTTAAATTTATTCCGTGACTTCTGTAACATAAATTGAAAGATCCCAGAGTCCTGGTTAGTAAATTGACATAGACAGATTAAAAAGCAACAGTTAAGTTCATTGGTTTTGGTTGACCTCCACTGAGGATGCTGTATTGGCTGAAGGAGGTTTTATAATGCTCTCTGGATAATTGTGCTTTGAACCATTTATTTTGCATCCCTTTCTTAAATTGCAGACATATGTAAACAGAGTTCTTTTGGATGGTCCATTTGTTGAAACAAGAAATGGAATGTTGATTGGGGTTTCTCAAGTTCTACAGATTCACAAAAACCGTTGCACTACCAATACCACCACTGTACAAAAGGTAAAATATTAGAGACTGTCTTTCTTCATTATGAGTACTAGTTGTTATCTACTATTTTATTTGACACTTATGGATAAACTAATTTTCTGAGCCCTCCACCCAATATATGCACACTCTTTTTCTTCTTAAAATTTGAAATCTTGCAACTTTCAGGAACAACTAAGCTGGCATCAGTAGGTTTCCTCAACAGCATTTGATGTTTGTTTGTTTGTTTGTTTGTTTATTATGTGTTTGTTTGTTTGTTTGTTTGTTTATCCATCCATCCATCCATCCATCCATCCATCCATCCATCCATCCATCCATCCATCCATCCATCCATCCATCCATCCATCCATCCATCCATCCATCCATCCATCCATCTATCTATCTATCTATCTATCTATCTATCTATCTATCTATCTATCTATCTTCTTAACTAGCCATCTCCCTCACAAAAGGATTCTGGGTCATGTATAGTTTACTCAATACAATAAAACATTAAAACCGGAATAATTTAAAATTAAAAAATTAAAAATGTATACATGACCCTGGTGTGGATTTTATCAATATAGTAAAAATGACAAAACTTAATGTTAGCATTTTGTTTTTACAGCAGCACTTATTCTAACAAAAACAATTGAATATGGTCATGATTTTATGGACCTAATGCATCCTGGCAGGTTCAGGATTTTAAAACCTCAGTAAAGAGTGATTGGTTTATTAAGATAAAAAAGGTCTATGACATTGAAATGAATAAATCTTGATGTGGGAATAACAACATGTTCAGATAAGGATAGATACCTGGTGTAGCGGTTAAAATGAAACCACAAGTGTGTGCATTGTAATGCCAACTTGGACTTCGAAGCCAGCTGAATGACTTTGAGCCAAGCACTCTCTCTCTCAGCCCAACCCACCTCACAGGGCTGTTGTTGTGGGGAAAATAGAAGGAGGAAAGGATATTATGCTGTCTTGAGTTACTTATAAAGTAATAACGGCAGGATAAAAAGCTAATAAATAAATATATTGACAATGCTAATATTTCTGCTATCACAAAATATGAAAAATAATAACCAGGTAATGATGAATGTGGGCATTTGTTGTGTTGTGATTTGTTACCCTTCTGCAGCTGATGCTAATATTTTTCCATGCTCTGAAATATCTATTAATTATCCTTTTTCTCCTGTATGCCAGTCAAGATGTGCTAAATGCAACAAAAGGATCAAGTGCCCAGCAGGATCAGTGCTTGCAGTAAGCATTGCTTTATTTCATTTGATACATTTTTTCTATCAAACGTGTCACCCAAAAACTTTGCAGAAAAAGCAGCCCTTTTGCAGAATTTTGAAACTAATAATGTTTATTGTGAGAAGATAGAAAGAGTTAGAATAAAGTATGATAAAGTTAAAGTAAATGTTGACTTCAACAATCATTTTGTCACACGTGCTATTTTGAGAGTCTGGAATAAATATAAAACAAGGTTTTCCACGAAGGTGCTTCTTTGGGTTTCCCCACAGGAAGCTTTTTTTAGAAAAGAAATGGTGACGAGGCCGAACTGGTGGACTTATGGTAAAATAATATCTTTTAACTTGGGTGACCCTACTCTCAAATCTAAGGAGGAGCTAGAATCAGAAGGTCATGTCTGTCCTTGGTTTACATATCTTCAATTGAATGAAAGATTTAAATTAGATAAAAATAATCCTAGGTTTGACTTTGTTAAAAATGAACTGGATACTCTACTGTGTGGTAGTGATGAACATATTATTGCTAAAGTCTATAAAGTGTTATTGATTTTAAATCTGGAAAATGAACAAGTAAAGCATTGTATGATTCAGTGGGCAAGGAATTTTGGATATAATGTAATGCTTGAGCAGTGGGGGAATATGTGGAATAAAGGTTTAAAATTTACATTATACTATTATTTAAAAGAAAATTTCTATAAGATGATGTATGGCTGGTATTTAACTCCGGATGAGTTGTCAAGAATGTATAAAGGCATCTCAAATGAATGTTGGAAATGTGAATATGAAGAAGGGACTTTTAATCATTTATGGTGGATATGTGATAAAGCAAAGAAATATTGGAGTAAGATTCATATCTTAATACAGTAAATTCTTAAAGTGAATATAGAAAGAAAACCAGAGATTTTTCTTTTGGTTTTGATGGAAAAAGACTTAGAAAAAAATTTGGAACTCTGATGTTATATATGTTGATCGCAGCAAGACTAATTTATGCACAGAAATGGAAGGTCACCTCGATCCCCACAATGGATGAATGGCTGCTAAAACTGATGGAGTTAGCAGAGATGGCTAAATTGACTGTATTGATTAAAGAAAAAAACAACAAATACCTTTCTTTCTGCTTGGAAACCACTTCTGGACTTTGTGCTTGAGGTGGAAAAAAAATGAAACTTTGATTTTCAGTTTTACCAATTAGATAGATTTGTTGTTATAGAATTGGCTAGGTTATACTATCATGTAAAAGTACAAAATTGAGGTTAGATGTTAATGCCTTATTCTGCTGCAACAAAGGGAGTCGGATGTCCATGCTTTTTTTTCCCCCTTGCTTTCCCCCACTATTCATTTCCCTTTTCCCTTTCCTAACTTCCCTACTATTTATTTTTGTATTCTCTTTCTATGCTATATTATAAACTAATAAAATTGTATTGAATTAAAAAAGAAAGAGTTAAAATAAGAGTTCTTTCTTCATCATGCCTAAGATGTTGTATGTTTGGAATATACTGTGTATCTGCTTAACTTTTTTACATTTCCCTCCCTTTTTAACTGACAGCAAAATCCAGGCAAAGGGAACCTTCCTCACTGTGTATTTAAATCTGGAGGCATGAAATTAGTCGGCTGCTATTTTACCTGCGTCAAAGTTTCCCTAGTAAGTCATCTCTATTGATTAGCTATCAATACATATGTCAAATATGCAGCTGTTCCCCATGTAATTATTTTCTTCTGGCTGGCCCAGAAGTGTTTATTTCTTTATTAAGAGACTGAGATCAGTTTCTCACTCATAATCTGAGCGAATGCATAACTGACTACCCTGCTGATGCATAGAAGTATATTTATATTACTGGTGCCATATCAGAAATGATAAGCAAGAAGATGCTATTTATGATACCATTTCAAGCCCTAAGCATTATAAACTTTTGAACATGACATCAATTTATTTGAAGATTTTATGTGGCCATATAATCAATCAATCAGAATAGAGCTGGAAGGGACCTTGGAGGTCTTCTAGTCCACCCCACTGCTCAAGAAGGAGACCCTATACCAGTGATGGTGAACCTATGGCACGCGTGCCACAGTTGGCACACGGAGCCATATCTAAGGGCACGCGAGGCATTGCCCTATGTCAGCTTCAGCACACATGTGCGTGCACTGGCCAGCTGATTTTCGGCCTTCTTTTCGGCCATTTCCGCTGTCCCCAGGCTTCAGGAAAGCCTCCTGAAGCCTGGGGACAGCGAAAAATGCCCAATGGGCAAACCGGAAGTTTGGAAATGAACTTCTGGTTTGCCAATTGGGCCATTTTTCACCATCCCCAAGCTTCAGGAGGCTTTCCTGAACCCTTGGGACGGCGAAAAATGGCCCAACGAGCAAACCGGAAGTCTGGAGGCTTCAGTGAGGCCTGTACGCATGCACGGGGGGGGGGGCAGAGCGGGAGGTTGTGCGCATGCTTGGTGGGCAGTGCGGGGGTTGTACGCATGTGTGGGGGAGGGCATTGCATTATGGGTGTGGGCACCCTTTTGGCACCCGAGCCAAAAACGATTCGCCATCACTGCCCTATACCATTTCAGACAGGTGGCTGTCCAGTCTTTCCTTAAAGATCTCCAGTGAAGCACGTACAACCTCTGAAGGCAAGCAGTTCCACTAGTTACATGTTAGGAAGTTTCTCCTTAATTTCAGGTTGCTTCTCCTTCAGTAGTTTCCATCTGTTGTTTCTTGTCTTGCCTTCTGGTGCTTTAGCAAATAAGTTGACCCCTCTTCTTTGTGCAGCCCCTCAAATATTGGAACACTGCTATCAAAATCCTTATTTTCACTAGACTGGCCATACCCAATCCTGTAACCGTTCTTCATATGTTGTTGTCTCCAGGCCCTTAATAAGTTGCTCTTTTTTCTTTTCCAAAGTCTCAACATCTTTTTTGTAATGTGGTGACCAAAAACCGGATGCAGTGTTCCAGATCTAGTCTTCCTAAGGATTTATAAAGCAATACTAATACTTCATGTGATTTTGATTCTATGCCTCTGTTCAACTCAAATGTTCTGACACTGGATGGCTTGCAAGGAAGAATCAAAATAAAGAGAAAGTCAGCAGTAATCCTTACATTTGTACAAAATCTCTATTTTTTCCTGCTCTGACTATCAATCTGTCTGTTTTCTGAGGTCTCTGTCTGCTGTCCAGGCTACTATGGTGCGATGTGTGAGATGTGTCCTGGGATAGCAGGCAACTGGTGCTCTGGCAATGGGGTGTGTCAAGATGGCATTGAAGGTAATGGAGATTGCCAGTGCCAAGAAGGTTTCCATGGCAAAGCCTGTGAAATGTGTCAGGCAGGAAGATATGGACCCAAGTGTCAATCAGGTGATTATGACTGTTATTCTTATTGTGGCATCTGCACCTGATTTTCTTAACTGGGCTACTTATTTCTTTCAAAATAAGTCCTCGACTTATGACCAAAATTGAGCCCAAAATTGACATTGCTAAGCAAGACATTTGTTGAGTTTTGCCCCGTTTTACGACCTTTCTTGCCACAGTTGTTAAATGAATCATTTCAGTTAGTTAAGTTAGTAACATGGTTGTTAAGTGAATCTGGCTTCCCCATGAACTTTGCTTGTCAGAGGGTCACCAAAGGGGATCACATGACCCCAGGACACTGCAACCATCATAAATACATGCCAATTGCCCAGCATCCAAATTTTTACCATGGGTATGCTGCAACAGTTGCTAAGTGTGAAAATGGTCATAAATCACTTTTTTCAGTGCCGCTGTAACTTCAAACAGTCACTAAGCCACTGGTTGTAAGTCAAGGACTACCAATTGCAGTGAATTGTTCAATGAATCAGATAGTTGGCTGGGAAGTTCACAGAAGGCAGTCACATCACACACACACACACACACACACACACACACACACACACACACACACACACACACACACACACAGGATACATGTCAATTGCCAAGTGCTTGAATTTTAATCACATGACTATGGGGATGCTATGTTTGTTAAGTGTAAGGATCAGTTTTAAGTCACTTTTTTTTTGTAGCTTCAGTCTCCAAATAATGGTTGTAAGTCGAGGGCCACCTGTATAAATAATTAGGAAAACAGTGTTTGGTGGTTTTTTTTTTTTCATTTTTATGATCAAACTTCTATGCCGCCTCTGCCATCTCCGGCTGGAATATCAGAATAGCCTCTGTGCTACTGCATAGGAGAAGCATTTGATTTAAAACAGCGACGCTCACAAAAAGACTTGCATGCGATCTTCAGGGTTTTCTGAAACTTGATGCCATCCTCCGTGTTTTTTTTTGTTTGTTTTTTATTCAAAAGGTTTTATAAGTACAAAGTACAAACATTTTTCATTTTTCTCCCCCCCCTTTCCCCCCAAACCCCAACCCACTCCCTTCCCTTCCCCCCCTCTCCCCCCCCCCCCGGACTTCCCAAAGAAAGTACAGGGCATAATATTCAATAAAATAAATTTAAATTAAGTTAAAACAAGTTCTTAATTTCCACATTTTTAAAAAAATCTTCAACTCCGAATTTTTCAAAACTGTTCAAAACATAATCAGAAGAAGGATAAAAATAGTAAAAAATAAAGAAAATAAGAAATTAAAAAGAAAGATAAACAAGTAAAAAGAAAGAGAAAACATTATATTAATGCATCATACAACATCTCATACTATAATTTACATCTCTAAACCTCCATCTTTTATATAATCTATGTATAAACTAATAATAATAGAAGAGAAAGTAAGGAAAAATAAAAATAAAAGAGAAGCAGAGATAAACCTTTCCTCCCCCTTTCAATCAGTTACAACACACAACATTTCTTCCAAACAAAGTAAAACTTAAGTAAATATTACATAAACAATAACTAAACATTAAATATTTATACCTAATCAAAATACCTAAATATTTAAAATATTCTGTCAAATTGTTTATTCCCGTATTTTAAAAACTAATCCCTTATACCTCAAACCATCCTCCGTTTTTTAATGTGGCCCAAACAACAAGTCATCAAACAGATGGCCAAACAATTATCCTATTTAATTTTACTTAAATGGAGATGTCCTGGATTCATCCACTGCGTTAGACTAGGGCCATCTGCAAGACACTCAAACATCTTGTGTTATTCTAACGCTAGATAAGTTGTAAACTCCTAGAACATTATTCTACAAATATTGTATGCATTTCTCAAATACTTCCCCTCACATTTCATTTCTAGGTCTAGGACCCTGTGCGGTTATTGATAGTGGCAAAGGCCGCATATAATTATAATTAATTTTCCGTTGACCATGATGGTGCAGAAAAACCAGCATAGGTAACTTTGGATGTATTAATTTGTACCTGACAAAGACTTATGTTTCTTCTTAGAGTGCAATTGCAATAAAGGGCAGTGCAACGATGGGTTGTTAGGTGATGGAATATGCACATGCAACTCGGGATTTAAAGGAGTTAATTGTGACCAAGGTAAGTTGGGAAACAAGGCGTATCATTCCAGATTTGAACCCATTGTTTCTTTTAACAAAATCAAATTTAAAAGAAATGAGAAAGGGCTACATTCAAAATCTCAGAACTGGAGTTTTGTTGTACTACTAATGTATCCCTTTTCTTTTCCTGTGGTCAAATCTGCAGAAGATGCCTGGTTCTCAGGACAAATCTATGGGATGAATGCAAATATATTGCAGACATAAGGGATAATCAAATATAATCAAATATACCAGAACTACTATTGCTATTGATAAAGGAACACCATAAAAAAATAAAAGTTGTGCAATATTTTGGATATTTAATCAATTAATGAGGTAGTTTATAAGCTATTCCTGCTTTAATTAGGTTCATCAAGTAGAATGAAAAAATAGTAATATTATGAATTAGTAGTGTGACATACTCCAGAGCCCAATCTTCTGGGGTTAGTGGGCACATTTGAAATGCAAGAACATGCAATGGGCTTTCTCACCAAAAAGTGGACATGATATAGTGGGACCAGTCATAAAACATCCATATCTCAGAAGGCAAAAAACCCAACAACCATTGGATAACAACCACCTGCCCTTTATTTTCTAAGCCCTATCTTAGATTCAGAGTCATTGCTGAAAGTAGAGATTGATTTGAGAGTGTGTTTTATTCACGAGGTTCTAAAATTCTATTCATTTCCTTAACATTAAACAAATATTTTTTAAAATTAATTAAAAGCTTAGAACCTAGGCCAGTGATGGCTAACCTTTTCTGGACCTAGTGCCCAAAGTGTGCGCATGTGCGTGCGAATGCATGCGTGCACACCCGAACCCCCAAAATGCAATGTGCGATCTGCCCCTGTGCATGCACCCCATGCATGCGCCCCACCCCCCATGCATGCATGGCAGAGACCTGACAACCAGCTGGCTGGCAGGAGGCGCATGTGCATGCACGGCAGAGCTGAACTGGGGCAATGGCTCGCGTGCCTACAGAGAGGGCGCTGCATGCCACCTGTGGCATCACTGACGTAGGCCAATGAAATAGCATGTGGGAAATTCTATTGGTCTACCCGCCTTAAACATTTCACATTGAGCTGTGAAGGTCCAGAACTGATCCTGCCCCCCTCTGAATTTTTCTAATAAGCCAAAGTAAGAATGCAGGAGCATTGGCTGAGCTTCATGTTGCTGTGCTGCTGCAGTTTAAGGCAAATTCTGTTGCAGCTGTTGTGTTAGTTGTATCATGGCATTCTGTAAATTGGCTACTTGTACATCCCCTTGCTGCTCATTTGCAGCAATGCTGTAGCTAGATGCTTGGCAGATAGAGGTGTCCCAGTGGACTGAAGGCCAGTTTTAAAACTCCAAGTGAGATTTTTCTGCCTCTCTTAGAAAGAGAGTAGAAGTCTTCCAAGACTGATGTTAGTTCTTTGAGGTAATCCAAACAAAAAAGTGTACCATGAGTAAGGTAAATGTAAAGGTTTTCCTCTCAGTTGTGTCCGACTCTAGGCCACACTGGTCAACTCCGTTTCTTGGCCGAGGTAGCCAGCATTGCCAGAAGACAATTTCCATGGTCATATGGCCAGCATGGCTATATGCCAAAGGCACATGGTATGCTGTTATCTTCCCTCCAAAGTGGTATCTATTTGCATTTGCGTGCTTTTGAACTTCTAGGTGGGCAAGAACTGAAGCAAGTAACGGGAGCTCACCCCATTGTGCGGAGCTCAAGTCTCAAACTCAGTGCTCCAGCTAACACCAGCTGACTCCAATAATGCTTTTGTATTGTAAGGTTACATTAACAGAATCTTGTGAAAAATTTTCCCCTCCCTTCCCTTTATTCTCCAGGAAACTAGGCAGGGTCCTTTCTGAAATGCTTCCCAGATCACCTCTGCTTCTGAGGCTCAGGATATCTTTTTAAAGCTATCTGTCCAGCCTGCAGCTCTTTCTTATGCCTCCCAAGATCATTCCCACATTACAAAATACATGACTATTAGAGAGAATTATTTTTGCTTGGAGATTGGACAATATTCTAACAATATGTTCTCTTGCAGAGATTGAAACTGATTTCTGCAATGGTACATGTGATGTGAATGCAAAGTAAGTACAATTATAGGGCACAATTTAAAACATGTTTGAAACTATGTGATTGTTTTCAGTAACAACTCCAATAGGGATATTTTCCCTTTTTCTCCACAGGGTTGTTGTGATAAGAGGAGGAGGGAGGAGAATCATCTATGTTTATCACCTTGGGCTACTTGTATATTAATATAGATGGGATAAAAATCTAATCAATAAATTAAGCAGTATTTCTAGGAAGCTGAGTTTTTAATTAAACCTCTCTATTATACATTCCTTAATTTCTTAAAAGTGATCCAGCGATTATTAAATTCTCTAATGTACAATTAATACAGTAGAGGAGATTATTTACAAATAAAACCTGTGAAAGTATAAATTCTTTCATCAAAATCTTGCTTAATTTAAATATAAACGTCTCTCAAACTACATCTTCCCATTCTGAACAAGAGTAGGCAAGACATTTCCCATGATTTATTAATTTTCTTATCCAAATAAGTAAGATGAGTTATTGCCACTAAGTGATTTTCATATAGATATTAATGGGCCTATTAATAACCATAATCACTAATTCCTGCCTCAGAAGGATTTACTTTGTAATTGTTTTCAATAGCAATCTTCATTTATTTTCAAGGTGCAAAAAGTCCACTTTGAGGATGTGAAAGAAACATATATCAGAAACTTGAGCTTTATATAGAAAATGAATATAAATATGGAGTTAAATAAAATGAAAGGGAAAGGTTTTGATAGTGGATAAGTTTAATTGAATTGTAAAAGTAGAGTTGTTTATATATTAAGAAAATAGTGGTAAAAGAAAAGATGTTGATTTAAAATGTTGTACCCAGATGACATACTGTGATTGATGATGTATTGTTTGTTAGAAAAAAATAAAAACTTTTTATAAAAAGAAAGAAAGAAACTTGAGCTTCCTGCATTGTATCTCTGTTTTGTAACTACACATTTAGACAAATGAGAGAAGGGGAGCAATGTGATCCAGGCAAACAAGTACAACACAATTAACACATAGTATCATAAACATATGTGTATGAGTTCAAATATAATTCGCAATCCCTTTTTATTCTGTTTCAGTTGCATGAATGACTCTACTACTTCTCAACCCACCTGCTCCTGTTCTGCTGGTTATTCTGGAAATGGAACCTCTTGTACAGGTATTACTGGAAAATGCTTTCAATTCATAATTCATATATATATATTGATAAAATAACACTATGAGTAAGACCTACAGTACATAGAGATAGATCTATAATAGCTAAAAATGACCATATTTTTCACTAATCACATGCACAAGCATTGCTGACATACACATGTTCACCATTTTGGCATTACAGCAAGTAAAACATTACCAAAATAAATTTCATGTCATTTAAAATGTAGCATTCAATGTTTTCCTATGTGCTGTGTTCAGACTTTCAATAGCTAGTTGCTGGGTGAAGAGAAATGAGCATTTTTGAAGAGAAACATTTACACTGAAGAATAAACTGACGTAATCATACGAAACTCCTTTTTGTCTGCATCCATGGCAAGGCATAGGTCCATGTCAAAGAAAATGGGCGTGAAACCCTTATGTGTATTCTCTGGCAACTGGCTTGAGGAAAGTCACAACTGGGCAAAACAAAGGCTTGAAATCCTTGCCTGCTCTTCCATTCAGGTCAAGGAGCAGACACAATTCTCCAAACCATTCTTCTGAAATATAATTTTCTATATCCCACATGAGCCCTCCCTACCATATTTCACTGTAGTTTCACAATACCGTTCCTGTAAACCCAGGAGTAGATTTGCAGCAGGGGTGGGTTCCTCCCGGTTCGGACCGGATCGTCCGAACCGGTAGCAACCCGCTGGTGACATCACTGTCGGTGCCTGTCCGTGTGCGCCACCATCTTTTTTTATTTTGTGCGAATTTTTACCCTTCCGCGGCTTGAAAAAGGGCCCTCCTGCCCAGCCGCAGGTGAATTCTGACCTTTATTTCTTCACCCAAAGCACAGCTGATCAGCTCCTCAGCTGTGTTTCGGGCTCATTCCTGCTTCTGAGCATGCGCGGAAGCCAAATTGCACGAGTGGAGCGCGTGCTCATGCGGGAAACATCGCAATGCGAACCGGTGGTGAAGGTAAGTGGAACCCACCCCTGATTTGCAGGGTCCTGATGGTTGTAGAAGGTCTGCACAAACATTCTGCTTCATAAACAGGGGTGCACTGGCGGAAAGCAAAGATTCAAATCACAGTCTGGACAAGGTCCCCAGGGTGTTCTCAAATGTACTTGCCATTCCTGTGCGAAACTGTTTTCTATTTTAGCCCACCCTCTTTTTCTTTGGCAATTCAGAAATAGACCCCTGTGCTGAGGATAATGGCGGCTGTTCCATATATGCCAACTGTACCAAAATAGCACCAGGCAAAAACATCTGCAGTTGCAAAGAAGGCTATTCAGGAGATGGGACTTTATGCGGAGGTAAGCATCATACATGTCTATGGGGATTCTCAGTCATCCAGGTCATGGTTGTCCCAAAGGTGCTTTTTCAAGAGGCAACTGGACTTTCTGGTTTTTCTTTGAAGACCTTTTGCTTCTCATTCAAGAGCTGAAGAAGCTTCTTGGATGAGAAGAGAAATGTCTTCAGAGAAAAACCAGAAAGTCCAGTTGCCTCTTGAAAAAGCACCTTTGGGATAAGCATCATACCGTTCAAAGCAGATGGAAGGATGGCTGATTTGGCTTTTTTTAAAAAAAAAAATCTGCCCATAGTCACTTTTGTGAAATTGGCGACCATATAAGTGGGATGAATAACTAAATATCGGGATAGACCATTACCCAGATAAATGAATTTAAAAGGAGGTGAAATATTTAAAGCATGATAAAGAGGATGGTATTATTTCTCTTGCAGAGAAGTTGCCTTTTATTTATTTATTAAATTTATATGCCACCCATCTCCCCGATAAGGCGACTCTGGCCGCCTTTTACATCAGCCCGGGCAGTCAGTGCTTTCTTAAAATATATATGTACATGTAGCTGGCTACTTCACTTTAAGCGAGGCAGATGGCAAAATAATGTGGACATGATCACTGAGTAATGGAGAAGATGCAGGTGTGGCCAAACTATGGTTCTTTGAGGACCTGTGGACTTCAACTCCCAGAATTCCTGAGCTAGCCATGCATGTATGGCTGGCTCAGGAATTCTGGGAGTTGAAGTCCACAGGTCCTCAAAGAACCATAGTTTGGCCACCCCTGGGAAGAGGATTTTTCACCAGCAATGGGGACAGCTTACAAATGTTAGAATGAATGCCATTGTTTGCTCCATATGTAGGTGGGATATACTTTGTAGCAGGGACTAAATAAATGTTCCACTTGAGAAGATAAAAACTGCTTGAAACTTTTCTTCCGTACTGTCCTTTCATATGATAGTGTTTTCCCCTAATCAATGATGAATTTTTACGAGGAACATTTGGGGCATTTAGAAAGATCAAAAATGTGTCCTGGTTTATCCTTGCTCATTGCACTTATTATTACACAAGTTAACAGGCTATTCTTTGATTCGTATCTTCTGAGACTTTGTTTTGTAACATAGTGATATTTTACAGTGGAAGCAATCTGATATAATGTGTATTTCTTCTCTGTGTAGAACTGGATCGGTGCTTAGAAAACAATGGAGGATGCCACCCCAATGCAATATGTACTAAAACAGGGCCAGGCTTGGTAAGCAAATTTTTTATCTTATCCTATTTTGAAGTTTACTAATAATATAATTGAAAAGCAGCTGAGAGCATATCACTTAATACTGAAATATTCATGTTTGTTTCCTATCTTACCCCATTTAATTGTAGCTTTATTTTCATAATATCTGACAGTGGAGACCCTCATTTCCTTTAGAGCCTTAGCTAAATAAAGTTGTTGAGCAGTGCACTTCATTTCTTCTACTTGGGATGACTTTTTCTGTTTCCTGTTTCTGTGGCACAGGTAAATCTTCCTGTTTGCTCAAGCCTTTCCTTGATTCCTCTGTGATCAGCCAAATAAAATGATGGTTTCTTTATTAAGTCCTGATTTCAATCATTTTTATATTTACTACATGATGTAAGCTTATTATAACATACTTAGTATATATTGTGTATATTACTCTTACTGTTGATGCCGTGGTACGTAAAAGCTGTGAATGCATACTTAAGAGACTTGCAATAAATTCTAAACCTTCATATGAAAAAGCAACGATACTAACAACACTAATCTGAATTTCTCTTTCATTCTCCATCTGTATAAAAAGCTGCAGGAAATACTTCAACTTTTATAAATTGTGCTAGGATTTCGATACCGTAAAATCTCTAAAATTGTCCAGACATATATATTAAGCATGCACTAACAATTCCTTTTCCTATGCTTCTTCCTCTGTCTCTTGCTTTTGTGATTTTTGACAGTCCCAAGATTGCCGGGATAAGTCTCTATGTTTGGCAGTGAGTTTAATGGGGCTTATTTATAATGAAGTAGAGGAAAGATTGTATTGCTTGTTCTTAATCACACAGTTAGGGTGTCGTCAGAGAGAGACAAAAAAAGTCAAGATGGTAGTTTCAAGCATGTGATTAAAGCCATGGCCTTTTAAAAAAGTGCATCATAATGTCCCTCCCCACACCACAACAGATAATCTCATTACATCCCTGCACATAGTTATAAAGCTCCATGTGGTACCAGTGTTTCTGTTATAGCAGTGATGGCGAACCCACATGCCCACACCCATTCCCACCCCCCCGTGCATGCGCACAACCCCCACACTGCCCCCTGTGCATGCGCACAACCTCCCTGCTGCCCCCATGCATGCGCACAGGCCTCACTGAAGCCTGGGACGGCGAAAAATGGCCAAACGGGCAAACCGGAAGTTTAGAAAAATGAACTTCCAGTTTGCCCATTGGGCCATTTTTCGCACTCTGGAGGCTTCAGGGAAGACTTCTGAAGCCTCCGGAGAGCGAAAACAGCCTTCCCCAAGGCCGAAAATTAGCTGGCCAGAGCACGCATGCGCTCTGAAGCTGACATAGGGCAACGCCTCGCGTGCCCTCCGATATGGCTCCACATGCCACCTGTGGCACGCGTGCCATAGGTTCGCCATCACTGTGTTATAGAGTTGGCCTCCCAGAGTAAATTCAAAGTATGGTTTGGTTATTTGTGTCTTGCTTTTTTTAATCTGGGGAGGCAGCTGAATCATCAGCATAAATGGTCACTGATGAGGCAACAGTAGCATTTCTATTATATCCTGTAAGCTGCATATCTTCTTTGCCATCTGCTTCATCTCCTTGCTTATCATGCATGGAGAGGTGGATCAAAGTAATTTAAGGTCTAACATCTGCAACAATGGCTGGGATTTCCATCCCATGGATGAGAGGCAAAGGGAGGTATCATTCATGTGTTTAGGATTGAAAGAGCCCAATGTAACTGTTATGTCTTGGGATTTGAATATTAGCAGAATGTTTCCAACCAGATCCGCTCTTCTGAGCGGGAGAACATTTGAATCTGATTGGTCCTTGCTACCCAGAACTCTCTATATAAACCAGAGCTGACCCTGGCTCCTTCGCTGGAGTTTCACTGTACTTAATAAAGAGCTGTTGTCACTACGTCTGCCTCCTGACTCTTCAGTATGAGAACGTAACAGTAACTATAGGTTCTATCATGGCTGGTCATACCAAGGGATAGGCAGTCTGGAGGTAGACCTCCTGTAGTCTGTCCTTTACATACTCACTCTGAAGTGTGGCAAATGTGTACTCACTGTTCTGCTTCCCCAGTGGGAACTTCCAATGGCTTAAAACACACAGGGCTCACTCATTTGCAATGTGACTATTAACTGATTGTGCTCTCACAACTTTTGGCACTCACAGCAGCTGCATATGTAGGACACACTTCCTCTATTTTACAATAGCAGAAAGAGACAGAGCGGGAAAGTGAAAAATATCTGCATCTTTATTGTTGCTGCAGAAGATGTCTGTCAGTTTGTGTCCCTCTGTTTGTAGTTCTGAATGTAAAATATGTGGTGGAATTTTTATTTCTTTCAGGTTGCCTGTGCCTGTCTTCCCAGGTTCACTGGTGATGGGATTAATAAGTGTGAACTCACTGATCCTTGCTTGGAGGTTTGTTGATGCCCTTTCTTTGTAAGATCTCCTAAATGCTAGTTTTTACATTTTTAAAAAAGCAAACAATACTAACCCCACAGAGATTTGATAATGGTGTGATTCCACTCATCACAAAGGTAATCCAGGTGCAGCATAACATAAACATTAAAAAATTAACTCTTTTTCTGCAAACAACCAAAATATCAGGAGTTAGCTGAAGTCATCTGGCATTGTTACCCAAATCTTACAAGATTTTGAGTGGCAATCTTGTGATATTTCTGCCATGTGGTTTAAAAAAATTTTTTAAGGTCATGCAGCTACCAGTTTAAAAGGTTTATATTTGCCATGGTACCATAGGTACCACATTTCCCAGCCCTGTTTTATTTGGTAATCCTTAAAAGTTTCCAGTAATAAATTTCACAAGGGGGGGGTGAAGCAACCATTTCACTAAATCACACTGTGCTTTGTTTGGATTTGGCTTACTGTTTTAATTCAACCATCATAATTTATAAACCATAGCTTATAACTTAGTATATTTAGTGGACTGAACTAATTGTGTGTTAGTCAATAAACCATTACTACTGATTGATGTAAACACTGAATTAAGGTAATCTAGCAATTGTATGGCTTTCAACTTAGAGGTAACTAATTTCATGATGGCGATTATGGGGCTTTTTATCAAGCCCAGTAACCTTAGGTGGGAACAGAATAACATAAGGACATTCTTCATGTAAATCACTAGTAATAATAAATAATAAAAGTGTTTTTCACAAACAAGAAAGCTATATCCATTAAATAGGTAATTTAAATTTCATGTGCTTCAAATTCCTTAAAAGAGAAGGTAAATTCCATTAGGGTACCTTTCTCTTTTAAAGTCTTTGAATGACTGAGAGATTCATGGAAAACTTTAGGGCATGGCATTGAGTTTTCTGCAAACAGTTGTCTTCACTGAGATGGCTACTTTCCCCTTCTCCAAAGATGTTGATAGCTCGCTCACTTGTGTGAAAAGGAGAGAGACGTGCTCCCCTGACAGCTAAGTTTTAAGAAGAGTCATCTAGACAAGTTATGCTAAAAGGAAGGATTGATAACCTCTGACCATGGCTCCAGCTTATTAGCTTTTCTTTTCTTGATCAGAATAACGGTGGCTGCAGTCCACTAGCACTGTGCCTGAAAAAAAGTGGGGGGAGTCGAATATGCGTTTGTATATTGGGAGCTGGTGATGGCTTCACATGCCGTAGAACTGTATGGCAGGTAAGACATATTTTACTTAAAACTTGTGAGCATCCATTCAAATGCTGGAAGAGCAGTCTTCCTTCTTAACATCCCCAAAATTTGTGCTGAGAGTAGTACTGAAAAAGCAACATGTGACATAGTCAGTGACATAGTTGGAAAATGTTGCAAAAAAAAAAAGATAGTTGCAAATGATCCCATGAATTAAAAAATAGTAAAAGATTCCTAATTAGATCATAAATCAGTTGAACTGTCATTTGAAAGAAAATGTAAACAAAACATAGCTTTTTTTTCACGTATGCTATCTGGGGATTCATTGGTAAGGGCATAATTTCTATATTGAATGGTTCAAATATGATTATTATAATTATTAATTCAAAAATTAATAATTAACTTTCACATATATGAAGAGTGATGGCTTCCAAGCCTCATGGGGCACATGGAAGCCTTGAGTCAATAGCAATAGCAATAGCAATAGCGATTAGACTTATATACCGCTTCATAGTGCTTTACAGCCCCCTCTAAGTGGTTTTACAGAATCAGCATATTGCCCCCAACAATCTGGGTCCTCATTTTACCGACCTCAGAAGGATGGAAGGCTGAGTCAACCTTGAGCCTGGTGAGATTTGAACAGCTGAACTGCTGAACTAGCAATCAGCTGAAGGTCGCAGTGCTGCTTTTAACCACTGCACCACCTCGGCTCCTTCAGAATCAAAGGCAAGATCAACCCAGCCTCTGCATTTGGTTGTCGGAGGTCACTGTATCCATGCCTTCATTAATCCTCTGGCCAACCAGTTCAAGTACAAATGAAGATTCCAGCCTGAATGTAGGGCTCAAAGCCTGACAGATGCATCAAATCTGCTTTTCTCTATTATAATTTTGCAATGGGAGAGTTTTCATAAGAAATTTCCATATCTGTAATTGCAGTATTATTACTGTAAATGTTTTTTATTTTATTTATTTATTTATTTATTAGTTAGTTGCATTTGTATGCTGCCCACTCCACAGAGACTCTG
The DNA here is from genome assembly GCA_023053685.1 of Diadophis punctatus similis. Lineage (NCBI taxonomy): Eukaryota > Metazoa > Chordata > Lepidosauria > Squamata > Dipsadidae > Diadophis > Diadophis punctatus. The sequence continues at coordinate 193,407,187 of JALIGW010000002.1, forward strand.
GGTGGCTCACAACAGTAAAAATTCACATGCAACAACAAATATAAAAAGCATTAAAAAAAATAGATATTAAAACATTTAAAAACATTAAAAACCACAATTTAAAGACCCATACAATAAATCATTCATGGGGCCAAGAGTGATCGGTGTTGTATTAAAATCATTGGCCCCAGGCCTGTCAACAAAGCCATGTTTTTACTACTTTTCTGAAGGCTGGCAGGGTGGAAATAATGCGGATCTCGGGGGGTAGTGTATTCCAGAGAGCCGGTGCTGCCACAGAGAAGGCCCTCATTCGTGGGCCCGCCAGCCGACATTGTTTGGCTGACGGGACCACCAGCAGACCAACTCCGTGGGCTCTAATCGGTCTTAGGGAGGTATGTTGGAGAAGGCGGTCTCGGAGGTAAACTGGTCCTAAGCCGTGAAGGGCTTTAAAGGTAATCACCAACACCTTAAATTGCGCTCGGAGATCTATAGGCAGCCAGTGCAGTTTGCGAAGAATGGGTGTCACATGGGTGTATCTAGGGACACCCATCACCACACGCGCCGCCGCATTCTGCTGCAATCTCCGAATGTTCTTCAAGGGTAGCACCATGTAGAGTGCATTGCAATAGTCAAGACGTGAGGTAACAAGGGCATGAGTGACTGTAAGTAGTGCCTCCCGGTCCAAGAAAGGACGCAACTGGTGCACAGGACGAACTTGTGCAAAGGTCCCTCTGGCCACAGCTGTTAGATGTTGGTCCAATTTTAGCTGTGGATCCAGAAGGACCCCCAAGTTGCGAGCCCGTTCTGAGGGGATCAAATTTTCTCCCCCCAGAACCAAGGAGGGACAGATGTCAAAGTCCTTGGGAGGCAACATCCAGAGCCACTCGGTCTTTTATGGACATATTTCCTAAGATTTTGAATAAATTTGTTATTATGAACATGTTTAATCTCTCCCTCCCTCCCTCCCTCCCTCCCTCCCTCCCTCCCTCTCTCTCTCTCTCTCTCTTTCCCTCCCTCCCTTCTTCCTCCCTCCCTCCCTCCCTCCTTCCCTTCCTTCCTTCCTTCCTTCCTTCCTCAGGAACTTATTGGAAGACAAGATGCCTCTGAATTTCTTCGTTATAGCCAGGTAGGTATGAGAAGGATTTCTATGTGGTAAAAGCTAGAGCAGCGGTTCCCAACCTGGGGGTCAGGACCCCTTTGGGGGTTGAACGACCATTTCCCAGGGGTCGCCCCGGGATCCTTAGCTCCCCTCCACTGCCACAAGCCTGGCCATATTAAGCCCCACAACCCGCGCCCCCACCGCGACCCACCCCACCACTTTTGCATGCAAAAGAACTCAAATGGCAGCATCCCGGTGGGCAGGGGAAGCGGGTGGGGGAAGCCCCACACTGCGACTGCCACCGGCTCCATCAGCTCTGCGACGACTGACAGGCAAGAACAAACCGGGAGCATTTCACCCCTTTGAAAGGTGTGTGCGACGGGGCCGGGACAGGCGGCTGCTTGGAGAGAGCCATACCCTTCGCCCCGAACACTACAGGTAGACGGGAGAGACTCTGCGAAGGAGGTGGCTCTCTCTGGGCAGATTCCTGTCCCGGCCCTGCTGAAGTCACGCACGCCTTTCACGATGGGGCTCGAAAAGCTCCAAGAGGCAACACGCGAAGTGAGCGGGGACCGCGCCTGGATCTGGAGACTTCGCCCGGACGCCACCATTTGGGTTCTTTTACCCTCTGCACATGCGCAGAACGCTTTGCGCATGCGCAGAGGGTAAAAGAACCCAAATGGCGGCAGCGGGGTGGGTTGCGCTGGGAGCGTGGGGGCGGGGCGTGGGTCACGGCATTAGGAAGGTTGGGAACCGCTGCACTAGAGTGAGATCCAGAAAGTTCCTTGCACCATTCCTGCAACTGTGCGATCAAATTAGAGCTATAGACCAGAACATCTGGAAGGCATCAGAATGGGAAGGCTGACCTATGCCATTCTAGAGAGTAACTCAATTGATGAAATGTTTTTTTCTGGTGGGTTTTGTTTGTTTTTTGAGCTTGATTTTTATTTCTGCATACAGTGGAATTTAGATCCATAGCCAGGAGTTTAATGTGTGAATAATTTTTATATCTTTGGATTTTGTATCTTATTTTGTATTTTATAATTTATATTTCTTGCTTAACATTGTTAATTGTCTTGAAGACTCAATGGAAAAAAAGGGGTGGAATTGAATGTAATCAGTAAAAGAAAATACCCAGTGAAGAGAATGGTGTTGCAACAAAAAAGGAATGAGGGAATTTTCTATGATGGGTGAAGAGTTCATATAATCATCAGTTTGAAAGGGACCCTGAAGGTTTTCATGTCTAACCCATTACCCAGGGCAGGGATATAAACCCAGACAAATGTCAGCCTTTTTTTATAAAAAAATCACCAATGATGAAAACCTATGATTTCAAAAAACAAGTTGTTCCAACATTTCATAGTTCTCAGTGAGAAAATAGCCTCTTATGTCAAATTTAAATCCCTTCTATAAAGTTTTCATTTATGGTTCTTGGAAGTTGTGGAAAATAAACCTACACCCTCTTCCCTATGATAGCCCAGGGAATATTAGAAGATTTTCTAATATTTAGAAGACTGTGTTTCCTTAGCCTTCCCTTAGCCTAAACATACCCAGTTTCTTAAACCATTCTTAATCACATTTATCTCCCAAGCTTTTCCCCTCTCGCTGTCCTTCGTAATTTTTCCAATTCCTCAGCTAGCAACCAAAGCCAGCATCCTATCCCAAGGACAGTGGTACTGGTGCAGCATAGAGCTATCACTTCCTGTGAACCTGATATTGCAACTCTGTTGAAAAGCCCAAGATTACGTTACATCTTGCAGCACCTGCAGAGCTCTGTCAAGAAAACTGGAATTTCTCTGAATCCAAATGTAAATACTTTTTCTGTAGATTGTAACTTTTGTTTGGTAGTTATACTAATCCCTGGACTTCTCCCTCTGCTATAGGTTCATAAAGTTACGGAGATGGTGGGGAAAGGACCATACACCATTTTTGTCCCACATGCTGATTATCTACAGGAAAGGATCACAGTAAGCAGCCTGTGAAAGGTGGCATTTGGAAACCAAGTGGTGGCTTTATTCATTGCACTGAAATTTGTTTAATGTAAATGAGGAGTTCATTAAGAGAACCTTAAGAGAAGTATCAATTCTAGGCAAATTCTTGTTTCAAGTAAACATATACTTTTTTTCTGATTTTGCTTCCAAACATAAACATCTTCAACTAAATTTGATCTTCCTCTTTAACATTTTCATTCAAACACTTGGGCGAGGTCCATTGGACAGAATGGGGAACAGTACCATCAATATGCCATATCCATTGAGCTGGCACACAATTTGGAGGGTCCTCCTGAACGCATGGCTCCTGCTTGGGGAGCAAGTGGCAGTCATGGCTGGCAGGGAGGGCTTTGCAAAGTTCTACATTTTTAGAAGACAAATAGATCATGAGAACCAGGTTTTAGCCATTTTCTATTGTGTTAGATAATAGAAATAGATGCAATAGACAGCATCCATGATGTATGACTATTGTATGACTGAGAGCAGCTTCATTTCAAACCCCTGAACAAGAAAGGCTTAACCTGTGCTTGCCTTGTACCACCATATTTTCTTTAGTTTTCAGAATGGGAAAAAGCTGGCTGCATCAAAGATCTGCTTCGCTATCACACAGTCATCTGTCAGACGCTCCTATCGGATGACTTGGAATCACAGGATTCTCTAACAGCTTTATCTGGTCACAAAATCAGAGTTTCCATGAAAGAGGTGCGTGTCATTGTCGCAGTCCTGTTCCATTTCCATCTTAGTCATAAGTCACTTTGCTGCACTGCTAAGAGAAACCTTAGCAGTGTCCTATCAATTCTTTATTTTTCATGGAACTGGGTTATTTTTTAGGGCCAATGACGATCCCTCTAGAATAGCAGTCCCTAACCTTTCCAGCTTGGCGGCCCAGTGGAGGGGGAATCTGAGAGTGGCAGGCACAGACGCGCATGCACAGCTCCATTTGTGTGAGCGGTGTGTGCATGTGCCCTCCTCTCATGTGAATGGAACTTCGTGCATGAGCGGAGAGTGCTTGTGTTCATGCACAAAGCTCCACTCACCACTTTGCGCTCATGCGTGAAACTCCACTCACACGAGTGGAGGGGTGCTTGAGAGGAAGGCACTTGTGCTCACATGCAAAGCTCCATGCATGCACACTTACCCATTTCTCCCACGGCCCGATTTCGAACAGGCTGTGGCCCGGGGTTCTGGACCCCTGCTCTAAAATAATATTCTTACATTTTTGTATGATGTACAACAAGACTGTTTTTAAAGGTGCTGGAAATGTATTCCCTCTTTTTACTCTCCCAGAACAGTCTGTATTTAAATGATGAAGTAAAGATAATTGAAAGCGACGTTACTCGAGAGAATGGAGTCATACATTTTATTGATGGGATCTTAACCCCATATGACCTGCAGCACCACAACATTTCATGCAACCTATCCCAGGTATGTCTAACATTAAGATATGCTAGAAAAGGTGAAAGAAGCCCTAATGAGGTTGCTAGTCTTGCAGCTACTTTAAATTAGATGTTATTGAAAATAATCATGGCTTTTAATGGCTCATTGTTTCTTATACCATACTCGGTTCTGAGTTAAATGTTTTAAACCCCAACTATCCCCTTACTAGGGCACTGTAAGCCCTAGATCCATCTTACTTGATTGTAATATTGTAAAAATTAGGCCACATCTCTTCCACACAGCTTTTCTGATCAGTCTCTGGAACTGGGATTTTATTGGCAACTTTTCTGTTTGATTGCTTTCCAGAAAACTATTATAGAGGTCTCGGAGGCTCATGGATATAAAATATACAGCAGGCTTCTAAAGGTAATTCAACTGTTCTCTTTCAGTTTCAATCCATAAAATGAAACATAAGTGATGTAGTCCTTGAGTTGAGCTTGACTACTGATAATTTCATGGATACATTTATGTAATTTTCCTGACAAGGATATGGAAGTGGCTTGCTGTTGTCTTTTTCCAATTATTATTTTTTAAATTCCCAAATCTACCTCAGAGCCATGCAGTTTCCAGATAGTCTCACATCCAAATTTTAACCATCCCTCACTTAGCTTTTTAAAAATTAGTCAATGTTGGCTATGTGCTGCCATCGAGTCAGGTTCATATTAAAACCCATGTATCAATAATACAAAATAATATCATTTTAAAGTTTGGTTCAATGTGCATTTCAGAAGTGGGATTTGAATTCTGATTAATTGGATAATGGTTTAACTTTTAATAGAATTCAGCTCCGAAGAAAGAAAACATTATCTACTTCCCTCACTGGCTACAGACATATGGACTATTAGAGATAGTATAATCTCAGCCTATTTGACTACTTAGGCAAACCCAGATAAATAGATATAGGGAAGACTCTTCACATGCTGTCCTGGATCTGTTTCTCATTTGGCCTATTGTTAGTTAAGAGAGTCTGTAAATTTAACAGAAAAAAAGTTGTCTCTCTTTTTCTCTGGCACTTTTTTCTTCTCAAAATGTAACTTAGACAGAAGGGAGAGTTTTCTTTGTTGTTGTTAGTTGCGAAGTCATGTCCGACCCATCGCGACTCCATGGACAACGTTCTTCCAGGCCTTCCTGTCCTTTACCATCCCCCAGAGTCCATTTAATCTCATGCCTACTGCTTCAGTGACTCCATCCAGCCACCTCATTCTCTGTCGTCCCATTCTTCTTTTGCCCTCAATCGTTCCCAGCATTAGGCTCTTCTCCAGTGAGTCCTTCCTTCTCATTAGGTGGCCAAAGTATTTGAGTTTCATCTTCAGGATCTGGCCTTCTAAAGAGCAGTCAGGGTTGATCTCCTCTAGGACTGACCGGTTTGATCGCCTTGCAGTCCAAGGGACTCGCAGGAATCTTCTCCAGCACCATAGTTCAAAGGCCTCAATTCTTTGGCACTCAGCCTTTCTTATGGTCCAACTTTCACAGCCATACATTGCAACTGGGAAAACCATAGATTTTTCTACCCTCATATATTTCTTAGTAATTATTGGCAATGTATATTAGCATTCATTAACAGCTGGGCTAACTCCATGCTCTACATCCCAGACAACTATATTATGAGCATTTTATTTTAATGTGACATTCTATTATTTCCTTAGAATTCTTTCAACACTCTGCTCTTGTTCAGCAGTACAACCTCTCACGAGGTCTTCTTGATTAATTCAAATCTCCCAACAAGTATTTGTTCCTTGCAGAACTTCTTTTTAGATCTGTTATTGAAACATGGAACTCTGAAGGCTTCATAGCTGATAAATGTTCCTCCAAAAATCATTCAAGACTCTAAACGTATCCTAAAAGTGGGCAGAAAGTAGAATCTATGGGTAGATATTTGGATGATTTGCAATAGATTAGAAAGGCTTCCAAATCCCAATGTTTTAACCATAGCAAAAGCAAAAAATTGTTCTCACGAGAAACAATCATTTTTTGAAATTCTGGTTTCTCTAAATCCAATGGGTATAGATCAGGGGTGGGTTCCACTTACCTTCCTTAACGGTTCGCATTGTGACGGAAGTGCGTGTTTTGCGCACTCCCCCATCACATCGTGCAAAACACCTGGAAATGACCCTCTGCGCATGCGCAGAAGCCTTTGCGCATGCGCAGAGGGGTTTTTTTTTCCAAGCCACGGCGACCAGAGGACCGGTTCGGGAGCGTGGACCGCTGGTCATCACTGCCGGTTCGGCGAGCAGCGGTAAATTTCCGAACCACTGGTATAGATGTGTGTAATTTTCTTCAAACGCTCCTTTCACCTTTAACTATTTACAGGATCGTAGACTATTTATGTATTTATTCTCACTCATTCATTTTATAGCCAGTCTTCAAAGTTGCTGGCAATTAACCTCCCATAAAGTAGAAACAGTCATAAAATAATCATAACAGGAATTGATGCAATCAGGTAGAGCATTGTAGCCTTTTTTTTACACATTAACATTGTTATTTATTAAATGGCAGACACTGTGAGCTGCAGTTCATTTCATCAGATGCACAAAAACTTTGCTAGCCTGAAAAAAATGCTACCATATTTTTTTTTATTTTGGCCACCGTAGTTGCCCTACACAGCTTCCATTTCCCTTCCCCTGTGCTGAGCATTGCAAAGCATATCAAAATCCACATTTCAAAGCCAGACAGGGTTAGGACACAAAGGGAGCCTGCTTTGAGAAAAGTAAACAATTTTGTAAAGCCTGAAAGGTTTGAGGCATCAGGCATCTGTTTAGCCACTTATCACTCATCGCACCCTCTCCTAAACCCCTCCAAAAATAATTAACCCAACTCCCAGACTTGTAGATTACATTCCATTTGACAGCATGGAGGTTCTTTCCATACAAACTTGGTAGCTTTTGATACAGCTCCCCTATCTCTTCAAGACTGGTGCTTGGGAGGGGGGGAGGGTTGACCAGCTGACAGTAAATTGTGAATTCTCTTAGATTAGTGATATCATGCTATGTTACTGTTCTGTGTCTCTCTGCAGGAAGCAGGACTTCTTAATCTGGTCAATAACACCTTTCATCAGCCATTTACCATGCTGTGGCCAACTGATGCAGCCTTTAATTCTCTTCCTGCTGAAATGCAAAAATGGCTATATCATAAAGACCACAGGAGCAAACTGTCTGCTTATCTCAAAGGGCACATGATCCGGGACATAAAGGTAAACCCAAGATTGAAACAACGAAAGCTTTTTAAAGAAGCCCTACTGGACTCAGCTTGGCAGAAAACACACCCTCTTTTCATGTCATTTAAACCTGACTAGAAATTGGTTTTGATTTAACAAGTAAACTGTTTAACCAACATTTTATTTGATAAAATCTGTGAGATCGGACTGTGGGAGGGAAGTTGCTACTGGCCTTAGCTTGCTTATTCATTGGTAGAAGTGCCGAAGCTGAGGAATTGCAATGAGGAAAATTAAAGTAGAGGAAATCTTAGAGCCGTGATGGCGAACCTATGGCACTCGTGCCACAAGTGGCACGTGGAGCCATATCAGTGGGCACGAGAGCTCAGGTCCGGCTGATTTTCGGGCCTTCCCAACTTGAAACGGGCCATTTCTGGTCTCCAGAAGGCCTCTGGGGGGGGAGGCTGTTTTCGCCCTCCCCAGGCTACTAGAAAGGCTCTGAAGCCTGGGGAGAGCAAAAAAACGGAACTTCCGGTTCAACCGGAAGTCGGCAAATGGAATGTTTGCAGCCTCCAGAGGACCTCCAGGGGGTTGGGGAACGCCGTTTTCGCCCTCCCCAGGCTCCTAGAAAGGCTCTAAAGCCTGGGGAGAGCGAAAAACGGGCGTGCCATCGTGTGCCGGGAGCGGGGGGGTCACGCGTGCATGCGGGGGGCCGCATGGAATTATGAGTGTGGGCACACACGTGCGTGCCCCCCCCCCACGCTCCCCCCTTTTGGCACACGAACCAAAAAGGTTCGCCATCACTGTCTTAGAGCAACTAGTATACAATTGCATTAAAAATGCCTTTTTATTTTAATTACTAAATAATAACTTTATTTATTTTATAGATTTTTAGATTTAGATGGCTGCCCATCTCAAATAGACAACTCTGGGTGTTTTACAATGTTAAAATGAAAATGATTGGTCATCATCCTTGCTTGGGCATCTACAGGTGCCAGTTCATTCATTCTTTTAAATAACTTGGGTAATTTAAGATGCATTTTAGTTCTGTAAAACAGAGGATGTATTTCAAGAGGAAACATGAAGTCATGCAGTTAAGCATGACTTCACATATTTTGAAAAATATGGATAGAGGCCATGGTAAATTTGTTAAGGAGCAAACTGTCTATCTCAACATTTTTTTTCTCTGATGTTTAATTTTAAAAATAACTTAGAAGAGTAATCAAGATGCTAAGGAAGGATTAGGACCCCCCCACTTTTTAACCAGTGCAAAATAGATGAGGTAGTTACTCAAAGTGGTGTGAGATTCTTTACCCAAATGCTGATTCTCTCGCGGTGCTTCATACGATCATGCATTTATCATACCATGGATCCACAAGGAAATTTACTCTCTGCAAGATCAGTGGCAGAAGTCTTTGGCAGCCTTAAGTGAGACCCGTTCCTATTTAACCTTCTTGAACGTTTAACTACCTAACTGATTCACTGCCAGAAACATTTACTGTCAGAAACGCAGTTTATAATAACAGAAGACAGAGAAGAAAGGCAAATGGGGAAATGAGTTTTCATTCTTTTGGTGAAAATGAAACCTTCCCCAATTCCTGTTTATATGGCGATGAATGAAACATAACACACAATCTCTCCAGGTCTATTTTGGCCAGCGTGAATCTGTGGCAAATCAATCATTATTTGCTCTTCTGTGGTTCTAGGTCTTGGCTTCCAAACTGACAGAGTTGTCATCTTTGAGGACTTTGCATGGCTCAACGATTTCATTTAGCTGCAGCAAAACAAATGCTGTAAGTAAGCACTCCTTTAAATTGAAGCCCCAAGAGGACAAACTCATGTTCAATACTGTACAGGTAGTCCTCACTTACTGACTGCCTTGGCCTTGCAATTACGAAGGTGATGAAAAAGTAAAAGTCAGTCAGTATGTGTTCTCCTGTGCCTAACTTGTTATTTTTTTTCTTTCTTTCTCCTCTCACAGAGAAAAGAGATTGCTTCAATAAGGCTTTTCTTTGCCTCTTAGGCAAACTTGTAATGCAAACAGCTGGTGCTAGTGCATTCTTTTCAATGTATATTCCCTATTGGGTTTCTGCTTACTCTCTTGTAATCCCTTCCTCTCCATTTAATTCATATACAAACATTAATTCCCTTCTTGCTAATTATCCCAACCCTGGATGAACATTCCAAGCAATGAAAGAATGGGGAAAATAGAACTATAAGATTGCCCTTCATGAGTCTAATTCCAGAAATTTTCCCCTTACGTTTTGGCTCACACAATTGTTTGGAGCCATATCCTTCTGGTGCTGTAAAGGAAAGGAAAGCTGAGCTAAAATCATAAGCATAGTTGTCACATGATTTCAGGATCGAACTTCTGGCTGTGGGCAAAGTTTGTGGGCAATACTACATTCTAACCATTGTGCCACCACAGGATCAGTTTTGATCATAATGTCCTAAGTAGGTTTATAAATTAGGATAAGGAGTAGGTACAGAATGCAACAGCTGCAAATATTAAAGGTCATAGGCTGTAGCAAATGAAAACATGCAGAAGAGGCATGGGCCGAGAAAGAGGAGCTAGGAACAAAAGGAGAAGGGTAATCCAAAGGAGTACATTATTTTAGGAAAAGATGGAACAAGCTAGGGAAATTGAACAAGAAACAGAGTATCTGTGAGACAGAGAAGAAAGAAAGTAGAATGTGAATAAACATTACAACAACTTTTTGAATACAACTTGAAATTTATTTATTTATTTATTTGTGAGATTTATATACCGCCTCACAGTACAAGCACTCTCTAAGCGGTTTACACCAGTAAGCAATGTATATTTATATTGCCCCCAACAATCTGGGTCCTCATTTTACCTACCTCAGAAGGATGGAAGGCTGAGTCAACCTTGAGCCGGTGAGATTTGAACCGCTGACCTGAGGATCACAGTCAGCTAAAGTGGCCTGCAGTACTGCCTCTAACCGCTGCGCCACCTCGGCTCAACTGAAATGAATATATAGGATTGTCTAGGAATTATGGGAACTGTTTGAGCCTAGCCTTAGCTACATTTCCTTGCAAAATGCAAGAGAAAATCCCATTGCTGGGAATTCCAGCAAATTCCAGCAAAGTTAGAATTAGGTCACCATAAATTCAGAGAGCAAAATGGAGATTGCCAATGCACTTGGAGTCCCAGGGTATACTTAGGAGGGTACTGACTCTTTGAGCCAGCCTTATATACGTTTCCTGGTAAAATACATGGGAAAATCCCATTACGGGAAATTCCACTTAGGGTTAGGTTTAGGTTACCATAAATTTGGAGAGCAAAATGGACATTGCTAATGGATTTGGATAGCTTGGTTATTCTTAGGAGGGTGCTGACTGTTTTAGGCTGCCTGATCTCTGTATCCTAGTAAAATACATGGGAAAATACAATGCAATCAGTAGATAGAGTGTAGAAACCAACAGGATCTTACATGATTGCTTTTTAAAAAGAGGCTACAACTGGAATGTTTGTTCAGGTTGGTAAATGTGATTAGATTTATTGTGTATAAATTTTATACCTTGTTGATAAAGGATTTTCTTCTTCTTCATAAACTAGAATGCTTCTGATCTGAGACAAAAAAGAGTTAAAAATGTTCAGGAAGCAACAGATGATAGGGTTGAATTCTGCATATTAGTCAAAACCAAAAGCCGCCAATATTTGTCTTCTGTCTTCTGATTCCCTTTTACTGCTTTTTTTTGGCTTGCAGGGGGATATTGTGGTAGACAATGGCAATGCAAGGATTGTCCAGCGGTATATGGAATTCAATGTGGGCATTGCTTATGGAACTGATCACCTTCTTGAGCCTCCAGATTTGGGATCCCGTTGTGATCAGTTTCAAACGGTTGAGATTTCAGTGAGTACTTGAATTTTAATTATCACTGTTTACTGATTTAGATAATTACCGTGTTTCCCAGAAAATAAGACCCGGAAACACAATTTCAGGTTGATCACACACACACACACACACACTGGTGCATGCTCAAGAGCCAGCAAGCATGTGGGGACTGACGGTATCGAGTAGCAGCTTCAGCCCACCAGTCCCTGGGTTGGTTCACTCTGGGGCTGTGCAGAACGGAAGGCACGGAGTGGAAGGCAGGCGATCCCAATGTTCTGCACAGGCTGCAGACATGCCGAGAGATGCGAAGATTAGCCTCTCACGATCGCCTGCCGCTCTGGCCCACCAACGCTTGGCTTTCCCACGGCCCATGCGGCGCATGCGCATTGCCTACCTCCTTCCGCACCTCTGCCTCTGTCTGCTGCCAGTGTCACCACACAAAGATGAGCCACCCACAGACACCCACTGCTCTAGCCCAGCAACACTCGGCTTTCCCACAGTCCGTATGGTGCGTCCGGATCACATGCCTCTGCTTCCGCCTGCTGCTTGCACAGGGAATCAACTCACCTGTGCTGTGCGGGCTCCAGCTGCTGCCAGACACCATCAGCCCGCACGCGCTCACAACCTCCTATGCTGGCCATGCTCACCACCTTCTCTATGGCTTATTTTTGGGGTAGGGCTTATATTAGGTGCACATGGTATCATTTTAATAAAGTTAAAGCATTCTCTAGATAAGGGGTCCCCAACACTTGGTCCGTGGCCCGGTACCATTCCACAACGTGGCAGCAACTGGTCCACACAAACAAGTGAAGCCCCATCTGTGGGATGCAACCAGCATGCAAAACCACGCCCCCTTCAGTCTGTGGAAAAACCTTTCTCCACAGAATCTGTCCTTGGTGCCCAAAAAGTTGGGTCTATTGCTCTGGATAAAAAGAAGACTTTTAGTTAACTTTCTTATACTAACGTTGACAGTGGCAACCAGCAGTTTCTCCGTGCTCTTTCCATGTTTGTGGAAATTACTTTCCAATTATAAGTCGCCTTATCAGGGATATGAGCAGCATATAAATTTAATAATAATAATATGAGGGTTCTTTTAAAAGTCTTCAAAAACACTTCTGTTTCTATTAAACTACATTAAAAAAAATCACTCTCACCATCATGGCAATTTAATTTAAGGTGAGATGGTATAATCTGTATGTATTCTACTTGTTTTGCAAGTTTTAAATTCTAAAACGCAAATAAATACATAATAAAAACACCCCAAAGCATCTCAGCATTGGGGACAGGGCCCAAAATGCCAGCTCTGTTAACCAGGACACTATCATCCTGATTTTAGTACTTAAAGTGAAGTTCTGTGGCCAAAAAGGTTGCCCAGCTCTGTCTGCTAGTAGGTTGCAGCTTTTGTGAGAAAGGAAAATCTAACAGATTTTCAGATGAAAGTTAAAATGGCCTCTTACATACTTGTCTATAATGTCTTCCCAGAATGCTCCATGTGGTCCTTGCGGCTTTGAGAAACCCTGTCCTTTTGGATCAATGGAAAGGGTAAGCATCTTCAGAGAAATGATGGATTCACAGTTGACAAGATGTGGATAATAAGCAATTTCATGGTGATTTACAAGACATTTTACAATCAAGCGTTTAACAGGCACAACACATGCCCCTAATCCCAAATGAAAGGGTACATACAGTGGATATAGAAAGTCTACACACCCCTGTTAAAATGCCTGATACTGTATTTGATCAGACCAAGATAAGATAGATAGAATAACTTTATTGTCACTTTGAATGTACACTAATCGTCATACATTAAAATGAAATGTCATTGCATACAGCTCTCAATGGGTCACCACCTCCAATATGCACTACATAAACATGAATAAATAAATAAATAAATAAATAAATAAATAAATAAATAAATAAATAAATAAATGCAAAATTATGCATATACCCACATATATTATATGACCCAGGAAACAACACAGTCCAGTCCATATGTATACATGTACATGGCGAGAAAAACGAATCTTGCAAGTTTACCAGATGCATAGGGAACAAAGCTGTTACAGAATCTGGTAGTCCTGCTAGAAATACTTCAAAACCTCCTCCCAGAGGGGAGCAACAGAAACAGACCATAAAGTGGGTGTGTGGGGTCTCTAACAATGCTTTGAGCTCTAAGCACATAGCGCTTATAAGCAGTATCCTGAATAACGGGAAGCGAGCTTCCTGTAATCTTCTTCGCTATCCTTACCACTCTCTGTATGGACTTTCTATCTATGGCGCTGCTGCCATCATTCTCCAGGCCTCAAAAAGATTTAGATATTTAGTTACTTAACACATAGGGGTAATAGGAGGAAGTTCCCACATACCTTGCAAGTTGAACGTGTAGTTTCATCCTAAGAATCAAATTTCCAACAAAAGGCAAAAACAGTTGTCTTTTTCCAATAGGGGGAAATCCAGACTTGCTATTATGATCATGACCCTTTTGGGTTGCCAAGGAGGCACAGTTGGCGGTATTTTCCTCGAATCCCATCCCTTCCAAACCGGCTGAGAAAACATTTCACTAAGGGATGCAAGAAAACATGCCTTACGACCAAGTGGGTACCCCAATGTTGTGCAAACCACTATGGAAAGAACTGCCAGGGTAAGGAATGTTTATTAAAATTCCAGACAAAATAACATGTTTTTTGTTCCTTGGTAATTATAATAATAGTAACAGCAGTTGCTAAAAATAATGCAACAATTTGTTTTACCATCTATGGGGGGGGTGAAATGTCCTTTATGGTCTCACATCCTCTAACTGAAATATATAGTTATCTCTAATGTTCCTTTGAATTTGATATAGATGCTTAGTTTTCTGTGCACTGCTGTTCACCAATATCAGAACATATCTTAATATTCATGCACTTAATAATTTATTTTGTATCTTGAATGACTTTCACTTTTCCTCCTCCTTGCCAAAAATATCATTTATCTTCTTATGTGTAGTGAATATTCCATTGAATGGTATGAAATCAAACAACATTTCATGAATTTTCCCATTGTCTCTTAGCAATGTTTAAATGCTGAATTGCAACCAATGCTGGACCAAATCAATAAGCAAATCACTTTTCCTGATTTTCATAGAAGTCGTGTGTACTGCCGTACCTGTGCATTTTCTATGCCACACTATTCTAAGTGCACTACAGCAGATCCTGCATCTAACTAACCTTGAAAACATGGCTGGGACTTAAATGGGAAACCCCTAAAATGCCAGACATATAGACTTAAAAAAAAACTCCTAAAGAAAACAAAGGAAAATCACTTCATGAAAATGACCTTTATTTAAGGATGAATTTGCCATTTATCTTCAATCTTGGACCTAAATTCCAGTGAATACAATACTCACTCCCTACAAACTTTGCTTAGAATTAGAGCTTCAGATTAGTCAGGTTCCCTTATTTTGACCTCATAATATGATTACAGATCTGAAATCTCACTATTCGGACAGCCATTCACTATTAATTCCATGGTTTGTTATTGTCCAAAATAAGGTGGTTACTACATAAAGGGCATTCTTGGTTGTCCTAAAGTCAGATCTCTCTAAAGCCTGGCTAAACACCAGAACACATGAAACCGATAAGCTTGCTGCTTGCAGGTCAGAGGTGGGTTCTAACTTACCTCGCTGCCAGTTCGCTTCCTCCTGCGCTGCGTGGCTGCGCCTCATGGGCGCATGCATGCTTCGCACGGCCATCACAGTGTCAAAAAATCCGAAAAAAATAATTTTAAAAAGCTGAAAACAAGATGGCGACGCATGTGCAGTGCCGGAAACTAGGCTTTGTGCATGCTCAGAAGAAAAAATAAATTTAAAAAATTAAATTTTTTAAAACAAAATTTTAAAGTGCCCACGGACCGGCACTGACCGAACCGGTTCCGTGACGTCATCGTGACATCACCAGTAGGTCACTACCAGTTCTGGTGAACCGGTCCGAACCGGGAGGAACCCACCTCTGGTACAGGTGCGAAACCAAATGAACTAGCAATTAGGCTGTCAGGATTACTCTGTAAAGTGTAGATCTCCCTGACAAATGTATGTCATTCAACATGAATAAAAACCATTACTATACATGGGCAAATCTATGCAAGGCAGGATTCATTAAAAGGTGCAGAAGACCCCTTATAGCATCATGTGAAACCTTTCTTTTAGAATGATAAAAAGGTAACCAGCAGTAAGTTACCCTGATTTTTAAAAACTGAAATATTAAACAGAATGTTATTCTTCATCTTCCTAGGTTTATTTGTTTAACAGTTTGTGTATACAGTACAATCTTGAAGGAAGTTATCTCTAAGGATAATTTTAGTTATGTGCAATTGACAAATCTGCTAACAATTGTGGTGACTAAGTACCTAAAATAACTGCAAAGCACTGAAGAAAAATGAATACACGCCCAACACATAAAGTTCCTAAGATGGAGGAAATTATTATCTGTAGCGTATAAATACAGTTGTTTCTAGGAAATGGATAAAACCATATGGCCAAATAGACTGGGGTCTGCTTGGAAAGCCACTATGACTTCATTTATTCTTTATTTCTCAAGTGATACATTTGGTTGAAAAACATCTGTCGGTTCTGCCCTTTTTCAGTGTGTCCCGGAGGGCTCGAAGCACCATGCCAAAACCGTGGTACATGTGACGATGGCCTTAAAGGCTCAGGACAGTGCAATTGTAGTGCAGCTTTTGTTGGAGTGGCTTGTGAACTCTGTGCTCCAGGGTATTATGGGCCAGACTGCAAAGGTATGACAATGTTTTCAACATAACAAAAGCTTGTGATTAGCTTTTCCTCACTATTTGCCATGATGGTACCCTTTGCATTGTTTTTGTAATTCCTATATATATTTTCTGCGTCAGATGTCCAGGGGTATTTGAAGATTATAGTAGTGATTTCCCCCCCCCCTTCTTCCACCCAGTCTACAGTACGTTTAGTGGGGGAAAGTATGATTTAATGAGATATCTGCATCAGAGGTGGGTTTCAGCAGGTTCTGACCAGTTCTGGAGAACCGGTAGCAGAAATTTTGAATAGTTCGGAGAACCGGTAAATATCACCTCTGATTGGCCCCACCCCCATCTATTTTCTGCCTCCCGAGTCCCAGCTCATTGGGAGGAAATGGGGATTTTGCCGTAACCTTCCCCTGGAGTGGGTTGTGAATGGAGATTTTACAGTATCCTTCCCCTGCCACACCCACCAAGCCACGCCTACCAAGCCAAGCCACGCCATGCCCGCCATGCCATGCCCACAGAACCGGTTGTAAAAAAATTGAAACCCACCACTGATCTGCATGATACTGTCTTGAAGGTTTTGGGTTATTGAGTGATATAGGTAGGATTTGACAACACTGTTCTTATAGACTGTTGCCATCTTCATGTGTTACCCTCAATTCTAAACACCATTTTCATTTTTTTAATGAGCCACGCCTTGTAAGATTCCTGCAATTGTGATTGAATTGTACAGTTGTGCCTATAGGACAGTAGGTTGATGAAAACTAATCTTTTTAAATAAGGGCATGCTTGTTGGTGCTCTAGACAGTCATATTTTGGCATCTACTATACCTTGGCTCCTCTTCTGATTTTGTTAGCAATTTCAATTAGGTGCCCCTTGTTTCTTTTTTTTTTCTTTGAGTTTTTGAACTTTACACTTAGGATTTTCAACCCCAGAATTTTTTAAAAAAAATTCCTGGTGTCTATGGAGATTCTCAGTCATCCAGGTCATGGTTGTCCCAAAGGTGCTTTTTCAAGAGGCAACTGGATTTTCTGGTTTTTCTTTGAAGACATTTCGCTTCTCATCCAAGAAGCTTCTTCAGCTCTGAGTGGATGGTGGGGAATGGAAGGATTTATACTCCTTGCACACAGCTGGACAATTGCATTCTTTTAGCGAGTCGTTAAGGTCACCTGGTGATATAGCTGTGTGTTTGATCTCTTATGTTGTGCCATGCGCTTATGAAGTAGTTGCGAACCATGTGCAGATCTGTACATTGGGGAAATAAAACAACCACTTCATAAGCGCATGGCACAACATAGGGGAATAAACACATCAGGACTAGATTCAGCAGTCCATCTGCATTTAAAAGACACAGGCCACTCCTTTGAAGACAGCAAAGTCCATATCTTGGACAGAGAGGATCTCTGGTTTGAAAGAGGGGTCAAAGAGGCCATCTATGTCAAAATTGAACAGTTCTCTCTCAAGAGAGGGGGAGGGATATGACATCATCTATCTCCAATCTACAACACAGTCCTTTCAACAGTTCCAAGAAGACTCCATACCAATTTACATCACCCTGATGATACAGATAAATCTCCAGGTGACCTTAACAACTCGTTAAAAGAATGCAAATGTCCAGCTGTCTGCAAGGAGTATAAATCCTTTTATTCCTCACCATCCAGTTAGAGCTGAAGAAGCTTCTTGGATGAGAAGCGAAATGTCTTCAAAGAAAAACCAGAAATTCCAGTTGCCTCTTGAAAAAGCATCTTTGGGAAAAAATTATTTTGAGTTTTTCATCCTATTTACACCAGAAAGTTATACAGTATTTAACCCCCAAGCAGGTGCACAGCTCACAGAATAAGCCATTACTGCTTTTTGCTTTTTTATTTTGTTTTCTGGAAATCTTTTCAATGTTGGAATCCACTAAAATTTGGCACCTGGTACCTGCTTGGCCTTAGCCTAGAGCTGGCTCTGCCTTTAATGTTAATACCAAAATTGTTCTTCAGGTATACTCAACATTTTGTGTTTCTCATTTTCTGCCTTGTACTCTGAATGCTTTAACAGTCATTTCCATGTTCTCCTTGCAGGACCTTCCCCCACCCCTGTTGCTAATAATCTTCTTTCCATCACTCTGTGATTTCCCTGTCATCACATTCACTCAAGTGTAGGAAGACACGGAGGTTACAGATTGCAGAAGAGGAGGATTTACAATAAAAGACAAAACACTCAAACATCCATGGGTCACCTAGTAAATTACTGCTTATCAGGACATCACTTAGAATTCAGGGGTCCTCAAACTTGGCAACTTAAGACTTGTGGACTTCAACTCCCAGCATAGCTGGCTGGAGAATTCTGGGAGTTGAAGTCCACAAGTCTTAAAGTTGCCAAGTTTGAGGACCTGTGACTTAGATGTTTTATCCGTTGGTTAAAAAAAAAAGTAAAAATGAGGAGGAATGATCAGCTAAAAAAGAAGCTTGGGACAGCATCATACACCACACCACTGTGTACTCCTTTTCTTAGTCAAAGACTATGATCATTGTTGCTTCCTTTTCATTGCAGAGTGCAATTGTTCAGGAAATGGGATATGCAACGAAGGGCTGCTCGGAGATGGCTTCTGCTTCTGCTCTGTGGGATGGACAGGAGAGCACTGTGAAACCAAACTAGGTAAAGCAAATCTCAGGGCTCGCACACTGCAAAGTACAACTCCATAGAGCAGCATTTCCCAACCTTGGTGACTTTCAAAGTAGGCGGACTTCAACTCCCACAATTTGTTTCAATGGCCCTGCTGGCTGTGGAATTCTGGGATTTAAAGTCCACACATCTGGAACTGGCCATGGTTGGAAAACACTGCCCTAGAGGAAGGCCCAGTAGATTTTATCAAATGCCTTCATTTCTCAAAAAGGTAGTAATGCTTTTTTTTCTTTTTTGCCATCATTCCTCTGATTTCTTTGTTTATGGATTTTATAAGTTTATATGGTATTTCAAGCATGTATAACATCTTGGGAAGCACTAGAGAAGGCGAGAAAAAAAGCAATTCAACACATCATCTGTAGTGCTTTAGCCTTGTTTGATTGAAGGAATTGCTTTTTCTTTTTTGTTCAAAATGCAATGTTGAATTTCAAAATGTCACCATCAGCATGCAGGCTCATATATGTTTGAAATCGCAGGATTTTGGGAGTTCCTATATGTATTGGAAGAACCCTGCTCTCTCCCTTAATCACATTGACTCAGAACTGATATCAATTCAGGGAGTTTTATCCTGCTCAAATTCTCATTTAGTTTTTCTCTAAAGCCAAGCAAAGAAAATGACCTTGATTCCCCAGCAGTACATTGGTAACATGGCTTTTTTTTTCCATGATCAAAAGGTTAAACAATAAACAAAGTCAGACTAGCACATAGTTATAATAAGGGGAATGTGAGACCTGAACGATAAGCTGTAAACATCATGAAATTTGGCAGCACTGATGAAAATGTCCCTAAGTGACCTTTTCCATCTTGACCCAGGCAAATAGCCATTCACTGTAAAATTAGCTTAACATAGTTTTAAAGAGCAAAGGAATTTACCAGCAAAAAAAAAAAAAAACATGAGTCTTGCCCATTTCTGTCTTTGCATGAGGTTTTTTTCTTTGTGTCCCAACAGCGCTTGGCCACCACTGTACTTGATTTTTTTAAAATAATAAAAATAGCAATGATGACTCCCCTCCCCACAATCCCAAACACAGAGGTTACTTGCTACCAGCCTTCTTAAGGTTTTGACTGAGACTCACCTTATTTTATGAACTATTGTATATTGTCCATCAAATTGAACATAACAGATTCTGTGAGGTTGTTTATTGTATTGTTATTTGTTTTATTTATTTGTAGGTTTGATGTGGGTTGGTTGCATTCATTGCTTCTATTTGCATTTGGCTTTCATAGCCAGACTTGGCATGGATGGATGGATGGCATGGATGACAATGAACAAGAGTGGGCAGAATGCATGTTAAAATCTCATTTGTGTTCATCTTTACTTTGATCCCAAAGAGATGAACTTCCTGAATCTTCCTCTCCCTCTCTCCCTCTCTTTCTCTTTCTCTCTCTCTATCCCATACAGATAGTCCTCACTTAACTATGGTAATTGGGATATCAACTCCATCACTAAGAAACACAATTATCAGGCACAATATCACTTATGACAGTAGCTGTGGCAGCCCCAGTGGCCATTTGTAAGCAAATCCCGCAAGGTTACCATATCCTACAGTCGCGAGATTGCTCTTTGTCACCTCCTGCTGGCTTCCTCGATGACTTGGCTTGCCAGAAGCCAGCAGCAGAGGTCGCAAATGGGGAATGTGCAACCACAAGACACTGTGAAATCGTAGCTGTGAGCCAGTTGGTGAGCACATGAATTGCAACCATGTGATTGCACGGATGCTGCAACAACCACAGCTACAAAGACCTATTGTAAATCCCCCTCATTCAACTCTGTCGTAACTTTAAGTAGTCATTTAATGAGTGGTCATTCAACAAGGACTAAAATTTTGCCAAGAAAATTACAAGGACTAGTTCAGGCAGTCACCAGGAGTCAAAAACTGACTCAAAAGCATACATACATACATACATACATACATACATACATACATACATACATACATACATACATACGGTACATACATATGGTACATACATACATGTATGCAATCATACCATGCAGATTATTTTTATTTTTACCTGAAACCTGTTCAGGAGTGCCTACCCAAGAGCAATTGAACCTTAATCCCACACAACACTTACTACCTGTTCTCATCCTACCTCAGTTGTGATAAATAAGTCATGCATACAACTGGATGAGAATAAAATATGTTCAGTCCAGCTGTATCATATGCATTAGAAGCATGATCTAGAAAGAAAGGATTTCCTGGAAATATAGTGGTGACAGGTTCATCAATGGCAGTGAAAAGCGAAAGAGCTGATTTGGTGAATGAGATTAACTGGGTAAACGCTGCTCAACTATTTCATTGAAGGCATTTTAATGCCTATTCATTCATAATTGGATTTTTTTGCCAGAAAATGTGTAGGGCAGCAAGACTCCCTTTTCCAAAGTGGGTAAAAGATTTTTTATGTAATGAGCACTTCCCATTGTAAAAGAATCCTCAAAGAATAGCTTTATTGGAAATATCAAATCGGTACATATCTTGTGAAAACCAACTCTGGGAGGCCTCTTGGTTTTCACCTAATTAAAAGTAAAAGTTTTCCCCCTCAACTCAAACAATCAGTCACATGGCCAAATCAAGGCACCATCTGTAGCAGTGGTGGGTTCCTAGCGGTGCTGTCCACTCTACAGTACCGGTAGCGGCCAGCAGATGGCACTATTTGTGTGCGACAGCTCCAGTGCCGTCTTCGCCGGTCTGTTGCACAGTGCCATCTTTTTTTGGAAAATTTTTGGGCTGATTTTGCTTCCTGCGCATGCGCGGAAGCAAAATCTCACGAGGGGATGCACGTGTATGTGAGATCTCACGAGGGGGACACACGTGCACGCATGCACGGAAGCAAAAAAAGCACCAAAATTGCATGCGTGTCCCCTCATAAGATTTTGCTTCTGCGCATGCGCAGGAAGCAAAATCGTACGAGGGCGCATGTGCGCGTAGCGAGCACACACGCGCCAAAATATGGCAATGCGCACGCAGTGCACCGGTATCGCGAAGAAGAAGCAACCCGCCCCTGGTCTGTAGGTCTGGTGACATCATTCCACCTTCTTTGAGCTGAAGTGATGCAGTGGTTAAAGGCAGCCACTGCAGGCTGACTGCTAGTCTAGCAGTTCAGCTGTTCAAATCTCACTAGGCTCAAGGTTGACTCAGCCTTCCATCCTTCCGAGGTGGGTAAAATGAGGACCCAGATTGTTGGGGGCAATATGCTGAACTCTGTAAACCGCTTAGAGAGGGCTGTAAAGCACTATGAAGCGGTATATAAGTAAAGTGCTATTGCTATTGCTATTATTCTTCCAGCCAGGTGTAAGAACATCCTTGGTTCCCAGGGGAAAGCATTTTTATTTTGATTACACAACTCCAGCTATCTCTAATCCCCCCTCCCTATCCCTCACTCCAGTGTGGCAAAACTGAAGCTCTAAGATGGCTTCGGCCAGGTCAGCTTCAGGGTTGAACATTAGCAGAATTGGTAGATGCATTAATGCATAACATTAATCAAGCTATGTGTCTAATTCTGAAGTGAATTTATTGATTTGTCTGCTTTGTTTACATATATATTTAGCTGCAGTGCCTCAGTGCTCCCCAGCCTGCCATCCAAATGCTATCTGCCGAGCTAATAATATCTGTGAATGTAACCTCTATTACGAGGGAGATGGAAAGAGATGCACAGGTATGGTTGCAATTGCAAAGGGTAAATCTAAACATTTGCAAATAGTGCTCACTCCATCCTATTTTGAAAATGTTAGTATAATTTCAGGATGTAAGACTATATCCTTCACAATAACATTGGATGCTTTTCTGTTGCATTGTTTTAATTGCTTTCATTTTCACACAAGCCCTCCAGTAAAGGTATGTCTGGTTTTTCATGTACAGTATTTGGCATCATGCAAGATGTTGCAAGGCATATTATTACAATCAGAATCTTATCTTTCATACTGTCCCTTCCAAGGCCTGTATGGAGTTTCAATGCTGAGAATTGTCATCGTCATCATCATCATTATCATCTGTTTTAGAGCAGGGGTGTCAAACTCAAGGCCATTGGGCTGGACCCGATCCGCAGGGTGCTTAGATCTAGCCTGCGGGGCCACCCTGGAAACAGTGAAGGACCAGCCCATGGTGCCTCTGCCAGTAAAAACGAAGCTCGGGAGGGCTGCATGCGGCCCTCCCAAGCTTCGTTTTTGCTGGCAGAGGATTGCAAGAGGCCATTGCAGCCAAAAACAGAGCTTGGGAGCCCATTTTCACTGGCAGAGCACTCAGGCCCCCACAGGCACCCCAACACAAGTGACGTCGAGCTGGTCATGTCCACACTGGCCACGCCTACCCTGGCTCCCCAAGGTCAAACACAATGCTGATGGGGCCCTCAGTGAGTGCTAGTCGCGGCTGGGCAAACGCCCGTAGCCGCCCTCAACCCGAGGCGCGGTAACAGCTGTCACTTAGGGAGGCTGAGATAGATAAAACACTCACGATTAGAAATAGATGGAATTTTGTTGACTGGAAGTTGGTGTGGAGAAGTCTCCAAGAATGGAAAAGCACTTGTCCTCTTTTGGCTAAGGACTGAGGAAAAGAGGTGGTGCTAATGCAGAGGGGGTCATATTTATACTTTTTAAAATTCAATCCTGATTGGCTAGAGGGCAGGTTTAACCCATTCTTGGAGGCTAGCTCCACCCAGAATGGAGAATGAGTCTGATACCCCTGCTTTAGAGTTATTAGAATCCTAGAAAATCTTTCTCTGAGAAAGTCAGTTTACAATGTAAAGAATTAATTGATAGTTCCAAAATAGAGAAGAATCATGACTCTAGATTTATAGATACCAAACCACTGTAGAAAACCTTCTGGAATGATTCTTGAAGATATCATCTTGCCCAATTCCTTTTTTGTCTCCTTTTTAAAAATTAAATTGGGCACTGATCAGAATTTTCAATTTCTCGCATCATTTTTCTGAAAATAAAAACTTATGCGGAGTTGTAGCAGTGATTATTTTTACGTACAAAATCCTGCTTATCAATTTTATTTATTTATTCATTCATTCAATTTCTATAGCTGCCCATCTCAATCAATGAATCTGGGTGGTTTACAATTCAAAAATACTACTGTTGGAGATGAAGAAGAATGTCAAAATAAGTAACTTATTTTACTGTACAAATTAAATAGTATCAGAAGTACAGTATTTTAAAAAAAATTCATCTCCCCAAATACCTTCTGAAGTATGCAGAAAAGTGCCTATTATAGCAATAAATTCTCAATAATAGCATTAGAATGCCAGCATCCCTCCTTGTTGGTGAGATACATTTTTGAATTTACTCAAAGTAAGTGATGCTCACTTGCCTACTTTGCATTAAAAATGTGCTAAAAATAGCAATAGCACTTAGACTTATATACCACTTCATAGTGCTTTACAGCCCTCTCTAAGCAGTTTACAGAGTCAGCATATTGCCCCCTAGAATCTAGGTCCTCATTTTACCCACCTCGAAAGGATGGTAGGCTGAGTCAATCTTGAGCCTGGTGAGATTTGAACTGCCAAATTGCAGGCAGCTGGCAATCAGCAGAAGTAGCCTGTAGTACTGCATTGTAACCACTGTGTCACCACAGCATGAGTTTTGCTTATAACTCAAAATATAAAGCAATATAACATTTAAATGATTGAGGAACTGGGTTAGAGTTAGGGTTAGGGTTAGGAGGAACCGGAACCTAGAACATTTTAAAGGTTGGGGTTTTTTTAATTAAAAAACTATTTTGATTGCATGTACAAGCTTTATTCTAATGTTCCAAAATTGACTGGAAGTCAACCCAAGCAGTACCAAAATCTGGAATTTTAGAACAATTATAGACTTTACTCCGTAAGTAATAGGCAGAGTCAAAAGTTATGCATTACTGAATGGCACTTTCTGATGTAGTGATTGACCAGTGTGGAAACAACAACGGTGACTGCAGCAACCATGCTAAGTGCACACAGAATGGAACGGATGTCTCCTGTACCTGCTTGATGGACTACCAGGGTGATGGCTACATCTGCAATCCTATTGACAGATGTGCAGATGGGAGGAATGGACACTGTAGTGAGCATGCAACTTGTATTAGCACAGGTCCAGTAAGTATCGGACACATCTCTGCATGCTCATATTTCTGACAGTCTTTCTGAAGTGAGATCATTTCAAGATTTTTGAGAAATTGTTTGTAGAAATTTGGGATTTCTTAACAACCTCATGGCAAATGTCTGTGTGGTGACTTCCTTTCAGAGAGCTTTCTCCCAATTGGCTGGAAAAGAAGAACAATGGTGCACAGTGGAATATGGATTTCCTTTTCTTCTCCAAGTATCAAATATTCACTCCACATACAATATTAAACACTATTGTTTGTGTAATTTATAGTAGCTTCATACATTCCTGTCCCATAGGAGGTTTCTTTCTTTCTTACAGTAAAATTTCACACTCTAGAGAAACAGAAACTACTGTATTTAACTAGTTGGCAGTCCATTTTTGAAAAGCAAAAGTAACTTTCAGATCAACAATAGATCTTACTTTTGAGGGGAAAAAATAGCAATAGCACTTAAACTTATATATCGCTTCATAGTGCTTTACAGCCCTCTCTAAGCGGTTTACAGAGTCAGCATAATATTGCCCCCAACAATCTGGGTCATTTTACCGTCCTTGGAAGGATGGAAGGCCGAGTCAATCTTGAGCCTGGTGAGAATCGAACTCCTGCAGTGAGCTAGCCTGCAGTACTGCATTCTAACCACTGTGCCACCACAGCTGCATCTCAAGGAACAGCAATAGCAATAGCACTTAGACTTATATACCACCCCATAGTGTTTCACAGCACTCTCTCGGTAGTTTACAAAGTCAGCATATGGCCCCCAATAATCTGGATTCTCATTTTACTGAAGGATGGAAAGCTGAGTCAACCTCGAGCCCCGTCAGGATCAAATTCCAGGCTGTGGGCAGAATTTGCCTACAATACTGCATTCTAACCCACTGTGCCCCCAGGGCTCAAGGAAGTGCCATTTTAGGGAGTGCTAATGCACAGAAACCTCAAAGCCCAGATCCCTAGCTACATAGCAATATTTTTCCTTATACTGGAAGTGCAGTAAAAATAATGCTACAATCTAGGAAGTAAACACTTTACTAACTGTGAAAAGGAGGCTTAACTGATTTTTACTGTTTCATTTGGCTTGCTGCTGAGTTCTTTTTGTATTCCATGCTCTTTGCTGTCTACCTCTGGTTTGATTGTCCTCTCTGGCTGTTAAGAGTGCAGTTACACCTGGCTTCCTTGCCTTGCAGAATACTCGGAGGTGTGAATGCAAGGCAGGTTACATTGGAAATGGAATGCAGTGCTTTGAGGAAGTTATTCCCCCCACAGACCGTTGCTTGGAAGAGAATGGGCAATGCCACGTGGAGGCTATTTGTACTGACCTGCATTTCGAAGGTAGAATTTTTTCCCCCTATCCTGTGGTCCCTTGGATGGTCCCTTAATTATTTCTACTTTCTACTATATTACTTGGGGGAGGGGGGTTCTCACATTTGGAGAGGAGACTCTCACCCCTTACACTGGCATAGTTAAAGATGCCTTTGTGATCTGTAAAGGCACATAATTTGTCAAGTCCAAATCAGATTTTTTTGGTCTCTTACTTTAAAATAATCTAAATTTATTAATTTGCTTCTTAGTTCTTCCCCATTTTTTTTTTTTTTTTGCTCCTTGTGGTTTACTTCTCCTTTTTTGGAGGAAAAGGAATGGATGGGATGCTGCTGTGCCCATATAGAGTAGGGAGACTAATGTCTGATCCAATGTGATTTTTCTTATTCTTTGAATGCAATTTTATCCAATAGTCTTGGAATATCCTCGTTTCTTTGAACATGCATTTAATTAAATTCCTTTTCTAACATCTCTCCTATTTTTGCCATAATCCTTGCTTGTACTTTGTTTAGGTATCCGTTAAAATCCAGGCATTTAGAATAAAAATATTGAACATCTCTTCTAACATTTCAAAGTGTTTTTTTCTAAATCTGACCCGCATCTCAACAAAGCTTAGTAGACATAATATTCTGTGATTGTTCTCCAGACAAAACAGTTGGTGTGTTCCACCTGCAGTCTCCTACAGGAAAGTACAATTTTACCTATGAAGAGGCTGAAGCCTCATGTGCAGCTGAGGGAGCTACCTTGGCCACTCTTCAGCAGCTGTCTGCTGCTCAGCAGGTAACACAGTGATATCAATTCATTTATGTCTCAGGTTTTGGTCTGTGCTAAGAGTCACACTAGATGTGCTTTCCTGGTTGAACTCTGCCTCCTTTGTCTGAAGAAGTTTTAAAACTCCCATTGGATCCCACTGAATCCTCACTTTTTCATCTACTTCACATTGAAATAACAAATTCAAACAAATTCAAAAAGTAATCCTTCAAGGGATGTCATCCAATTCTTTCTTTAGACAAAAAAGTGAATGACTCAATGTGAGTGTATTTGCTTTCGTACCATGAGAGGCTGTGTCATGCCTTTGTCGGGATCTGAATCGGAGGTGGAAGACGAACAGCTGACAGAGCGGGAGAGTGTCTCCGTTGGTTGTGGAAGAAACTGGGAAAGGGCAAAGTCAGGCTGGGCAGAGCAGGGAAGAGGTAGAACAAGGGAGAGGGGATTCAGATGAAGACCAAGGCCCACCCCCTCCTCATCCTAGGGCATGCAGGGAAGAATGCAGAAGAGAGCAATGTGGGCTGCGTGGCTTACGAGGAAGGAAAGGGCCCCGATTCCCTTCACAAAGCACACCTGGGGATGGAGTTTAAAGGAGAGGCAGTTGGGAGGGGTGTTTGTCTGAGTTCCTGGAGTGTTGTGTGCTGACTTTGAACTTGCCAAGAATCCTTGTATTCCTGTGTGTCTGTTCTGGACTGATTATCTGTACCTCTTGTTCCCTGAACTCCTTGCTTTGTTCTTATTTTGTGAGATAAATTTGGATTTATTGCCATGCAGACAGCGCTGGGCTGGACTAATTGCTACCAGAAGCTGTTTGAGGTTCATTTGGGGCAGAGTTGGAGCATTAAAAAGGCCGGTTTGAACTGCCAGCTGTTTGTGATATCTCTGTGCCGTGCCCTGGGTCATCACAGGCTGGCAGCCACGTTTGGCACATGGGCACTAGAAAAATGCTATGCAAAGGAAATTAAAAGCTGCCTCTTTCAAGCTAGACAGGGCATAGCCCACTGAGTGTCACATTAAGAAAGCTTCAGCTTATTGTTGTACAAAGTTTAAGTTTATTATTGTACAAGACAATCTTGTCAAGGTATGAATAGTCAGAAATATTTGTTGAAATATATCTGAGTATTGAAATAATGTTTCAAATGTTTTGAAAAGCCCTACTTTCTGTTTTTTCAAGATGGGGTTCCACCTCTGTATAGTAGGTTGGCTTTTTAACCGTACAGCCGGTTACCCGACGGTATATCCAAGTCAGAACTGTGGTACTCATCATGTGGGCATTGTAAACTATGGCTATCGAAACAACGTCAGCGAAAAGTGGGATGCCTACTGCTATCAAATTCAAGGTGAGAAAATAAATGAGGTCATAAGTGTCATCTCATTTATGCCTTTTCCCTGCATAAGAACTTTTAAACTTTGTTTCCAATGCAAATACCACCACATGTTTTTTTCTTTTTCAGATGTACAATGTGACTGTAAGGATGGGTACATTGGAGATGGCTATTCTTGCACAGGCAGCCTTTTGGATGTGCTGGCTCAACAGGCAAACTTTTCAGTCTTCTATTCAGTAAGTTTTAGTAGTACCTTCATCCTGTAGCCTTGTTGCTATGGATATATTTGTGAATGACCAGTGAAACACAAGCGGTAATTATGAAGATGATGGTATCTTTTAAAAAAATCACTAGTGATAATTATTCCTTCCTTCAAACCTGGCCCAGATACATCTATATGTCACATACTATTATGACAAATAAGTGCTCTGAATTTAGAGTAAAAGATTTGGAAACGTTGGAGAAAAAATATTTATTAATATCAAAAATTACCAACGTGTAAGTTAATGTTCGCTCAATGTTGACTGCTTTTCAAATCTTTTTGAATTTGAATTCAAAAAGTACTGTAGTCTTCACAGGCTGAATCTGGGTTAGGCTTTTGATTCTTCTTACAACATTCAACATGTTATTCTAGACTTATATGCTCTTGCTACATATTGATTTTAAAATGTATGTTAACTGCAGCTTAAACTTTCTGTGTTACTTTGCTGCCGGGGTGGCGCAGTGGTTAGAATGTAGCATTACAGGCTACTTCTGTTGACTGCTGGCTGCCAGCAGTTTGGCAGTTCGATTCTCACCAGGCTCAAAGTTGATTCATCCTTTCATCCTTTTGGGGTCAGTAAAATGAGGAGCCAGATTGTTGGGGACAATAAGCTGACTCTGTAAACCATTTAGAGAGGGCTGTAAAGCACTGTAAAGCGGTATATAAGTCTAAGTGCTATTGCTATTACTACTTCCTCCAGTTTGCCTTAGACTGATCTATACCATACTTGCATTTTTTTGCAGAGAAAGTTGAAATGTATGATGTTTTCTTAAGGGTGGGATAAACATAACTTGTTTTTAATAAAACTAATTTATGCAACTTTCTGAATGCTCCACAACAGTGTCTCATTATTCAGATCCAATACCAGAATTAATGGAACTATATTCAACTATTCCTTAAAGGATCCGTCACCTGTCTTTCATTTCTTTGAAGTGAAACGATAAGCTACATTGAAAAGCAAGTGGAAGATTTAAATTAAATTTTGATCTGCCAAATTGCTGTTATCCGCCTACTTTTACCCAGGGACTGGATATTGTTTTGCAAATGTCCCACAGTTTAAGAGGGGAGGGAAATTGAAATGTGCTATTTCCTGTAAGTGCTGCTTAGAAATGGTCCCTCTGATACATTTGAGTTGAACATAGTAATAGTAATACTCCTGGTTAATCATGTTTTCCCTCCTCTTTTTCAGATAATTCTGGATTTTGCTAATACCACTCAGGAAGGAGTAGATTTTTTCAATTTTCTCTCTGAGGACATCGCTTATAAAACTATTTTTGTACCCTTGAACTCTGGCTTTGGACATAATACAGTAAGGATCACAAAATGGACACTGGTGGTGCGGTCTTACAGTAGTTGGAAGGGGGAATGGTTTTGTGCCATCTCCAAAACAACAACAAAAACAAATCATCAAAAATAAATTGAGTCGAACTAATATCTTTGATGTACAACCTATTTGAGTTACATACAGATAAATTATCTGCCTTTGATTGGGCCTTATTTTCTAGTAAAGCTATTAGTTGTAGCATGGCAGGAAATTCAGATTCTTTTAAAGCAACTGCAGAACAAATTAATGAATAAATATATATTCCATTTTCTCATGAAATCCTGGCATTTTAGCTTTATGTTAGGATAGCAACTGGAAGAATTCTTACAATTTTCTCCAAATTTTTAAGTGCTTTGGTACTTTGGGAGAGGAAGGGCAGTTAAACTATAAAAGCAGTGGGGGTTATTATATTCCTACTAGATTAAACTATCTCAGTGCGAATTTTCAATGCAATTGTAATTCATGTTTTAATAAAAGCAATGAGATTAGATAATCATACAGCACCCATACTTGCATTGTTTAAATGTGAATAATGGCTTCACCAGGAAAGAACACTGCGTAATATTATCAAACATAATCTTGATAGAACTCCAGATTTTCTTCTGAATTGTCCGCCTCAAATGAAACAACCTTCAATCTAGTAATCAACAAAAAGGCAGGAAAAGTGTCTTAAGGGTTTTGTTTA
Organism: Diadophis punctatus similis; assembly: GCA_023053685.1. NCBI lineage: Eukaryota > Metazoa > Chordata > Lepidosauria > Squamata > Dipsadidae > Diadophis > Diadophis punctatus. Next base: position 193,437,891 of record JALIGW010000002.1, read on the forward strand.
CATTTTCTGATTACTAAAATTGACTCCCAATGAGAAAAAGGAGAGAAATTCTCACAATATGCCAGTGCAAGGACATCCTGCATTAGAAGGACTGGAAATGTGTAGACAGATACACTTATGCTACGTTGTGGGCTTTACTTGAATAAAAAGTAATATGCTCAGCCTCAAGAAAAAAGCAAGATTAGAGCAATCTTCTATTTTAACTACCAAAGAGCCATTTGCTCTCATCTTTCTCTCTTTACTTTGAAAAATTGATATTCCTTTTTACTATATGCGTGGAAGTTGCCATTTTTCCCTATAAGTTTGTGAGTAACTTTATTAGGTCTATGGTCCTTTCATTCTTGATGGGCCTACAAGTTTACAACCACATGTCAGCAACCAATGGTGACCTTCAGAAGTTGTGGGTGCTTCATCACTAGAAGCTTTCAAGAAGAGACTGGATAGCCATCTGTCAGAAATGGCGTAGGGTCTCCTGCTTGAGCAGGGGGTTGGACTAGATGACCCACAAGGTCCCTTCCAAGTCTGTTGTTCTAATCAATGCAATGAATGGATCCACTGTAAATACAGGGCCCAGCACTTTGTTTTGCCCCTTTGACATCAGTGTGTGTGGGCTAAAAGCACGTACAGTACGATGGAATCACTGCTAAGATATAGAGAACTGAATAAAGGCTACAGACATTCAAAAACAAGAAAGTCCAGTTGCCTTTTGAAAAAGCACCTTTGGGACATTCAAGTAGGTGGCATACAAATAATACAGTGCAATACAATATTGTATATCCATGCAATTGGCTTTCTTCTCATCAGTAAAATAACTTTTGTTTGAGCTGCATCTTTTGTTTGTTTTCTTAGTCTTTATCACTGAAGGATGTAAAACTTCATGCATCACTGCGTGGCATTATCCTCTCAAGCTTCAATCTCACAGTTGGTACAATAATACCTTCCCAAGCAGGATACAATCTTTCCATTGCAGAGTCATCGAGTCATACTTTTTTCATTGTAAGTATCAATTCTCTTTACATAGCCTGTTAGCCATGAACTTCTGGGCAGGGGTGAAATGCTCCCGGTTCGCTCGTGCCTGTCAGTCGTCAGAGAGCCGGTCGCGAAGGCAGCGCAAAGCTCCGCCCACCCGCCGGGACACCGCCATTTGAGTTCTTTTATCCTCTGCGCATGCACAAAGCGTTCTGTGCATGCGCAGAGGGTAAAAGAACTCAAATGGCAGCGTCCGGGTGGGTGGGCGGAGCCTCACGCTGCCTTCGCGATCGGCTCTCCGACGACCGACAGGCACGAGCGAACCGGGAGCATTTCACCCCTGCTTCTGGGCCTTATGTTTTTGGATAATGTTGAAACAGTAGTGGATTTGTAGCATTCCTTAAGCCTTAAACTAGTTGAATTACAGCTCATTTGCAGTGAATGATAAACTAAAGCTCTTTGGTTCGCTTTTATTGCATCAGGTTTCTGAACTGATTAACAATACAGTGATTGTTGAATGGGATATTCTGGCCTCCAATGGGATTATTCATGCTATTCAGAGTCCTTTGAAGGTACCACTGCAGTATAACCAGGTTAGTTACCAGTTTCTTTTGCTTTTTCCTTCCTTCCCTGTTTTATGAATTAAGATCTGAAATAGTATTCTACAAGTGTACAGTATGTATTTATTTATATCCCATTCTTTATTTTATTTTCCTTCTCCTGTTTTTCCCTCAACAACAATCCTATGAGGTTGGGCTGAGAGCAAGTGACTGGCCCAAAGTCACCCAGCTGGGTTTCATGGCTAAAGCAGGACTTGAACTCACAGTCTCCTGCCTTAACCACTGGAACAAACAAAACTATTTTGTAATGGTAGCTCTCACAAGATTTGAGCATTTTCATCCCATTTTTCATCAAACTCCATGCAGTCTTTGGAAACTTCACAAGATTTGGTAATATCACGCAATTTAACCATGCCTCTAACCATGTCTCTGATGCCCAAAGGGATGGACTCTTTGGGCATCAGTACAAGCATTGCAAATATGAGTCCAAATTACTTTTTTAAAAATACAAAAGTAATGTTCTCAGTCTGTATCATTGAACATAAATCATTCAGACACAGAGCTTTCCAATTCTTCCTTCCCACTTCAAAATTTGCTCTTCCCCGGGTTGGTAGTGATCATAGACCAGGGGTGTAAAACTCAATTTCATTGAGGGCTGCATCAAGGTTGTGTTTGTCCTTGGGGGCTGGTGTGGGTGTGGCCAGCTTGACATCACTCGTATCGGGGGCGCCTGTGGTGGCCCGAGCTCTATGCCAGTGAAAATGGGTTCCCGAGCTCCGTTTTTAGCTGTGACAGCCTGCAACCCTCTGCCAGCGAAGACGGAGCTAAGGAAGGCTGCATGCAGCCCTCCCGAGCTCCGTTTTTGCTGGCAGAGGCACTGTGGGCTGGTGCTTCGCTGTTTCCAGGGCGGCCCCACGGGCCAGATCTCAGCACCCTGTGGGCCGGATCCAGCCCCCGGGCCTTGAGTTTGACACCCCTGTCATAGACTATCTAAAATGGCATGCATGATAGTGGTTCTGTCTTTTTCCTGTCAAGTAGAAGTAATTTTCTACTTCTAAATACTAACTAATGAAATACATTTTTTGAGCAAAGGTAATATGATAGGAGAAAGAATTGGTTTTCCCTGAGTTCCTTACTGGTTCATAAGACTCTTTAAGATGCAACATAATTATGAATGTTGGCAGTGATAAGTGAAAAGTGAGAGAGGTTGCAGAAATGGAGGCAGTGGAAGAATGGAATCCATCTCTTTGGGCATCAGAGACATGGTTAAATTGCATGATATTACTAAATCTTGCGAAGTTTCCCAAGATTGCATGGAGTTTGACAAAAAATAGTATTAAAATGGTCAGATCTTGTGAGATCTATCATTTTAAAATAGTTTTGTTGTTATTTAATTTCTGTAGCCTCTGGTTATTACTGTACTTTAGGGCAGTGGGTGCCAAGTTGATCTTTGTAAGAGGATGAAATAGGTCTATTTGGTCTTCATTGCTGCTGTTGCCATTCAACTTGCTCTGCTGATTTTATTGCTTTTCTTAAAAGTCCCCACTATTTCATTTCTTGCCCTTTTCCAAGGACAAAGGGGCAGCCTGTCAGTAAGCATTTAAACATTCATCATCCCTAGGATATAGTCTGTATATTTCCTATAAAAATATAATGTTTCAGTTTAGAAAATACTGCTAAAGCCTTTGATTGTGTGGATCACAACAAATTGTGGCAAGTTCTTAAAGAGATGGGAGTACCAGACCATCTTATTTGTCTCTTGAGAAACCTATACGCGGGTCAAGAAGCAACAGTGAGAACTGGACACGGAACCACTGATTGGTTCAAAATTGGGAAAGGAGTCCGGCAAGGCTGTATATTGTAGCCCTGCCTATTTAACTTATATGCAGAGCACATCATGAGAAAAGCAGGGCTAGATGAATCACAAGTTGGAATTAAGATTGCCGGGAGAAATATCAACAACCTCAGATATGCAGATGATACCACTCGAATGGCAGAAAGTGAAGAGGAACTAAAGAGCCTCTTGATGGGTGGAAACTAATGGGTGGAAACTAATCAAGAAGAGAAACAACTTAGAACTAAGGAGGAATTTCCTGACAGTTAGAAGAATTAATCAGTGGAACAGCTTGCCTCCAGAAGTTGTGAATGCTCCAACACTGAAGTTTTTAAGAAGACGTTGGATAACCATTTGTCTGAAGTGGTGTAGGGTTTCCTGCCTACGCAGAGGGTTGGACTGGAAGACCTCCAAGGCCCCTTCCAACTCTGTTATTCTATTCTATTCTATTCTATTCTATTCTATTCTATTCTATTCTATTCTATTCTATTCTATTCTATTCTATTCTATTCTATTCTATTATTCTATTCTATTCTATTCTATTCTATTCTATTCTATTCTATTCTATTCTATTCTATTCTATTCCATTCCATTCCATTCCATTCCATTCCATTTCTATTGATGTGGGTGAAGGAGGAGAGTGCAAAAGTTGGCTTGAAATTCAACATTAAGAAAACTAAGATCATGGCATCCAGCCCTCTGAATTCCTGGCAAATAGATGGGGAAGAAATGGAGGTAGTGACAGGTTTTATTTTGCTGGGCTCCAATATCACCACAGATGGGGACTACAGCCAAGAAATTAAAAGATGCTTGCTCCTGGGGAGGAAAGCTATGGCAAATCTAGACAGCATACTAAAAAGCAGAGACATCACCCTGCCAACAAAAGTGTGTATAGTCAAGGCTATTGTTTTCCCAGTTGCAATGTATGGCTGTGAAAGTTGGACCATAAGGAAGGCTTGGCGCCAAAGAATTGAGGCCTTTGAACTATGGTGCTGGAGAAAACTCTTGCAAGTCCCTTGGATTGCAAAGCAATCAAACCGGTCAGTCCTAGAAGAGATCAACCCTGACTGCTCTTTAGAAGGCCAGATACTGAAGATGAAACTCAAATACTTTGGCCATCTAATGAGAAGGAAGGACTCACTGGAGAAGAGCCTAATGTTGGGAAAGATTGAGGGCAAAAGAAGAAGGGGACGAGAGAGAATGAGGTGGCTGGATGGAGTCACTGAAGCAGTCGGTGTGATCTTAAATTGACTCCAGAGGATGGTAGAGGACAGGAAGGCCTGGAGGAACGTTGTCCATGGGGTCATGATGGGTCGGACATGACTTCGCGACTAACAACGCAATGCCTTTATAATTTAGCATCCTGGAACTCAATTACGTTCTCAAAGCACATGTTTCCTAACAGCATTAGCATACAACTAGATATAATGACATAATCCTTCAGAAACACTGTTATCGGTCTAATTTAAACAAGATCTACAAATGAAGTTGCATGCAATTTTTTCCAAAGCTAGATGAATCTTTCAGGTTGCTTTTTCACTCTAGCCAATGTGAAACATTGGCAGAGTAAACAAAACAATAAAAAGTGAAGATTGTTAACGGTCATACAGACTACTTTAATTTATGTATATCTTTTTAAATATAGTAATACATAAAACCAAAGCGCAAAGTACACAAATATCACAAGAAGCCTAGATTTTATTTTGCTTTGTCTTTTTTTTAAAAAAAACCTTAGCTATAATATTTTATATTTTTAATATATTTTTAATATCAGGTGGTTCCTTGCAGATGTTTTGCTATTCTGAACCACATTGGAATTTAATTTGGGGGTCCAAAAATGTCATGTAACAGTAATAATTTATCATTAAGATATGACTTGAAAATAGCATTGCTTTTCACAGGTTTCGAGTACTGTAAAACCATCTGCTGCTATGACAATTGGCATAAGCACCGTTTTTGCTATAGTTCTGCTCTGTGCAACTATTGCTGGATTGTCCTATTTCTGCCTCAAAAGGAGAAACCAACTGATCAACTTTCGCTATTTTAGGGTAGGTAAATCCAAGCCTCAGCTTTGCTTGTAACAAAAAAAATTGTATTCTTTCAACAGAACTTGGGTAGAAAGAATTATGTAATTTTTGTTGTAATTTCATTAGTGGTTGTAGAACCTCATCCAAATCAAACATCACAATTTAATTTTTATTGTTATAACAGCCTTCTCCAACCATGTCTGTCAGTTCTGTTGTTCTATAATATCTGCAAGTCTTTCCCAACAAAAAATGAAAGATTATTAGTATATTGAGAGAGACAGAGATTCCATAGCCACAGTTTCAAAACTACATTACTGATTCTTAACAACTTTAATGTCAACTTTGATACACACACACACACATACATACGTATGTGTATGTGTTTGTGTATGTATGTGTGTGTGTGTGTGTGTGTGTGTGTGTGTATAAATGGGGGTCACCAAATGTAAGCTGGCCAGGAAAATTGAGAAACAGGAAAGCAAGAACAAACTGTCTCCATATTGTTGCCAAGGAAATTATATTTTTGTGTCCATGCCATCCCTAGGAGTCAAACTTGGCTTGCAGATTTTATTTAATGATGTAGTGATCAATTTTTTGGACTTTTCCAGCTAAAAAAATAATGTAAGTTGCCTGAAATCACTGTGTGAGTTGGGAAGCTATATAAATTGTCATTCATTCATTCATTCATTCATTCATTCATTCATTCATTCATACAGTACATACATACATACATACATATACATACATACATACATACATACACACACACACACACACACACACAAAAAAAAAATCTCAGATTAGCTTTAAACTTCCTTGGCTAAATCACTTTGTCTCAGCTGTCTATTCAGGTTCACTGAAGCATGCTGATTCATTTTTACCGTATAGTTTGAAGAACAAAGTCATGCTTAATCTGTTTACTTATAGGCTGAACTAGATGATGATGAACCTTCCTGGCAGGAAAGGAGCCCACACTTAGTATCTATTCCAAATCCTATTTATGGAGCAGATAGCTCAATCTATGAGCCATTTGAGGTAAGACAACTGAAACATTAGTGCTGAATATTTTCAGATACTAACCCATAATGCAGTTGTTATCTACACTGCAACCAAAGCGAGGGATAGGCAAATTGCTCCCATACATGGCATACTTTGTGCATAAAATGGCTGCTTTTGAATGATTCCTGTGTGGAGCCAAATCCATGGGCTCCACCTTCAGCATACTGAGTGGGTGCCGCCTATTTTAGATGGAATCTTGCTGCAGATGGGAAAAAATGTATTTGAACATGCCAGTCCACTTCAGTTCCTCCGATTGTAACCAGAACATATAAAATGTGTTATCCTTTGAATGCACCTATGAAGTCCAATATAACTGGAGGAACTGGTCATATTCTGTTGTTGGTTTTAGCTGTCTGAATACCAATATGAAGTTAGATTATTTATTTATTAAATTTATATGCCACCTATCTCAATGTTACAGATTAACTGACCGTTTTTGTATCTTTGTTTCAGGAGTCTCTCCACAGAGAAGATTTTGTTGATACTGAAGACATTCTTGGACAATAATAATATACTGTAATACAAACCAGGATACAAAAATTCCAGAAATTTTGAAGAAACATTTCATATACCTCAATTCTATTCCTTTTAAAGTTTATGGGAAGGAATTATAATCAAAAGAGCTATCGGGATTTACAATCCCATAAACGATTTCCAATTTTTTGTTTAGAATTCATTCCCTCATGTTGCATTGCCTCTTTTTAGAGACCTTCAGGAATAAGTTCTGAGTGTAACTGTAATATGAATGGAAAGAACCTGAAGACGTATGTAGCATGCACAGAATCCTTTGGATCCTGTCCATGAAACTTCAATCATTTACTTAGGAATGACTCATGAATGTGTCTGGCAAATGTATACTGTGAGAACCCTGAATGGGCAATTGAAATTTCAGTTCAGATTTAATGAATGGATAAATTTACTTTGAAACTGCACTACTGAGCTTACTGGTAAACTGTAGACAGCACATATTTGTAAGCATTCTAAATTTTAATGCACTGTAAAGCAATTCTTAACATTTTTTACTACTAGGTAAGCATGATTACATCAACAGGCTACCAGTAAAGATGCCAATTATCTCTCTTTGCCTTATAATTAGTATTGTTTCTTTCTCTCTTCCCATGAAAGAAAACAGAAATATATTAATTGTAGGACTATTCCATAATGAAACAATGTATTATTTTTGTAAAAAATAAATGGTGTTATGCCTAGTAACCAAACGCATCGATAGCTCACCCTTGCAACAACAAATATTGTCATTCCAATATCATGTATTTGAACATTCCATTTAGACCAAGTATTGGAAATTATTCTTACACACACAATTCTGGAAAAGATAAACACAATATTTTATTTTGTGGACAGACTCAGGAATCAGAATTAACCATTGTACCCAATTTTGGAGAAATATCAAATTATTGTCCATGTTTTTAATCTCTTATTTCTAAACTATCTAGCTTTTGCTGATCAGACTACCTTTAAAAGTAACAGACACTGTCTCATCATCTTTACCGAAAAAAGTTTAGGAAGTTGATTTCACATTTAGAAGATAAACTAATTAGGCCTCATCGGTATTTAAAAATGGCAGCTATTTTTCAGAGAAATGCCTAGCTCCAATACTGCACCATTGTGGTATTCCCACTTCTTTCATCTACCCTGATGCCTCTTTCATGATGCAGCTTCTACCTTTTGCTCTCAATGTCCTCTTAGGGGCAAAATATGGGTGTAAAAGTGGTTCATCAATGAAATATTTCCCATGAATTGGCAAAGCAAAGGCACTGTCTCAGCGAGAGAAAGAAGGGACAGGTATCTCCAGAGAAAAGTTCCAGAAATGCAACCCTAGAGATGGCAACATCCATAATCTTTCCTAATATAACAATTTTCTATAGAACAGACACTTGCAGAGAATCATCATATACATTCCTATTTTCTGTACGTAACTATGGCAAGTTAGCTTGTGGGTCTTTCTCCTGAAGTGGCAGTTCAAAGTGCAGAAGTCCTAACTTGGGTAGGGGGTTAATTTTCCTCAAGTCTTTAAGTTGGTTTGAGGGGTGGATAGAAAAGAAATATCAAATAACCAACAGCATTCTTAGCAATCTGCCAGTCTTAACATGATCCGTATGCTATAGCGTATTGCAATCTTAATCACAACGGGTTTTTTAAAAAATTGGATAGGAGGTAACTTATTTGATAATGCTTCGAAAGTTTGAAAAGTAGGCACTTCTTGAAAAACTTTAAAAAAATATGTGAAGGAGTACATTATATAACATCCGATTTCCAATCTAGATTCGTCTTGCATCCAGCATCCAGGAGATTACCCAATGTGATCCTAACATGAAATCACAAACTACAAACATAGTAACTACTCATAGATTTCTTTGGTTCAGTATCTTGTTGGAATAGTCAAGCATTCTTCCGTTCCTTGAAAGCCAATGCCTTGAAAACCATCTCTAGTGAGAATCTGAATAGTTCTAAGTAGCCTCAGTCAATCATTATTTCATTTATAGATATAACTTGAATTATAGCAGCATTACAGAACCTAACAGGTAAAACACACAGCAGTTTGACCTTAATATAAACAGTTTCCCAAGTCTAAGCCTTAAATAAGAGCTTCCAATTCAAGGACATTCCATTCTTAATATGTATTTCTTATATCTGACTCTGATACAGCGATGATCCTGACTGGCAATAGTTCATGATCAAATGCAGAAAAAACAGAGTCCCGCAACACTTACATCTAATCTAAGACATAAGCCTTCTGCGGGTTAAAAAAAGAGCATCTCTGAATGAAGATTAAAAGGTCCACACAAATTCTGAAACACAAAACAATTTAGTTTTGATGATTCACCATTCCTAAGAGACCACTATTTTTATATTAGATAAGCTTCTGACTTGTTTTCTGATGATTGTTTTAGCTCTTGTTGATATGTGGGCTGTTAGTGATAGAATAGAGGAAAAATCCTTTCCATGATAGTTGGGTAATGGCTCTAGCAATCACTATTTTAATCTTTTATTATCCTAGTCATGCATACAATATCTAGAGGGCAGGATAATCTGTACATCTATTTGTGCTTAGATGTCTAAAAATTCTTATAAATTCAGTAAGTAAATTAGCATTTTATGAAATAGGTTATTCAACTAAAGATAATGTATTCACCTACTGTTATGAAAAACTGCTTTTTTGTGTTTTAAATAGGGGTGCTTTAATATATAAATATACACCATCTGATAAATTCAGCATCAAGTGATGGCTTGAATTTGTAAATGAGCCATTACATACTTAATATCACATTAACTGATGTTATCAAATAGTGAATCTGCGTGAGGTCACTTCACACATGAATGAATGAGTGTGGTCTAATGGCATATCTGGTGTATACAGACCTGTACCATACTCAATTCTTTAGAAATATACCAGTTAGTATCTTCAGATCTGTAACTGAATGTGAACTGATTGATGAAGTGAATAGGAACTATTTAAATTTCTATTTCATATATTGTATAGGTCAGGGGTAGGCAAAGTTGGCTCTTCTATGACTCGTGGACTTCAACTCCCAGACTTTCTGAGCCAATCATGCTAGCTCAGGAATTCTGGGAGTTGAAGTCCACGAGTCATAGAAGAGCCAACTTTGCCTACCCCTGGTATAGGTGATGTAGCAAGGATTCTTGTGGAAGTTAAATTTTGAATATGTTGTTCTAAAGAAGAAATAGATTTATAATCTCTGCCAGAATCACTACAACCCGACCAACATGTAGAAGAACTCTTCTGAGCACACAAAGACAGCTGTGACTAAATTACAGATGCCAATTTTAAAACGTATTCTTAGAGCTTAATCAAGCACGGATAATATATTTTACCACCAGGATTTCAGATGTACAATTTGTGCCACCTTTCCATTCATTTATCTCAGGTACCCTTTCTATTAGGAAGTGCTCGGAACAGAAGTACAACAGTGATCATATAGTAGCAGCAGTCCCTAAAAGGAAGCTAAGATTCTACTATGCATGTCATAACCCCTTTTATCGAATGTGCACCATTTCTTCTAAGAATGGAGTCTTCATGCAACCTGTGCAGAGCTGATCCATCCAAAGAGGAGCTTCATGCTGTAGAGGCGTTCGGCGAGGATAAAATGTAAAATTCACATCATAGTTCAGTAGGCAACTGATGGACGCCATGTAAATATCAGAAAAACGAATCAGTCTTCGAGAAAAGTAGGTTGGGTTGTGGAAGGTTCGAAAAATGCTGCCGAACTGGGGGTTAAACAGATTCTTTGCAAGTGACCTGACAGGAAAGAAGTTGGTATAATAGAATTAGATAGACAACCTGGGAGAGGAAGATAAAAGAATATAGAAAATGTACATTATGTACAAAATGTAATATTACAGAAGCATTCCACAATGAGCCACCTTATCCTGCTACCCCCAGAAGACAAAGAATGTGCATCATAAATGTTGGTCTCTAGTTTTGGTTGGACAATCTGCGAGTTCTATCCCAACTGTCAATTTTTTTTCCTTTCTGACTATCTTAGAAAATGGTTTGTTTCTTCTTTAGAGCACAAGGAACGAAAAAATCAGGAGATATGACGAGCTTTTAAAAAGTGAAGCATAAAGAAATTCAAAAAGTTTGAGAGAAAACATTTCCGAAAAAAGCAAACAAACAAAAGTCAGCCTTGAGGGAAAGTAAAATCAAAGAAATAAAAAACAAATCTTCATCAAGGCCAAAAATGAGAAACCCAGAAGTTCCAAATCTGGACAATTCTTTATCTTTCCACAATATAAAAATTTCCACAACATAAAAATATTTTACAGGGCACCAATTAAGAAGTTGTAGTAGTATCAGTAATGGGTTGCAAATCCCGTCACTACCGGTTTGCGCCCGCGTCCGTCTGGGGGGAGGGGGAGCCTCCCACCGCCACTACCGGTTTGTGGATCCGGGCCATACCAGTAGCAACCCACCGCTGAGTAGTATGTTACTTAAAACAGGACATTATGTTAGCAATTTGTAAAGCGTACATTTTAAATCATTCCTAGAATATTTCACAAATTAAAGAACACATCATAATCAAGATAGGTCACCTAATCTCCTGTCGCTCCTTCATCCACTCTAAAAGCACTTGCTTTGATTCTGCATCTTGATACATCTAAAATTAAAAGAAGAAAATTAAAGCAAAAGACTGAACAATGCTGTTTCTAAAGATGAGCTTTCTACAAGGAAAAAACAGCAACACATATTCCAATATTTGCAGAAAACATTTCGGAATGCAACCAAATCAAGAAAGCCTATCCAAGAACTGTGTTTAATGTAGTTGAAGGAAATGACAACTACGGAGTGATGTCCACATACTACTTATTCTAGCCCAATCTATTTTACCTGCATTCTCTCCAGAAGTCCTGTAAGAGCTTGCTGCCAGGTCAAAGAGTGCATATATTGTTCTGTATTGATGATTCGTATTTCTGTTTCTAATTCTGGAACTATGGCACCTGTCCTCCAACCATGACGTAGCATGAGGTCCTTAAACAGAAGGTGAGAAAAGCAGTGGAGTGACTTACTGACTTAGGAACCTGTGATTCAGCCTTCGAGAAAAAGCCTTCAATAGTTCACTTACATAGCTTTCCTTGCAGAATGAGGCACATCAAGATCATAAAGGGAGCGGGATGAACATTTTTCATCCAAAAATAGCCCTACCTGCTTATTTGGGCCATTTCTTTCTTGTCCAATGCAATCAGAAAGATAACTATTTATAAATCTATACATTTTATAAATCTATGGGTATTGCCTAAGTTACTAGCCTCGTTAAGTATGATAATCATATGGCAGTTTTGGACTTTAAACTTGGAATGACCCTCCAGGATAGGAATGCATTGGCCCTGATACTAAAAAAAAAATCCCCAAAACAATTAATCTGTTCCTCAAGAATTGCAAAAATGAGATGCCTCCCCCCTTTTTCATTTAATCCTTTCTTTCCCTTACATTTTCATAAAGAGAAAAACCCCTAATAATGCAGAATGTTTAAAAACCACTATTCCTTGAGAACTCCTTTAAGAATTTGAGTACTTAACAGTAAATGTCTATGGAGTAAATGTCTATGGAGATTCTCAGTCATCCATGTCATCATTGTCCCAAAGGTGCTTTTTTCTTCAAGAGGCAACTGGACTTTCTGGTTTTCCTTTGGAGACATTTCACTTCTCATCCAAGAAGCTTCTTCTTCAAAGAAAAGTCTTCAAAGAAAAACCAGAAAGTCCAGTTGCCTCTTGAAGAAAAAAGTACTTTTGGGATACTTAACAGTAAAAAAAAATATGGCTGAAGGGTGGTTTTAGCTTAATAGTATTAACAGAACGTTCTGTAAAAATGCCTGATGTTGGTGTACTATTTATAAAACAGCATCAAAAGAAAATTAATTAACCAGGCACAATTATGACACGCATTTGCAAAATTGCCTGCACTCAAACAGATCTTGTCTAGCCCAATATTTCAAGTGGTTGACATCCCAAGGCCTGTTTTCTTTCTTGTGTGATTAAAAAAAATATCCAAATGAAATATCAAGGTGGTTTCCATAAAACACAATACATGTCTAAAATTATGACACCAGATACTCTAACAAAAAAGCCAATGTTATCACTGAATAAACATTAAATAGAGCAGTACTTTGAAGAGATTTCATAATAGTGGCATACGTCCCAAGAAGGGTGTGCAGATAGCTATGGAAGCCACCCACATGACACAAACATAGCAACCTGAAGTGTCAAGCAGAGGCTGGAGCCCTTCAGATCTATGTGTATGATCCAGTAATCATGGTTCTGTATGGTTCAGCGAGGTGCAAGCCAGTGGTGGGATTCACAATTTTTTTACTACCGGTTCTGTGGGCGTGGCTTGGTGGGCGTGGCAGGGGAAGGATACTGCAAAATCTCCATTCCCGTCCCATTCCAAGAGAAGGATATTGCAAAATCCCCATTCCCTCCCCACTCCAAAAGAAGGATACTGCAAAATCTCCATTCCCGTCCCATTCCAAGAGAAGGATATTGCAAAATCCCCATTCCCTCCCCACTCCTGGGGGAAGGATACTGCAAAATCCCCATTCCCTCCCCACTACTGGGGGAAGGATACTGCAAAATCCCCATTCCTTCCCCACTCCAAGAGAAGGATATTGCAAAATCCCCATTTCCTCCCCACTCCAGGGGAAGGATATTGCAAAATCCCCATTCCCATCCCCCTCTGGGCCAGCCAGAGGTGGTATTTGTCGGTTCTCCGAACTACTCAAAATTTTAGCTACCGGTTCCCTAGAACCTGTTAGAACCTGCTGAATTTCACCCCTGACCAAGACTCACTGAATCCAGTGGAACTCATTTCTGATTGAACAAGCTCAGCTACGGGCATCACATAACAAGCAATCCCTGCACCACAGATCCACACTCCCCTCAGTTTGAAAAGATACTGTATCTTCAAAACTGTGAACATTTAGTTTCGAAATTCATGGTGAACTGCTGGTGCAATGGCTTCTTCCATTTTTCTTTTTTTAGCTGCAGCATCCTTCATTTTCATGCCCCCACCCTACCTTCCCAAACTAAATATGATAATAAAGAATGCTGTAGCATTGCTATCATAAGAGATGAGAGTTGGACATCACAACAAAATATTTCATTTCTACATTGTGCGCTGAAATGTCTATAAATCAACATTCCATTTACATATGAGGATGAATCCTGGTAGAGGATTAATTGGGGCAGAAATGTTTGTCTTCTCAGATAAAATAGATGATAGATTAGATGATAGATTAAATAGATAGATGATAGATGATAGATAGATAGATAGATAGATAGATAGATAGATAGATAGATAGATAGATAGATAGATAGATAGATAGATAGATAGATAGATAGTTGGTAGATAGGTAGGTAGGTAGGTAGGTAGGTAGATAGATAGATAGATAGATAGATAGATAGATAGATAGATAGATAGATAGATAGATAGATAGTTGGTAGGTAGGTAGGTAGGTAGGTAGGTAGGTAGATAGATAGATAGATAGATAGATAGATGATAGATAGATGATAGATAGATATAGATAGATAGATAGATAGATAGATAGATAGATAGATAGATAGATAGATAGATGATAGATAGATGAATATATACACACACACACACACACACACACACACACACATATATATATATATATATATATATATATATATATATAGAGAGAGAGAGAGAGAGAGAGAGAGAGAGAGAGAGAGAGAGAGAGAGAGAGAGAGAGAGAGAGAGAGAGAGAGAGAGATGACACAATTTTGATTTTAAAATAAGAAAGTTGTTACAAACAAGTTAAGGAAAAAAAGAATCATTATTTTTTAAAAAGATGTTGCTGTACATATGTGCTTAGGATGGAAAAGATATTCAAAAGAATACAACCTAGAGAAATAAATCTTTTAAACTCTATTTTGCTTTTTTAAACTTGGTTTTAAAAAAGGAACTGCGTGATATAATTTAACGGGTTATGAATACTGCAAAATCACAAGCTCTTAAGATCTGGATATTTTCCATTCTATATTTTGATAATCAACACTGATTAATTCAATGAGCACAAAACAAACCCTTTGTGTCTCCGTAGCAGACACAGAACATTAAGTGACACTGACGTCGGCCGATGCAAAACAAGTTTTGCAGCACTTACTGCAAGGTCACTGTACAAATGGTCACCAAAATAAAGGACCTTGGACCCACGCCAGCCTGTTAGCCGCAGAAAATCAAACAGATTGCCCTGAAATGTAGAAAAAAGAAAGAAAGTGAGAATAAACCAAATATCCAGTTCCTTTATAGCGAAGGAAAACATTGCATGCTCGGCTTGAAAAGGTCAAGAAAATACATCTCTTAGCACTTTGATTTTTCTACAGAGCAAAGGAAAAATATTTCTTCATCATGAGCTGCTTATTTAAAAATGGCTAGAGACAGAGGCTTAAGGAGTTCTCACGGGAACTTGAATCAAATTAGAGAAAATGGGAATTCCTTAAAACCAAGTTTATAATCCTATCATTTTTATAAATGATTAACTTACCGTATTTCTTTTCTTACACACACACAAACACACACTACTAGATGTCTAAAACAATTTATTGCAGCTATAATGGGCAAACTTTAAATTCCCCCCCCAACTCACAATAATGTTGTAAATTAAGCCACTGCTTCAGTACATAAACTGAACAACTGTGATAGTTTGTTACCTACCGAATTTGTGCTCAAATATTATTTTAAACTTGATATACCGAATCTAGGTCCTGTTGTAATCTTTCATACCTCAAAGCAAGGGTTTTCAAAGCAAGTTATACATATTTTTTTTGTAAGGATTGCTGCAGATCCGTTATTTCATAGTTCAACCTTTCTGTGAACAATATAGTCTCCCTCTACTAGGTATTTAACAATAGGAGGTTACCGGGCTGACAGGAATGGAGGCAAGACGGAATTCTGAACAGGAATGCTTTATTTCTAACTTCAGCACCACAGGCAACACGAGTGAACAGAACAGCAACTTGGCGTTTGACAGCTCCTTTCATAGTCGAGCTGTCAAACTGGCAACCAATCAGGATGCCCCAATTTCCTGCTAGCCAGCTGCTCGCGTCTTAGCCAATCAGGCTTCGACCTGCAGCCGGCTTGAGTATTTTGGCGGTGTCGTAAGTCTGAGGATTTAACACACCTCACCCCCCAGATTGCGCAGGCATAGTTGGCGAGGTACGCCGGGCCACGTCGGCTCCGCCCTGATTGCCTTAGTTCAGGGCTGGTGGTTGAAGAGTGAGGAGCTGGTTGTGGGTCCTCCAGAACTCCCTGTGACCTGGCCACGGAGTCATCTGGAATGGAAGGCATCGCTGAAGCAGGACACTCGGCAGGCCTGGTAGGAGACGAACGACACTTGCGGCTTGGAGATGGTGGAAGGTCAGAATGGTAGACCAGGGTCCAGGAGCGGGTGGCTTGGGCTTGGTCTAGCTGAGCAGGCTCTAAGCAGGGAACCCGTCATCGTAGTTGGTTGATGTGCCGGCACCACAGCCAGCCATCAGGGAGCTGGACAGGGTCCAGTTAGATGAGTCACATGTCCCGGCAGCCATTTTTGGCCAGCACCAAAATTAAGGGCGAATATGGGATCCCCTACCGAGAATTCCCTGGGCCGTCGGTCAGGAACTGGAGATTGTCCATAATCGAAGCTGGGGTGCAGATGGTCCAAGGTGGTTCGGAGATGGCAGCCCATGAGTAACTCAGCAGGCTAACCCCGGTGGCTTGGCAAGGGGTAGTGTGCTGGGCAGTCAGATAGGTGCACATGCTGTGATGCCAGTTATCATACCTCAGGCGCCCTAAAGCCTCTTTTGCTGACCTAACTGCTCTTTCAGCTAGGCCATTGGCCACAGGATGAGCGGGCGCTGTGGGAGCATGGAGGATCCCCAGTTTGGCCAGAAACACTTGGAATGAGGCTGCAGTGAATTGGGGCCCATTGTGTCAGGGAGCCCATGCGTGGTGAAAAGTTTGTCTAAAATCTTAATAATAGCCTCAGAAGTGGTGGTAGCCAGTGATGCTAGCTCGACCCACTTTGAATATCCAAGACTTGGGACAAAATAGTGTCAGTGCTCGTGAGGGAAGCTATCTGTCTAGCAGAAATGGGGCTTAGTAGTTCTTCAATGAGAAGAACAGAGGTAGCAGGGGCTGGGTCCAATATGGTTTTGGGCAATGGGCAGCGGCTTAGGGCATCAGCGTGCCCTAATAACTTGCCAAGCCTATATTGAAGTTGGTAGTTGTACCCAGCTAAGAACTCTGACCACCGAGATATGCGGGGAGAGAGCATTTGGGGGCTTTGTCGGTCCCCCATGAGTAAGCCTAGGAGAGGCTTATGGTCGGTCACTAAATGAAAGTGGTGACCATAGAGGTAATCATGGAAGCGGTGTACTCCAGCCACACATGCAAGTGCCTCCCTATCAAGTTGGCTGAAGTTGTGTTCGGTTTGAGACAGGGTTCTGGAGTAATATGCTATGGGGGCCTCAGATCTGTTGGGCAAGATGTGGCTAAGCACTGCCCCTACCCCATAGGGAGAAGCATCGCACGCCAAAATCAGTGGCAAGTGGTCACTGCATTGGACAAGGACAGTCTGTGAGGTTAACAGGCCCTTAACAGCCTGGAAAGCCCTGGCCTCAGCTGGCCCCCAGCGCCAAACAGCCTTAGTGTCTAGAAGCCTGTGTAATGGCTCAGCCACAGAAGCCTTGTGAGGCAAGAATATGGCATAAAAGTTAAGCAGGCCAGGGGTGGGTTTCACTTACCTTCGCCACTGGTTCGACCTGCAGCCGGCTTGGGTATTTTGGCGTCGTCGTAAGCCCGAGGACTTAACACAAGTCAAAGCTGTCTCTTTTATTATTGTTGACATAACACATTCAACATAGGCCTGAAACTATCATGGTCATGCTTGAACTCTCTGTCTCTGTTTAACTCTCTAATCAAAAGACATTTTCATGCTTGATACAAAACAGAGAACCATTATGCCAATTTCAGTGGAAATGTTAACCAGACGTAACTATCATTTACCCACTGTCCCAGTGATCTGAAAATGCTAATTTGTTGACTTCCACATCACAATCTCTTATACAGGAACAAAAATAAAGATACAGGCCAAAATAATTTCCAAACTGAAAATTTTCTGCTCATGTATAAGATCACATACAGTATGAATCCGTAAAGTAGTTTCTAGTTTCCCAGCCTCAATCCCAGAGGGTTTCCATTTGCAAATACATCATTTCGTCATATTTTGCCTTTATTATATATCTGAATAATGTTTCAGTCATTGGCCTGGATCCCATACAAGATTCCCATGGAAAGAAGGTCTTCTTCCAGCCATGGAAGGCTTCTGATTCAATGAGATTCCACTAACGAAGGCAAAGAAGGCAACTTTTGTTAATTAACCCTCCTTGAATCCCATGCTGTGCAAACCTGACTTCAGGATTGATGACTCTCTACCACAATCAAAGAGATGTCTATAATAGAATTTTGGATAGTGTTAAGTTCTGGGTGAAGAATGGAGGTGAGGCCTGAGTGATTTCTAACAGCTCTTTATTCAATACTGCCTGTGAGGCAACTGAACTCCCTGGCTGACACAGCTCCTTTTATAGGGAACTGATCAGCCAAACAACCAATCAGGAGAGAGTATTTTCCCGCTCCCACAGAGGACTAGAATGAGAACTTCAACTGACAACTATACACTATATACAATACATAACAGACAGAGCTCCCAGTTTCTCCCGTTGATGGAAAATTCTGGGCATGTCTCTATTAATGTGAGTGACTCTTGCTGGCTGAATAAAAGCAAGATTCAAATCCCTGTTCAATTAGCATGAAATCACAATGCCCCAAATTATATTGCTTCAGCAATAAAATGTTCCCAGGGTTTGGTTTAAATTTGTGTTCTAGTTCAAAATAAGTCCTGAAGTTCTGAAAGTGTATTACTAACAAATTTTCATTGTCATCTTCCAAGTAATAACAATCTTCCCACCCTTTCTCAGGATTATACTAATTCCTAGGGGAAACAAAATAGGAAACTGACTATTAAGCCTACAAAGAAAACATAAAAGAACAGTTTCTTTTTGAGGGAAAACAATGGAGACTGAATAATCTTAAAATAAAGAGTGTGGACATGAATTAGAAAAACAGTTAATTGTCCAGCACAGATTACACATTATTTAACTTTTGTCATATAATTATCTCAGATGTTCAATTTTAACATCGGGAGATGCTAGCAATTTAAAAGAAAGAATACATGGAATAGAATAGAACCGTGGTGGCGAACCTATGGCACGTGTGCCACAGGTGGCACGCGGAGCCATAGCGGAGGGCATGCGAGCGTTGCCCACCGGCAAACCGGAAGTGCGGAAAAATGCACTTCTGGTTTGCCGGTGAGCTGTTTTTTGCACTCCGGAGGGTTCAGGGAAGCTCCCTGAAGTCCCGGAATGCAAAAAACGATGAAACGGACAAACCGGAAGTGCATTTTTCTGAACTTCCGGTTTGCCCGTTTCGTCGTTTTTTACCGTCCCAGGCTCCGGTAAGGCCTTTGCGGTGTGTGTGTGTGTGTGTGTGCGCGCGCATGCGCAGGGGGCAGCATGGGGGGGTGTTGTGCGCATGCATGGGGGGAGGGAATGGGTGCGGGCATGCGAGCGCGCGCTAGCGCGCGCACCCCCCCTTTTTGGCACGCGAACCTAAAAATGTTCGCCATCACTGGAATAGAACATTAAGCTCTTAGAAAGGAAAGTAACAAAGATTTTTTTTCATGGTAATCCTCATATTTGAAGTTAACTCCAGTAAGTCAACATTATTAAATACCCCATGAAGTAAAAACAAATTACTAAGTAATTTACCTGTTTATAGATCTTCCCCTTTTCCAGTTTGCTTATTTTGTCCCATTGAAGAGAACCTTCTTCATCCATTTTTCTGAAAGGTCTTCAAAAAGTCAAAACATTGAAGTTATAGGCTTCATTACAAAAAAAACGCTACAAGGAAAGCTTTTAAACTGCAAATGAAAAGAATTTCAAGTACATTACTTTAGCTACTAAAATTAATACATAAATAAAAAGTAATACATAGATGAAATAAAATGGAAAGGCTTGTACAGGCAATCCTCAACGTACAACAGTCCATTTAGTGACAGTTGAAAGTTACAACAGCAGTGAAAAATGTGACGTATAACTGTTTTCCACACGACCGCTGCAGCATCCCCATGGTCACATGATCAAAATTCAGATGCTTGGCAAGTGGTTCATATTTATGACCGTGTGATCAGCTTTTGCAACCTTCTGACAAGCAAAGTCAATGGGGAATCTAGATTCACTTAACAACCGTGTTACTAACTGAACAACTGCAGTGATTCACTTAACAACTCTGGCAAGAAAAGTCGTAAAGTGTGGCAAACCCAAATTTTGGGCTCAATTTTGGTTGTAACTCGAGGACTACCTGCACTGAGATTATTATCACGTAAATCAAATCTACTGAAAAATGTGTTAATTAAAGCACATTAGAAAAGCTGAGACTCATGCATATATTGTTATACCTATCTTATACCCCCATATTCTAACTTCTGGAGCTTGTCCCAAAGCAATATTTCACAGAGACTTTAAGATGTGTGGCCTTCAACTCCCAGATTTCATCTTACAGCTGATGAGATTGAGAAACACTGCTCTAACTTGTACTGTGAATGTTGATTTCCAACTATTTTGAAACAGGAAATCCACAAACAGGGTAAGTCTAAACCTAAAGTATTACCCAGAAGAAGACGAAACAACTTTACCACTCAGAACTCAGGAAAAACAAACAAAAATAACCCCAAAGAAACCTAAGAATACCAGCTCTGATGATATAATAAAGAGCTGTATCCAATGTATGTTTTCATCCCATTGCTGCAACCTTCCAGTTTTGCAAGTGATTAAATATGGCCCTGGGACACCAAAAGACAGTCTACTCCTAAGTTTAATTAATGTTTGTTTCAAACATGAAATTTCACAAAATGAATTTTGAAAACCAAATGTAAAACAAGGTGCTTTAAACATTTTGGAAATAGATCAAGCTCAAAACAATATATTCTTGAACTCAGAACTGTTTTCTCTGAGGCTTGAAACACTTTCCCTCTGCGGCAAATGGCTTACTTGTGCTCAAAATAGTAGTTCCACACTCAAAGCAATATTTTGTGAAATTTCACACTTCATACTCAAGACACTACATACTTGAGTGGTGGGTTCCTACCAGTACGGTCCACTCTATATCACCGGTAGCAGCCCACTGGTGACGTCACAGTACCGGTGCGGTCAGTTGCCGGTGCCTGGGCGCCGCTATTTTTTTAAAAAAAAATTTTGCGCATGCCCAGAAGCTGAACTTCCGGCACTGCCTTCCTACCCCACAGTGAGTCCAAGCAGGGGAGGATGGCTTGTGCTGCCTTCCTACCGCACAGTGAGTCCAAGAAGGGGAGGATGGCTGAGGGAGCGCGTGAGACGCTGAAAGAACGGGTGGCAGGAGCTATCTCCATTCCCCTCCCTTCAGCAATCCGAGAAGCCACGAACGCGCGGTGATGATCCCAGGCATTTTTGCACGTTCGAGGCTTCTCGAGCTGTTGAGGGGAGGGGGAATGGGTGGCAGGAGCCTAGGATCATCGAATGGGGAGAAGCATTCAGGCCGGATGGAGCCTCCTAGGAGAACCGCTGCCGCGGTCTTGCTGCTCCCGCTGCGGGGGGCTGCGTTGCGGGTGGGCAATGCCCCCCTGCTTCTCCAGCCGCTGCCAAACTCCCGAGGCCCATGCCCACCCAGTCACACGGCTGGTAAGCCACACCCACAAAATAAGCCATGCCCACAGAATGGTAGTAACAAAATTAGGAACCCGCCCCTGCTTGACACTACATTACATGCCCACACACAAGCACACACACCCATCCATCCCAAAAGAAAGAATAAGCAGACACATGAATAAATGACAACCAGAATAGCTTGAATTTTCTGTAGATAAAATTTTCTGTTCAGTGTCTATCATTATATAGGGCCGTGATGGCGAACCTATGGCACGGGTGCCACAGGTGGCACGCGGAGCCATATCTGCTGGCACGTGAGCTGTTGCCCTAGCTCAGGTCCAGCGTGCATGTGGGCGCCCACCAGCTGATTTTTGGCTCGCACGGAGGCTCTGGGAGGGAGTTTTTGGCCTCCAGAGGGCCTCCAGGGTGGCAGGGGAGGACGTTTTTGCCCTCCCCAAGCTCCAAGAAAGCCTCTGGAGCCTGGGGAGGACAAAAAATGGGCCTATCGGATCCACCAGAAGTCAGGAAATGGGGGAGCAGGGGTGCGTGGGGGAGCATTGAATATGGGTGTGGGCACGCGCACGTGTGCGATAGCGCGCGTGTGCACTATTTCGGCACCCGAGGAAAAAAAGGTTCGCCATCACTGATATAGGGTAATAAAGCCTCAACATCAGCTGCGCAGTGGTCTAGAGGCGAAGACACACGCCTCCCACTCAGAAGGTTGAGAGTTCAATCCTAGGCAGCAGCAGATGTTTCTCTATCGGGGTGCAAAGAGAAAATATCTGCTGTGAACTCTGTGTAGGCATCAGGAAAGGCATATGGTCAGTAAATGTTCAGCTCCACTCAGTCGCCCTGACTTTACCCCAAAACAAAGGATTAAAGCATCATACAAAGAAGAAAAGGCCTCAACATTCTTCTCATGAGGCTGGGAAACAATTTCATATGCTTACACACAATCTGGAAGACAGTTTTAGAAGTGTGAGCTGACCTGGCAGGACTTTAATTGTACAGAATAACTTTAAATCTACTCCTAAAAATCATGTCACTTGCAAAATTAGTTCCTCCCTCCCACAAGATGGTGCTAGGATAATATCCATGGCATGGCATCGTGATATGGTACATTCTGGGATCTGTTCTGCTTTAGAGGCAGCTAATTATTAATAGCAGAAAATGTAATACAACCAATATACTTACTTTCGCTTATCGGTAAAGAAACTGGGCTTTTCTGCTTGCACAATGACAATGTCAAAAAGGTCCTGCCAGTTTTTGCCAACCATGTATTTCATCCCTTTATCGCTATAGGCAAAACAGGGGGGGAAATGTAAGTAACTTCAGTGTTCACTTTCTTAAGCAAAACAGTAACTACTCTCAGACTTCCTTCATACAGTATTTCTGATTATGTGTCATTTAGTACACAAAGCAAGCAGCACAGTTCCTAACTAGCTTTGTTAGCTGGTAAGAATATGTGGCTTTTCATCAATTTGGGGATTAGCGGAGAATGGCATCTTGGCCCCCCGTGTCATGCTTAACTTTATAAGCATTTGGAAAGAGCAAGCCTTGTTCCAAGAAGTTTCTTAGGCAAAGTTCAAAGCCTCCTTCTTTTTCTAGGATTAGAAAATGAGTTACCACTAGTGGATTTGGCCTATGCAGCCAGGATTTGCTATCAATCCCGCTGTTAGAAACATTATGTATGTAATGGCCATCAACAACACTGAGACTCTTATAGGGATTACTTAAGAAACCAATTTGTAGGATTATACACAACTAAAGAATGCAGGCACTGAATAAATACAGCCTTTGATTTGAGGCATGTTTGGAGTTGTCCTACGATCAGATAAAATAAAGAATGTTTTTTATGTCTCTAAACACTCCCATAATATTTACTAAGAACAACATTAATGTTTTACATTTCTCATTTTTTTTACAATTGTTCCATAACCTCTAAGAATGTGAGACAGTATCATCTTATGAGAAGTAGGATATTAGGTATTGCAGAATATTAGAGACCTAATAATTTCCTAGAGCACTAGTAGCTCTCTTCGTTTTTTTTTAATATGAAACTTTAATTAGCGAGAGGGAAGGCTAACTGAGATATGAAAAACATATAGAGATCTTCTAACATTATAGCACGTTATGGCCTTAATGTGCTATAATGTTGAATGTGTGGGAAGTAAAGGGTTCAACTTTAAAGTACATTACATCTTTACAATTGAGAATTAGATTTTAAGACAGGCTTGTTTGAGAATGTGTAAAAGTATTAATAGGTCACTGATTCGTATGATGCTATTAAGATAAGCTATCTTTACTGAACATTTTTAGTCCTCATATTTCTTTCTTTATGTCTGCACATGACTGATAATTTCATCAAGATGAATGTATGCAAGTTAATACTTACACAAAACTAAAAGGACTGTTGGTGATGAGAAAGAGTTTTTTATTGTTGTTAACCAGTCTATTTAAGACAGCATATGTTTCATCTCCGTGAAGAATATATTTCTCTGCAAGAAACAGGTGAAGCTAAGTATACTATAAACTTTTGTATATTACAATGGTAAACGATACAATTTAGTTGCATTTCACCTGGAGACAGTGAAATAATTCATCAACAGAAAATATGGGAGTTCTCCAAAGAAGGAAGGAATGACAGGCCCAAGAGTTCTTCCTTTCCCTAAATCTCTGCTCTCAACTCACTTTTTTTTTTGCCAAGCAGAAAGTGACAATTAGGTGATGTAAAATAATTGTGGGCAGCATAAGAATGAAATGTCAGTAACTGACATAACTCAGATGCTAAATGATTGCATGTGGGATGTGGCAATCCATCTTTTGAACTAGATTTGATTGCTCACATCTGTTCTGAAGCACAGGAAGGGATCCATTGGGTGCAGGGCTTTTCTAATCTTCAATGTCTAAACCAATTATGATTAAAAATATTACGCATGAAGTTATTGGATGAAGATTTTTTTATACATAGATTGCAGCGTACATTAATTCTGTTAGGGAGAAAAGAAACCCCTTCTTTCTCTCACTTACCTAACTCTTTCTGTAAAGTCATTAACAAATCAAATAGTTACATAGAAACATTTTTGGTCACAGATACGAATGCTAATAAATATACAAAAGATGAAGAAAAGAAGGAGTTTGTTGTTTTGGTTCTACCTCTTGGTGGAATACAGATCTGGCTGATTAGCCGCAAGATAATATACAGTACATAAAGTTTCACTACCCTGATCTAAAACCATTATGTGTGGTACTCATTATTATTCACAATTAAAAGATAGGCCTTAACTGACCCATGTCCTTTTCAATCCATTTGTACATCATTCCTTTCACATGGACATCTTTAATGGCATCCTAAAATTGGAAAGAAAAATTAGGTGTTAGGGTTTTTTTGGGTGTTGTGTGTTGTTACAAAGCTACCAAAAAGACCAGTCCAAACAATATTTATTAGGGACCGCGGTGGCTCATGTGGTTAGCATGCTGGGTTCATGATCAGCAAGTCCGTGTTTGAGATCCGAGTGCTACTTGTGACGGGGTTAGCTCTCGTCATTCGCTCCAGCTCCTGCTGGCCTAGCAGTTTGACATGTGCAATCACAAGTAGATAGATAGGTACCACTTAAGTGGGCACATTAATGGGGACGTGAAAGGGGTTCCCAACTGGGCGTCCCCCAGGGGCGGGTTGCTCACTTACCTTGCTGCCGGAGCCATGCGCGTGCAGCTCCACGCTTCAGGTCTCCTTGCGAGATTTTGGCACGATTTTGCATGCGCAGAAGCAAAATTGCCCGAAAATCACGGGGAAAAAATGGCGACGTGCCAGGTGGACCGGCAGAGAGGGCTCCGGAGCGGTTGCGAAATCCGCCGCTCCCTACCAGAGCTGCGTACTGGGCAGCTCCAGCGGGAACCCACCTCTAGCGTCCCCCAGGGCAACAGTGAGGTCACCAGATAATCCTTTCAACTCAGAAAGCACCTTGATGCTTCTGACATGAATTCAAGCAAACAATATTAATTCATTATTATGTTGAACATATTTTATGTTCTAGAAGAATTATACTTACACTTACGTCCTTGAAAAGATGAACTTGGTCATACTCAAT
This sequence comes from Diadophis punctatus similis, assembly GCA_023053685.1. NCBI lineage: Eukaryota > Metazoa > Chordata > Lepidosauria > Squamata > Dipsadidae > Diadophis > Diadophis punctatus. The sequence continues at coordinate 193,463,713 of JALIGW010000002.1, forward strand.
ATTATGAGTCATAAAATAGTCAGTCACTGATGAAAGTAGGGTCATTTCAGGAAGAGAGAAAATGTCCATAAATTGTTTAATCGATGGACCCTACTCAGAAAAAAAATATATTATTACTATTTAAAAACAGATATTGAATTGTGGGATAGACAACAAAATGTGATGTTATTAAAGATAAACGGTCTTCCTTGTAAAATTAATGTATAAATACCACATTTTTTTATAGCATAGCAAAAGATATTCTTGGCTTTGTTATTCATTTAGAATCAGCCCCTGCAGCATTCCATTCATAAATTTAAATAAGCCATGCTTATGAAAGACTCATAAAATTAGATAACACAAGAATGAGATGTTTTTGATTACTGGATACTTGACACACGTTTTTCTATTAGAAATATAAAATACTTTCAAAACTATTTTTTCTTCCAGCAAAACTCAGGGCTGATCTAAAGAATATGTGATTTCTGTCTGCTTTATTTATTTATTTATTTATTTATTTATTTATTTATTTATTTGGTTGTTCTTATAGGCCGCCCATATCCCGCAGGACTCAGGGCGGCGTACAACAATGGAAAGAACAATCGTAATACATACAAATGACAATTTAAAATGATTACAAAAATTAAAACACATCATCATTCGTACAAGGGGAATTGAGCTGTAGTTCACCCCGCCTGCAGGAAGAGCCATGTTTTCACGGCTTTACGGAAGGCCAGCAGGGTGGGGATAATCCGGATCTCTGGGGGGAGTTGGTTTCAGAGAGACGGGGCTCCCACAGAGAAGGCTCTCCCCCTTGGCCCCATCAACCAGCATTGCTTGGTTGATGGGACCTGGAGGAGATCAACTCTATGGGACCTAACCGGTCGTAAGGAGGTATGTGGTAGGATGCGGTCCCGAAGGTAACCTGGCCCTGAGCCATTTAAACTTTACATTTAAATTGTAAGTTCATCTTTTTATATTCGGGAATAATTAGAAATAGCCAACTGCATACATGAATAGCATGAAGAAAAAACTATATCAAGTTCTATGAATTAATTGCCCAGAAAGCTCATTCATTAAAGGTTTAGAAGATTAAACCATGTTCCCTGTCATTAAACTCCAAACTCCAGTATAATAGTATAAACAGTATAATATTATACATATCCAGAAAACTCTACTAAATTGTAGAAAACGTTTAAATGCCTACAATGTTAGTTCCCAGTCTCCTTATTCAGAGTTGAGAGCTTAAAATAATTACAGTACAAAAAAGCATCTTCCCAGGATTTTTTCCTTTTGTTATTGAAAATAATTTTACATGATCTTAGAACTAGCATTGGGCAAGAAATGAAAAACAGATTTGGATTGGAATGCAGAAAAAACCAGCTCCTTCAAAATATTCCACCAACCTTTCCTGCTGGTTATTTTCCAATGGAGCAAAAAATAGCTCAACTGTTCCATGTTTCAGTGGAACAAAACTTAAAACATGTTGAGCTCTGGCCAGAGAATACAGTGACAATTTTGGGGGGCGGGGAACCTTGCATTTTACTTTTCACCTTCCAAGGACAAGAACAGGTGAGGTAATTAGTTCCTTCTGACTTCTATCAGCTATTCAACTAACAGAAAAATTGACCAATGGATTTTTTAAAAAAAAAATATTTTAAAACCTTAACATATAAAGCATTTTAAAATCTAAATGGTAAAATCTAAATTAGAATATAAAGCATTTGAAACAGCAACTAGTTAGTTAGTTAGAAATGATATAAGAATCCAGAATTCTCTGGATTTTCAAGAGAGTCTGTTCAAATAAACCCTGAGTTGCTCTTTAGCTGGGTGAGAGAAACTACCAGACAAATGCCACAAAGCAACTAGATAAGACTTTTTGGTACATACTAGGATGAAACTAGATGATTGTTCTGTCAACTGAGAGCAAGTTCCTTCATATGTCCTCTGTGATTTAAATCCCAGGCTTCTTTTTCCTGCCTTTCCCATGCTTAACAGATATCCTGCTTTATGTTTCTCAGGCTGAGCTGCTGATATAACCAACATGCTTGCTTTGGGAAGCTCTAGTTCTCTACTTCATTCCCACATTCAGTCAGCACATTAACAAGACAAAAGAACTAATGCCATCACTGTTATGTTTTTTTTTCCCAAGCCAAAAGGCGCTGCTAATTGAGAAAATAAACATACCAGTCAGCCAGCCACATTCCTATAGTTTTAATCTTGGGACGATAATTGCAAGTGTTCTGAACTCAGAATAAATTTGGCATTTTAAAAAATGTCAGTTTCTTGTTTTATGGCTTTTTACTGGGTTGCTTCCCCCACCCCCACCCCGCCAATATGAGGATCACTCATACTGAAAGTGCATAAATGTGCAAATTACTAATACAGTGATTTGCTTAGTTAGTGGAGGGGGAGGAGGTATATGCACATTTTTACAATCATCAGTCACTTGGTTTGCTGGATTTTGAAATGTTTGTGACTTTGTTCCTGAGCTTTGTGCAATGATTGCTTTTTGCCTTTCATTTAGGTTGGCCAATGTCTACCTGATTCATTTAATTCATTTAATAATTGAATAAATATGAACAAATGAATTCATGAAACATTTAATTTTAATATTAAATGTTTTAATGTTTCCAACTATCGTTTTTGTGATGTTGTAAGCCACCCAGAGTCACTTGACAGTGAGCTGGCAGCATATAAATTTAATAAATAAGTAAAATTCATGTTTTCCCACTTGTAATGAAAGCCAAATGTTAGTTACATTGGCAGCCGTATATCCATTTTGCTGATAGCTATCAAAGCCTGGCTTGGCTTTTTCTTTTCAAATATTATGATTGTCTGCAAATCCTTGAACTTATCAAAGGGGTTGGCCAAAGGAAAACAGGGAGATAAGAAATCTGTGTGCTTCATGCAGCTTAATGCAAAAATAAATTAACCAACAAAATGTTACATCCCAGCCATCATTCTTTTCACAAAGTACATCCATACAAAATACCATGCCATCCTACGATTTATATACTTTATAACATACAATTTAACATTCTGTAATGATAAAATATTTGAGCAAGCAAATATTAAAAATACTTTTTGACAAAGCTTTTGTCATGTAGTCACCTTGCCTTTTTCATGGTGTTTTACATGAGCACTTCAGATTATTGTCTTGCATTTGGACATTTCCATATTGTTTCTATTATACACAGTCCTTAACATACAGCCATTCATTTAGTGACTGTTTGAAGTTACAACACCACTGAAAAAGTGACTTGTGAGCTTTTTTGATACTTACGACCATTGCAGCATCCTATTTGGATGCTTGGCAACCGGCATATATTTATGATGGTTGCAGTGTCTTGGGATTATATGATTACTTTTGCAACCTTCTCATAAACAAAGTCCAAAGGAGAAGCAAGATTCATTTAAGAACTGTGTTACAACTTAACTGCAGTGATTCACCTAACAACTATGGCTAGAATGGTCATGAAATACTTGGTAAACTAGAAAAATGTGGGATAGACAGCATCAACCACCAGATGGATTTGTAACTGGCTGACAAATTGTACTCAACGAATAGTCCTTAATGGTACTACATCTACATGGAGGAAAGTAAACAGTGGGGTACCACAAGGTTCTGCCTTAGGCCAAGTATTCCTCAATAAATGACTTGGATGAGGAAATAGAAGGGGAATTCATCAAATTTGCAGATGACACTAAGTGGACCATAATAGCCAACACCCCAGAAGACAAGCTCAGTGTCCAAAAAGATCTTGACAGGCTTGAACAATGGGTCCTATCCAACAACATGAAAATTACCGTGGATAAAACCGTGGATAAAAGCACGGTTTCACACCTATGCAGGAAAAACCAAAGGTACAAGTACAGATTAGGTGTAACCTGGCTCAAAAACAGTAATTGTGAGGGACCTTGGAGTCCTAGTGGTCAATCACTTAAACATGAGCCAGCAGTGTGTGGCAGCAGCCAAAAAAGCTAATACAATTCTTGGTTGTATAAACAGGCATAAAATCAAAATCACATGAAGTATTAGTATCGCTTTATAAATCTTTAGTAAGACCACACGTGGAATACTGCGTCCAGTTTTAATCAAATTTAAAAAAAGATGTTGAGACTTTGGAAAAAATGCAAAGAAGAGCAACTAAGATGATTAAGAGCCTGGAGACAAAAACATATGAACAACAGTTGCAGGAATTGGGTATAACCAGTCTAGAAAAAAAGAAGGACTAGATTTGACATGATAGCAGTATTCCAGTATTTGAGAGGCTGCCACAAAGAAGAGGGGGTCAACTTATTTTTCAAAGCACCAGAAGGCAAGACAAGAAACGTTGGATGGAAACTAATTAAGGAGACAAGCAACCTGGAATTAAGGAGAAACTTCCTAACAGTTAGGACAATTAACCAGCGAAACTGCTGGCCTTCAGAAGTTGTAGGTGCTTCATCACTGGAGGTTTTAAAGAAAAGAATGGACAGCCACCTGTCTGAAATGGTCTCTGGTCTCTGCTTGAGCAGAGGGTTGGACTAGAAGACCTCCAAGGATCCTTCCAGCTCTATTCTGATTGATTGAAAATGGGGTAAAATTCACTTAACAATTGTCTTACTTAGCAAATGAAATTTTGGCTCGATTGTGATTTATAGATTGAGGATTACCTGTATTTTATCCAGCCTTCTTTTTTTTCCAAGAAAGAGGAAGTGGGGGGAGAAGGAAGGCTGTACAATATATTTTATAACATCATAAGCTCTCTGTTCAGAAGCACTTATTTTGAATTAAACAATAAAAACTGTGGCTCTTTAAACTATGGGCATCTCTTTGTGTATACAGAATATCATATATACCAGCGGTTCCCAACCTGGGGGTCGCGACCCCTTTGGGGGTTGAACGACCATTTCCCAGGAGTCGCCCTGGCATCCTCCACTTGCTTCGCGTGTTGCGTCTGGGAGCTTTTCGGGTCTCATCGCGAAAGGCATGCGCGACTTTGGCGGGGGTTGGGACAGGCGGCTGCCCGGAGAGAGCCACCCCCTTCGCCCTGAATGCTACAGGTAGACAGGAGAGACTCTGCGAAGGGGATGGCTCTCTCCGAGCAACCGCCTGTCCCGGCCCCGCCAAAGTCGTGCACGCCTTTTGCGACCGGGCTCGAAAAGCTCCCAGAGGCTACATGCGAAGCGAGCAGAGACCTCGCCTGGATCTGGATACTTTGCTCGGACACCACCATTTGGGTTCTTTTACCCTCTGCGCATGCAGAGGTAAAATAACCCAAATGGCAGCAGCGGGGTAGGTCGCGGTGGGGACGCGGGGGTGGGGCGCGGGGCACGGCATTAGGAAGGTTGGGAACCACTGATATACACAATGCAACCCAAAACTGGGCAAGTCAGAATGCTATTTATAAAGGGTGGATCCAGTTAAAATACGGAGAAATTCTGATGATACTGGGTGATTTCCAAGTTCAGGTTCATAGACCAAATGATCACATATGCTTAAAGATAGTCCAAGGACAACAGGACTATGTGTTATTTTATTAACATCACGAAATTAAAAAGGAACTCATTAGTCCAACTTTACACATTTGAACAAAAAACAAAAAAACAACAAGCCAGTGAAAGAATTAACTGAATTATTTTGGATGTATTTGTTGTAAAAATAAAAACTTCTTATATTATACTAAATTAAAACTTATATTATATGAAAAGGAAAAAAAAGATATTCCATATAGAGGAGATAACCATGTTACTTTGCCATTGACAATAAATTCTACATAGTTTGTTGTCTTCCCAACTACTTTTTCAACCCACAATAGAACGAGGCAGATAAATAAAACTTTTTTTTTATTTTACTTTATTTTAAAGTAACTTTATCACTTTATTCCCATTATTGAGTAGTGCCACCACTCATGATACTAATGAACCTAAGCAATAAAACTGAAGAAAAATGATGTCAGTGAAGCTGTGCATAGTACATAAACCTGGCTTCTCTGTATTTATAAATCTTCAATGGAAGAAACAATACAAAGACTTAATCCGAGATTAAATGCTTGAAAGCCACAATGGCAGCAGAACAAAGGAATAAACAAAACACAAAAACATGGGCTTTTAGGTCAGATTTTTCATATTTACAGTGAAGCAACAATTATCTTTTGTGAGCCTGGATTATTTAAGGGGAAAAAAAAACACTTTACTGAGGTTTGTATTACAAAATAGAAAATACTCACTGTAAACAATACATGACAGTTATTAATGTACCTTTGTACAAACTGTGGAGAACTAATAACCATTGTTTACTCCAGAAAGAAATCAACAGATAGAACTTCAATACATTGAATTGGTGGATTTTTTTTAAAAAAATAGTTAAATGTGTTTGTAACTACTAGTGTTGATACTGCCTTTTGCAATACTAGGAAGATATTAACATTTTTCCTATTGAATTTCTGATCTGGTAAGATGATCTGATTAATTTTTCAGCATTTAATTCATTTAAATATAATAAATTCTCAGTAAAGTGGATTTACTTTACCTTGCCATAAAAATCACTCATCTGATATAATGGGATATGTTGGGTTCCACCATACATTTCAATAACTTCTTCATCAGGCACTGGGTTTAGCCCCCTTAAAAACAAATTACAGTAATGCAGTCAAGAAAATACTAAAACTTAGTAGACACCTAAGCTCATATTATTCTACAATATTTAAGGGGGGTTGCTTTTTAAGAGAGTTGTATTATCCTACTCAAAAGCATCTCAAAAGAAGGTATTGCCAAGAAAACATGTAGGTTCATGAAATCTCTGAGTTTGATTCAGAGAAGAATTTATCTTTATGGGCAATGAGTCTGAAGAGAGGTTGTGCAAGTGAATTGACATAATTTGGCTCTTATCAAAGATATTAATGAAGACTAGTGACAAACATTTTGTTTAAAATTCATTGCTGTTCCATTGACCTAAGTGACTTTCTAATATTATTAATGTTAATTGAACTCAAGTTTCTGAAGAAAAGGAAACGGCCAATATAAGAGAGCCAGAAATTTAAATATTCCATGATTATAAGAAAAGTTGCCTATAGAGAAAATGTCTCCAAAATATATAAAGAACTACATAAGATAAGGTTGTAAGAGAAAAGGGGATTCAATTTTTCTACACTGAGTTAATTTTTAACCAAAGCAGAAAAGCAGATTAACAGGGCAACATTTAGTTGAAGAAGCAGAAGAGTATTACTCAAATGCAGCTGCATTAGCAAATACTGCTTCCTTAAATCATGAATTTTGATTTCTCCTTTGTTCAAAGTTAGTCTAATTAGTGTTTCTTAAACTGTTTTCTCTTCCCAATTTTTAAACATCATGGTGGATCCCAAAAGAGTTTTTATTTATATAATCAATATTTAAAGTATTAAAAATTAAGATGGACTCATTTTGCTACCATACTGCTTCTCGTGATTGTTTGAGGGGATTTCAATCTTGTATTATTTTTTTAATACAAGCTGGAAAATATTTTTGATTTCACGGACCTCTTGGAGAGTATTGGCACAGCCCCAAGGGTCCTAGGACCACATTTTAAGAAACCCTGATCTAGTCCTCATCAATCTTCTGTTATTCACAGCATTTCCAAAGTAAAAACAAACATGGATTGTAATGCTGTAAGCCGATTTAGTTTTGCAAATTCTTCCACATCCCGCAGCAACATTTTAAAAACGAAGTAGCATTCACTTTGAAGCTCAATGGTATATACTTTTGATAGAACTCTTCATTTTTTTAAGAGAGCCAAGTTGTTGCAGTGGTTTAAGTAAAATAGGAATAGGAACAGGGAGACCCAGGTTCTCTAGCCCTTCCTTAAGCATGGAAATTGCTGGATAACTCCAGGCCAGCCCTAGACTAGCAAATCCAACAGAATCTTAAAGAAGGTACTGGGAAACTACTTCTGAAAAAACGTCGCCAAGAAAACTGCACAGCTTATACGTCATCACCATGAGTCATGTTTGACTCAAAGAATCATAACAAAAACAATGTTTTATTTCCCATGCAAACTGAGTTGTAATATGATAGCAATTAATCTCCTAATATTTGTAGCTAAATTCATTCTGATATGCCCAACGTTGTAGTCATTGATCCTTTAAATTGGCACAGAACGGTTTCCTCTGCAACTGATTTTCAGAAAGACTTCCCAGGACACTCAGATTTCACCAACTCAAGACATTTCTCTGGAGCAAGTAAACAGTCCTGTGTCATCACCCGTGACCCATATTTGCTTCTGATTTCTATGTTAAATGTTGCATAAAGAACAGCTGCTTGTATGAAGGTCAACAGCTCCAGAAAGTACATATAATTTTGCTAAACTCACTGATAGGCAGTGCCCAATTGAACATAGTGGAAAGCATCAATCTTCATCAGAAGGCTCTAAAAGAAAGGTAGACATTTATTTATTGGGTAAATATTTCATACTTTTACCTTGAAGAATTTAATGTTATAAGAATGTTACAACCAAAACTATTCTTCACAAGGCAATGCATTTAAAGCTACATTGGCAGATACAAATATGATGTATATGATGTTGGAACCCCCTTGGTTGTTGTTGCTGTTATTGCTGTTGTTGTTTGTTTGTTTATGTCTGCAGAGAGTCATACACTATTTCTACTTCCACTGAAGAAAGAAAAGGACAGAAGGATTTTTGTTCAAATAGAAGCACCACACTCTTATTATTTTTGCAGAGAGAGGCACCTTTCTAGCCCATCAATATGCAACGTTGCATAATTTCAGGGATCAGTTTTATTTCTGCAATAAGACAAATTGGGATTCTCACAGCTGTTATACTGACATCTTCTACTTTAAATTATCTAAGAAGGAAAGATCCATTTTTTTCATGGTAATGCTCTGATGTTATTTTTTGTAACTCCTACTATTTTATCTGATCTCTACTTATCATCTGAAGAGTTGCCAGATGAGAGCATTTTATTCATTTACAATCAACTGTTGTGACAATGTCTTTTTCTAAGATCAGTTGCAGTGCTTAAATTTTTAGCTCACCACATCCTATCCTGCTTCTAACTTTCAGGAAAATGGGTTTTTTTAAATGCTGTAGAGTCAGCAAAGATTAAGGATTTGTTAGTGTTGTAATTATTCCCTACTGGAGACCAAAATAATGCTGGCAGAAGGACAAAATAAGATGATAAAGTACCCTAATATTGTTTACAGAGATCATTACAATTGTGGCTGCAAAATGCTGAAAAAAGGCTTCCCTAACATCCTTCCCATATTCTTCAAGCCACTTTGGGCCTTATTAGCATCATGTTCCTCTTTCTTTTTGGAAAAAAAAAACACCACATGCTAAATGTATCTGCGAAATTTAGAAAATCTTAAGCCACAAACAAGAATATTCCACCACAGACTTTATTAACTGATTTTTAGATTGTCATACTATGTAACTACGGAGAAAGAAGTCCTTTATAGGTAGCCCAAGGATTATGATCACTTGTTCAATTATGTACTGGCACTGAACAAAGGAAACTTATGACCGATCTGCAAAGTTGTGACAACTGCAGTGACCCTGTAGTAACATAATTGGGCTTTGGGTTCTTGGTGATTGACTCACAATTATAATGTTGCAGTGACCTCTGCTCACATGATTGTGATAGAAATTCTGGTCCTAAATTGCTGTTGTAATTCAAGGATGACTGTTTCTCTGTGTACTGTATATGTAAACCCACATGCATACCTACATTTCTCCAAGAATAGCTGTAACTTAACAAACTAACCAGATACTTCAATGTTTCCAGTTTCCACATGGACCCAAATGATGTTACTAAATACTGTGAAAGACCAATTGAAAACATGTTCACATGTTCACTCACCTTGTGCACATCATAATGAAGCCCTCTTATGGCAAAACCAGGAATGTATTCGCATTTCCTGAGTCCCTCTGGGTACTACAAAACATTTCATTAGAAAGAATGAGTATATTCTTCCAAACTGGGAAACATGCTATATTTTGCTTATTTAAAAACTGGTAGAAATCGAGACAACTAGAAAACTGTATAGAATATAGTTTCAGAACAGGATTATAATGAGCCACTAAACTCATTGGACAACTGCAGAGGGAGAAGTGAGAAAATTTTTAGAGGAGATGGAGAAACCTGGTCTTTTTTTAAAAAAAAAAACACATGTCTTAAGAGTAGAAATGTGAGCTTTCCTCTGAGGGGTGATTTTATTTATCTTTGACATGAACGTGTATATGTGTTATTCTTTGTCAGACATATTGTACATCATGATCTTGTTTATGAAAATAGGGTATTTAAGCCATTCATAATTGGAACTGATTGAAATGGCATATGAACTTCTATGTCCTGGGAATAATGGCAGACTAGGACAGCTTTGCTTTTAGCAGAGCCAATGATTGTGGTGGAAAGTGGAGTTGATGAAGGAACCAGCTCCTTGCATTCCTTTCCAGAGAAACAGAGGACTTGGTATTGCCCAGAGTGCTCCTTACGGACCTTTCCCATGATTGGACCATAAAGTAGCAGTTTCTGGCAGGTTTTAGAGCTCTGGGTATCGGGAGAGGTCACTTTCCCCAAGCCGTAATCAGAACCTTTCATAAGGATGCTGGATTTGCCCAATAAGAAATGAAGAGAAAATAACAAAATAATTGTGAGACATTGTTTGAAGGGATTAAATATTAATATTTTCAATTTTCTAGTAGCAATAGAATTTTTCTTGATTAAGTTTGAATGATGAGTTTTTCTACATTAGTTTATAAATATAAGACCACGGGAAGAAGAGTTTTAGAGAAACTGACAAGGTATTGTGTAAAGGAAAGGAAAGAATTATGATTTACTTGTTTAAAGTGTGTATATGTACACCCACGCACACGTGCACACCCACGTGCGTGCACACACACACACACACACACACACACACACACACACACACACACACACACACACACACACACACACACTCTGTGTGTGTATCAGTGGTGGGTTGCTGCCGGTTCGGACTGGTTCGCCCATACTGGTGGCGGAAATTTGCCCCCGCTCGCCGAACCAGTAGTGATGGCCAACTGGCCACGTCCCCGAACCGGTCCTCCGATCTGAAACAGCTGGTAAAGAACCTTCTGCGCATGCGCACTTCTGACACGATGCAAACTGGTAGGGAAGGTAAGTAGAACCAACCCCTGGTGTATATGTGTGTGTGTTTATTTATTTCTGGTATCACTTAAGGGACTTTTGCTGATTAAAATTGAAAGATGAGATTTTATTATTTGCCAATAGATAAGAGATGTGATATAGAATGAAGATAGTTTTGGCTGAAAATTAGAGAAGATGTCAAGCTACTGAAAATGTTTTTGCTTGATGAAAGGGAAAGTTATTTCTTTCCATATTTCTTTCTATTCTTTTTTATATATTTTCCCCTTTTCCCATCTCCTCTTTTCCCCTTTGTTTACTTTTTGTGTTTATATTTTCTTCGTTTGTATTATTTTTTTATCTTTGTAATTTAAAATTCAATAGATATTGAATTTTAATTCAATATCTATTGAATTTTATCATTCAATAAAATGATTATAATAAAAAAAGGAAAGGCATATAAACTCTGTAAATAGATAAATAAAATAAATAATGTAAAAAGTCATGTAGAGGCAGAGCAAGGCATAGAGGAAAGTGGGTCTACGGTAGTTTTATTAACCGGTGAAAAAAGAACTAGGGCAAAGTTTGTTGCTTTAAGCCTTTCTCACCAATATAAATGATAATACTATATCTCAGTAGAATGTGGAAGCTAACGAAAAATAAAGTCAGAATCTAGAAACACAAACAAGTTATGCAAGAAAGAAAAAGCACTTCCACGCCATACTGCCCCAATCTATTACAGATCAAGCATCACACAAAAGAGATGATGAAAATTGCAAACTTACCTTATACTGTTCAATTAGGATATCTCTGGCAGCATTGAATATCATTGAATGTAGTAAGTTTGAATATTGTGCCAACGTATAATCATAATCAAAGCCATAGATCTCAACATCTCCCAAGCTAATCTCATTATTTGCATAGATAGCTGCGGGGTTAAGAAGATTGCAAACTCCTGGTGGAAGCAGATCTGGAACAAGACAATAAAAATATAGGCACTTCTTTGATTCAAGATGGTGTAGAACAGGATACTGTTCATGTGTAAAAAAAGGGGGTGGGGAATGGGCATGGGGTGAAATATTCCTTTTTTCCCCATACTGAGTATTCAAGACTATTGACATTTTCTTTCAAAACAGATGGTCAAAAAAATAAATATTTCAACTAATTCAAGCATTTCATTATCAAAAAGAATAACTAAAACAAAAGACTTTTGCTGTAAACTGAAAAGGATCAGCTCAAATTCTGTTTTCCCCCTGGCAGGAGCAGAATTTTACTCAGAGGTGGAGGCTGCTACTGCCGCCGCCACCAGACTTCCTTCCTTCCTTGGGTGCCTCCTCAGAAGTATTTCAGAGGAACTAGAATTGGGGGAACATTGGGAGGGGGACAGAACATTTCAGGGAAGATTTTGAGGGAGGGGGAAACAGAATCACCATCTAGGCACTGTACTTAATTTCATCTGGGAATGGAACAAGATTTACAGTTATCATTATTACATAGGGGGTGGGGGAAGAATACCGTATTTTTCGTATAAGACGTACCTTTTTACCCCCAAAAAGAGGGTGAAAACTTGGGTGCGTCTTATACACCGAATGTAGCCCCACCCACCCAGCCACTCCCACCCTTTGGCCTCTGTCTTCCAGCAATTTACCTATTTGCAGCAAAGAGGGAAGAGCCTGTAAAGCCAAGCAAGTCACTAGCACTTCCCGATCTACAGCTGATTTGCCACGTGGAAAAATGAAAGTGAAACTGCAAAGAGGCAAATAGCTGGGAGAGACAGCAGATTTTTATTTTTTGCTGAACTGGATGGAAGGGGGTAAGTGAATAACTATAAATGTCTGTAGAATGTTCAAATTATTAGACTTATTTTTAAAAGACTGCTTTATTATTGTTCTAGAGCCAGGGGCAATTTTAAGACTTGTGGACTTCAACTCCCAGAATTCAACAGCCAGCTTTGTTAGCTTTGCTGGCTGTGGAATTCTGGGAGTTGAAGTCCACAAGTCTTAAAGTTGCCAAGGTTGGAGATCCCTGTAAATCTAGACAACTTAACAAAATAAAGAAGTTTTTTAAAATAAATGCTTGCTCTGAAAAGGCCCAGTGCTATTGTATCTTCTTTTAAATAATAGAGAATAATGTATACTTCCAGAAATTTTAATTAATTTTAACAGCTCTGTACAAGTATAGTCTGAAATGTAACAGTGTCCTGTTTAGTATTAGAGTTTAGTTACCTTGGAGTAGATCTATTTAAATAATTGGGAGCAGTTAGTGTGACTACATTTAAGAAAACTTTCTGGCATAATGTACATTTCTCCAATTCTTTGCTATTTCTATGGGTCAAGCACACATGCACAGAAATACACAGCAAACAGTGTATATCATCTGTGCTGTTTGCTGTTTGGCAAATTGCTTGGAGGCAGAGGCCGTTTTTCCTTGTTTTCCTCCCCCAAAACTAAGGTGCGTCTTATACTTCGGTGCGTCTTGTACTCCGAAAAATACGGTAATTGCATTTCTTTCTATTCTGTTTACTGAAGTTTTTCTATTCTAGTCGGATCTCCTCATAGACTGGAGATATAAGTAACAAAGAATAACAGCATTTTGAATTTGAAATCGATTTACAGTTATACCGGCAGCTGATAACTCTTATAACTATATAGGGATTAGTTGTCCAATAGGAAACCAAATCTCACTAAAGATTTGCCTAAATGCCTCAACCTATCTGATTCAGCCAACTGCATCTGCTCTTTCACAATGTTTGTTCCAAAATTATGAAAGCCGATTCAGCATGGGGAGAAAAATCATGTCCAGGTACACTTGATGCTTGAAATAGTCTTTGTAGACATAATCATTTAAAAGTATTGCCTGTTTTATACATCACTCACATTAAAATTCTGATTCCCAGTTAATCTAATCCTTATTCTCTAAGGCACCAGAGGGCAGAACAAGAAGTAATGGGTAGAAGCTTGTCAAAGAGAGATAGAACCTAGAAGGAGAATTTTTTTCTGACAGCAAAAGCAATTAAATAATGGAATAGCTTGACTCCTGGGGTTGTGGGTGCTGCATCATTGAAGATTTTCAAAAATAGACTGGACAATCACTTGACTGGGATAATATAAGACTCCTGCCATGAGCAGGGGTTTGGATTAGAAGATTGTTGACTTTCCTTCCGGCCTTATGACTCTTTGATCACTAATTGCATGTTCAGTGAATGAACTGTATTTGTGCCCCTGTAGCTATACATAGATTCTAATTACCAGTCACTGTTTTGAGATGGGCAGCCATATAAATTGTTTATATAAATTAGAACCTTATGTTTGTATTGTTAACTTGCAGGTTTTTACACATATAGGGATTAACCCTGGTAAAGCTAAAGGAAGGGTATGTGTGTTATGATGTAGACACAGCGTAGCCTTTCCTATTTGAGAGAATAGGAATATCAGGTAAACTGAATTCTTCACTGTGTTGCCACTTGAATACTGATATATAGGATTCTAGAATTGCTTTATAATAAATGCGGTCCCGAAGATAACCCCAGGTTACCTTCGGGACCGCATCCTGCCGCATACCTCCCTACGACCGGTTAGGTCCCACAGAGTTGGTCTCCTCCAGGTCCCATCGACCAAGCAATGCCGGTTGGCGGGGCCGAGGGGGAGAGCCTTCTCTGTGGGAGCTCCCTCCCTTTGGAACCAACTCCCTCCAGAGATCAGGACTATCCCCACCCTGCTGGCCTTCCGTAAAGCAATAAAAACTTGGCTCTTCCGGCAGGCGGGGTATGAGTGAAAGTTCTTTTAAAAGATTGATAGTATTTTAACATGTTTTTAAAATTGTTTTTTATTGATTATATTTCTATACCTGTTGTTAGCCGCCCAGAGTCCCCCGGGAGTTGGGCGGCATAGAAATTTTAATAAATAAATAAATAAATAAATAAATAAATAAATAAATAAATAAATAAATAAATAAATAAATAAATAAATAAATAAATAAATAAAATGGACAGCATTTTCCTTGTTACAGGGTTTTTCTGGAATTATGTAACTGTTATATTTGCACTTCTGCACTGTGAAGATCAAGAGTTTTGCAATTGGGTTATTATTAGTTCACTATGAAAGATACACACACACACACACACACACACACACACACACACACCCCTCTCTCTCTCCAGTGTTGACTCCTGGTGACTGCTTGTACTAATCCCTGCAGTTTTGTTGGCATGACTTTTTAGAAGTGGTTTTCCATTGCCTCCTTCCTAGGGACGAGAGGGGACTGGCCCAAGGTCACTCATATACCATATTTTTCAGACTATAAGACCCACAGGTGTATAAGACACACCAAGATTTTAAAGAGGTAAGTAAGAAAAAAAGATTTTGTCCTCCCCAGCCCCCAGGAGCATTCTGCAAGCCTCCTAAATCCTCTGTGTGCCCCATTTTTTGCAAAAATGGGCCCGTTTTTCACCCATTTTTGTGAAAAATGGGGCACGCAGAGGGTTTGGGAGGCCTGCAGAGTGCTCCTGGGGACTGGGGGAAGGCAAAAATGCTGTTTTTGCAAAAAATGGCCCATTTTTTGCAAAAATTGGGGCATTTTTGCCTTCCCCCAGCCCCCAAGTAGAACTCTGCAGGCCTCCCAAACCCTCTGTGCACCCTGTTTTTGCAAAAAAAGGGGCCCATTTTTCGCAAAAATGGGATGCGGGGGCGGGGCTTCAGGAGGCCAAAAATGGCTGTATTCGGTGTATAAGGCACACCAACATTTCCACCCTCTTTTAGGGTATATGACTACTGTTATATTCACTATTCAAGAAACAAATAGTTGTTAACAAATATTTACTAACAAATATTTACTAACAGTAAAAATATTATCCCTTCATCCATTCTTACTTTGTAGATGCTTTCTACAAGCTTTATACATTCATCCATTTTCTATTACAAGTATATATCTAATGGGAGGATGAGAAGTATTACATTTCTTAGCTAATATTTATTTATTTTATTTTATTTGGAGGTTCTTCTATGCCGCCCTACTCCCTGAGGACTCAGGGTGGCGTACAACATTTTAATAAAACAACCAACCAAATCATTAAAAAGCAATTTAAAAACAATTTAAAACATCTATATCACACAAACATACATGGAGGAGACATCCGATGTAATGTTGTCTCAAAATTACCCCGCCTGCAGGAAGAGCCATGTCTTAATGGCTTTTCGGAAGGCCAGCAAGGTTGGGATAATCCGGATCTCCGGGGGGAGTTGGTTCCAGAGAACAGGGGCTCCTACAGAGAAGGCCCTCCCCCTAGGCCCCGCCAGTCGGCATTGTTTGGCTGACGGGACCTGGAGGAGGCCCACTCTGTGGGACCTCACCAGTCGAAGGGAAGTGTGTGGGAGGATGCGGTCCCGGAGGTAGCCTGGTCCTAAGCCATGTAGGGCTTTAAAGATGATGATCAACACCTTGAATTGCACCCTAATAGGTCAGAATTGTGGAGATGGTATTTATATTGCACATTTTATTGCACCAAAGAACGTTATTAGTTTCTGTCTACTAAACTTGGTTTTTCAAGGGCAGAAAGAAAAATACTGTGAATGCAATTAGCTTCAAACTATATTGATGAGTGAAAAAAATACGCTTCACGGCATGACAAATTTTTCAGTTAATACAATGCTTTCCAGAATACTAAGGCTTTACTAGGAAGATATGCTTTTAAAAAAGTAACTCTGTTTCAGAGTTGAAGTGGTCCAATGAAGTGGTTTCATGAAAAACAAATTCCACAAAGTAGAATTACTCATCTTCAGAAAACATTTCTATCAATAGAGCACAAATGGAAAACTGTATTAGGTAATGAAATCTCCCAATCTATTGCTACATATTATGTTACAGTTAAATTACAAGTATCTTATAGCAAATATGTATCAGGAGAGGAAGGACATAGCAGATCTGGAATAGACATTGCATAATTTACTTCCTATTGTTAATATTGGGGAGCAGGGAGAGAACAAACAGAATAAAACCATTTTCTCCCTTCTTCCTTGCATCCATCTAGCAAGGGTATCAATGAAGTAATTTCTTTATCCCTGGTTATCTATGCTAGTAGTGGTATAGATGCTTCATTAAAATATCAAACAGTAATTGTTTTTATTCTACCAAATTATGTAACAAATACATATAATCACATCTTTTATTGGAAATATTTCCTTCACGCTGAGATCTTGCCAAGATTTGGTTCTACTGTCCACTAAAAATCTTGCCAATAAGTTACCTTGTTTACATTTCAGGAACAAACATACAAAAATATTCAAGTCAACTACTAAATTCCATTTCACATTAATGGAATCCTTCAAGTGAATTCTGGCAAAGATTTGAAAAATATTAGAATTGCAATGTATTTTTTATTATAAAAATGACCTATTACAGGAGTCTGCAACCTTAAACACTCAAAGAGCCATTTGGACCCATTTCAAGAAAAGAAAACACCGGGAGCCACAAAACCTGAGTGGGCGAGGCCAACTCGACATCACTCACTCCCACCCAGTCACACGACCCCTAGCCACGCCAACCCAGCCAGTCATTAGGGCAGAGAACCGGTTGTTAAAAAACATCCGGAACCACAAAACCTTTCTGACATCTCTCTCTCCCCTTCTCTCTCCCCCTCTCCTTCTCCCTCCTCTCTGTATCTCTCTCCCCCTCTTTTCCTATCGCCCCCCTCTCTGTATCTCTCTATCTCTCTATCTCTCTCTCCCCCTCTCTGTATCTCTCTGTCTCTGTCTCTCCCCCTCTCCCCCCTCTCTCTGTATCTCTCTGTCTCTCTCTCCCCCTCCCTCTGTGTGTGTCTCTCCCCTATCTCTGTGTATCTCTCTCTGCCCCTCTCCCTCTTTCTCCTCCTCCCTCTCTCTCCACCTCTCTCTGTCTCTGTCTCTCTGTCTCTCCCCTCTCCCCCCGTCTCTGTGTCTCTTTCTGCGTGTCTCTCTATGTCTCTCTCTACCCCTCTCTCCCTCTCTCTGTGTATCTTTCTCTCTCTCTCTCTCTCTCTCTCTCCCCTTCTATCTCCCTCCCTCTCTGTATCTCTCTCTCTCTGTGTGTCACAACCTTCGAAGGCAAGCTGTTCCACTGGTTGATCGCTCTCACTGTCAGAAATTTTCTCCTTATTTCCAGGTTGAATCTCTCCTTGGTCAGTTTCCATCCATTATTCCTTGTCTGGCTTTCTGGTGCCTTGGAAAATAGCCCGACCCCCTCTTCTCTGTGGCAGCCCTTCAAGTATTGGAACACTGCTATCATGTCTCCCCTGGTCCTTCTCTTGGCTAGACTAGCCATGCCCAATTCTTGTAACCACTCTTCGTATGTTTTAGTTTCCAGCCCTCTAATCCTCCTGGTTGCTCTTCTCTGCACTTTCTCTAGAGTCTCGACGTCTTTTTTGTAGTGTAGAGTACTGGATGCAGTACTCTAGGTGTGGTCTAACTAAGGCTTTATAGAGTGGTATTAGTACCTTCCTAGACCTAGATTGTATCCCTCTATTAATGTAGCATAGGGTTGCGTTGGCTTTTTTGGCTGCCGCTGCACACTGCTGGCTCATGTTTAGCTGGTTGTCCACTAAGACTCCAAGATCCCTCTCACAGTCACTGCTATTAAGTCTGATTTCGCCCAGTTTATATGTTTTTTTTTCTTTCCTAAATGTAGGACTTTACTTTTCTCTGCATTGAATTTCATTTTGTTAGATAGGGCCCAGTATTCAAGTCTGTCAAGATCCATCTGGATCTTGAGCCTGTCCTCTAGGGCAGGGGTAGGCAAAGTTGGCTCCTATGACTCATGGACTTCAACTCCCAGAATTCCTGAGCTAGCATGATTGGCTCAGAAAGTCTGGGAGTTGAAGTCCACGAGTCATAGAAGAGCCAACTTTGCCTACCCCTGCTCTAGGGTGTTGCTATTCCTGCCAGCTTAGTATCATCTGGAAATTTGGTTAGTTCCCCTTCTATTCCCTCATCTAAGTCATTTATGAAGATATTGATGAGTACTGGGCCTAAGATGGAACCT
Source organism: Diadophis punctatus similis (assembly GCA_023053685.1). Taxonomy (NCBI): domain Eukaryota; kingdom Metazoa; phylum Chordata; class Lepidosauria; order Squamata; family Dipsadidae; genus Diadophis; species Diadophis punctatus. The sequence continues at coordinate 193,482,810 of JALIGW010000002.1, forward strand.
TGTGGCACCCCACTTGTGGCACTTCACTCCATGTAGACTTAGACCCATTGAGGACTACTCGTTGAGTATGGTTAGACAGCCAGTTGTGAATCCATCTGGTGGTGAAGCTGTCTATCCTACTTTTTTCTAGTTTACGAAGAAGTAGGTTGTGGTCTACTTTGTCGAATGCTTTGCTGAAGTCTAAGTATATTATGTCCACAGTATTTCGCTGGTCTACTAGTTTAGTCACTGTGTTGAAGAATGAAATGAGATTGGTTTGGCATGATTTGTTCTTAACAAACATTAGTTTGAACTACATCCAGAAACTAATTGTGGAACCAATTAAGATGGTTGAAAATGTGTGTTAAATGCTTCCAACAACTGATGTTGGCATATTCATTACTCAGCTTAACTGAAATGTGGAAGCAACTGAATAGTCAACTTCAAACCCTCAACCTAGAATTCACAAAGTTTGCACAACATAGATTTTAAAACAGACACACACACACACACACACACAAAAGTTCATGGAGGTAAGAAAGTTAAATTTTAACAAAAACAAAAAACAAAAAACCCAGAAGCAAAACATGTAAGGGATCACAACCTTACTAATTTTAGCAAGCTGATAAGCAATGTGTACATTACATTGGAAGAGTTGATTAAAAATGTTTCCCATTTTAAAGTCATCTAACTTAATCATCATTGTACCCATGTATGTCATTAGCAAATGCAAACATGTTTTGGAGCAAATATGAAGAATCCAATTTGCAGCATCTTTTATAACTTGCCATTCTTAGTTACTCTTAACTAAGCATAAGCTACCAATAGAAGAGAATAAGTTAGCATAGTTACTCTTAACAATTAGCATAAGTTACCAATAAGTATATGGTTAGCATATGTTAATTTGGCAGCAGCAGATGCTATTAACAATGCACATTGTAATGTACAGGTAACAGGTTTATAATGTGGGTATTATTTCCTCACTAGGTGTACTAGCCTTATGTACAACATTGAACATTTCACTTTAGGACCACCACAGAACACGCAACCACCCAATTATACAATTGAAGCTGTGCAAATAATGCAGCTTGATATACATTCACACTTCTTTTGGGGATCAAACGGGAAGAGGGTTTGAATAGGTACACGGAGGTACACGGAGGCATTTTAATTCATCAGCATTTAGTTGTCTTCAACGAAATGCATCAGACACGCACAGCCAAGCTTCCCACTTCCCATTCCCCTCCCTCCTTACCGTAAACCAGCTTTTTCATCTCGTGGTATCTGGCCCAGAGATAGGACTTCGTATCGATCCCTTCGATGGAGCTGGGCTGGTGGCTGCTTAAGGAAGCAGCTGCCACAGCAGGACCGGAGTCGGCGGTCCTCTTCTCTTTGCCGCCGATCGAAGAGCAGCCCCGCGGCGGGAGACAATGCTCCTCAGACTGCGGCTGATGGGCCCACTGGTGCCTGCATCCCACCCGCCCCGATCCAGCGTCGGAGCCTGTATAATAGCAGCAGCAGCTGCTGTGGCTGGATACAGGGACCATCAGTTGAAGGCTGCCGACGCTCTTCCTTATGCCGCTGCTCGCAGCCTTGAGTCCAGCTGCCGCCATGGCCCCACGGGAGGAGAGCCTCTTCCTTGAGATGAGTTCACAAGACAGTCATCTCAAAGCCCTCAACACACCTTCCTCAACTGCATCGTCCGCCAGACTGGACAACAACAGACTCCTTCAGCCATCCGACCCGCCTGAGAGCAAGCAGGCAATGAGAGAAGGCTGCAGGGCTCCAGTCCAAGACTTGCCAAGGAGGAGGAGGCTCTTCTAAGCACAAGTGCCGCTGCCGCCGCTTCGGGAGCATTTGGGATTTGTAGTTTGTTCAACGTTTTATGTTTACTCCCCCCATCAGCTCCTGTGAGGTTTCCCACCCATCCCGATTGTTGGGACACAGACAAGAACTACGATTCCCAAGATCCTTTTGGTTTTCCTGGCTCGAGGATATTTAAAATGCTTAGGGCGGGCGTGTTTTCCTTTCGGAAACTGTGATTCCGAATCCTTTGAACCGTGGCTATTTGGATAAGCGGTATAAAAGTAAGTTTTCAAGACAAACCTTTTTTTTTTTGAAAAAAAAAAGGACCTGTTTTCGTTTATAAGAATGCTCGGTGAAAATGACAAATGGAGGAATAAAAGGAACACGTACAGAAAGTTCTATTTCAGGGGTCCCCAAACTTGGCAACTTTAAGACTTGTGGACTTCAACTCCCAGAATTCTCCAGCCAGCTGGCTGGAGAATTCTGGGAGTTGAAGTCCACAAGTCTTAAAGTTGCCAAGTTTGAAGACCTCTGATCTATTCTTATTTTTTTCAAATTGTTATTTAAAAATTGTGCCAATTCAGACTGCCTGGTCCTGTGAACTTACAGACACCTGATTTAAAAACAAGGCGAAATTTACTTCGCTGAGTTGATCTGGCATAGAATTGAGTTGCCCAATATTGTATAAAACATGTTGGCAGACAATAAGATGCTAGATCGCTTGACTTCTGCACCGACAGGCCAGGGCTTCTAACCGTTTCGCCTCGCCGGTTTTGCAACTGAACTGAGCAGCAAGCTACAGGGCCTCCTTTCCTGGGGTTTTAGGAACGCCATTAGCGCCCAAAGTTTGAGAATCCTAGCTGGCGTAGCAGCCACGGCGCGCGGAAAACCCCTTCCGTCCATTCCGTTCAAAGACGGCCGGGCCACGCCCCCTACGCACAGCACGTAACCAATCGCATCTAGACTTTTTCGGAAGACGCTGACGTGTAGCGGTCAGGTGGGAGGGCGGCCGCTCTTTCCGTTCTGCTCTCTTGTCCTGCGCGTCCTTTTTTTCCTTATTCAGTCCTAAAGGTGACGGCTGGGAGCGTGAGTGTTGGTCTGCACTAGAATCGAGAGACCAGCCTCTTTGATTGACTGTATCCCAGAGAGTGGTGGGAGTGAAAAGCAGCATTGCTTTGCAAAGCGTGTGTTGTATGAGCACGGGTCCTTGATTATAGTAATCAGAATTTATTTATATCCTTTATTATTTGATAAATAACTCGAGGCGGCGAACATATGCAACACATCATTCTCCTATTTTCCTCACAACAACCCTGTGAGGTGAGTTGGGCTGAGAGAGAGTGACTGGCCCAAGGTCACCCAACTATGGCTAAGGGGGATTTGAACTCATGGCCTCTTGCTTTCAATACCGAATTTGCAAGGTTTTCAGACCCTGGGAATGCGTTCTCTGATGGAGAACCTTTACGTAAAACTAGACATTAACTGACTTTGGGTGCTTCCTTGGTATTGTATGGTAACTGAATGGCATCGTTTTAACTTATTCACAACTGTATCTGACAGATGTGAAACATTAAATGAAGCAAAACATGTATGAGTGCAGTATCAATGTTATTAATAGATACTTGGTCCTGCAATCGTGGTTTATCTAGAGATGGACTGCTAATGCAAACTGGGTATTTAGGATGTTTGCAAGATTAGTTGATGTTAGAGTTCTTTGCATTTCAAATTGTATATTACAGTATGCTGAAATCAACGGTTACCAAAAACAAACCGTTAAAAAAAGTTCTAGGTTCTAGCAAGTTGTTAATCCTCATTAGATGGCATTGAACGAGATAGGATGATCTTAAGTCAAAGTCTTTATATTGTATCCATCACATACTGATAGGCTGATGTTTCTAAGTTGGATAATGAAATACCTGCAAGAAAGCAACTAAGCTCAGAGCACCAAAGGACCCCCACATTCTCAATTCCCCAAGAATGCTCAGGAAGGTTTTTAGTGGCGGTGAAAATGATAGAATTCATAAATTGTCAATGTAAACCACTTAGTGCTGTAAAGCAGTATATAAGTCTTAGTGCTATTGCTATTTGTGTTTTGGGATTAACTCACAATAAATTAAATATTTATTAGTAATAGTAATATTATAGGTAATAATGCTGCATTTTTTAAATTTTGTATCTTTATGAGTCCAGGTTTAATCAGATGTGAAATATGTAAAGATTAAACTGAATTTTATTCCTTTCCATATTTTTATACATTTGGTTAACCATATTTTGGAGAGCCTTATACATAAAATATTAATTTTGTTCAATGTATTTCAGAATCACCTTCTTGCGACAAGTCTTAAATTCTTCTTAAAATGTCTGTCAGTAGTAAAATAATGTATCTAATGAATAAAGTACCTGGAAAGAAACGATTTGGTATGTACAGATTTCTTCCTTTCTACTTTATTCTCGGTGGTGCTATGGAATGGTTTATGATTAATGTTCCAGTCGGCAATCAGACCTTTTGTAAGTATAATTAAACTTTTTAAAAAATCTATATATTTAAGCATGCATGACTTAATTATGCTATATTAATTTCTATATCTTTCCTAGTAATTACACTGAAAAATTCGAATTTGTTTGATAATTCAGCTTTTATTAAAAAAGGAAGAACTTAAGGTAGCCTTTCAATGGGTAAATGTACAGAGAAGAGCAACAAAGATGATTGGGGGACTAGAGGCTAAAACATATAAAGAACGGTTGCTGGAATTGGTTATGTCTAGTTTAATGAAAAGAAGGACTAGGGGTGACATGATAGCAGTCTTTCAATATCTAAGAGGCTGCCACAAAGAGGAGAGTGTCAAATTATCCTCCAAAGCACCTGTAGGCAGAACAAGAAGCAATGGGTGGAAACTAATCAAGGAAGAAGCAACCTAGAACTAAGGAGAAATTTCCTGACAGAACAATTAATCAGTGGAATGACTTACCTCCAGAAGTTGTAGGTGCTCAAACACTGGAGGTTTTTAAGAAGAGATTGGACAAACCATTTATCACTTCCCATTCTGTTATTGTTACTTTGCTTGGCATTAAAGGCCTCAAGTGCTCTAATAAGATTAGTAGAATGGAATTAACTTAAAATTTCAAAGTGTCATTTTAAAACCTAATAGCGGGCATACTGTTCCTGAGAAAACTACAAATCACACTGGAGAAACATGGTTTTACTTTTAGCTGAAGTGTTGATAAAATATTCAGGTAATCTTCCAATTGTATTTTGGAGACAGACAAAACCTACTAAAATGGCTGCAGATAGAGGTGAGTATCATCTAACCATTCTACAAACCAGAAAACAAATTTCTAAAATTTTGCATTTTTTAGAAATGGACAAAATTACTCCTAATTTTAAGTTTTTTAAATTTGAGATTAATCTATCCCACTTTACTTAAGAGAAATGGATATTAGTTAAAAAGTATGTCAGAATGACAATGTTGTTCCACCACACTGGAATTCATGATAGAATAAGGTTGCCCGTGGTAATTTCCTTGTTATACTTTTGATCTTGCATGAATTGCCCATCATTTTAATGAAACATTGCAAGTTAATTATGTAATGTTAAATGAAGTCTTTTCAAAAAGTTCATAGAAATTATCACAAATGTTTTGCAGATGATGTTTACCGTAGAAAAGAAGCTGAGAAACATTACCAGAAATTGGAAGAGAAATGAATTCCACACTGAATCATCTCTACATAATGGATTCTAAACTAATGAAACTAAGTTTCAAAGTTTGTTTAAAATATGAATACTGGCTGCATTTTGTTCAGTGAAATGTATTTTTGTTAATTATTTTTTACTCGAAACAAGACAGATTATGTATTTTGATGAACTCAAGTGCCATCAAGTTGGTATTGACTTAAGTGATCACATAAATTATCTCGTATCTGTCCCCATCCTGATCCTTCAGGACTTTCAGTGGTGCACTCTGCTGCTGAAATTGAAGTACTCGGAACTTAAAAGTTTCCCCCGTCTAGCTGTTCCCAACTCTAGGGGGTGGGATTCATCTCAATTTCTTAGCCAAAGGAGCCAGCATTGTGTGAAGACATTTCTGTGGTCATGTGGCCAGCATGACTATAACTCAGACCTACTCATATATTAAACAACAGTAAGACTGGTTACCTGTTGCATTTTAGAAAATGTTGCTGTCTGTTTTAGAAATTGTTGCTTTGTGACCCATTTCATTATCATTTTTTGTAAATATACACAATTACATGTTTATGTATTGTCTTATTAAAGTAAAATGAATTATTTTACTTTGTTGTTACTGGGCTGATCTGAGGATGTGCAAAAAGGAAAGGCGAAAAGGGGAACATTTGATCCCAATGTTTGCAATAGTTCACTCTCATAATCCAAGTCATAGTTTTAGGGGAGGTTATAACAAGAATTCTCATTCTCTCTCTCTCTCTCTCTCTCTCACACACACACACACACACACACAGAGTGATTATTATGAGAATATGTATACAATATAGATTCATGCTTCAATTGACAAGTTCTGGTTGTTTATGGAAGATACATATGTGGAGTTGTCGCACAGAAGACATTTGTGAATACGCTAGGTAACGTAGGTCTCATCAGGATTTATGTATTTCTCAAAGCCTTAATATGATTTGATTTTGGCTTAACATTACCTAAACTATGGCCAAGCAAATCATGACTTACCGTATGTGAACTTAGTATGTATGAATAAAAGGAACTTGACATGGTAAATAGCAGAACAATTTATAATACACTATAGTTAGAGGAGCTTTCCACTCTGGAGAAAAATATACGCGAGGGAATCAGCAGTGTCCTCCTGTAATTCAGGGTAACAAATTTTCCATGCTTTTCCTGTAACATTCTTGTTTTTATTAATAAAAATTATACTATAGCTTGCTGAATGGAGAAAGACCCAAATTTTATCAGATAGCAGAAACTTTAAATATCTGCTTTTCCAGTTATATAATCAGATTAATCAGTGGCCTTAAATTGTATGGCAGGTTTCCATGTTTTGTCATTAGACTGAATAAGGGTTTGATATGTGAAGTAATAGCCAAACATTCTGGGAAGTGAATTTGATCCTAGGAAATATCAAAAACAAAGCTGCAGGAGTTAACAGAGTTGCAGGAGGAATGGTTAAAAACATTTAAGTTGATGCAATTAGAGGGGTGCTTGCAGATACGGAAGAGTAGTAACCAGGGGACAAGAAACTATTGCAATACCAAAAGACCCTATAAACAAATGCTCAAAATTGCCAATTGCACATAACAAAATGATTTATTAACTGTCAAGTTGGAGTCAACTCTATGCAACTTCATTTTTTCCAGCATGATATGCCTTCAACCTGGCCTTTTAGATCTCAACAATTTTACATACTAGAAAGAAAATGCCCAAAATTCTGCAATCCAGGCTTCAATGATACATCGTATATGAACTGCCAAGATATACAAGCCGGATTCAGAAAATAGAAACCTGAGGTTGCAATGTTAACATCAAATGGATAATAGAAAAATATCCAAAGATGGGCCATAAGAAATTGTAAAGAGCTCATGAAGACTGGTGTACCAGACCATCTCATTTGCCACTGAAGAATTTGCATGACAACCTGGATGCAAGTTAGAATGAAATATGGAAGAAGTAAATATTTCAAATACTGGAAAGGAATGTGCCAAGGCTCTTTACTATGCCTCCATACTGTATTTATTTTTGTTAGTATTCAGAATGTCAGGAGAAATGTCGGATTAAAATAAATAGAATTTGGAATTGAAATTTCTGGGAGAAAGACCAAAAACCTCAGATAAACTGGCATTGCTTGGACGGCTGAAGTGAAGAAATGTTAAGGATTTTCTTGAGATGAGAATGTAAAAGCCAATCTGTTTCTTTAAAAATTAAAAAAACCACTGAGATGTCATCACATAATGCCCATCTAATGCAAACAAATGCAACAGTAATAGTAGACTTCATTTCCAAGGGTTAAAAATTCACAGGGACAGTGACTATAGTTATGAAACAGATATCTGCAACTTTGGAAAAACCTGACAAACCTGGACAGAAAGTGAAATACATGTTATCACACTGACATGAGAATTTGCTTGTTTTTTTTTTCCATCTTAGCAGAGTCAGTTAAGTCAGATGGCTGATTGTGTAAATAATATAAATAAAACGTATTTATTGTAAAAGCTATAGTTTTTCTCAGGTGGAACTTGTCTGATCAGAAAGGCTGGTTTAAAAAAAAATCCTTCGAATTGTGATCTTGGAGAAAATAGTTGAGAATAAATGAATTAGTACTAACAATGAAGCTAACACTTGTTTTAGATGCTTAATGCAAAGGCAGAGAGTTATGGGAGAAGAACCTGGTGCTTAAAAAAAATGAAAGCAGTTGGAAAAAGGCTAATAGAAAACAAGTGTCTAGATAACTAACAAGCATGAGCTTACTAGAATTTAACAAAAGCAGTAACAGATAATCTTGCTGAAACTATCCATCAGGTCATGAAAAATTGGAAGGAAGCAACTTAACTTCATTTTATTTTTGATGGACAAATTATTCTCTTTAGCTATTAAAAATTTCTAATTTGAAATTAAACATATAGAAAGTTGATACTAATCACACCTAAGTGTCATCATATATACAGTGATGGTCCTTTATTATAAAGAACCATCTTTATTTCAGAAAGCTGTCCTTTATTTTATTGGTTTTGATCTTGAATTTTCTTTTGTAAAGCAGAGTTTTAAACAAACATGTTTTTATTGTTATGCACCTCTTCCAGTTTTGCCCTTTATTTTTTCTAAGAAAATATGTCACTGTATATACACAATATATAGCAAAAGAGAAAAAGCTAAACTTAATTTCAAAGGATAAAATGTAAACATGTACTGTATGGCCATCTGCTAGATTTATAAACCCATTATCTATGATCAAAGGAAAAGTACTGCTGTGTTTTAAATCTAAAAATACTGAACAGAAATTAATTTACATCTGTAACATAAGCATAGCTATATTGGAAGACTTCTGTTATTTTATCAAATGCAGGCAATTGCAATAGACCATTGTTTTATGGTGAAATAAGTGGGGACAAGTGGGGACAAGTTGTGCACTTCCATTCTCTGTACGCATGAGAAAATGGATCCTTTTGTTCAATTTTTTGATCAGCCTAGATCTGATTAAAGTTGGCTTCAAACACACCCAACATAGACTTTAAAACCAGGAAGACTTGTTTTCCTAGCCCATAAAATTAAGGTTATGTAAGTGTTGTTATTTTGATACTATTAATAAACAAGTCCTATAAGAGATATATAGAATTTGATACATACCTTTATAGTATAGGCTCAGTTCATACATTGTAGTAAATTGAGATTGTATTAATATGTTTAATGAACAACCAAATACTATAGTCTGCTCATAACGCTAAGCAATAGCGATAGTACTTAGACTTATATACCGCTTCATAGTGCTTTACAGCCCTCTAAGCGGTTTACAGAGTTCAGCATATTGCCCCCAACAACCTGGGTCCTCATTTTACCGACCTCAGAAGGATGGAAGGCTGAGTCAACCTTGAGCCGGTGAGATTTGAACAGCTGAACTGCCATCAGTTCATAGCTGACAAATCAGACAGGTTTCACACATCATACGTGATTAGCTTGGTTTTGACTTAGTATGATGCATGAAGCCAGCGGTTGTGACAGCCATGAAAAAAACCAGTAATGGCTTAGCATGCATGTGAACTTTTCTACGTGTGTACCAATTTTACAATTCTGTATTCTTCCAAAGCTTATGTTATGTTTCTTTTTGGGAAAGTTTTTGAATGTAGGATAAATGTGCATATTTTTCTCTAGGTCTTACACTTGTTATGTAAACAAGTATGTACACATTGCATGTCATAGTGATTTCTTTATAGAACATGGTTAGAATTATAGTTAAATTATCTAGAACTAAAAATGAGACATCTTAATGGAACAATCAAACCTGGTTAATCCAAATTATAAACTATTTTTATTTAAATTAAAAAGCCTCAAAAAAGACAAACTTATAGTACATGCACATGGACTAATGATCACTTTACTCACTCGAGTATACAACCAGATGTAAAAATGAGGCATGGATTAACCAGGTCCAAAAGCATATATGCTGGAAAAAAGTTATACGCATTGACTTGAATTAATATACAGATTTGCTCTTTAAAAAAAGTAAGGAATAAAGAACAGGCAATAAACTACTAATCACTTTCAAACTGAAATAGATGTATTTTTTCCATTCAAGCCAACCAGTTCCCGTACTTTTATTTGAATAACCAAAGTCCTTTTATTCTAATACAGTGCATGGCTGTGGAAGATAACAAATAATGGATTCAATTGGCCACAAATAAAACATGGTTTGTTTTCCTGTTCAACAAATTATAATTAAAAAATAGTTAAGTCTGCTAATTGTGCAATATTGGATTGTAACCATCAAATCTTAAATCCTATGTTACTGAAATGCCCCAGTACACATGATATTGGAATAAATTAAATGTAAAATAATTAGGCCCAGCCTAATAGTTTAAGAGGAGTGCTCTGCACTTCCAAAGAAAAGGCCTCATTTACAGTACTAATTGTTTACTCCTAGGCTGTTAGAAGTGGTGAAGGTGCCCCTTAGGTAAGGTCTCTGGGAAAGATAATGCTATAAATTATTCAGCAGTGATCCTTCTGATTTACACAGCATCCAAAGGGTGTCTGATCTTAAAAAATGTTTTTAAAAATAATAAATAAAAATAAATAATTCCAAGTTCTTTGGTGTAATTTTAGCAATTCTTAACAAAAATGATTGTATTAGTAAATGTCCATGGCAGTTCTAAGTACTCAAGAATTAGGATGTGCTGCTAGCTTCCTTTAACTTCGTTGTTGAAAATACCATTATCTGAGGTAATGTCAAACAAACTGGCCACAATCCATGCATGCATTTATTTTAGCAGCTCCCAACATTGCAACTGCTTCCATGTTGAAACTTACTATAAGGTCTAAAAAAACCTCAGGAGGGAAACATTAACTTGGGAGATAGCAGCATATATATGTCTCTCTGAGGTTTGTAAATATTTAAACAATATAAACTAAGGTTGCTTAAACCAAAGATTATAAAATATTAAAGATATAAACTATTTCTCCTGAAATGTCAATTAAGTTACATTTTATATTAGTACCTAATTTGATAACTGTATATCTTTAAGTCTTTCATTTAGATTTGTCAAAAGCTATATCCTAGAAGTATAAATTCTATCTCTGAAATAGCTCCACCATCATTTTTTGGGAGGATCTGTATTAAACCACGGCTGTATATTGAATATTTCAATTCCAGTGAATTAAAAGTTGGATACCTACCTAATTCTATAATTTCTAAAGTGAAAACCACAGTAGTTTTTCATTTCAAGTAGTTTTTACTTAGAAATCAAGCTAGTTTTCTAAAAACATATTTTCTGACAATGTAAGTTTTAGCTTGCTACTTGCTCTAAACCTCCATGAAATTTGATGTTTTAAACTTGCTTTTAAAATTATATGCATACATTTTTCCCACTAAGTCAAAGTATTTAAATTTTAATTGAAGTATTTTATAATTAAATGAAAAATTAGTATTTCTATCAATTGCCAATCCATCCAGAGGAAGGCTATGAAACTAGGAAGTTTTATGAAATTAGGCAGCAAATCAGTGAACCACACAATTTTAGGTAGGAGAATTAAACTTAACGAAAGCATTTTTTTTCATGTTCAAAGGGACTATCTAAATGCTGGAGTTGAAAATGATGTAAAAACTTTGATCCCAAAAGAAGGTATTTTTGAAAATATTTTTTTTTTACTTTTTCAACTAAGATATGCAAAATCAGGGTTTTAATACCCACCAAAAACATTATTTATTATGTTAAACCTTTTAATACTGCAGTGCAGCTGGTTATGCACTTGCAATTCTCAGTAGCTGCAGTGCAATGTTTATATCAGAGCAATTTTAAAAAACAGTATACAAATCTCAGTGCCAAATTATGGATAGCATTTAGGCAAGCCTGTCTTGTACATGTCCTGTTACTTACCTTCAAAGATCAGTTAAAATCTGCATTATTTGTAATAATACCTTAACTATTCAGAGAACAACACATCCATCTTTTTCCAGTGGTAGAAATGTAAAAGTATTAAAATGTATTAAATATAGATAGGTCTTGGCATCCTTAAAAATGTCATGTTCTGTTAAATATATAAATGTTCTGTAAGCGATCTGAGAATGCAAAAGTATTATGTATACTATCAAAAACTGAATCATATTAAATAGAAAGCAGAAAGAAATATTTGCACCCTTGTAGTTATTTATCCTTCCTCATGTATTTCTATAAGCCTAACTGCTATATCTTTTCTGGAGAAATGAAGCCGATTAACACATTCTCTCCCTAGCTCAGAGTCTACTGGCAATGTAAGTAAATGTTCATGGTTATAGGACCCTTCACAAATGACAAATTGGTCAGCACAAACTCACCTTGGAACTCCTAAATGCCAAAAGTGTTTGAACTAATTGAAGTGTTTGATTATTTTTCATTTTTATTTCAAGTCCTGAGATCCTCCTACTGACCAAACATTTAGATTCTTGTATTTACCAGATTCCTTTCTCTCTACTTCAGTAGCTTTATTTTTTTTTAAAAAAACTTCAAGCATATGTGATGTACCTGCCAGAAGTAACTACTGTATAAACACAGGGATGCTCGTGCCAACACGGTCTAGGCATAAATGTATGTTTTTCCAAGATAAACTGTAAACACCCTCCCTACCTTATCAGAATTTGTGAAGAAAAAAAAAGATATAACCTTGCTTTGCTTTTAGAACCAAGCATGAGATCATCTTTCAAGTCAACCATATGCACAAGTCTGTATATTTAAGAAAAGTCAACATAATATAACAAAAAGTGAAATATGCTTATTAAAAATGTCCTTATAAAAAAACAATCTTGCAATATACAATAAGATGCAATAAAAACAATTTTCTCTCCCTCACCAATAACTAAAACAGCTATGTTCCACAATTTTTTTTATATGTTGGCATTGAAAGATTAAATATTTTCTATGTTGTATGCCTGGCGGATATTAAGTGTATCTCTCAACATCAAGTCTCGAAGCCGCCATAGTGCATCTGCCATTGTGGTATGAGCCCCTTTGCTTTTCAACCAGTGTGTAGGAAGACGACTTTCTTGCTCTTTTGAGAGATGGACATCACGTCTTCGTGCTGAAACAAGAAAAGCACAGAAGCGATAGACAGCCTTAAAATATGTCATTATACTTCACCAATAACGCTGATGCATTATACAACATGCAAAATACATTACTGTTCTTTTTTATTAAAATAGTTTTTATTAAATAATTTTTTAAAATACATAAAACATAAAAGACAAAACATATACATACATACATACATAGATAGATAGATAGATAGATAGATAGATAGATAGATAGATAGATAGATAGATAGATAGATAGATAGATAGATAGATATGTATAAATACAAATCTTTAAAAAACACAATACAAACCTAACAAACCCCAAAAGAAAACATTACTGTTTTAAATGCATGAATACAGGATGGGAAATCCCTGGGTTGGGAATTTAACTTGTGAAAAAGATTTTGGAACTGGTGATGAACATGAGCTGAAAAGGTCAGTACACAAATATTGCATCAATAAGAATAAAATCTGCAAGGAATATAAAATAATAGTTGTTCCTTCATCTGCACTAATCTGACCCCATGTCATTATGTTCAGTTTTGGACATCTTACTGAAAGATAAAATTGGACAATTGGAAACAATTCAAAGGACAACACTGATAATCAGGGAACTGAAAATACGATGACTGGAGAGCGAGATGTGGTAACATTTTTCATGTATGTGAATGATTATCACAGAGTAGATAAAGATTTGTTTTCCATCTATCCAGATGATAAAATACAGAGTAACAATTTTAAATTATAGAAATGAAGATTCTAGCCAAGTGTTCAGAAAAACTTAATAGTTCAACAGGGCAATCAACTACCAACTAGATGCTTGACAGACATACGTTGGTGCAATGAAAGATGAATTTTGGGAACAAGTAATTAGTCTTGATGCCTAAATGCTCCCATCTATAATTTATGATTCTATGATTGATATATCATGGTAAGTATAAGTCAGTTATGGAAAGTAACAATGGATCCACATTGTTTGTCATCTATTTTTCATTTAGCACTAAAATGAGATGGAACTAGAAAATAGGAACTGATCTTGAACAGGGTCACAGTAGCAAAGATCTGGTAAAAATGTAGAAAGTTCCATTTTAAAAAAATGGAACAAATATGAATAATTTAGTAAAATAACCAAATTGATTAGTTACATGCAAGTGAAAAGGAAAGATACAGAATCAGTGCACAGAAAATAGAATTTCCTTTAAAATTTCTCCACATAACGTAACATTAATCTAAGTAAATCTAACTACAAAAATCTACAATTTACTGATAGAAATAGAGTTGTGTAATTATATTGAACAATGAGTGAAACACTTTCCTTTGCAGATCTGTTCTAAGGTAAGATGAAATAACGTTAGAATATGGAAAGTGTCAATGTTCTTTAAGAGGTTCATTTCCTTGTAATTTTACCTGAAAGGGTCTGGTCCCACTTGCTAATATTATTGGAATCAGCACTAAGACCTTCAATGTATTTCAGATAAGCTTCTGAGTGGAGAAGCCTCTGTGTCTTTGGTGGAGGAGAGACAAACATAGGCGTTGTAGGCTGCTGCATGACCTGTTGAGATGCTGGGTTTTGACCAGGATAGGGAGGTGGTGCTTGTTGACCTGGGGGACCAAGCATACCTATCTAGAAATATAAAGTACAATATCAAGAAAGCATTTTAGAAGTTAGGTTAAGAACAGCCAAAAATTTAGTATTATAGTTAAGGATATTTGACAAGTATTAGCTAGGTTGTTTGCTTGCAGACATTTCAATACTTAGCTAGGCAAAATCATAAGTCTTAAATGCCAATAAGCGAACAACTAAGCTCAGAGAGCACCAAGAACTCCACAATTTAAAAGAGCAAAAATATTCAAAAATACTTTAAAGATGTGGCAACTGCACTACAGTTTAGCAGGAAATATGGCCCATGACAGGCCACAAAGGTGTTTAAACTTAATGCCAAATACTTCAAGACACTCCAAATGGTGCACAAAAGAAATCAGTCCATGTTTTAATTAATGTATAGGCCACTCAACTCTATCATAATTCTGGCCAGCATACAATGTAACAATTTAAAACAATGCAACTGAACAATACAAAAAGGACTGTCTAGAGAAAAAAAAATAACATCATCCCCTGAGGTCTATCACCTCTTCTAGCCCAAGGTGATGGGGAAGAACCAGTCGTAATGTTATTGTAAAATAACATTAGGATAGGATAGGTGGGAGCTGCATATTCCACAGGGCAGATGTTACAAAAGAGAAGACCTGAGTTCCATCAGGTGACACTGTTTAACCAATGAGGGCCCGGAACATGTTGACTCTGCTAAATTCCATAGGAACAGCAAAAACTATGTAAAACCAGCAATCCCTTACATAACCGGGATATATGACATGAAAGGCTCAATAGGTGATAGCTAACCACCTGGAATTGCATATGGAAGCCTATTGGTAACCAGTACAGCTCACAAAGCAATGGTGTTACAAAGATGTATCATGATATGCCCATAATTGCTTATGCTGCAGCATTCTGGACCAGCTGCAGCTTCCGAGTGATAAGTACAATCCCATGTGGAACATATTAAACTACATATGTAGTTTAAACATAAGATGATCAAAGCACAGGTGATTGTCTTAAGGATTTCATAGTCCAGATATGGGTGTAATTGGAGCATTATTCTGAATCTGTGCAAAGACTTCCTTGGTCATAGCTATCATCTGCTTCACAAGCAGGAGTTATGAATCCAAGACCCCCAAATTGAGCATCAGTCCTGAGGTGGGATATACAACCCTGCTCAGGACTAAAAATGAAACATCTCCTGATCCAAGTGGTTCAAATACCTGCAGCAACTTGGTCTTGTCAGGCTAAAGCTTAAACTTGCTCCTCCCAATCCAAACACCCAGAGTCTCCAGACTTTGGGGCAAGATTTTGACAACAGTTTGGTTGGCTGGTATAACTGGCTATCAAACCTTATCCTAAGCTGATGAATGATCTTGTCTAGATAGTAGGAGTGGTGAGAACAATCAAGCCCTGAGGCACTCCTGTCTGGGGTCTCTAGCTTGATCTCTCCCCTCCTGCTATCCCCAACTGAGCCTAACCACAGATAAATAAGAAACCCACCAAAAGTCATCAGCAAGTGTGACCGCTGCCATTTTGGTGCCATGTCCTGTCTAAAATTTAAATGAAAAGGACCCCTTAAGCTGTAATATAACTACCTTCCCCCAAAAAGTAAGTTGAGGACTAGTCAAAAATTGTCCAAGACTTTCAGGCCCTGTGAAGGCTTGGGAGAAGTACTACTTCTCAACAAAGCAGATACTACCACAGGAACCTAGCTATACATCATTGCCTGGGTAGTTTTTACCACCTAGCAAGGATGTGTATCTAATAAAGTAGGTGGCCAGATAAACAGATTCCCCCCACAGGGACCCTGTAATTCCTCATCTAACCACAACCCAGATTTTGGCATATCTTGTGTTTTCTCATTTGTGGACAACTCAAAAATTTCATGTAATCACATTAAAATGTCATTTAAGGCCCCCCCCAAACTCTCCATGAGTGTGCAGGTCTAAAAATGAAGAAGTTTTGGGGAGCGGGGGTTGGAATATAAATACCAAATGAAATTTAAAAATCTTGAACCCAAACTATTTTTTCTCATTTTGGATGCAGTTTAAGTGGCAAAATGGATACTTTAAGCTTCTGTAAAGTTTCCCAAACCAGGTGGAAAAATTAACTCACTTAAAATTTCTGCCCAGCCAACACTGCTGATGTTATAAAATTACTAGTGCTATCCACACGTAAACCTCTTCCCAGACTGAAAAGATTATCCAGCATTTCTGACTTCTACAGGTAAAAGGTTATAAGGGAGCAATGTCAGCAAATTAGAAATGAATTATAAATATACACATTTGTAATATGCTGATGTTATTTCCTTATTAACTGTTACTCATTTATTCACCCATTAAAGAACTGGAAGACAGTTCCTTTCTTTTTCAAAAAAGACAATATCAGAATATGATTTATTGGATTTTTCTATACCTACCTGCTGCCCAAATGGACTTCCTGGTGCTGGCGCTCCTACCATGGAGGAAACGCTTTGCCCTAGAACACCTGTATTTTAAAATATATCAAAATCACAATCTTATTCCAAGCTAAAAACAAAACAAAAGAAAAATATACTACTCTATTATAACAAACTAATGTCACATCCAAAAAGTGAAAACCACTATTTGTCAAAATGTATTTTTTAAAGCGGTATCATTAATCATGCCATCTGGATGTCTGGGGTGTGTTTTGTTTTTGGGTTCCACCTAATTAACATCATCCAGTAATAATTAACATCCCTTCCATTGGATTCATAAATAATTCCCAAGCATAACTACAATGGAACTTGTGCAAGTACTCAATATAGCACTGCATGATGGGCCCAATGGTTTGTGCTTGGTCATTTTTCCACAGACTTCTCAGCACTTTCAGGTGGCTTTGGGATAATTCTTCTCTAGTTTATCCTTTAAAATCAAACATTCAATTTTACTAAATAACCATTTCTATCTAAGGAGATAATTCTTAATTTTCTTAAGAACAGAGAAGCATACTTGCTATAGTTAGTAAACAGTAAACTGTGTACCATAGAAATGTATGCTATAATTTATTGTTATTATTCCACTGTAAATGCTCACATTTGTACCCCTTATTTATAGAACGTTAAAATATATTTCTGCTTGCAATTAATAACTTTTCAGGAGACTTCTGAGCAAGTCCTGCTGAGAGAGACAGATTTTGACTGTATGCACATCATCTTTAACCTGAAATGGAAAGCTGTGGTTTCCAAACAACTCCTTTGTGGTTTTACAATAAATAAATGAGTAAACCACTGATGGATGGTTTGGAAGCACTTGTTTACAGTTAAGTATGACATGCAAACATAATCTTTATTAGTTTCTACATAAATTTATCCAATGCATGCAGAAAGGCAAAATAAAAATTAGCAGCGGGGGGGGGGGAAGTAAAGTAACTGGGGTTTTCAGAATTCCCTGTGCGTCTATATTTTTAAAAAGATAGGAATAGAAAGGAAAGTTAAATAATCTTTAACTTTTGGTTATTACTTTCACCATAATAGATAATGCAATACAATTTTAAGTATGTAAGCCAGGAATGTACTGTAACTAAAAATGTACTTCAATGCTCAGGGCAAATGTAAAAAGTACATTTAACTACTATAGGAACTGATTTTTTTCTTGGACAAGTCTTGAGTTTAGAATATAGTATACAAGATAGTGTATTGAAAAAAATATAATGATGGGTTAGGTGTAAAATTTTACTTGACCTACTATTAAATCAAGTAGCTGAAAATAGGATATACTGTACACATTTGAAGTGATTGAAATATTAAAAGATAGAAGTGAAAAACAGACTGAAGTAATGATTTCTCTTGGTATTATGAGTAAGTTGGATTTAGTCCAGTTTAAACAAGACTTCTGACGTATTCACAGGGAATGGAAAATATAAGCCTTTAATATTCCACATCTCAAGCCCTTAAGCACTGATTGAAGCATTCTTACATTTTACTAGTTAACACCTTTTGATGTTGGACTGACCACATATGTTGCTTTGTCAACAAATGTAATATATACCAGTATAAGTATTATCTGTATCTAAGAGATTTCTTTTTGTACTTTCACATTAACAGCTCAATATCCAAGACCTATGACAGTCAGTAAAAATCAAGCAATGGAGCTACAAGTGCATATGCTGCAAATCTCTCCTACAGTAACTGATTAAATGGGGTGGGAACAGAAAGATGAGATAATGAATGAATGAGGAGGTTCATTCTTACCCGGTGGTGGGATGCCTGGCATGCCTGGTGGAAGTTGATGGGGTGGAGGCACCCCAGGGTGAAGTGGCGGCATACTGCCCATGCTAACAATGCCATCAACTGGGCCTTGTAAAGGTGGCAGCACTGGTGGATAGCCACCTATCATGCCTTAAAGGACACAACAAATTTCAAACATGCATCAATGACATGCAAAATGGTCAAATTAATAATGACGTGCACTACCCACACATAAGCATCTTCAGTATTGCCATACAATACTACAATTAGTACTTTGCAAAAACAAACAATGTTACAATGACAAATAGAATATTTATAACAAATTAGTATTAGCCAACTGGCATATTTTCTGAAGGAAACAAACTCTATATCATTAAAAATATATTAACTGTAAACATATGTACATTTCCTGTTGGTTATATGAACGTATGCAACATTGTTATAAGCACATTATGAATTTGTGGTATGGTATAGTATTGTAGCTGCATGGAAAATAAATTGTTAGAAAAAAAGCACTGAGTTTCACTATTTAACTTATGCTTGACACAATTATTTAAACAAGTAAGAAATTAATTCAACAACACTGAAGAAACTATTCTTCTTCATCTCATTCTCATTAAGACCTTCTGAATATTGAAACAATTTAAAGAGGGAGACATGATTCTTTCACACCTGAGCTACCGTGCAATTCCTAAAATTTTCCATCATAGACAATACCTTCTACAATTATGACTTCAAATTTTTGAATTGCCGAAAGTCATACTGACAGTATCAATACCTAATGCCAAAAGCTATAATTTGTATTTGCTAATAAACTTAAAATATTTGATTTAAAAAGTCACACTATGGCAGAAAAGTGGGCCTGTCTCTTGAGGAAGAGAATTAAGAGAAGGGGACAACTGAAAGAGTTAATCTAGGGAAAGTCTGAGGTATATATCAAATATAGCAAGGACTGTTCTTGAAGATTCATAAGAAACCAAGTGGGGCAACATCAGAGAGGGAAATAAGATTATTACGCTGATAGAAATAATGGAGGAGGAGATGCTCCATTAGATAATCAAGATAATGGAGGGGGG
Source organism: Diadophis punctatus similis (assembly GCA_023053685.1). NCBI lineage: Eukaryota > Metazoa > Chordata > Lepidosauria > Squamata > Dipsadidae > Diadophis > Diadophis punctatus. The sequence continues at coordinate 193,502,715 of JALIGW010000002.1, forward strand.
GGAAGAAGAATTGGGGAAAGTTATCTTTGCAAGCTGTTTGTAGGCTTCATAGAAGGTCAAAACATCACCTATGTACATAAATTATATGGTATCAATCCCAGTTGGAACCACAATTGTTAATTCAAATGTAATTATTTTTATTATCGACTTACAGGAGAAAAGCATTTTGAAGTAATAAATCTTTTGTACTTTCATTATTTACAATGGCTATGTGAACCTTATCTAATAGCTAAAATCAATCTAGTGAAATAAAGATTTCCTATTAATTGTTGATAAGTATAGGCACATGCTGTAATAGTTACAGCTTTGCTAATGTTTTTGGTATGATGTAAGGAATGGAGATGCCCTCTGGATAAGAGGCTAGAATTATGTATACTGGGACAAGAATCCTCTAGTCAGGACGTCTTTGCTCAACCCACACACCCTTTAAAAAAAAAACTTTGAAAGAGATGGTCTAGTGCAGTGATGGCGAACCTTTTTTCCCTCGGGTGCAGAAAGTGCGTGCGTGTGCACTATCACACACGTGTGAGTGCCCACACCCATAATTCAATGCATGGGGATGGCGAAACGGCCTCCCCCGCCCCCACAGAGGCCCTCTGGAGGCCAGAAACGGCCTGTTTCCCGACTTCCGGTGGGCCCGGTAGGCCCGCTTTTCGCCCTCCCCAGGCTCCAGAGGCTTCCCTGGAGCCTGGGAAGGACGAAAACGCCCCCCGGAGGCCCTCCGGAAACCTAAAATGCCCTCCCAGAGCCTCTGCGCCAGCCAAAAATCAGCTGGCTGGCGCGCAGATGTGCACTGGAGCTGAGCTAGGGCAACGGCTCGCGTGCCGGCAGATATGGCTCCGCGTGCCACCTGTGGCACACATGCCATAGGTTCGCCATCACTGGTCTAGTGGTTAAAGCATCAGGCTGGAAACCAAAAGACTGTGAAATCCAGTCCCGCCTTAGGCATGAAAGCCAGCTGCCACTGTCTCAGCCTAACCCATCTTACAGGTTGTCATTGTGGGGAGAACAGGAGGAGGAGGGAGTATTAGGTATGTTCACTGTCTCCATTTTTTAATGAAAATAATAAGGGAGAGATAAAATATTCATTTCAAAATATTAAACTTCACAGAAAAGAATCCTCGTAATTTAAGCTGCTTCAAAACACAAACTTTCTTGGACTAGATTCTCAACAGCCTTGAAAACCTCCATACATTTCATAAAGCCAAATTCTCAAAAATATTATTTATGTAAAATATCCCATAAGGATTTTCAAAGAAATTAATTGGAGGACGTACTCCATGTCTGACATTGAATTAACAGGAAACAACACTGGCTACTGTATAATGCTCAACAATAAAACTAATGGCTATACTCAGTATTTATACTTAACCTATCAAGCATTCAAAGCAAGTCATAAATGTTGTCAATTCTCTTTAGAGAAGTCGTAAAGTAGCCTAGCACCCTTATAGCCCAGCATGTGGAGCTGGCACACATGAATTTCCAAATTGTGGCTGATGGGATATTTGAATAGGATTCCATAGCTCAAATGTCACATTCTTAGCCAAAAGCACAGCACAAGCATTCAATGCGCAGCTAAGCATGCGTAGGAATTGAGTAAAAAATTTGAGTAAAGACCTACAATATCATACCACTCATTATGACACTTCCATTAAAAAAAGGACAAAGACAAAAACAATCGGTAGAACCTAAAGTACTGTTTCATGGAAGGAGCATAAACACGGAGACAGAAGAGTATACTATAAGTAGAAGTTAAAGGAAGAAACATTTTCTCTTATTTTGTCTATGCCTGCTACCCTGTGCACCTTTCATGCAATTTCAGAGCTTTCATCTTTTGGAACAAATTTAAGGAAGGGATTCACAGGAGGTATAAGTAGAACCAAAATGTTTTAATCCCTATTCTAAGAACAGAATTCAAATAGAGTTTGAATCCAGCACAAATAGTTGTCTAGCACCGGTATACCAAAACTAATAATATGCTGGATGTTGCAAGCATATTATGATCATTAGTGAGAATTATATTAGCTGCATTTTTTATTTTATATCAAGTGAATATACAGACAACAGGAGAAACAAGAGAAAAAACCCCCCAATATATTAGTTTGAGACTTCTATTTCCTATAAATTAATTGATGCTTCCAAAATCAATTATATGCATTACATTTCCCAAACAAAGAAATAGCTGTAAAACACACAGAACACTATATTGGTTTGAAAATGGGTGCATATAAATTTCAAAAGCCATTGTTTAATTAGTGCCTTGCTTTCAAACTTTAAGCATGGTGCAAGACTTCAACACCAAGGTTTCGAAATAAGACTTCGAACTAAGACCCGAGATATTGTACATTGGCCATTTCAAAAGAAAGATTAAATGATAGATATGCATTGTGAGAATGAGCCTGACACTCATGATCCTCTTCTCTTCTCAAAAAGTCAAATTTCTAAGCATGAGTCATTGTTTAAAAGGATTATAAACTTTGGTTCAAAGTTGGCTTCATTCACCAAATTTTAACTAATGTTCACTATACTTCTGGGTTCAGTTATATTGGTAGAAGCTTTCAAATTGCTCCTTATAGACATGCCACAGATAGAGGGGAACATCAAGACCTAATGTATGCCATATTAAGCCACTTTTCAATGTTCCATCCAAAGTGACCACTGTGAACAGTGATATAGGCAGGCTGCTGTTCAGTGAACAGAAGCCTAAGATCTTCTAGTCTAGGAAAAATAATCACAACTTTTTTTATTTCCTGTGTGTTGATGCAAACATACATGATCATTTCAACTGGAAGGTAACATTAGTTTTATTCTCAAATGAAGGTAAAATACTCATTTGTTACAATCTTAACCCATCGTGAGAGCAAAATAAAGATGCTTATGGAATCCTGAAAATCAATTATATTATGTGAGCAAAATCAACAAGGATGTGTGGCACATTACAGACTAATTCTCATTATTGAACAAACTTTTGTAGACTGAAGCCCACTTCAGATGTACGATCATTCACTTTGCCCAAGATATACTGATGATACAGCAAAAACAAAAAACAAAAACAGTTAATAGATAGGATACAATTCAAACTATGTGCATGATCGCCGATTGGGAAAAGTGCTGTTATAGGACGAGTCAGGATAAGAGTGCATGCTTATGTTTAAATATAATATCTCTACCAGTGGGAGCAACTTTTGTGCTCAAAATCAGGATGCTTTGAAGGTAAATTTTAAGAAGAAAGTTTTGTTAGGTTGGTTAAGAGTTTGGTAAAGTGGATGAAGGAAAAATGGTCAGAGCCCCTCTGTTTGTTTTTACCTGCAACAGGTGTCAACTGCGGATTGAGCATCCCCATTGGTGTTGGTGGCGGCACCACCCCCATAAGAGCCCCGACAGGAGTGCCTGCCCGGGGGGAAGAATTCTGCTGCTGTTGCTGTGCTGCTCGTTCTCTCTCCTGCTGCTCAGCAACCTTAGCTGCCCGCTCTGTAAAAGCATTTTAGATTTTCAGTTCTGTTTTATGACCCAGAATTTAAAAAAAAAATTCTCTGATCATTTAGCCTTATGTAGGAAAAAAAAGCCCACACAATTTTAGTAATACAGTATATAATTTTGAACTTATTCAGTTGCCAACATAAAAAAAAGAGTTCTTTTAAAATTCACAAAGATTTCAAGAAATACGGGCTCAGATCAAGACAACCATGGGGAGAAAGAAAGATGTGGAGGCTATTTTCTGTGTCTGCCTCCCTTCGATGCTTCCCAAAATCTTCTCCTATTTGGAAGCAACTGACTATGCACAGCTACAGAGCTCTCACTCACATAGCATCTGTCTGCAACTCCTTAAAGCAGCTGTATGTTTTTCACAGCCTCATTTGGCTGCCTTCTGCAGCATGTTCCTGGGGGGAAAAACAGATTCGGTTTAAGGTTCCAATGCACTTTTTTGCCTTCGAATCTGAAGTGTTGCCAAGTCCTACCTGATTGTGCAATAGCCTGGATAAGGATATGCAATAGAAGAGAGCAAGGGAAAATAGTATTTGTTTGCAAGCTTGCTCACTCATTTGTGATTTCATAATCTAAGCTATGGGATTTATTCTTTATCACCTTTTTTTAAAAACTGCAACACTGAGAGTGTTATGAACGGGAATAGCAGCTGTTTGATGCTAAACAATATATGCACCTGGACATGAGTCCTGTAGTCATGTGACCACGTTTTACTATGGGTTTTCTAAAAACCAGCATTCATTTCTGGTTTTCAATAAAACTGCATCCATGGTGAACTACTGGTTCTCTTATCGACTGCAGCATTCACTTAACGACCGTAGATTCGCTTAATTGCAAAAAAAGTCATAAAATCAGGTCAGTCGCATGACCAGCCCACATTACGGCTGTCATGAGTTACCACCATGATGGGCAGACTCCATTACAGACATCTCGAGGACTACCTGTAAGCCAGCTATCCACGGTCTACAAATCCATGTTGATCTTCATAGAATTAACCTGTTATTACTACTACTGAGGCTGAAGTTGATAAAGAAAACTCATTTATTAAATCACTTTATCTGCTCTTTATCAAATTGGTAATACAATGGAACCTCAATTCAGCAGGCTTTGATACAACAGATTTTGCATTCAAAAGACTACAATGACTCAAATAATACAGATGCAAATAAGGCAATGTGTGCAATTAATGTCATCTCCCAAATGACAACTGATGCAAAAGATATAATCTGCGTCACTTGATACACTATTATTACATCAATTTATGCAATTATGTAGTTTTGTATTAAGTGCATATTCATGTATAGTGGACATCCTCTTCCAATTAATCCATTAAAATAAGATTTCGCTGAGTTGTTAATATATGTTGTCAAAGGAATAGCAAGTGTGAGCTATTTCTGCTATTTTCTCTGTTAACAAGTTTTTAATGTTTTCCTCTTATTGTGGTCCTTCAGTAATGTTATTTTAAGTTTTTATTATAATGCATTGGATGCATTTGGTAATTTAACCAAACTTTTGGATGTTTACAAGTAGGGTAAATTTTACTCAAGAATATAACATCTATTTAGGTGGCAATTTTACTTCTATAAAGTAGTCTTTCTTAATGCCCTTCCAAAATGTCTGCATTACAGATATGGGTTTAATGTTGCCACTACTCACCCTAACTTTTTGAAGGAAAACTATGAACAAAAGATTTCTCTCTTATTTCCAAGATAAATGATGAAAATATTGTTAGAAAATCAAGAATGGGACAAGCATTTATATATTATCTGATTGAAGACTCACTTCCTATTGTACCATTTCAGTTTTCAAAACACTTCTGTATTTTAGTCAAACAAGAAAAGGATGGGTTTTATATTTAAAAAAAAGGATAGGAATATAAGTGATAATACATTCAAACATATATTTAGGGAACATGAAATTATAAGCATAACCAAACAACACAAGGAAAGCTATACATGTATCATCTATTGGGGTGGGAGGAGTAAGCAGTAAGGATACATAAGAATTTATCTTTAGTGTCTACAATGTATGATTCATATCAAACGGCAGCATTCCTTAGTGAATCAGGAAAAAAGTAATGTGTTCTCTTTTGATTTAATTAAGAAAAACAGGAATCTAACTATTTTTATAAATGATTGTTTAAAACAGTGGTTCCCAACATGGGGCCCACGCCCCACGGGGGGGCAATTTGATGTTTAATGGGGGCAATTCTAAAACGAGCTATTAACTGAATTTTTGAAAGCCCGCTAATTGTTCTTATATATTTGTGATGAAACAGCTGTGTTTCATTTACCTATTGTTGTCTTTGTTAAAGTGCATTTCCTAGGGCCTGGTCTGAAAAGGATATCCCAGTTTGGTGAAGGAGGGAGGAGGAGGGAGCAACTGCCAGCCAATCAGATGTGTTCCCACTAAGGATCATGGAACTGGCAGAGTCTCTCTCTCTCTTTCCTTGGGCTTTGCTGCTAAGTGGTTGCAGGGAGAGCTGCTGTGGGGGAAGCCCAGCAGTGAGGATACAGAACCAGGACCCAGGTTTAAGTAAGAAATTGTTAGATTTACAGTTATTTTTAGTCTGTGTTTTCCTAGGCCGTGTTTTACAAGACATTTCCCCTCAGAGCAATCTGGGGCTGGGCCACACGTGTAGGCCTTTCCAGGCCTGTGTGATTCACCTCCACCTACTGAACTACCAAAGCATTTCCCCACCAAGCTGCAGGTTCAAACCGAGTGAGCGAGTGGGGGTGGGTGGGTCATAGGTTACAACCCCCCTTTCGTTCATGACAATCTTATTATTCATAAATTAAGCTAAGAACGTTTTTGAAATTTCCCTCTTTCTGCGCCATCTTCTTTTAATAGTTATTTCTTTTAATAATTTGCATCATTTCATAAGTTTTTCTCACATTTATTTCTTTTAGTCACAAACCCTATGCATAAAATGAGTGGTGCAAGCAAGAAAAAAGTTCGTCAGTATTTACAAGAATATTTAAAACTTGGCTCCACACCTGTTTTATCTATGAACGGTCACCTTTCTGCCTCTTATGCCAACAATGCTTGACCAACAAATCAATGAAATGAGGTCGTCTTGAGGCGCATTTGAAGGCAAAACATAGTGTGTACGTAAATTTAGATTTAAATTACTTCAAGTCTTTAAAGGAGAAGTTTGAAACTGTTACTGTCAGTCGTACTCTTGAGGCTAGTTATGAAATTTCTTTACTCATTGCTAAATCTGGAAAAAAATCATACTATAGGGGAGGATTTAATTAAACCATCAATATCAGCATTTCTTAAAACGGTTCTGGAAAAAGATGACAAAGATGTGAAAGCCATGCCACTCAGTAACGATACTGTTAGCAGAAGAATAGATGAAATGAGTGAAGATATTGAAACACAACTTGTTGAAAAGCTGAAATCAAGAAAATTCTCAGTACAAATGGATGTATCAACTCTGAGAGACAGTGAGGCCATATTGCTAACCTATGCAAGATATATTGATAAAGGTGAATTTGCTGAAGAAATGTTATTCTGCAAATCATTAGAGACCACCACAACCGCTACATACATACATACATACATACATACATACATACATACATACATACATACATACATATATATACACACACACACACATACATACATACATACATACATACATACATATATGTAGGATTTTTTGCTGATAAATGAAAATAAAGGGAAAATATTTTATATATATATATATATATATATATATATATATATATATATATATATATATATATATATATATATATATATATATATATATATTACTTAGATGTCAATAATATATCAATGGAAAACATAACATCTTGTGCTGCTGTTATGAATGATGGGCAAGAAAAATGGCTGCTTAAAATTGATGAAAGATGAGAATCCAGAAATGCTTCTTGTGCACTGCATTATTCATAGAGAGAACTTAGTGTCCAGAAATATTTCTCCTGTTCTTAATGAGGTACTAAAATCAGTTATAAAATATAACAATGCTATCAAAGCTAATGCCAAATGTGAGCGTCTCTTCAAGCAATTTTGTGAAGACAAAAATGCAGACCATGTGAGACTTGTATTTCACACTGAGGTAAGGTGGCTCTCAAAGGGAAATTGTTTGAAAAGATTCATGGAAATATTTGATGTTCTTAGTGACTTTTTAAGTGACAAGCCTGAAATGAAGCATCTGCTAACCGTTGATTAAATCATTTGTGAGTTATTTAGCAGATATCTTTGAAAAACTGAATATGTTGAATAAACAACTTCAAGGAACAAATAAAACTCTTGTTGATGCAAAGGCGAAGATATTTGGCTTCATTACATTTATAGAGTTATGTCAAAAACATATTTCTGACAAAAAATTTGACATGTGAGGTGACTGATGCTGCTGTACTTGTCATTGTGGATCATCTGAAAATATTGGCCTCTGATTTGCAAGAAAGATTTTCTGATTTAAAACAAATTGATTTTCCAACATGGGTAGTGCAGCCAGTGCTGGTGGATCTATCAGATGTTTCAATGCAGTACCAAGAAGAATTCTTGGAAATGCAAAATGATGAGTCACTTAAAACTTTATTCAATATAAAAGGAGCGATGGCATGAGTTTGTGATGAGACAGAAACTAAATACCCAAATTCAACCTACTTTGCAAGAAAACTGCTGTTACCGTTCCCATGCTCATATTTAGCTGAATGTGGCTTTAGTGCTGTAAATCATTTGCTACTGAAGAAAAGAAATCGACTGGATATCACTGAACGAGACTTGAGAATGAAGCTGACTAAATTGGAGCCTAATATAAAATCTCTCTGCAGCAGGCATCAAGCACAAGGATCTCACTAACTTAAGTAGACTAAATCTGCGAATCCTACAACGTTTTCCCAGAAGTAAGCCACATTGAAAACAATGGTACTTACTTCTGAGTAGACATGCATAGGATTGCATTGTAAATATGATCTTGAGGTGAGCTCAAATTGTATTTTGAATTTGTTAGGTACCTTTATTTTAATATGTATAGTAATTAATATGATCAAAGTATTACAGAAAAATCTTTCATTAAAATTATTTTATATTTATGCATTTCAGTTCTCTATTATATGTTTTAAAACTTTATTTGCTGTTTTTTCATATCCCTTCATACTATTATTTTTTAAGTTCCTCAGTGCTTCTACTGTGTTTTGTTCTTTTATTTTTCTCTTTCATGGATGCCATGTTCTTTGGAACCTTGTTTAAACCAAGTTAATGGCCTTTTAGGCTTCCTCTACGTGAGTAGGAATTCACTTTTTGAATAGTAAGAATTATATGTCACGGGGGAGGGGCATCAGGATTTTAGAGATGCTTAGGTGGGGCATGGCCAAAAAAAGGTTGGGAACCACTGGTTTAAAAGAAAACATCAAATTGAAACAATCTTAAAGATACTTTCACGAGTTTACATTTTTTCATACAAATTCTATTAGCCTGAACTTGGACTATTACCAGAAAAATAGCAGACAACATTTCACAAATGATTTTGACTTAAATAGTTGTGCTAGATATAAGCACAAAAGAGAGGGAAAATATAGTAATGACAAAGCAATTAACAATGATTAGTAGAAGCAGGAGTTAAAACTTGTAGTTTCACTGCCAAATTCAACACATTCAAACCCAGTTTGCTCAGATCAAGGCTTGCAACAACTGAGATGCAATGAAATGTTAAAGGCATAATAGGACTCTTTCTTTCATGTGTTCATTTATTCTTCTCTAGTTATATTTACTCATTATTCGGCTCAACACAAAATTTGCCAGGAACAATCTTTAGATGTGTGATGCTTTTACATCACATGTCATGATGTTACATTTTAGTTTAAAGCAAGGGTATGCATTTGGCTGAATTCCAAACTGAATTGGACGGATTTGGAATTTGTGGAATCGAAGCCTTCGGAGATAACTTGGAAGCTGCAGCTGACACAAAATGCAGGATCAGGTTAGCATTCAGAGAGATCCATTAGGATTCTGGGCCCAACTAAGAGTGCTGTCTGTCGCCTAAAAAGGCCTTTATGGCATGACACTGGGATGTATCAGGGAATACCTTACCAGACATGGTTGTGCCTGTAATTCAAACATTCAACACTGGAGGCGCAGTGGTTAGAATGCAGTATTGCTGGCTAATTCTGTCCACAGCCAGGAGTTCGATCCTGACTGGCTCAAGGTTAACTCAGCCTTCCATCCTGAGGTCAATAAAATGAGGACCCAGATTGTTGACACTGTAAACTGCCCAGAGTGCTGTAAAGCACTATGGGGTGGTACATACACTAAATCTAAGAGCTATTGCTATTGCTATCAAGGGGGAGCTTGCTCAAAGATACCCTCTCCCATCAGAGATTAGAGGGACTTAGATCAAGAGATGGGCTTTCTTGATACTAGGCTTCATTTAACAAGACATGTTCCCCATAAAACACAAATGGCTCCTACCCTTCTTATATACAGGAAACTTTTTAAAGCAATTTCATTTCAGCAGACTTTTAAACATTCAAGTGTTTCAGTGCATATTTTTCTTTGCTATTTTTGTGATTATTATAATTTTGAACAGTTTGCTTCTTAAACACAGAGATATTCATTATATACTTTAATTTGGTTTGCTTACTGTTTGCCCAAATCATGTCCATTAAGGCATCTCATAAACATTGCAAATAAATAAATAACATTTAAAGCAGATCAGCTCTTTAGTCCAATTGAGAGGAACCTCTCATGTGTAAAAACCAATATTCATCACATAAGGAAAATGCCAGGGGAAGGAAATATGTAGCTTGCCAATTGATAGCACTAACTTTTAATTATAAATGGTTTACCAATGCTATCCAGTATGTAATATATCCTGACCCCATTTTGCACAAAAAAGCCTAAAAGAACAAGGAAACTTAATGTAATTCTGCAAAAAGAAAATGTATCAGTAACTAAATAAAGTGTTTAGCACAATCCCTATCCTGCTCTTTTCACTTGATATATTACTTAAAAAAAACCCATCAAATTCTGTCCAAGTGAAAATAGTGCACTTTTCATCCCTGTAAAGTAAACCATAGTTTATTAACAATTAAATGTAGATATTACGTTTTTGTGTCAAAACTAGCTTCTGAATCAAAGTGGGGAGTCTATAAATCAATCTAGAACAAAGCGCCCCATTTTCAAAGCCTCAAATTAAGAATCAGATCAACTGTTGCTGTATATGACTGTCTCTACTCAAAATACAAATCCAATTAAAATTATTTTCCATTATTTATTAAAAAGTATTTATTAATATATAAATTCTGTAGCATTTCATTTTCCATAAAAGTCATTTAAGAAGGAAAATTGTAATCATGTTTCTTTCTCATTTTAATGTAGTTTCAGACTGGATTATTTGCTTTGTCCATTTGCAGAAACAGTACAAATTGCTTGACTTTGTTTTAGTTATTATCTGCTCCACCCACATCCAAAATGACTGATAAAATTTAGTCACAGAACAAAGTTTTAGGATCAAACTTTACACATTTAGAGCCAGCATACTGAAATCAGTTCACTATTACTTAATTTTAATAGGTCCGTTCTAACTACAACTAAACCAGAATCCAACCCATGGATTCTAATAAATATAAAACACAGGATTAGTGTAAACAAATAGTTAACTCCCATGGGTCTTATATAATAAAAATTTCAACAACAATATAATAACTCATTATGAAAAGAATGATCCCAAATCACAGACACTATATGTTTCAAAAGACAGATGGAAGAATTAACCAATAGAAAAACCAAATGGAAGAATTAAAGATCAAATACAAAGTTTAATCTAAAATTCAGTTTGTTCTAAAATAATTAATTTTTTTCATTCTGCAACATTTATAAATTCATTTTCCAATAGTACAATAAAAAACTTTCAATATTATAGGATTAGGAAAATATGGTTTTTAAACATTTGATGATTTATTGTTAAATTTAAAAAAGTAAGTTATATAAACAACTAAACCACTATGACAAAGGATTAAGAGCACATTTGGATTCAGTAACTCAAGTAAAATGCAAAATATCATTAAGTTGCAGTTCTTTGTTTTATATAATTAATGAAAGGATGTGTTTCTTTTCTACAGAGACAAATTTTAGTTGATAAGTAATCTTATTGTAAGTTTTACTACATCATTCATCCATATAGATGTACAATATTGATAATTTAGAAACAACACATGAAAGAGACTAAATGTGCCCTTTCCTGTTCTATTTTGTCTTTCAGTTTTGAACAAATGTATTTTTCACACTATGCCGGTGCCTTATTTTCTTGTTGTCTTATTCATTAACAGTATTTAATTATACTTATCTAACTCTTTATTTCTATGTGGTTTAAGACCTGTAGCAGAATACCTGGACCAGTTATTTTGAATTAGTATACAGATTTCAGACTTCTTTCTCTATCTTATGTCTGCTGCAATTTTTTCTTGGGTCTCCTTTTCAGTTTTCAATCTCATTTCTTTTCAAAACCTCTTGCTTTAAAAATTCACTTGGTATTCTCCGATTCAGGTCTCTGGATCTATTACTTCTGCTTTTCTAATTTCCAAACCCCTCTGTAAGTTTCACCACCACTAACGTATCTAATTTATTATGGGCAGCTCAGGATGTAATCATTTACCTGTTTAAAGTTTTCAAGACAGAAATTGGACTTGCCTGTTTAGACATTGCATCTTTTTCTGATTTAGATTTACCTTCATACTCTGCTTTCTTGGAGGCTTCCAAATTTCTCCACTCTGTTCCAACCAGTCTGCTGAGTTCTCCAAAGGAATAATCTGGATGCTGAGCTTTAATAACAGCTCTCATCTCACTGCTAAACAAGATGTATCCACTCATATTGATCTTCCTTTTAGAGCCTTCTTTTTTTACACTGCCTTTGACAGACTTCGGAGTGGACTATAAAGAAAAAAAAGAGGGATTGCCATAAATGTATAGAAAAATTCAGATGTATTTATTTAATCAATTTGTACGCTGCCTCAGATTGGCTATTTTGACCATTATGGAAGTGCTTCAAATTTATTATGTGTAGATCACCCGACCTCCACCACAACTGCATGAGACCTAGATAAGCTGTTGGATAGTTATAAGGATATGTCACACTTTATAATGAATCTGAAACTTTCTGTAAATTCTTAGTCACAAAAAAATTAAAATGAGGAAATGAGAAAAAAACACAGAGGCCATGTACAGTAACTGGATGTTATGGTAAATCATTGGCTCTACCTCCTAAGATCAGCAGAATCTTCGTAAGCTGTAATGTATCTAATACAGCCCTCGACGAATGACCACAATTGAGTCCAAAACTTCCAGGCAATTTTGCCCCGTTTTACAAGCTTTCTTGCCACAGTTGTTAAGTGAATCACTGCAGTTGTTAAGTTGGCTAACATGGTTAAGTTAATCTGACTTTCTCATTGACTTTTGATTGTCAGGAGGTCTCAAAAGGTGATCATGTGACCCCAGGACACTGCAGCCGCCATAAATACATGCCTGTTGCTAAGTGTCTGAATTTTGATCAAGGAACCACGGGGTTGCCGTGACAGATGTTAAGTGTGAAAAATTATCATAAGACACTTTTTTTCAGTGCCATTATAACTTTGAACGGCCACTAAATGGTTTCAAGTCCAGGATTACCTGTACTGCTTATTATTCAAAAGAGTTATATGGCACTTTTTAGAGTTAACAAATGTTTAAGGCACCAGCTAGAAACCGGGAGACAGTAAGATCTAATACCGCCTTAAGCATAAAAGCTGGCTGGGTGACTTTGGGCCTGTCGCTCTCTTTCAGCCCAAACCATCTCACAGGGTTGTTGTGAGGAAAACAGGAGGAAGAAGGAGTATTAGATACGTTTGCTGCCTTGAGTTTTTTATAAAAAAAAATAATAAAGGCAGGATAAAAATAAAAATAAAAAAATTAACCTTTCAAATAGTTTACAAGCAATCAAGAATATTCATTTGCCATGTTTCACAGTACCACAATGTTACATTTGTTGCAAGTCTATACAACTGCGTGGATTAAATAATGACTGATGCTAAGGCTTCTCCCCAATGGTGTCTACATGTCCTATGAGATCTGTCAGGAGAGGTTTGTTCAGGGCCCATCCGTAAGTGCCATCTCTGACAGGGCTCAGGAAGAAAAGCTTTTCTGCTGTGGTACCTGTCTTCTGGAACATCATTCTCCTAGAAATTAGATTTGTCCCAACCCTGCTGGCTTTTCACAATGCACTGAAAACCTGGCTTTGCCATCAAACCTGAAACCCTGATACCGGTAGTATGGGTGAGCCTATTTCTTGGCCTTGGTTGTGTTAACTGAGCATTCTCAGGTGCTAAGTTTGTTATGTTTTCTCTGTTGTTTTAAATTTAGTTTTATTTTTATTATGTTTTTATTCTTTTTAACTGTTAGCCATCCAGAGTCATGCATCTGACGTGGGCAGCCATATAAATTTATTACATGAGCACATTACATCACTCACACATACTTACATTGCTACACAGTTCATAAAAACATCTTCCTTTTGCCAACATGATTTAGTGAGTCATATTACCTGTGGTGGAGTGTATGGCATTATATCCAATTCATTGGAGTGTGGAGTCTGCAGTTGAGGTATTGTTGGTGCTTCTGTGACTTCACCTTCCTCTTCCCCAATCTCTTCAATATCCTCTTCTCCACCTTCTAACTCAGCAAACTTTGCTTCTAGCTGCTGAATTTTTTTCTCTAAAAGTGGAGATGGCTCCTTTTGTGGAATAATGGGTTTCCTAGAAAAGAAAAGAAAGTCTATATTTATTGAACACAGTCTTTCTCTTCATTAGAACACAGAAAGAAGCAATAAAAGAGTAAACTAAACAAATGCTAAGTGCCAGGTCAGGGAAACATAGCTAAGTCCAGTTTACATCAGTATTTTCCTCTAAGCCCTCCACATCTTTCTGTCCTTGAAGACCATCCTTGCTTCAACTTTGTGCTTTGCTCTTTGTGATCACTCATTTTTTAATTCACCCAGTCATTTTTAACCCCATCTCTTCTTGTTTAATACCCAAACTTCTAAAGTACACCATTCTGCATTCGACTTACTTTTATATTTCTCCTGACATACCCAATTTCCAAATAAACCAGTGGGCAGAAGCATGCTGTTTCACACAACCATTTTAATTGTTTTTTTCCCAACAACCATTAATTCCTTGCATTATGTTACATACCACCGTTATTTGCCTATATTAAAATTTATCCATCCAGTTCCACATCTTTAATAAACCATTTTCTGAATAAAATCCCTTGTATTTGCATAGGAGGCTTTTGAGCTTATCTATCTCAGGGAAGTAGGCAGGTCCTTTGTGGCCTTAATATGAAGTAGGCCAAGGTGGCGCAGTTGTTAGAGTGCAGTACTGCAGGCTACTGCTGCTGACTGCCTGATGACTGCAATTTGGCAGTTCAAATCTCACCAGGCTCAAGGTTGACTCAGCCTTCCATCCTTCCGAGGTGGGTAAAATGAGGACTCAGATTGTTGGGGGCAATATGCTGACTCTGTAAACCACTTAGAGAGGGCTGTAAAGCACTGTGAAGAGGTATATAAGTCCAAGTGCTATTGCTGTTGCTATTGCTACATTTCTGTAATTCTTAGTGGATAAGGGACCAGAGAGGAGACATGATCCAGGCAACAGTCCATTCACTTGAGGAAAGGAAAAGTTCGAAGTTTTGAAAGTGATAATGGTCTACTCCGTTTTAAGGGGCCTGACCTGGATCCAAGACAAATGGAAACATATTCTCCTATGTCCAACTTCCCCTTATGGTATATACCAATCAGAATTCATTCCTGGGTATGCAACCGATACTGCACTGATTGCTCTCATCAATGCCTTATGGTGGGAATTGATGGGAAGGAAAGAAAACCTTACTGATCTGCTGGATCTCTAAATCACCTTCAATATTGTCAGTCACAATATTTCTACAATCTCTGCAGCGCTGGGAAGAGGTATTCTCTGTTGTAAAATCAACTAAGTTAGATTATTTTTATTTAAAAATTAAAATACATTTTACCTGAAATAATAAATTTCATCATCTACTACCTTAGCAGACAAAGAAAATCTTTTTAGTCCCTTGAATTTTTTCATCTGTTTGTCACTTTCATTATAGCGACTTTCACATAGAAGAACATCATTTTCATGGATTTCAGTTGGTCTACAGGAAAGAAAGTCTTTGAAAGACAGCACAGCACACTTTCCTGAAAGAGAAGATAATAAATAGCTGTATTTTATTCATTAATATGTATAGCATAACATTTGTAATATGTCAGAAAATTTTGAAATGCCAAAATGTGTGGGGCAATCAGGGTGATTAGTTGAACTCATAAGCCAATACAGCAACTAATGTCACATGTGCTGCATACAAATATTGGTTCCTAATATGACATGTAGCTCCTGATGCTGTCATTGATTCAACAGATACCAAATGAGCATCCTTATGCAGACACAAAGCTGTATCAGCTGTCCAATATTCCAAAAAGTTGCTTCTCTATAGAAGAGCTAGATGAATTAGAGTCCATTTCTTCTTTCTTGTTAATAAACTAACTTATTTTTTTAAAGAAATGTCATTATTATATAACTTTATTTTGCAGCAATTTTATTAAAGTAAGGAAGTGACCATTTTTTTAACTCTACAATTTGAAACATAGTAATAAAGTTTATTTTATTATTTAATTACCCAAAATGCACGTCATCGGGCAAGTCTCTTCCAAGTTACTCAAAAATACTTCCTTCTTATAAAACATTTTAGTTGGCTCATGTTCTGTTTCTTCTGGGTGAATAAAAATTGGACCAAAGAAATAGGCAGCTCCATCTCTAACCCACATTTTTTCTATTCTGAAAAGATAGAAAAAACACTGCTTCAAAGTATTTCAAATTCAATTTTAACATTTCCTTTCACTTAATGTATTGATTGATTATGCAATTAATTCATTGTTGACTCTTATCAACCACAGAGACAGATCTTCTTCGGGATATTAATGCATTATATGACAGTTTTATTCCTTTTTGCTGTGGCACCTTCTGCAACTGCAGGGATTCCTAAACTGTCTTTTTTAACGATTTGTTTGGAGTTTTTATAAAATGTTGTACGCCGCCCTGAGTCCTGAGGGAGTAGGGCGGCATAGAAAAACTACCAAATAAATAAATAATAAAAATAAACTTATGTCCACAATTGGGACCAGAACCTTTGTTACTTAGCAATGCAGTTGTAAAGCGGGCCATCATGTGACTGCATCACTTAGCAATGGCAATCCCTGCTCTCTCCAATGCAGTTGTTAAGCAAATCTCACTGGTTGTTAGGTGAGGACCAACCCAGGGGTGAAATCCTCCCGGTTCAGGCGGGCTGGTCAGTCGTTGTCGAGCCGATAGAGATGATAGCGATCGCAGCACGAGCCTTCCCCCACCTGCCTGGACGCCGCCATTTGGGTTCTTTTACCCTATGCGCATGCGCAAAGCATTCTGTGCGTGCACAGAGGGTAAAAGAACCCAAATAGCGGCGTCCAGGCAGGCGGGTGAAGCGGGTGGGGGAAGGCTCGCGCTGTGATCGCTATCGTCTCTATGACGACCGACTGGCCCGCCCAAACTGGGAGGATTTCACCACTGGACCAACCCCAATACAAGCCACTGTTATACATTTATACCATTTAAAAAAAAAGTTGTACCTGCCAACCCTTGGTCGGACTAAACCATGCGATTTTATGAAGACACAATCTCCAACTTTTAACCACATGTCATTGTAACAAAGCTGTTCATAGTAGTGACAGCCAGGTTCTCCATTTGACATGTCTACTGGAACATCTTCCTTATCCTGAAATACAGAAATATTTATGAACTAGGAAAAGTAATGCAATTGATATTAAAGAATAATATTTATTGGAAATCTTCAGCAACACCCAGAGGCAATGATTATGCAGGGTCACCAATGTCCATATAGATGTCCAATATATGCTGTATAAATTACTTTTATTTACCTCTACACATACAGTTGCCTTTGCCTCTAAAAATGATGAGAATATCAAAATGTATGGGAAATCTATCAAACAGTCAGAATTGTCTGTCTCCAAATAAATTTAAGGCATTCACATTCCCACTTTAATAACCACTTTCCTGTTAAATAAATACCTTTTCAAGACTAAGAATGCTATCTCCAATTTTGGTATCCTCCGATGTTTCAGTATGTTTTTCTTCGTCAATTTTGTCTGTATTAGCAAACACTGATGCAACACGAACCACAGGTAAGGGCACTTCTCGAGGGACAAATCGTACAGAACTAATTGGCATAGTCCACAATTTAATTTTCTTAAAAGACTTTGTCTTTGCGGAATAACGTGATTCACAAACATAGACATCTTCATCTCTGAAGTTTTCTGGACATAGCTTAAAATATTCCTGCAAGATAGAAAGAAATGAAAATTAGGGCAATACATACAAACATGCAGACAGCAGAAAACGACCAGCATTTTATTGAAACACTATCAAATAGAGTAATTAAATGGCTGCTTTTTGCAATTCAGGCCTCTCAAGGTGACAGCAGTGTTGAGTTCCAACCAATGAGAAAGGATTCCTCCTGCCCCCTGATTCTATCCTGTCCTATTCCTGAGCCTTGGTCTTCCCTTGAAGTATGTTTAATCCAGTACTACAGTATTAGAAGCCACTCCAAACCTAAATGTTTTAGTTATATAGAGGGATAAGGCTACATTCTGGAAACCCAAAACCAAACAAAACATCCATTACAATACAAGGGGAATTTTTTGAACCTCTTTTGAACCTTTTGTCAAAACCCCCAACTTGAGCTAGTGCCCATTATCCTCTCTTCCTTCAAATAAACTATTTTTCCCCTAATCACTTGTATCTTAACTTCCATAAATTAGACACTATTTACAGTTTACTTTCTATAGACACTATGACCCTCCAGATATTGCTAAATAACCCCAGCACTGTCATGCTAGAAGGAATTGTAGGCAACAATGACAGGGCCAGTTTCCCCGTTTGTTCCATTCCCAAATGTAAGAGGCAAGCAGAAAATCAGTATTAATATAAGAGTTAAATTAGATTCTTCTCACCTTAACAAACATAACCACACATTTGCCTAGAATTTTGTTCACTGTAACTTTGTTGTAATAATCGCTTTTAAACACCTCTTTCTCCAAAAATTTTCTGGTGGCAAGATGGAATGTTTCATTTGGTCGATAAAACCAGCAGCCATATAACCATTTTTCCCCTAAGAACAAGATAAAGTTTAGCACTCACCCACAGACAATAAAGTTATAGTAGAAAACTATCATAATAATTTTAAGGTCACTTTATATTAGACAATTATAATGTTTTTCTAGTAGCTGTCTGAAGCTTTGCACAGAAGATATCTAGCCAATGAAATAGATTGTTTTATGTCTGTTATCTTCAGAATTAGTACACTCAAAGTATTTGGATGAATTTGAAAAAAAGTAGACAACTTTTGAGGTCTACACCCACCTTAAAAGAAATAACACTTAACTACATTTAATTTTATGAATGAATGAATGAATGGATGGATAAGTTCCCTATGAAGGAACTCAAGTTAAAAAAGGAGGTTACTGTATATCAGTGATGCTAAAGAGAATGACAACAGGAACCTATACCAATCATACACAATTTGACAATAACAACCTCCTCTTCATGCCAAAAGGGGAATATGAAATAAAATCAGGTGGAGTTGTCTCTCTGAACCACTCCAAAGGAATAAAAAATGAAGGATCAGCTGATGCCCAGACAATGGTTTCTTGTTCTGAATTATTTCAAAATCCATCAACCTACTATGTTAACTTCATGACGGCAAGGAACTTTATTATTTGAATAGTGCCAGATATTCAAATTATAAAATTACTGATGGGATCTGCTGTCCTTGGTTCTGTATAATTAAATTTTAGTTATCTTTCTGAAATCAAAGTATATATACAGTACTTCCTTGGTTTTTTTAAAATCTTAAAAACAGTTTCACAAAAACTAACACTCCTTACCATTTGAATCTTCCCACAATCGTTCTATGCAGACTATATGAGGTTGTAAATTAGCTTCTGCAGGTTCAACATATACATAGTCTCCAACATGGTACATGCTGTTCTTAAAGCTGCAATCTTGGCTGTATGTTCTGTGTAAATTAGACAGTCCTGATCCTCCAGAAGTATCTTCACTCTTTTCAGCTTCTTATTCAACATACAAGAAAGCATGGGAAATTATTTCTACTCAGTTTAAGGGATTACAGGACTCCTTACTTTGTAATATTTTGTGTGCTACCTTTGGGGGTGCTGGATAGTCTTTTTCTTGAAAAGCTTTATTCAACAAATTTCTTTTTATTTGTTTAATATATTTATATTCTACTTTATCTCCACAAACTCAAGATAATATACATGGGAGGTCTCTTCTCATTTTATCCAAAGAGTTTTTTGAAGTAGATTGGACTAAAGGTTAATAACGGTTTCAAAATCAATGTATGCTTAAGTGGGATTTAAGCCCTGGATCCATATCCAACATTTACCACTTATGCTAGCCATCTCAAGCAATACAGGTAGTCTTCAACTTACAACAGTTCACTTAGTGACCGTTTGAAGTTACAACGGGACTGAAAAAAATGACTTGTGACCTTTTTCACAGTTATGACGGTTGCAGCATCCCCATGGTCACATTCAGATGCTTGATAACTGACTCACATTTATGACGGTTGCATTGTCCTGGAGTCATGTGATCCCCTTTTGCAACCTTCTGACAAGCAAAGTCAGTGGGGAAACCAGATCCACTTAGCGACCATGTTACTAATTTAAGAACTGCCATAATTCACAACAAATGTGGCGAGAAAAATCGTAAAATAAGGCAAAACTCACTTAACAAAATTCTCACTTAGCAACATAAATTTTGGGCTCAATTGTGTTCGTAAGTTGAGGACTACCTGTATTCAAATTTCTGTAAAGCGAAAGGGACATTATACATCACATTTAACCATAACATGGTTATTTGGTTTTGATGTTGAGTAAATTCAAGCAATTACAGTTTATTCACTAATGTGATGCATGAATCAAGTTAAAGTCTTGCCCTACCAGAAAGCAGGACAGAGCAATTTCCCCCCTGATAGAATAAAGTATAGACTGAATGATAATGGATGAAGTTTCCAAAGTTTTGTGTTTTGGGGTGAGGCTGTGGAGGTAAAAGTGTACAGTAAAAGCACTTTCCACTTGGCAGTATTAATGATTCTGATAGACTTTTCTTCCTATGATTGAGCTGCAAGTTTTTAGCATGTTAATTTGCAAATTTTAGTTTTAATAAACCATTTCTTCACAAATGAATTATACACATGAAAAAGATCATTCAGATGAATGATTCAGAGAACGATATGAGGCTCCTGTGGTGAAATCAAAATATTTGGAAATTAGAGGTGTAACAGTAATATAGAAGCTATATTAGTTATAAGCTATAAGTTTATTATAGAAGCTATCTGTTATAGCTGTATAGAAGCTATAGTTATAAATTATAGCCTATATTACCATTAAAATATCAACATGAACATATTATTTTCATGTTAAGCCTGTCTGTTCCTCAAATTAAAATACAGTAAATTAGCTCAGAAAATATATATATATTCCATATATATATATATGGAATCTTTATTTACAGTGTTGTACTGGCAACACGAACGCATTTACAAACACATATACCACAATATATTATTTGGTCATTCTAAATAGCATTAGCAAAATGCCAGCTAATACAGTTATAAATATTAATGGACTGCTAAACGTATTCTATTTAATTTCCTTCTGTTCAATTATGTCCGATTTTTGAAGACTGCCTAGACAAAGTTCTTGTAGTTTTTTTGGCAGTTTTTCAGATGTGGTTTTGCCATTGCCTCCTTCCTAGGACTGAGAGAAAATGGTGGTATTTCACAGTAACATATTTAAGATTGGTTGTTTGACAGCTACTTTTTTGCGGATCAATAACGGCTTCTTCAAACTAGCTGTACAGAAGATAAGAATAGTTTTGTGTCAAATTGTTTGTATAACTTCATATAGCTTCTCTATATTATCGATTGAAGAGAATATATCAGTAAGACCACAGCCTGACTTAAGGCTAGATTTTGGAATTCAAGTTTTCTTACTGTGTTGGATTTATGTAAGATTAGATATGCAAAGACAGAGAGTAGCCTATAACTGGGAAATAATAGCTAAATTTATTCTGGTAAATATACAAGTTAAGATATCAGGCTAGAAACCATGTGACCCTAAGTCCCTCAGGCACAAAGCCAGCAGGGTGACCTGGGGCCAGTCATTTTCATTGAAATTCTTGCTGAGTATCAAAATCTGAAGGTAAATGAGAGCTGAATTATAAAAACAGGTTTTTTTAAAGAGACTCCCCTACATTTAAAATTATATAATTAATTATTCTTTATTCTACAGTAACCATTTTGTAAACTATATTGATAATAGAAATCAATCTTTATCCAATCTCCTCTTATAAATGATTATATGTCAATAGAAGTGTCACGATATACACCATACAGTTACCTCTCTTCTCCTCTTCTCTTTTAAGATTGTCCTCTTCCATTTCTTTGGGAAGTTTTTCCTTCTTCTCTTTTTCTACATCATTATGTAGATGTTTAGTAGTGTAGCTAAGAGCTGGTGATAACAAGATCTCACCATTTTTGCAGAGTTCATCACGGATTTTAATAAAGAACTGCTGAAGTTCTACAGCATCCTCATAAATCTCTGAATCCGTCCTTTAAGGAAAAGAATAATATGTAAAATGCTAACATACAAAATGTAATAACTTGAGCATGAACACATCATAAATATTATTCGCATCTGCTGTTTTTCAGGTCCTGCTTTGGATGTAATGAGAAATGTCAAAATGAAATGAAATAAAAAAACCCTGCAATCTAAATAGTTTTTTAAAAAATATTTAAAATACTGAGAAACATCTAAAACTAAATATAGGTATTACTTTAAGTGATAATGCAGTAATCTAAATGTCACAAGAAAATTCCAATCAGAATGACAAAATCTATTTTTTATTCAAGGCTTGCACACGAAATAGACATCATGTAAAACCTTCGAAGGCCTTTAAAAATTAAGAATTTTCTTCACATCATTTATAAATCAATCATTTCCCACATCTTGTAAATGCTTTATTATAAAAAGGGCTTTTCTTTATTTGAGTTATAGTCACAGCAAAAGTAAAATACCGTATTTTTCAGAGTATAAGATGCACCTTTTTCCTCCCTAAAAGAGGCTGAAAATTTGGGTGCGTCTTATACTCCGAACATAGCTTTTTCGAAGCTTTTTTTCCAGCCCTAACAAGGTGCTAACGATCTTCCCGGCTTCCTATTCCAGCCGAAGAAGTTTTTTTCCAGCCCTAAATCTTTGCAGGCTTGTTTTCATTCCTACTCCCTCTGAAAAAGGTCTTTTCAGCCCTAATGAGGTGCTAACGATCTTCCCGGCTTGCAGCATTTTTTTATTCCTACTCCCTCCAAAGTAGTTTTTTCCAGCCCTAAGTCTTTGCAGGCTTGTTTTCATTCCTACTCCCTTTGAAGAATATTTTTTTTAGCCCTAACCAGGGGATAAAATAATGTGCTGAAGCTGACCAGACTAATGACGCTAGCCAGATGAATACCTGGTAGGTAGATTTCCCCCCCTATTTTCTTCCCCCAAAACTAAGGTGCGTCTTATACTCTGGTGCGTCTTATACTCCGAAAAATACAGTACTACTTACCGGTTCATTCTCCTTGCACGTTCCAGTACTTCAAACATATGTTCTTGGAACAAATCCAATCTTCTATAGCGGTTATTCTCTACATTTCTTCGTATGATATCAAAAGTCAAAGGAGGCTTGTTTGGGAAACTGGGGTCAACAGCGGGAATTTCAGCTAAAGAGTCACTATAGCACCTCCCCTCATCATCCTGGTGACTCATTACAGAGACAAAAAGATTATGTATAAGTTCTTGAATCAGCAGAGTTACATTTGGGACATGAGAATCTTCATCCCCTTCTATATCTCTTCTAGTCTCAAGCAAAACTTTATGTAGCACAAGTGCATCTTTGTAAATCAAGGATTCAGGTTCATTGTAAGTGCAGGCATTATTAAACATCATTACAAAATCTTCAACCATAGAATCAATATCCTGATATTTGTTGGCCATCATGTGACTTCTGATTTTCTCCATATCAACTGGCTTTTTAATTGTCAGATAATAATCAGGAAGCTCTGACCGTGATGGAAGTCGTAGAAAAATAGCACTGAGTCTTCTACCTCGTTTATCTGTATAGTTCTTCACAGCTTCATATACTTCATTAAGCTTCTGTTGCATTGGAGTCATATATTTTGATTTTTTAGGAGAGATGCCGGTTTTTCTACCTAGGGAGATAAAACTAATTTTTGCCATTTGCAACTTCGGTTGCTCAAATATTAATAGGATTTCTGATCAGACAGATCTAATTGGCAAGACTTTTTATATTTTCAACATACTCTGAATGTTCCTCACAGTGGAACACATGACATGGTACATTCAAAGTAGTGAGAGAAAAACTACTACAAGGGTCACATTAGTTTTGTCAAAAGTAAAAGGCATACTTGTTAGACACCATGACCACAGGAATTTAACAGATAATTATATTCACATCTGGAGATTCTTCATTACATACAATTTTGTGACTGCACAAAAAAATTAGGTTAAAGCCTATGTATGAGTCCTGTTTCATACACATTAGAAACTTCTGGATCATGGCACTGACCACTAAATTCAGTACTAATATTTATCTCTGAATCATTAACAATTTATATTACTAACTAAAGCCATGTTCAGTATTAAAGGTTTACAGTAAATGCTGTTAAAGCCAAGTATGGTTCTACAAAGTTAAAACAAAACACAGTTGTATTAATAATTACTTCTTTATAAATATCACTTATAATGTATTTCCCTAAAATCTCAAAAGTGCCTTTGCCTCATTTTAGGGCATTTTGCAAGTTTTTAAGGATGAGAATGGGAGCAGTTGGGTCTCTTGAAGACAACATTTATCTGAAATCTTAGAAGGCTGGATTATTGTCCACCATTGCGTTAATCTAACATTAGCTGTTAGAATGCCCTATGTCCCAGAAATCTAGCATATGAATTTAATACAAGTAGTTTATTTGAATCAAATTATTAGGATCCTAATACTGTGAATGATCTCTCTTAGCAAGTAAAAGATTTACTATAATTGAGAAAGATTCATAAACAAAAATAAATGGTAATAACACTCATTTGCTCAAAAGCCATAGTGGCACAATGGTTAGAATGCAGTATTGCAGGTTGACTTACTGCTCACTGCCAGGAGTTCAATTCTGACTGGCTCAAGATTGCCTCAGCCTTCCATTCTTCCAAGGTCAGTAAAATGTGGACCCAGATTGTTGAAGACAATATGCTGACTCTGTAAATCGTTTAGAGAGGGCTATAAAGCACTATGAAGTGGCATATAAGTCTAAGTGCTATTGCTGTTGCTAATAGATGTTATTACTCATTGATTTTTGTTTATGTATCTTTCTTGATTATATTTAAAAAGTAAGGAAAGGTTTAACAGCATATTCAGTTTTAAATAACTTATTTCAATTATTCAACAAGCTTTCTATCCACAGTATAAACATTACTTATTCAAATGAAAATTCACCAGCATTACTTACTTAACTTTAATTTAGGAGAAGCAATCTCATCATCTTCAAGCAGAGGTCCCAATTCTTTTCTTTTTTCTTTAAGAATTTTCTCCAAAATATGAGCATCATTATAAACCTATTAATTATCAAACAAATAAAAATTAATTCATAATCAAAATGTATAAAGCAACAAAGTTACCGTATGTTCCGGCGTATAAGGCAACTTTTTACCCCTTGAAAATCTTCTCAAAAATCGGGGGTCGTCTTATACACCGGGTACTGAAACTTCTGAGCCGGAGGGAGCTCAAAAACGGCCGTGGCCGCATCCCCGCTGTTCTCAAGCCAAGCGGCCGAAGGAGCCCAGGAGCCCCGATGCCACCCTGCATCTTGGTCTCCTGATGGGAAGGCTGTGGCCGCTACCGCCAGCCGCACCCTTCCCAGGAGGTGGGTGCGCGTGGGAGCGACCGTGGAGCAGTGGCGCCCGGTGGTTTAGGGCAAGAGGCAGGCAGGAGACACGGCAGGAGCCTGCCGCCGCCACCGCCACTTCTGGCATATTTATAATATATTTAAGGATTAAAGTATTATTCCTTAAAGTGTACTAAGAAATTGGCAGCAGGTATGCCCACTCTGGCCCCCTAAATGTAAATGTAAGAGCATCTTTCTAGAATAAGTATAATGTGAAAGGCCTTTTCTTAAGTGAGATTTAGAAACTCACTCCAAAATCTTATTTACAAGATTCTTATGTTCCATGTTCACAATACTGGTTATTTCATATCCTAAAGAAAGTATTACAAATTACATATAATGTAAAAAAGTAGATAGGGACTTGTTTTTAATCCTTTTGTTAAAATATCCAATGCCAGTACTGTAAAGCTGGATGATTCAGGACCAATGAGAAGAAAAGCTAAATAATCCATTGAATTTGCTGCTAATCTGCCTTTTAAAGAAGGATAGCATTTGGTGGTACTTGGTACCTTTTGACATGGTACTCACCGTTGGTTTGGTTCTCACCGTACAAGCTAGAACTTGTTGGTATTGGCTGTCTTGTGACTCACTACATTATTCCTTATGGGAAAAATCTCTTTGGTACTCATTGCACCTCCTGGAACCAATTAACGAAGAGTAGCAAGGTACCACTGTAATCTATTATTTCAGATTACTATCAAGCAATAATTTGATTGCAAACAGTAATCTGATGCAATACACTGAGAATTATTTCTAAAGGACTAAACAATCCTAGCAACTGCAACCATTTGTATCCTATGCCAAAAAAACAAAAAACAAAAAAACTCTCATGGTTAAGATGTTTAAAAAATGTATAGGCAGCTTCGAACAAAACCTACACAAGGAGCCTACACAAGTATAAAAAATATTGTGATATTCATATTCAAGATAGGTTTTCTTTATGGTAATTTACAGAGTAAGCTAAGGGAAATATGGATAACTTTTAAAATATCTTTCCTTCAGATATACCTGTGAGCCTTCTTCATTATAATGCCTTGCATTTCGAAACATTAACCTCATATCTTCTATCATAGCTTCCTCTCCAGCATATTTGTCACTACGGATATTATGCTCTATTATTTTTAAATCCATTGGCTCCAAAATAATTTTGTAATAATCTGGATAGTCTTTTTTGGAAGGTTTCACCATAAACAGCTCACACAGCCTTCGGCCTGTCCCAGGTTCTCGTGCGTCAAGAACAACATTGTATAAGATTTTCATTCGCTGTTTCTTTATATTCTTCTTACTGTTCAGTTTAAAGAGAGAGAAAAAGACTACTTTAATCTTTGTCTATACAACCAGAATTATTTGCTGTTTTATTCAGTGAAAATCTATTTATTAGATTATATATTATCTAGAGTATGTATGCATGAATAAATGAATAAATAAAGTAAAAAGTACTGACCCAGATTGGATGTTGCAAAGTAAAAAGGTCTAATGGAAGAAAGAAAGGACCAGAGACTTAAAAGCTTAATAACCTCTACTGAAATTTTATATGTGTGACTTTCTTGACATAATTGATTAGATTTACATAGGCAATTTTTAGAGAAGCAGGTTTATTTAAACAAAGCTTGCTGTTCTGATATATTAACTCAGAATAGCAATCTTAACATTGCATTTCTTTCTTTCTGGGAACAATTATCTTAATTTCTAATTACTTGAAATCATTTCTCAGACTTTTAAGAAGCCTGAAGCATATTGGCAGTGAAGATCTAATATTTTAAATTTAAGACTGAACAAGATTACATCTAAACATTACAATGATGAAATGGTTCTCAAGAATACACAAACAGAACCCAGACAATTTTAGGGGTCCTCCTGGATTCATAGCTTCAATCCTGAGAGCAGGTGGCAGCCATTCTACATAGAGTTGCCCATGAAGGCTATCTGGAAACTGCAACTGAGTGGGCAATTATAGGCACACCTCGGTACTCCCATTTTACACTTCTGCTCCACAAGTTACAATGGACCCCAGTGTACTTTCCAGTGGCATTCAAGGTACTAGTTGTTCCCCAGAAGTCCCACCACTGCATGGGATGTGGTTATTTGCATAACCACCCCCTCTTATGGAACCAGTTGCACCACTTGCCAAACTTCCTAAGATCAGATTGTTCTGATCCTGCTGGCCTTTTGTAAAGCATTGAGGGCCTTGATATGCAACGCCTGGGGTTCTTGGGGTGAGATGGCCAGCTGAAAGCTCTATGTTAATTGTTTTGTTTAGGTTTGTCCTCAGTGACCATTACTGCTTTTTCTTCATTCTTGACAATTTTTTAAAAACAGTTTTCATGTGTTGTTAGCCACCCAGTCACATTTGCGAGATTAGCAGCCACATACATCAACTTAAAGTTAAGTAAGTACAATTTTTTGTAAGAATTTCATGGCTGCTTTGAAAGCTGTTTTTGTTTCTCTCTCTCTCTCTCTCTCTCTCTCTCTCTCTCTCTCTCTCTCTCTCTCTCTCTCTCTCTCTCTCTCTCTGTGTGTGTGTGTGTGTGTATGTGTTTTACACAGACAATACTTATGTAGCAAAGATATTGCTGTGCACATACAATTATGCAGGTTTAGCTTCTGAAGCAATAGTTGCAGATTTTCAAGAACATAATTATTTTAGTGTTTCTAAGAAAAGTGATTTGTGTCATTTTTTAAAAGAAAACTGAGAATCTCTTTCTAAATCTTTGAATAGTTCTATAAATTACGCTTCTCAGAATTATGTATTGTGTTTAAAAGTAAAGATTGTACAAAATTTCAACAGGATATAGCAGATAATTAGACTATGCATTTTTTTATCTTAAAGACATTACTGATGAGATACTTGGTGAGAATAATTGAGAATTAAAGCAAACTATTGTTGTCCCAAACACAGACATATATACTAATAGCAAATACCTTTTTCTTTTTGAACTCCCAGCATCTGATGTGGCAGAAGATATCATACTATCTCCATCCTCAATTTCATCTCTTCTAGCTAGCTCTTTCTTCTTTGCCTGAAATGTAACCAATCATAGATCCCAATTCACATCATTGAATAGGCTAAAATGCATGAATATTAAACAGCTACATTCATTCTGCAAGGATAAAAATATTAGTTTCATGCATTGAGGAAGTGTTTCAAGTAAAGCATGTCTAGTTCATTTGTATCATGGGAAAACATTAAATTGGACCTACCTAAATAAGCCATTCTAGAACAATTAATTAAGTAAAAACTTTATGCTTAAAAATACCATCACATAATGGTTTATTAGCATTAACCAGCATAGGACCACTAAAAGTCCTTTCCTTGAGAAAGTGTGTAAGATGATGCTTAGTTAAAAATTGGGAACATTTCCATTACTAAGTAGAGAAAAAAAGATTTTTAAAGACAATAGTTTCTGCCAGTTTAGATAATGAATGAACCAAATACTAACTCCTTTGAATATAAGCCCCCAAAACAGAGTGTGAATTTTACCTGCATAACCTGTTGCATTTTCAAAACTCTCTTATAAATGGCTGAGTTTGGAACATTATAACGCTTTGCATTTTCAAACATCAAGTTTAAATCGCATTCCAAATGGTCGAGGGTTTCGTATTCGTGATTCTTCAGTTTTGTTCTGTAGAAAATACAATCTTTTATCACTGCTGCAAAAAATACTTTTTTGTAAAGAGGAATTTGTTACTTTAAAGTGCAAAATGTTTTTCACCCAAATTTCACATTTAATTTCTACTTGAGGGTTTAAGAGATACAAATTTTGCAAAATGATTTCCTCAGGACAAGAGAAAATAAATTACAAGCAACATTCTTTATTTGATATTACTAGGCTTGGAACAGACTTCAATACAAACTAAGAGAAGTCAAGAAAGAAAGAAAGAAAGAGATGCTTCAGTTCTGAAAGGTGTGGATGCCAATGCTTCATTTGCAAAAGCCTACAAAATAAAAATCTGATTGGGTCTTCCTAGTTATTAAATAACACTATTTTCCCTAATTACAACATGAATAAAGATAATAATGAATAAGGAAAAGAATTATTTTATTTAATTCTATTGGATAATTTCAAAGCTTATTGCATTGTTTTTTTACAAATGATATTTTTTGCCAAAATGTTCACTTAATCCTAATTTCATATTAGATTTTCATCTGTGTTTAAATTTTAACTAGCTGTTAAATTCTGGGCATTTTAGGCACGACCTAAGGTCTTCGTTGTTGGATGGTTTAAAAATAAAATAAAAATAAAAAATAAAATTATTTTGGTATTTATGATAATGGAATAGTATCTTAGTATATAAAAGAACTCTTTTTTCCTTTCAATTGTAAAAACAACAAATTTAAAATATGTAAAAATGCAGAATACCATTTTACCTGATCTGCTGTAATGAAATAGGCATTTTGATTTGTTGATAATAATCAGGATATTTTTTCTTTGAGGGCAAATGAAAAAAGGGTTCCGATATAAGTTGACCCTGGTTGTTTCGGCAGTTTCTAACTGTGTCATAAAGTTGATAGAGAGGATTGGCTGTATCCATAAATGAAGCAATACTTTCAGCCTCAGATTCTCCTTCTTCATAACGGGCAGCAGCTAGGAATGACAAACAGAAACAGATGCCGTTACTGTATTTTTCTCCTTTTCCTGTTCATATGTTCTAAATTGACTAAAGAGAGCCAAAGTGTGAGTTGGATTTAATAATTTCGATTCATAAAATGACAACGTTTGAGTGTGTATCTCATATTTTTACACAAAGTCCTAATATCAAAGAAAAACAAATGGAATACAAATTTCTTAGCAGGTATGAACAATGCTTCTTCAATTCCTACCAGCTAAAACAGCATCTTCATCACTTTCAGATCCATATTGCAGTGTCATGGTTATTGCTGATAAACGATCGCCTTGGACAGCTCTTTTGTTACTGTGAATTTTTAAAGGAAAGACAGGAAATAAATGAAAAATCCCTTACAATGGGAGTATATGCATCTACTTTTAAAATGATAGCTATACTGGCACAATATAGCAAATACAGGTAGCACTGAAGGTTAGCCCTTGCAATGAAAGTTTAGTTTTGATTATAAACACAGAATCTCTATGCTGGGCTTTACAGGGGCTAATTGCCTCTCCAGAAGAAGTCTCTTGCAAGTTTAACATACTGTAAAATGGTGGATTTCCAGGAGGGAGGGGATGCATTTCAGTGGAATAAGAGGCAACTCAGTCAAGATATTATGTGTGAGAGAAAGAGGGTGAAGACAGCCCCTTCCTAATAGTTTATGAAGTATATTGTAGATGCAGATAGTAGAGTACTCAATCTGGCAAGATTATATCTATGCGTGTGAAACAATAGAAAACTTAGCTTGGAAGAATCACCATGTATCTTCCTTGGTTTTGGGCCTGACACATGGCAACTTTTATAAGTCAAAAATGAAGACGACATTTTCATTTTATGTAAGGTTCCTTTTCTGCCGGATTTGAAAGCCAGATGAGAAAATAATACAATAGTCTTTGGGACAGTATTCTTAAGCGCTATTACTACACTACTTAAAAGAAAAGGAATAGGTTTGATATTACATGCTACTTAGTCCAAAGGAAGCTCAATATTTCAACATAGCTATATAGTGTAGGTCAATTCTTTTCTTCCTAGAGAGGTATGAAAGAAGAAAAAAAGTTGACATATTGCTTCATGAGGGATACGTAGACTTGAGTATTTTTCTTTGGTCTTTGAGAAAAATGTGTACTTTCTACTGAGTTAGTTAAAAAGGGGCACTGAAAGGGAATTTTTAAAAAACTTCCATCAAAGTTATCAAATGAGGCCATGCTTCTGGGTTTTTAAAATAAATGCTTACTTTTTGCTACATACATATAAAACTAACAATTAATATTTAAGGGGTAAACCAATCTGTTGAAAATATTAACTGATTGAACTATATCTAGATACTAAGGACTCACCGGTAATATTTATTAGCAGAATTTCTTTCATCAACAACACTGCCTTTACCCTGTGAGGAAGGACTTGTTAGCTTGGAAGCAGTCAGATTTGCAGTCCTTTATGGAGAAAAAAATAAGGCACAGACAGTGAAAAGAAGAAATCCACCAAAAAGCCAAGATAATACACAATTAAGATTCAGCTCTTTTACATAAATTTTGAAAGCTTCAAAAGACTACCATTGCATTAAGCAGATAAGTATATGGTTGAATATTACTAAGGTTTGTAAAATCAACACATTTTGGGCATAATAATAGGACTAATTTTTAAAGTTAAATTATTCCATCTATTGGAAGTAAATCCAATTGATTTCAGAGTCAAGTACTCATGGAAAAACAGTAGTCTCAGTTTTAAGTACTATGTTATTTTAACTCCAGAAAAAATGTACATCCAATTGCAAGTATATATTAAGTAAAAGCACTCTTAATTGACACTGGGGTGTTTTGGACTAAGTTATTAAAGACAAAAGATAAAAAAACCACACACTGAGATCAATTTTAAAACAAATTATGCAATACAGAAATAACCAAAGCCTGCTATTTCAGTTCATAATAAAAACATAAAGATAAAAGCTAGTGAACAGTTTTTCATGTATTCAAATCTGTTCAACAATTAGGAAGAAATACTAAATTCTGAAACTTTGCATCTTTATTTTTTTGCTGATCTCATTTATAATGTAACTTAATAACTCAACTTGGACTACATAATATAAACCAGTATTTCTCAACTCAGTAAACGTTACGATGCATGAACTTCAATTCCCAGAATTACCCAGCTAGTATATAGATATAGAATATATGGGAATATCTAGAGACATAAATTCACTAAGAAAGTTGAAACGTATGAAAAGTGGACCGACAGATTAAGAGTGTGTAAAGCATTCGAAAGAGATGCATTGCAACATATGAGAGCAGAAGCAAATTATTAAAGCAGCCATATTGTCTGACAGGCTTCTGCAATGTGCTGGTCCTATACATTGCAAATACACTTCATTTGAATACTATGTGTAGCCCTAATAATAGGAGGATTTAATATTCCATGATTCCTATTTTTTTTAAAAAAAATCAAAACTAAGAAATAGTAACACAGATCTTCACTATCCTCAACTGCAGATTAAATTCATCAAATTAAGAAGCATGTGGTCTCATGTCTGCTTAATATAATCTTAAATCAGATCTTGCATCAGATAATACTGTGACATATTCTTTAATATACACTTTTAAGAACTTCACTATTTCTCTACAATTCAGTGCTACAGATAATTTTAATATTTAACACATAAAAGTTAAAATTTTAACTAAAAAAGAAAATATCAATACCTTTCTATATTTCTATTCTGCTTACAATACCTGACTCGGAGACTTGATTTAGTTAGTTCTGAATGCTCAATTTCTGCCTTTTTCATATTAAATATTTTCTTTATTGCATTTGCATCCTGTTAAAGGAAGTAAAAAAGGAATCTTTAAATGAAGTTTAAAAAAGGATATTCTGCAAGGATAGACTGAAAAACAACAAACAAATTTGGACTAAAACTGGGCTTTGATTCAACTTGTGGCATATTGGCCCAAACATTCCTAAATATTGACCTTATCATTAGCATATAATGCTGCAAGTGGCATGGAATCTATTAAAGTTGGTACAATTCATTGGTAAAAAATGTTATGTGAAAACCATAATCATATTTATGTATATTTAAAAATAAGGTCCACTATCATTTAATTTTATTTAATTCATACAGTGTGTAGAAATGTATTCTTAAGTTGTAACTGGAATTAAAGATTTATCTTGTTTTCTACATTAACCAAATAACTCTTTTAACCAACCTTGAATACTTGAGATCCTGGTTCATTATAAGTTTTGGCATTTTTAACTAATAGATCTATATCCTTGGTCATTGCATGAATGCTTTTATAGCTTCCATTCTACAAGTAAAAGCAGATTAAAAAATTGAAAGTTTGTTTTCATATTCAATATGTATGATTTAAAACTTTGCTCTCTGAACTTCAGAGTTTTTCTGTCATTTACATAATCTATACAAACATTATGATAAAGTAATATATAATTAGACACAAAAGCACACTATATAAAAGTAATTTTTACCATATAAATAAAAAAAATGAAAAAAAAAAACAATTTAAGAAAAAAAATTCATTAATGGTCTCTAAATAAGTTCTTTCAGAAAACAAGAAAACAATGGTAGGAAAAAATCTCTAAGCTAATTTTGTCCAAAGTTTTGTAAATTTTTACAACAGGTCAGTAGATTACCGTATTTTTCAGAGTATTTCCCCCCCCCTAAAGAGGCTGAAAATTTGGGTGCGTCTTATACTACGAATGTAACTTTTCGAAGCTTTTTTTCCCAGCCCTAACATGGTGCTAACGATCTTCCTGGCTCTTCCCTGCTTGTTTTCATTGCTACTCCCTCTGAAAAAGGTTTTTTCAGCCCTAACGAGGTGCTAACAATCTTCCCGGCTTGCAGGATTTTTTCATTCCTACTCCCTCCGAATAAGTTTTTTCCCAGCCCTAAGTCTTTGCAGGCTGGTTTTCATTGCTATTCCCTCCGAAAAAGGTTTTTTTCATCCCTAACCAGGGGATACAATAATGTGCTGAAGCTGACCAGACTAAGGACACTAGCCAGATGAATACCTGGTAGACAGATTTTTTCCCCTATTTTCCTTCCCAAAAACTAAGATGCATCTTATACTCCAGTGCATCTTATACTCTGAAAAATATGGTAATCCATACCAATAGATTAGACATTTCCATGATTTATAAATATAATTTTAAAATTCAATACACTAAAAGTTATAATTAATCTAAGAAAGCTATAACCTAAAAATAAACATGTTGCTTTAAATTTCATTACTCCAAACATTTTTTTTCAAAACTGCTTCACCTTCTGGATATTCAGTGTGTTCAAGGCAATACATCAAAATTTATACTGCACCTGTATCCGCTGAGCGATGGTCTTCAAATCTATGGGCTCTTTAATTATTGCATAATAATCAGGATATTGCTGAAAGTTCAAAAAAAAAAATCCAAGTGATGCCATGTGAAATGTAACATTGATCGATTAACTATTCTATCTCCTGTAGAGCTTTTCTATCCGAACTTCACCAGTATCAGTGACATACACAATCTTTGTACAGTGATGTTTTCCGCCACTGATCTTATCACTATGCTTTTTGATCACATACATTGTTTACCAGTTACCACTATACATACTTAGCAGTCAAGTTCTCCAGGCTGTGGAAGATCACTATCAAAATACCAATCATGCTTTCTGCAGACATTTTGCCCTGTATTCAAAGGAAGGCTTCCTTAGTACGATTCAGAAGGCCCCCTTGCCATGGAGACTTTATAGTCTCTGTAAGATTTGAAACTGGAGGGTGGGTTGGTGATTGGAGGTTTCCTAGGAAATGTCAATTAATTGGTTGCTGGGAAAGGCACTGCCTAATATGGAATTTTGGAAGCCGAGAGAACCCTAATATGTACAGCAAATTAGGGCTAACTCTATACCAAGAAATCTGCACGTTTCTACTTTTGTTATTGTTTATCTATCTAATCTATCTAATCTATCTATCTATCTATCTATCTATCTATCTATCTATCTATCTATCTATCTATCTTCTATCTATCTATCTATCTATCTATCAATCAATCAATCAATCAATCAATCATCTATCTATCTATCTATCTATCTATCTATCTATCTATCTATCTATCATCATCCAATCTATGTATCTATCATCTATCTATCTTAGGAATTTCATGGCATTATCTGTGGACTGCTTCAGTCCAGCTACTTTTTTTAAAAAAATCAATTAAAAAAGAAAAGCTAAAACAAAAGAAAAAGGAAAAGGAAAATGATACATATGTGTTACATATACAGATTAGTAAAATGAATCTTATACTAGAATGAAATGCAAACAAACCAAACAGGATAAATAGCCCCCTTTCCTCTTTTTTCTCAGCTGCTAATATCTTATGCTACACTTGAACATCTGTGATCTATTTGGATCATTTTCATTTCTTCTAAGCAATTCCTTTCCCCCCAAAAACCCAGTAGCTTAGCTCGCCTTGCTGTACAATATTTTGAATGTTAGGGGGATCGTTCCTGAAATTTATGTTATGTTATAACCTGAAAGACAACTTTTATAAAATTATAAATACATAGTACTTATCCCCAGACAAATTGGCTAAAATGTATAAAGGATCTCCAAATAGTTGCTGGAAGTGTAAAACTTTTATATCACCTTTTGTTGTGTTGCAAAAGAGCTAAACAATATTGGATGAAATTAGTAATGTAATTCAAAAAAAATCTTGAAAATTAATCTACAATTCAGTTCAGAAACTTTTTGTTAGGGTTTATGGATAAAATTTTGGAAAAAACACATGGCATTTTATATAACAGCAGCATGACTTTTATATGCCCAGCATTGGAAAGATCCTGATACCTACATTGAAGAAATGATTAATAAAGATGACAGAACTGGCAATGATGGCTAAGTTAAAATGGACATTATATTACAGCATAGTTTTAAACTAAGAATCAAAAGTGATCTTATTTATTTGGAAGAAGAAGTTGGAAGTCATTCTTTGTATATATTTTCATTTTCCTTTCTTTTTCTTTATACCTCTTTGCATTTCTATCCCTATTCTCTTTTTATTCTTTATATCGTCTCTTGATTGTTACATTATGTTGTTTTTTATCTATATGCTTATAAAATTTCATAAAATTAAGAAATGAAAAAAAAAGAAAAAAAAAAAGAAAGAAAGCATGCAACAGGAAAATGGTGTTTGCAGAGTTTCCCCCCCAATGGAATGGTTTTCCTATTTTCTGTCTCAATTCAAGCTGTGCTTTTTATACTCCTGTTCAGATTTCACTTCTGCTAATAGCCTTGTACTGAAATTGTTTCAATAAAGTATATCATCATCATCATCATTATTATGTATTGTTACTCACCACTTTAGAGGGAAGCTTCTGAAAAAGTTCACTAATAAGGTGGCCTGATGGATTTGTAGCTACAACTACTGCTTCAAGAAGTTGTTCAAGAATTTCTTTTAAATAACCTGGAGAAGACTGATACAAATATAATCCTATAAGGCAATTTGCATAATGGAGTAGGAATAAATGTAAATATTAAAAAATGTGACTAATTCAGTTATGCCACAGGCCAATACAATTACAATGGGTATTATACTGAATCAGTTATACTTATCGGCAAGTAGCAAATTTTGTACTTACTATTTCAGAAATAGCCCCTTGATTGTCATGGCCTTCATCCTCGTCTTCATCCTCGTCAGCCTCTCCCTTCTGAACAAATTCATTTTTTGTCCGTAGATATAAATCCCACAATTTGCAGGCAGCCTTATATTCTGGAGAATCTGGCTGTGTAACAGAATCAAAAGAATATTCTTTGTTTTAAATCAACAAGTAAACAAGGATACTTTTAATTAAAATAGAAAAGGTGGTTTGGATTCAGAGTGGGGGAACTTGCTTCATATCTCTCAGTGGCTCCGTATCTAAGTAGGTGTTTGTCGCTAAAACATTTTACATCTAATCATTTTTAATAAGTGAATACATATACCTATACATATACCTATACATATACATACATACATACATACATACATGTATGTATGTATGTATGTATGTATGTATGTATGTATATATGTATATATGTATGTATGTATGTATATATAGGATTTCCTAAATCCTAAATATATATTTTAAGGAAATCAGAGTTATAGTATTAATATCAGATACAATATGTCATTAACTGGTTTCAGTTTAAATTTGGTTTCAGAATTTCAGTTTAAATTTGGTTTCAGAAAAAAAAATTATCCTGTAATCTACAACTTTTACACTGCAAAAACATATGTACCACTCAACTTGATCAGCGTAAAACAATAGACACAATTTACATATACTTTTGTAAAGCCTTTGATTCAGTAGTACACGACAAACTACTTCTGAAACTAAAATCCTATGGCATCTCTGCACCCCTACATGATTGGATAACTGTGTTCCTGTCTAACAGACAACAAGTGGTCAAAATAGAGAGTGCCCTATCAAATCCTGCTCCAGTCAACAATGGTGTCCCTCAAGTCAGTGTTCTAGGACCAACACTCTTCATAGTCTACATAAAAGATCTTTGTGATATTATAAGCAACTGCGTTCTCTTTGCTGACAATGTTAAACTATTTAACATCACCGACAATGCTACTACTCTTCAAAAAGACCTTGACCATGTAGCAGAATGGTCAAACAACTGGCAATTTCAAATCTCAACCAACAAATGCTCTATCTTACACATTGGCAAAAAGAATCAGAATACAAAATACAAACTTGGAGGAAACTTGTAGACGACCCTCACTCTGTCAGAGACCTTGGAGTACTCATATCCAACGACCTAAGTGCTAGAGCCCACTGTAACAACATTGCCAAAAAGGCTCTGAGAGTTTTTAATCTAATCTTGCATATCTTCTTCTCTGGCAATATTACACTGCTAACCAGAGCATACAAAACATTTCTTAGACCAATTCTGGAATACAGTTCACCTGTCTGAAACCCGCACTACATATCAGACATTAATACAATCGAGAGAGTCCAGAAATAATTCACAAGAAGAGACCTCCACTCCTCTGCTCGCAATAAAATACCTTATTCTACCAGACTTGAAATATTGGGATTAGACAATTTACAACTACGTCACCTCCGATCTGATCTAAATGTAGTTCATAAAATCATATATCAAAAAGTCCTTTCTCTCAATGATTACTTCAGCTTCAACGCAACAATACACGAGCACATAATAGATTCAAACTTAATGTAAACCACTCCAAACTCGACTACAGAAAATACGACTTCAGCAACAGAGTGATCAACTACCTGATTCTGTGGTTTCTTCCCCAAACCCCCAAAACTTTAACCTTAGACTGTCTACAGTAGACCTCTCCCCATTTCTAAGAGAACTGTAAGGGGCGTGCATAATAGAAAATATAACCCATGACTTTTAAAACAAAGCACTATCACCTTATAATAGGATTTTGCATTATTAAACAGCAGTTGGAAGTCAGCAGTTAAGACGTTCACATCATCATATTCCTCCATTTTTAACTTTTGTTGGATCTTCATTAAATCAATAGGCTGGGAAACTACTTCATAGTAATCTGGCTGATTTCTGTTGTAATAACATATTGAAAATGCAATTAACATAAAATTCACAGTGCCTCTCAACAGGTGTTAAAATATATACTCTAGATTATTCTACTCAAAAGCCAGAATAGTTTTGTCAATTATATCAACAGTTACATCAGCATAAATAATTGATTTCTGACATCAGCACTGTTCCCTGAGCTATTTTTATTACAGGAAGTCCACATTTAACAATTGGGAGTGGCAACTTCACCGCTAAGCGATACGGTTGAGTAAAACATCATGTTATTAACGATCTTACAACCTTATTTCTGCCACAGTTGCTAAGTAAGTCTTTCCTAAGTCATCACATGACCGCGACTTCAAATTTTACAGCTGGTTTCTCCACTGACTCTGCTTGCTGAAAACTGGCTGTGAAGGATGCATATGGCAATTATGTGACCACAGGGCACTATGATGGTTGAAAATATCTTCCGGTTGCCAAGTTCCCAATTCTCGATCATGTGATTGGTGGCATGCTGCAATGGTCGTTAAGTTTAAGGACTGGTTGTAAAGATACCAAGGAAAATTTCCTGCATCTCATTTCCTTCCTAAAACTTGCAGAAGCCTCCTGCCAGGCTTTCCTGAATTCTCATAAGAGGTATGAAATATGAAGAGAGGCCTCTGTCATTAGTATGTTTGCACCTAACATATCTTCATGTATTATTGTATTTATAACCCTTACTTCTGTTGAAATGTAACAACCAAAACAGTTCCTTCTATTTATGAATTTAAGTAACTTGATCATCCAATTACAAATAAAAACATAAATACTAAGAGTACATCTAACATCTTCTTTTGAACCATTTTGAGCATGGAACTCCCTCAAACATCTTTTGCATTAAGTACAAAACAGGTTGGCTGAAGTTTGAAACACTTCTAAAATGCTCCAAATAGCCTTTTTGATGCGCCAAACAGCAGTTTTGCAGTTACAGCTAGACGTTTTACAAAGTTTTGCACTTAAAACACTTTATAGCAAATTGTTTTACACACTCTTCATAAATACTAAAACACTAAAACACATTGGATTACTTATCAATCAACATCTCAAGCTTACCGTCTTTTGGGGGCCCTAATGAACAGTTCACATAAAAGCCTTCCTTGTTCATCTTTGTAATCTCTGATTGTGTTGTATAATTCATGGCAAACAGCAATCTAAATTAGTAGGGCAACAGAAAAAAATAAAAGTACATTTGCAGTGATATTGAGTATCTGTATAACACTATACTTCTAATGTTCAAAATATTTCATGTTTCAAAATCATGTAGCATTTTTCCTTTTTAGAGATGAGCCAGCAAGAACAAAGGACAATGCCATGTAAAATTTCATAAAATACTGAAGCCATAGGAGAGATGGGATACATTACTATTTTCTTCCAGAAAAAAATAAATTTAAAGAAAATAGGATGTTTTTTATGACATCTTCTACTGATCAAAATTTACCTTGCAAATTTAAGAAAGTGTGGTGTGTGTGTGTATGTATTTCAGGTATTGTTATAAATGGAACCATATGCTATGACCTCTAAGAAACCTAGGATTTCTTAATTTGGTCAGTTTGGCCAGTTGGAAAAGGAGGAACCATCAATGAGCTAATAACACAGAGTTGTGACCAGTAGCTAAGCATGGTGAAACATGAGTTAACAACCTTTTTTCTTTTATTGCTTCCCAATTCATATATGAAGTAGTCTTAAGTCATCCTTAGCAATTTCATTGTCAAAGCTGCGTTTGATAGGCTCCCTAAACCATCAACAAGCTGCCGGTTTCAACTGCAAAGTCTGTGCACAAAATAAACAATTATAACAGCCAAAATCAACCAAACCAAACTAAACTAAACAAAGAAGTCCTGTTTTACTAATTTGAGGATAGGCTGGGGAAAAAAGGGATTTCATTTGTCTGTGAACATGTTAAACAATTTATATACAAATAAAATTCATTAACTAAAGGAACATCTAAAGGAGAAAAACTTATTTTACAGGAAACAGGCTTCTGCCTTTTGCCAGCTTATGTGCCAAAACAGAATTTGCCCAGTATGGGGTGGAGGCAGGGAT
Organism: Diadophis punctatus similis; assembly: GCA_023053685.1. NCBI lineage: Eukaryota > Metazoa > Chordata > Lepidosauria > Squamata > Dipsadidae > Diadophis > Diadophis punctatus. Next base: position 193,543,565 of record JALIGW010000002.1, read on the forward strand.
GGGCTTCAACATTTTTAGCAAGAGGTTCTCTGCCCGGTTGCTGGGTGGTCGTGGCCATGGTGGTCGTGGCCTAGTCGGCCTCCTGCACCATGGTGGGGGGTGGCTGTTTTTGCCCTCCCCGGGCTCCGGAGGCTTTTCTCAAGCCTCCGGGAGGGCGAAAACGGGTTCCGGAGGCCCTCCGGAAGCCGGAAATGGGCCAGTTTCCAGCCTTTCAGAGCCTCCGGATGGCCCATTTTTCTCCCTCCCCGAGCCTCCGCGCAGGCTCTGCACTTAGCTCGCATCCAAAACGGGCCGCATGGAGACTCCTGGGAGGGGTGGGCTAGGCAGGAGTGAGATTTGGGGGTTTGCTGAACCGTACAGAATCTTTGCTAGAGGATCACCCAAACCCGGAGCAGCCCACCCCTGTGTGGGGGGGCTGCACTCCCAAAATGGGCAGGGGAAATTTTCTTAACTTATTGTTTTATATTATTATTTAAAATAAGGTTCGTGGTTATTTTATAACAAAACAAAATACTTGGTTTTTCTGATGCTAGAAATACTCCTAAGAAAAATAATCAACACCTTTTTTAAAAAAATCAGCAGACTATGACACTGAGAAAAATCAGCCCAATACAAGGAGATTGTTAGGAGATTTTAAAAATCTTAAATGTGGAAGTTTTCATCTGTTATTTCCCTCAACTACACTAACCTCACACCCCACCACCACACCAAAATCTGAAGACTCTGATCTCAACAACCCTGGAAAAGCTGTCAACTTCAAAGAAGACGGTGAGTTGCATCAATTATAAACTGCAAGTAAATGTACAGGAAGTCCTCATTTACAACTCCAACACAACTGGGACTGGCCACTTGCAGTCACTACATGAAATGTGTCTGTAATTATAATCTCATTTCAATTTTTCTTTGCTTTACAAACCAGCTGCTAAACAAGGAGTCCCTGTAATTCAACAATTTTCAGCAAATTTAAACATCCTGAAATAGCAATAGCAACAACATTTAGATGTTATGTACCGCTTCACAGTGCTTTACAGAGTCAGCATATTGCCCCCAACAATCTGAGTCCTGTTATGTTAAAATGCAAAGTATTCTGAGGCTTCATTATCGTCCAAAATGTATGCATATCACTCTAATTTAAAGGGACGATATTTTTAAAGCCCCAAGAAGTTAAAAGAACAAAGAGTTTAACAATTGCTTTCTAGTGATATAATAGACCAGTGATGGCGAACCTTTTTTGGTTCGCGTGCCAAAAGGGGGGGGGGAATGCGGGGGATCACGTGTGTGCGTGCCCACACTCATAATTCCATGCACCCCCGCACATGCGCGCCTGACCCCCCTGCTCCCAGCATGCAATGGCACACCCATTTTTCGTTTTCCCAGGCTCCAGAGCCTTTCTAGGAGCCTGGGGAGGGTGAAAACGGCCTTCCCTACCCCCTCTGGAGGCTGGATACAGCCTGTTTCCCGACTCCCAGTGGGCCCAGAAAGCCCGAAAATCAGCCAGCTGGTTCACACATGCACGCCGGACCTGAGCTCGCGTGCCCACCGATATGGCTCCACGTGCCACTTGTGGCACCCGTGCCATAGGTTCGCCATCACGGTAATAGACTGTTGCTTTTACACAGTGACTAGGCTAGAAAGACAGACATTTAAGGGTACTTACAGGATCAACTGTTGGGAGGTTGTGGAGTCTTCTTCGCTTCCTACTTGGACCTGGTGTGTTTGTGGAATGGTGACCATCATCAAAATCTCCTCCGCTGGCACTGCTAGAAGGAGAGGTAGCCCTTCGCCTCTTTGAGCTCATGGAATCCAACTTCTTCTATAATAAAGAAAAATGTTCTTAAACTTGGAAGGTTTCAAACAAAGAAAACAATAAGACAGCAAATCCTAACAAATCTACAATTCAATTATTTGAAATAATTTACAGGTATCCGTATATCTTTGGTAGGCTGTGTATTTTGAAAAAAATGTGGCTGTTCTGATAAACTAGCTCCACACCTATTCACACAATGGCTGCCACTGTGAGCATGGCTAACTAAGAACAATGATGAGACACACTGATAAGGATCTATTCCCACTCCCTCCAGCTCTCTATAGGGCATTTTTTGCATACAATTTTGTGGGCTTGGAACATGTCTGGAATACTGTAAATAATCTTCTAACTTAGAAATTTCGTTTCTAGATAACTTCTGGACAACGCATAGCTTCTTTAGATTCACTTTAGATCCCAGAATTCTGGGGAAACGGCCATGCTGTGTGGGGGATAGAGAAAAGTTTGGGAAAGGCTGACATAACCTATATTAGGGTATTATATTAATGGTTTTACTGTCAAGCAATCATTGTATTAGCCAAGCCCCTTGATGACAAAATTATAACAAAATAAATGGTTTTTTGAAGGGACTGAAACATTTCTATTTCTTAAAGAAACAGCTTTCTGGCTGATATGTAGCAAGCATAAACAATTGTAATTTATTTTACAGTGTGTGTGTATTTAAAAAAGCTAGACATCAAGAGATCTATCTATCTATCTATCTATCTATCTATCTATCTATCTATCTATCTATCTATCTATCTATCTATCTATCTATCTATCTATCTATCTATCTATCATCTCCTTTTGGCCACCTGACAGCTTTCAAGGCAATGTACAACATTAAGCAAAAATCAATTACAACCAAAATCTGTTTTGTGCCAACACCAAAGACCGAAAGTATTAGCTCCAATTGTGACTGAGGAATGAACGTTCAATTACAAGTGAATCATGAATTAGTTGCTAAATTTAAACGTACAGTAATTACAGAGGCTATGTAATTACTATGATCATATTTCTCATGGACTATATTCAATATAAGAGCAACTTGTCTCCCAAAGTACTTTCATTTGTTATATTTTTAAAAAGTACTGTATATAGTTATGTTAAGCATGGTTTTGAAGTAGGCATGCAAATTTTATGCCATAAAAGCTACTGTGATTTGTGCAATAGTGACATGAAGTGTCCTAAGAGAAAAAGTGAAAGGATCTAAAATATTATTGCAAAACAATGTATTTGCTAAACTAGAAGTAAATGCTTCTGTCAGAAGAATGCAGTGATATTATACAATCGGTTTAATACATTAATGTGGACATAGATTAAGTACCGAAAACAAAATATAAAATTATCCTTAAGGTAAATAAGGTTCTTATATTTTGCCAGTACTTCCTAAGAAAATTATTATTTAGTTGAAGACAAACATTAATTATAATGTCATATAATTACTAAAAATCAATCAACTTTAAACAAAGCATGTTTCTTAAATTATTTTCATTTAAATCACAAAGCAATTATTTCTTATTCCTACCAAACAACATCAAGTCCATAAGGAACTAGTTGATCTGAGCTGAAAAAGCGGAATCTTAAACTTGAAATTCACACAGTACAAATGCAGACTAAGAAATTATCACCAAGTGAACTGATAACTTGTTTGCAATTTTAAAGTGTGAAGTGATTCATAAACCTTCTAAAATTTCCTACTCATTTAAAAGCAGAAAAATAAAATAAAAAACCTATTATATCCCAGTCAAGTTCTTTTAACAAATTTAAAAATGTAAGATTACTATAGTCAGTTTTCCAAGGGAAACAAATAGAAAATCATGTTTTCCAATTACTTTATTTACAAAAATATATTTTAAGAATATATATTTAGTCTAATGTAATTTGTGCTAATACATTTGCACTTCATATCTGATAACCAAATTAATGTACAAATTCATGAGATACATGAAAAAACATGACTTTTACAAATCAAATACAGGTAATCCTCGACTTACAACAATTCGTTTAGTGACCATTCAAAGTTACAACGGGCACTGAAAAAAGTGACAAGACTGTATTTTGCAGTTAGAACCTTTCCAGCATCCCCATGGTCAGATGATCAAAATTCAGATCCTTGGAAACTGGTTCATATTTATGACCGTTGCTGTGTCATGTGATCACCTTTTGCGACCTGACAAGCAAAATCAATGAGGAAACCAGATTCATTTAACAACCGGGTTACTAATTTACCAACAGCAGTGATTCACTTAACAACTGAGGCAAGAAAGGTCATAAAATGGGGGAAATTCACTTAACAAATGTCTCACTTAACAACAGAAAATTTGGGCTCAATCATGGTCGTAAGTCGAGGACTATCTATATAAAACAAAAATGGCTGAGATGTATGGAAGAGGGACAAACAGCACACACATTACCAGCAAATTACCAGATTTACCAGAGTACAACCAGCACCACGAAAAGCCAATCTCCTCATAATGTCTGATAGGCAAGTAAGCAAACTAAGAAAAGGGAAATCTTTAAAGCACCAACTCAGCCGCAGTATTAGTACAGCCAAAACTGAAAGAGAAGATAACAAAAGGAAAGGAAAACAGAGAAGAAACAAAGGAAGAATAGGTAAATAAAGGAATTAAGAAGAAAGAATAAGGAAAACTATAGAAAACAGCACAAAATAGGATTATAATAACTCGCTTGTTAGCAAAATTTGAAATAATGTTTATTTAAAATTCAGAACAAAACTAGCAGTCTTAGAATAAGTGAATAAAGTTTGTAGTTTCACACTTATCAGTTACAAAACTCTGCTATTTGATATGGTAGAACTATAGTCTTAATGGTCATATTATTCCAGAAGAACTATACTAACAAAAAAGGTTGTTCCTTATATATAAATCACCACGTATCTATTGTTGTTCTAATTAAATAATATATTGACCAACATTAAAAAAATAACATTCAGAAATTGCAAAGGCCAATGTACATCATATAACAAAGTTACAGTATTAAGGTTTAATTATAATAAATTATAAATCATTATAAAAACTTCAAATTAATAATGCAGACACAGATCTAATACTTTTAAATGCAGTTGCTGAAGCACTTCAAACTAAACAATAGCTTAGTGATTGATTATGGAATAATTGGCTATATTTACAACACATAAGGCAACAAAACTATAGTTCATGTATACATAGAAGTAAACCACATTTTGGTAACAACTTTTTCACATTTTACTCCAAGCCAAGTAGCAGCTGTAATTTTGTCTGATAAATAACAAATAAATTGAAAGCAAACTCAAACACAGCAGAGGTATTTAAAGCTAAAGGTTAAATGATGGATTTGTACTTCATACAGTGGTTGAAATGATGGTAGGTAATGAAGTTTATGTCCTTGAGGATGAAAAATATTATACATGTAGAAAATAATGTAATCTAAGATAGCTAAAACCCTTTGATTAAAAGAGGAAGAAAAGAAGCAAAAGAGATTTTGAAATAAAACATTGTTTGGGAAGTGGGTAATATTTACAATATTACTATTGATTCCACAAGGAGCAGAATTAATTAAATAATATGGGATGAAACTGAAGTGAGAGAATGCTGGAAGATTTGCTTGGGTATAATAATGAAGACTGAAATTCAAATGAATCCTATAACTAGTTTTAAAAAACTGATAAAAAAAGAAGTAATATATTTATGTGAATACAAAAGAACAGAAATGCGTAGATGGTGTAGAATAGATGGTAAAAGCAGACAGATATTAGAACATTGACTTGGCTTGCTTATGGACTGCCTATCTGATTTGTGTAATGTGTGTGTGACAGCTGCTTCAGTACCTGACAATAAAAGAATGCTGTTATTATTTGCCAAACAAAGGAAAAGGTGGCAAGACTGAATGCAGGGGGATTAATCTGTTAAGTATGCTTGGGAAGGTGCTTGGCAAGGTGCTGGGCAATTCTGATAGAAAAAGTGTGAGATGACATTAGCAAAATTTAAGAAAGCTGTATGACTTTTTGTATAGAGAGATTTTTTTTGCTTTTCAGAATGTTTTTGAGAAATGTACAAATATATGATCTATTGCGTATTTCTTGATTCAAAGGAAGTGTAGAATAAAGAGAATTAAGCTTATGGAATTATGGAAAGTTTAATGCAAGTATGGTGTTAAAGTGTAGTTGCTAAATATGGTAAAGAGGATCTAATGGAGATATAATATACATAAGCACATTGAGTGATTATCAAATGGTTCAACAATAGGCAGGAAGTAAGATAGATGTCTAATGTTTGCTTGATTTTTAAAATGTATTTATGAATAAATATATTAGGAAGTGTGTGATGTTAGTTGTGATGATTGGAGACATGAAAGTACTTATCGTATTTTTCGTATGATAAGACCACCGGTGTATAAGACGCACCAAGATTTCAAAGAGGTAAGTAAGAGAAAAAAGTTTTTGTCCTCCCCGGCCCCCAGGCCTCCCAAACCCTCTGCGTGCCCCGTTTTTTTTCAAAAACAGGCCCATTTTTCACCCGTTTTTGCGAAAAACGGGGTGGGCAGAGGATTTGGGAGGCCTGCAGAGTGCTTCTGGGGGCTGGGTAAAGGCAACCCCCCCCTGTTTTTCGCAAAAATGGGGGCATTTTTGCCTTCCCCCAGCCCCCAGGAGCACTCTGCAGGCCTCCCAAACCCTCTGTGCACCCTGTTTTTGCAAAAAAAACGGGCCCATTTTTTGCAAAAATGGGATGCGGGGCAGGGCTTCAGGAGGCCAAAAATGGCTTTTTTGGTGTATAAGACGCACCAACATTTCCACCCTCTTTTGGGGGGGGGAAAGGTGCGTCTTATACTTCAAAAAATACGATATACTTTTGTATGCAGATGATGTTACATTATGGGAGAGAACCAAAATGATTCATGTGAATGTTAGATTCAGACACTGTATGTGTCTGCATATATATCAACATTAATATATTAAAAACCAAAGTACAGGTAGTCCTTGATTTACGACCATAATTGACCCCAACATTTCTATTGCTAAGTGAAACATTTGTTAAGTGAATTTTGCCCCATTTTACAACTGTCTTGCCACAGTTGTTAAACGAATTACTGCAGTTGTTAAGTTAATAACACGGATATTAAGTGAATCTGGCTTTCCCATTGACTTTGCTTGTCAGGTCACAAAAGGGGATCACATGGCCCCAGGACATAAATATGTCAGTTGTTAAGTGTCCGAACTTTGATCACATGACCATGGGAATGCTGCAACGGTTGTAAGTGTGAAAAATGGTCATAAGTCACTTTGTTCAGTGCTGTTGTAACTTTGGTCACTAAATGAACTGTTGTAAGTCGAGGACTACCTGTAATAGTATTTGACTAAAAAAGTAAATAAAATATTTGCAAGTTTCTGTAAACAGAAAAACATGAAGAAAAATTAATGCATGTATCTTGAATTTTTCTTAAACTGGAAAAATGGGTGGAGAAATTATAACGTGCAAATTTTGGGAGAAAAGATTTGACATCAACATGATGGAATATGTGGTCTATTGTGAAGCAACAATGCTTATTGAAAAAAAATGGCAATGTAAAAAAATGTTTTCTGCCCACTTTATTATACAGAAGTGAGAGATTGGTATGCCAAAAGAAATGTATGTTAAATGTAAAGGAAGAAGAAACACTATCAAAAATCAAAGAGTGTTAAATGAACGTAAGGCAACAGGGACTAACCAGTTCAAAAGAAATTCACTGAGGTGATTTGGTGAGGATGTAAGAGGATCAAACTGGAAATAAAACATTGTGAAATAAAAATGAATGGTCTGAGAAGGGAAATCATGAAAGCAGTGATTGGAAAGTTGATGAGATCCTCAAAAAAGAAAAAAGAAAAGGGTTAAAAAAATAAAACACAGTGCATGAAATAGTGTATGGACAGAGCAGAAGTAAGCATATTTTGCAAGGATGGAGCATTATAAGTAATGTTGATATAAAATACTTTTAGTTATATTTCTTTTTTGCATCTCCTACCTTTAATTTTTTTTACCTACTCCCTTTCTATTGTTTGCATTTTGTTGCTACAGGTCCATTAACTGAACTGTCATTCTTTTTCTATTAGTTAAATAGTTGTGCTGATATTTCTTGAACAGTACTACAATTGTTTACCTGACTTTAAGATAATTACAATGCTATCAGAATTTTAAATAAACTGTCAATATAGTTACAATTATTACAACATAACAGATTATCGGACATTAATTTTTCTATCTGACTTAAGTATATCAGTTCAACCAATGAATTGCTAAAGTTCATATCAAGAACAAAACAAAGCAGTATTTTTCATATATAAAACATATATAAAACAGTTATAATTTCTGGGTAGAATGAAATGAAAAAAATCTATATTTATCAGAAGCATGAAAATAGTATCTGTACTATTCTGTGAAAATAACCATTATTCTACTGTTAAATGAAAACAGCCATCTATCACTTCCTGGTTAAACTACGTTTTTCCTTTTGGAGTAGATAATTCTAATTTCTATATATATAATTCTAATATAAGACTCCTTCATTATACTATTGATCTGAAAAAAAAGTTCTGTGCAACTTGAAAGCTTGTTCATATGCCAGCCAAATCTGTCTCTTTGGATAATATGCTCAATATGCTAAAAAAAAGAAAAAGAAAACCAATGGAGTTCTCTTCTGACAATGCCTTAGTTTTTCAAAATCTATTTTAACAGGCAGGCAATTAAGATAGTGACGTTTAATTACCCAAACTAGGTAACATCACTGATGTTACCTAGTTTAGGTAATGAAACGTCTGAAGAAAACAAGTGAGCGCATAAAGCACCAAGGAGCCCTTATTTCACCCTGAGCTACAAATATTCTCCTTTATTAATTAAGACAAACTCAACAGGATGGCATATTTTCACTGGCTATGTAAAATGAGAAATATATAACTCCTTAAATGTAGAAATAAATGAATTTGGACATTTCAAAATATTGGTTATTAGATGAATAACTAAACTATAAATTCCAGTACACTGTTAAGCTTTTCAACATCTTTAAATAAAGGAAATATTAAATATTAAAGGACAGCCAATTTTTCACTTGATGATACATATCCTTCTGTTTAGCTGTTATAATTTGCAGAATTCCTGTCCCTTTGTGCAGTAACTGTGGCTGGGTTCATACAATATACTACATTCAAATTAACACCTGTTGTAGCCACATAACAAGCAAAGCCCTATATGTATATTATATATATATTGTTTTGTGGCCACAACAGGTGTTAATTTATATATAAACCATATTATGGTTTACCATGTTAAATCAACAGATTACCATATCCAAGCACACTGTATGAATCCAGCTTCAGAAACAGTACCTGCATTTCATATTGTTTTTATTTAAAAAAACCTAAAGCCATGTTTTTAAAGAAACTATAATTTGTATTTTAGAAGAAAGTTTTATCGTGGAAAAATAGGCAACAAGATTGTTTATGCCTCAATGCGGAGAAGTGGATAAGAGAGAGGATTCAAAGAAGTGATTACTTTTGACAAGTGCAGCCGGCTCTGCTCTGGACTAGGGCGAAAACTTCAAATCATTTCTTCAACCGAGTCTTAGGATTGATACCTGTCCTGTTAACTGCTTTTGAAATGTTGGGGTGTGCGTTTTTTCCCCCCTAACGTGCTGACGAGGGAAAAAGAAAACCCGGAAAACAGATAAAATCACCCACAAATTCCTGGGAAGAATCCACCACATCCACCAGAAACAGGGGGAAGACTCTTAGGATGGGGGACGGGATGTATGTGAACTCAGGGAGAGAAAAGAGGGTTAGTAGGTCAGAGGCAGCCCAGAGGCTGGTGGGGAGGGCCGGTCTCTTTCCCGTCGGGAGAGACGGGAAGGCCGGTCAGAAGCGGGAAGACCCAAAGAGGAACCAGAAGGGAGGCGAGCAGCTTCGAGTCCTCGGCAGGAGAGGCGCAGAGATCGGCAAAAGAATCTCGCCCCGCAGCTCCGGAGCCACACAAAGGGGACGCGTCGCGGCCTCCTGTCTTCCCTTCCCGCGAGCGCCGCTTATTTTCCGGAGCCAAGCCAAGCCCGGCCCCTCACCCTGAACTTACCCAGCCAGCCCCGCTGCTGCTGCTGCTAATCCTCCGCCTCCTGCAGCCGCGGCCGCGCTCAGTCCCCGTCGCCGCCACTGCCCCCCGCGCCTTCGGCGTTGCCGCCACTGTTGCCGCTCACTTCGCTCGCTCGCTCGCTCCCAAGCGATCCCGCCGCTGTCGCAAAAGCTAGCCTCTCAGCCGCCAAGCGAGACCCGCGGAGCGACAACCCGGGCGCGGCGCTTTACGGCAGCCTTTCGGCGAGGTTCTTCTTTCTTCCACGTGGATCGCTCAGAAGGAGAGGAGAGCCGCGTCCGGACGCCATGAGGCGACCGAGTGAGTAGAGCAGCGGCTATGGGGGGGGGGGGGGGACAAACAAGGGTGGGCGGAAATGGAAGTCGGCCGGTCGGTTAATAACTCGCGACTGGAGAGACGCGGGGGAAGGAGCTCCGTACAAGGTGTCTCTCCTGGGCCTTTGCTTCGCGAACCGTTCCGGCCAAAAGCGATTCTGATCGGGAGGGCCACTTGTCCTCCATAAGTAATGAAGTGTAGAGTCGTGTTCTGGACAAGCTCCTGCGATCTAAGCCCCACCTGATCCATCCTGATGTTCTCCAGATGCGTTGGACTGCTCTTCCGTAGCCAGCAGAGCACACAAGGCCTGGAGATTGGAGAACGGTTTTGTTGGTTTTTCCTTGAAAACGTTTCGCTTCTTCAAGTTTCGGAATTGGATGAGAAGCGAAACGTTTTCAAGGGTGGGAACCCACACCCCACTCCAAGAAAGTCCAGTTGCCTTTTGAACAGCAGCACCTTTGGGACAAACCATGATCGGGATGAGTGAAAATCTCCATAGACAGCAAGCCATGTGACGCACAGACTCCAATCTCCAGCCCTCGTGGGAAGAAACGTCGTCTTCAGTTTCAAAATTGGATGAGAAGTGAAAAGTTTTCAAGGGAAAAAACCAAAAAAGTCCAGTTGCCTTTTGAATAGCACATTGCCTGGCTTGCCTGCATCGCCCCCTCCCCCAAGCTGATGTAAAATTAAATAGCAAGAAGCAAAGGAAAATTCTAAGCAGAGTCTAGAAATGCAGGCCTATTTGCACTTCTTATCTTGATTTTCTAAGGATTTTGCTGTTCTGTATGGCTTCTGATATAATCTTGTGCTCTCAAACAGAGATGAGTTAATTAAATTTCTACTTGTACTGGTGAGTTCTGGTTGTTTTAAAAAATGTTCAATGAATGGAAAGCTTACAATCTTAAAACCTATAAAATGAAGGGGGGAAATCATTGGGAAAAGCCAAGGATATTGTATACTATGTCAGCCAACTATTTATCTGTTACTTTAATGACCACAGACAATAAGGAATTGGGACTAATCCAAAATACTCAATGAGACTTAAATTTTAAGTACTGTAGAGCGAGAAAATATTACATTCCTAATCATATTCTGTGTGTTCCTGTAAAGACAGGATAAAATTGTAAGATTACCTAAGTAATCTGGGTCTATTCAGACATTTTCTTTCCTATTTATTAAATTATGTTTCTAGATTCATAGTTGTGGAAAAGTAGTGTGGCACACATTTCATTTGTCCGATATATGGTGATAGAATTTAACTTTTTGCATTTTTGCCTTTCAGAGTTAAAGAAAGCTAGTAAGCGCATGACCTGCCACAAACGGTATAAAATACAGAAAAAGGTAAATGTGCATTTTGAATTAATTCCAGCTTAAACAAGTATGGATTTTGCTGTTCCCATTGTGTATCCCAGTTGTCTGTCCTGGCTTACAATTAGAGAACAGCTGTTCACTATAAGGGAGAAAGGTTATTTGAATCCTTTTATGAGAAGTATGGAAAGAATATAAAAGTTCATGTTATAATTAACTCTTCAGTGGTATAATTCTTGCGTCAGAAGATTTTGGTTCAACATTCTTTGAATTCTTCTTGAATTCCTCTTGTCTTCAGTTTAATTACTCTCTTTGTCATCATCAGTTGATCAGTTATCTTCAGAAAGAAGTAGAAAAGTGACATGCTTTCCTTACAACCTATTTTTGTTACAACGTTAAATAACATTGCAGAATTGTTTTAAAACAGAAGTTCCATTATTTTTGGTTCATAACACTCACAGTAGTCAACAAATATTGAGTAACTCTGTGTTTCCCTCAAAAATTTAAAATGTCCTGCAATGCCCCTGTGAATTTGCTGGGATACCTTGGTGCACAGTTTGGAACATACAGTTTTAAACTAACGTTTTTAGAATTCATGATTAGGAATAAGCTATTATAATTTATGTCATACATTTGATAAAGAATAGAAAGAAGGACTGTACAGGTAAAAAAGTTTCAAAGCTCCAAAAAGCAGAATGAAATTAGTATTTTGTTTAGCATTCATAGCTGACTCGAAATAGCAAAGATAAGGTACACTTCGATCCACATTTGTGTGCCTTTCTTCTATTTTCATTGAAAGATGTGCTGCCACATTTGTGTTCTGATAATTAATTGCCCACCATATTTATTAAAATATGTCCCTTACAAGCTAAGAATATGTAGCAGAGAAAATGTTGACGTATTTATATGAAGAAGAAAGAGAGATGAAAAAAAATCAATAGTAGTAAAAGATGGCCACTGTTTTTTATAGGTACGAGAACACAATAAAAAACTTCGAAAAGAAGCCAAGAAACATAAACACAGGAAGCCAAAGAAAGATCCTGGAGTTCCCAATACTGCCCCATTTAAAGAAGAGGTTCTTCGGGAAGCTGAACATAGGAAGCAACAGGTAAAACAGCTTAAACTTTGGTGTGTAGCCATATAAAATTGGACAACCATTTTTTATTAAAAGTAGAACTGATATTTTCTAAGCACCTATCAGGAGTTTTAAAACCATTATTCTATGTTTGCTGGGATGACAGAAAAAAGTAATATGTAGTTTTGTATATTAGTCTATATCTGCTAAACTTATTAAAGCATATCTATGCCACATGTCATGCAGTGCATAATGTATAAAGTCCTGTATAGTGAAATGCGGTAACCAGATAGACATTAGAAGAATGGCCATAATTAGTTTTAAAGCAAAGTCAGCAGATTTCTAATTGTCATGGTGTATAAGAAAATATTTTGAAGAATTAAATAAAACAATATTAAAATACATTTGGCAAGGGAAAAAATCAAAGAAGTTTGAAAATGTTGCAAGATTCTAAAAATAAAGGTGGTTTTGGGCTACCAGATTGGGAATTGTATTATCAGGCTTCAATATTTGGGTGAAAGAATGGATTGCCTTGAGGAACAAAAGACTTGACCTTGGAGGGACATGATCTTGAACTAGGTTGGCATGCTTTTTTATGGTATGGAAAAAATAAAATACATAGCTATTTCCAAAGACACTATGTTAGGAATGCACTATTATTAGTATGGGAGAAAATTAAAGAACAACATTATTTGAAAATACCAGTCTTACTCTCCACAATGGAGGCACACGTTTATCCAAATGTTATTGATATAGAGAAGGTTACCAGATACAAAGATATTTTAAATGAAAAGGGGGAACTTAAAACTGAACAGGAACCGAGTGATCAAGGGATTGAGATAACATGGTGGTCATATGTGCAGATACAATCTAGATACGAGAAGGATGTTAAAATATATGGTTTAAATAAAGAATTAACAGAATTCGATCAGATATTAACAGGGACAGATGAAAGATTAATAAAGAAAATATATAGCTATTCGTTAAGTACTAAGATGGAAGATGAACAAGTAAAAGAGACAATGATAGTATGGGCTAAAAATTTTGGCCATTCAATTGAGTTAGATCAATAGCAGAAACTATGGGATAGAAACTAAATTAACAATGTCTACTGCATACAAAGAAAATATTTATAAAATGTTTTATAGATGGCATTTTCCACCCTCAAGGTTAGCAAAGATGTTTAAGGATAAATCTGCAAAATGTTGGAAATGTCACCAGATACCTGGTTCATGCTATCATATGTGGTGGACATGTCAAAAAGCAAAAAAAATATTGGACAAGAATACATACATGGCTGGAAAAAATGATAAAACAACATATAGATTTGAAACCAGAGACATTTTTGTTGGGCATTCTACCAGACAAGTATAACAAAGGGAATGTATATCTGATTTTACATGTATTGACTGCAGCGAGAATAGTATTTGCACAACAATGAAAAAGTGAAGAGATCCCAACAGATGAAGATGCGATTAGAAAAATATTAGAATGTGCAGAAATGGATAAGCTAACAATTACAATTAAGGGAAAAAAAGAAACTGAATATTTTTTGACTTGGGACTTATTTTATCAATGGCTAGCTGACAAAAACGAGCTAGAAACAGGGAAATATATGAAAGGATCAGTGATCTAAGGGAGATAGCTTAACTTGGTTAAACAAATAGTATGATTATTACTGTTATTAATATTAATATAATTGATATTAATGCAATCAATACTGTTGTAAACACTTTGACTATTACTTCCTAAAATGATTTGTACCCAGACAACACACTGTTCAATTGAAATTGGAATTTTTGTACATTAAAAATAAAATAAACACTTATTACAAAAAAGAACATATTTATATTTTCTGCTAATAGCGTGAAGAATTGAAACAGAAGCAAAAACTTGCTCGTCAGAAGGAACTAGAAAAGAAACGCAACCAACAAGGAAATAAAAAGGATGCTGGTGATGAGGTATGAATTTTTAGGAAAGTACTACATCCACCTTGTGCTGGTCAGCGGAGAGGAATATTTCATTAACTTGAAAAATCATATTTCTTTCTTTCAGAATAATTGTAACCTGAACCTCTGCATTTGTACCTATGTATCTAGTCATGGGGTGGGCAATCCAGCCTATGGCTGCTCTAGAGTGAAGTACAACAAGGCCCTCTTCCCCATGTTGTTTAGTATCTATTTGAAAATGCTACGGGAGATCATTATTCAGTTTGGTGTACGGTATTATCAGTTCCCTGATTTGTTTTAAGTCTTGAACCAGTATCTGCAGGCTATAGGGACTAGGTGAGGAAAACCAAGCTCAGATTAAATCTAGCAAAATGGAGATGCCGGTTATATAAGCACCTTGACTGTATGGAAATACTGTGTCCCATGGTTGTTCTAGTTATGGTGCCATTCCTCCTGAAGGAACACATCTGACATTTGAGAATCCCCCTTGATTTTTTGGTCAGGGGCCTTTGTTCAGCTTCAATGATGCACAAGTGACCCCCTGTTCTGAACCAGGAAGCCTTAGTGACACTAACTCATAGCTTGATCACCACATGATAGGATTCCCACAATACATGATGTGTTGCTGCCTTTACAGACAATGTGCTATAACTGGTGCAGAATATAGTAACTAGACAGCTTATACTGAAGACCCATAATTGCAGAGTGCCCCCCCCCCTTCTGCACTTGCTGCTCTGATTGCCAATAGATTTTGGAACCTGATGCAAAATACTGGTTATTGCAAATTAAACTCCATTCAATGTTTACTGGGTTGTCAGGGATTTGCTCACTATGATGATCTTTGAATATCTAGGTTGGATCTAAAGGTTCTACCTCTATGGAAAGTAACAGGGAAAGGAGTAGGCCAAAAGGCAGGTCATCTCTAATAGTCCCCTATGTAGTCAAACACACTGCTCCCCAGGGATTGCTGGGTCCCTTCCCTTTGCTGTTTCAGAAGGCACTGAAAACTCTTCTATTTCAGTAGACCTTTGGCCCCTAATGAGGAATTGTGGATAACCACTTAGTTTTACATTTTAGACTTTTTCAGTGAGTTGAAAAGTATTTTAGTTGTACTGGTAGTATATTCTGTTTGCACACTGCCAAGTGTGGATTAGAAGGGTATATAAATGCTGTAAATTTTAAAAGGAACTTTTATCATGGCTCCCCGTTTATTATAAGTGATATTGGTTTCCTAATTTCTAAATTTTCTTCTGATCTTTTTCATTTATTTATAGAAATCAACTGCAAAGCAAAAAACGAAATCTAACCAGCAGGTCCAAAAAAATTCAAAGAAATCATTTTGTGGGGAGTTTAAAAAGGTGAGAAAGTTTTTCATATAAAAGAAATGTTATATATTTCTTTTATTTTTAAAAGAGCTATTAATTTGACAACTCACAATAGCTTAAAGAATTGCTTTGTTCTTTTATTGAGAAGAAGAGCATTCTCAAAATGCTCTTTGAGAAAAGACATTTAATGAAGATCTTCAGTATCCTAAGTCTTAACGTTAGGTCTATGGAAATGTTAACATCTAGAAGTTTTAGTTGCTTTATAAATTTATATTTTATAAAAATATAAATTATATTTTTATAATTCTTATAAATTCTTATATATTTCTTATAATTTAAATTATATTTCTTACCTGACAATAATAATTTGAACTATTCATTATTGCATCCAGAATGATCTCTTGCCGGTGATTGGCAAAATATTGTCCCCTCTGCTTCATTTTTGTGTCCTCCTATCCTAGAGCAGATTGAGGGTTTAGGGAAGGAGAGCCCAAGGGGAATTCCCTATCCTGAGCAGAATACCATTCCCCCCCCCCCACATACTGCTTTTCAGTATATTCAGAGACAAAAAAATTACAGTGATAAAAGTATTCTAGATATATTCCAAGCTATTTTCTTTCCATTTTATTAAGTTTTGAACATGTACATATTTTATTTGTATTTATATCCTACTTTTTTTTATAAAGCTATTTGCAGTTAAACTTTGGCTATATATTTAAATGTTCCCAGCCATTTTTAGCATGGTTTCCACTAAGAATACTATGAGCTTGATAATGGTTCTGAAAACCAAATCCTCAAGAGAATGTTGTATTCAATCTGTTGGAGAAGCTTTTTTTAAGTCCATTCGAATTACTCTTAAATTAGCTTGATACCAAAATAGTACTGGGAATGTCATGACTCAGAAGCTTTCAAATGTAAATTAGTCTTATGGTCTCAAATGCCATATTGTTCTTTATTACTCTTTAGGTAATTGAGGCTTCAGATGTCATACTTGAGATCTTGGATGCTAGAGATCCTCTAGGCTGTAGATGTCCACAGGTTGAACAACTTATTGCTCAGTCTGAGGGAAGGAAAAAAATACTTCTGGTTTTAAATAAAATCGGTAAGTAAAATGAGTAATGTTTTTTTACATACACTTTTCAGCTCTATTCATAGGTCAGTTAAGTCCAATGATTTGAAGATCTCGTGTGAAATTTAGAAATGGAGATAGGAGACTTGCCCATTTTTCTTAAATGCTAGTAGAGGCTGGCTTGTATTTAAGCTTTCGTGTTTGACTGCGCTGTTGATTACATTATCATTTAAATAATTCTTCAATATGATGTGAGCTATGAGGAGGCTATAAAACGTGCTGACCTGCATCTGAAGACTGTCAGATCCAACTCTGAGCTCACTCTTCCTGCTGAGGCATAACTGATTCTAGTCATTCTCATCCTGTATGTTTAGAAACACCTGGATTGCACCCACACAGTGTTTTGATCTTGTGAAAATCTTCACAAGCATTTTGCCTTCTAAGCTGCTGGCAGGCACACAAGGCATTACTCCCATTTAATGCGGCCCTGGTTGAAAGAAACGGAAATAAAGCTGACTGTGGAAAGGCTTTTATTGAAATATTGATTAAACTGTGCTTCATTGTGTTCTGCTAAATTTAAACCTCAAAAATTGTATTGATCTGCCTGGCTGTATATCTCAACCTCAGAATACATCTGGTTCACTGAAGAGTTTAGAATTGCCTCTGGAATTACCTATATAAAGCTGTGAATATCCTCTGGAGCATGGTACCTTTCCTTAACTACTAAATTTGTAATCTTGTGCATAATAAAGAATATCTTCTATGTTAATCAAGCAGTCGTGAAATAGTAACTATTTTGGCTGCTGGATGTTATTTTTGTCTTATCTTCATATCTTAATGATTGTCCAATAAAATTAATTATTTAATAGGCTTTATTGGTTTCTGTAGTTTTTAAGATCTATGACTATAGTTAACCATTTTTAATAGGTTCATGCTGGGCAGCTTCATGAAGTAAATAATGTGCCTCGTAATACTTTTGAGAAACATGGCTAAATCTAAATCCAATGAAATAGTATCTTATTGCACCAGTCAGCTTAATTTGAACAGTTTGTTAGGGATTATGGGTAATGGGACTTTCAATGTGAAAGGAACAGAAATAATGGGATCCACAAGTCTTAGATATTTATTTCTATTTTAAAATTGCATCAGAATAGGACATGGAATAATTACTGCAATTAATTAATTACTTGCAGTAATTAGTTCATACTGCAAGTAGGCAGAAGTGCTCTTTATATCATATGCATGTAATAATCCTCCAAGACTTTAGAGAACAACAGATTAGACAACTGCAAATAGTTTTCAGTATTTAGTGATTAGCTCACAAATGTTGATGCCATGACAATCATAACTCAGTAGCTTTCTAGATGTAAGCTTGAAAAAACATGAGGGGTTTGGTAGTATCTTTTCTGCCTAACAGATTTTATTAAAAAACGGGGTTTTGTGAGCTGCAACTTACTTTATCGGATACCTTTTAATAAAATTGGTTAGTTGGGAAATGAACTGCCAGGTTCCTTCTGATTTTTTTCTCCATAGACTAACACAGTTCTCTTACTCAATGTTTGAAAAGCATGGATTGTCACACAACAGCATATTTTTACAGCAAGCTTCTGCGTGTTTTATCTCCTAGATCTGATACCAAAAGAAAACTTAGAGAATTGGTTAAATTATTTAAATAAAGATCTTCCAACTATTGCTTTTAAATCTGCAATGCAGATAAAAGACAGAACTGTGGTAAGAACATATTTTCCTGTCTTCCGTAAACTACCCAATCTGTTTTTATAATATTATTTGCACACTATTGATAAAAGACTAAAGATAATACAAAATATTTCCCTCCTGTTTAATAAATGATTAAATTAGTATTCCTGAAGATACAGCGATCACACATTCTGTAGAGGTAAGCATGCATAGATTGTATTGCCACTATCATATTCTTCTAGAAAATCCTTAAACAGGCCATTTAAACCACTGAATCCAACCCACTTTTCATAAAGGAAACCAAGTGTTTCCATCCAAAAGAGGAGTCATTGGGAAATTGATTATACTATAATACTACCATTATTGTTAGATAGAAAAAAGTTTATTTTCCTTTGAAATAAGCAAGGGTGCTAATATTACCAGACAGAAGATAATAGTTGTGCTTCCTCAGTTGTGTTGGATTGTTTCTTTCTTAATAACTAAAATTATTTGACTAGAAAACTCTGTTGGGATCATCTAGTGCTAAAAAGCATTAGTGTTTTCCCTCCCTAAATAAATGATGAGGGCAGTGAGAGATTCTAAAATCTAAAACAGTTTATACCAGAGCTATGGAAACAATAAACCTAGAGGCTTGAACAAAGTTAGGGACAAGAGAGATTGGGTATTATATAAAATAGCTCTTTTTGACTGTATTTATGACTGTATTTATTTAAAAATGCATTGTCTAGGATTTTGTGTCTTTCCATTTTATTCACATTAACTCTGAATAAAGTGAATGTGTAAAATTTCAGCAATATTCTATGAAGATTCTTAACTTTTCCTATTTTATTCTACAATTGAAGGAATTGTGGCAAGTACCAGTACAGATGGAGTGTTGTTCTGCTTTTTGTTTAGATACAAATTCATAAATTAATTTCTCTCTTTTACCTGATTTCATGGATTTATCATAATTGCTTTGTTTAGATAAAAATCCATAAATTAATTTCTTTTTTTAGAGATTTCATGGATTGATTGTAATTGATTCTTTGATTTAAATTCTTCTTTTAGTAAAAAGCTGCTTTTAACTTATCAGGCTCTTTGTCATATATGGCTGTATCTTGTAGTCTATTCTGGTAGAAATATAGTTCTCTATGAAATAGATATTCTGCTGATCTTACTTTAAATTTACAGCAAGAGAAAAGAAATACAAAGAAGAATAGTGCATACCTAGAATTATCAAGAGCAAACAAATGCTTTGGAAGTCAATGTCTCCTGAAACTTCTGCAAGACTATAGTATGACTAAAGATGAAGTTATACATGTTGGGGTGATAGGTAGGTTTGCCTTGTCTGTATGGAGTTCTGTGAATTACAGTACATAGTTGTATATAGTAAGGACTGCTATGGAAATTCATGCTTTAAAATATACATAAAATATTGTAATTGGTCACATTATACATTTTTTATGCTGAGGATGCCTGCTTATTTATAATACTGGAGTGAGAAATGAGGATATATGCATATTTCTTAGTCTCACGATGAAGACTTCAGATCCAACTCTGATCTTGCTCTATAGGCACTTTAAAAAGTGAAAACCCAATTGGCCCCAGTTATTCTAACCAATATTTTCAAAGAATGCAACATTGTCCAAAATCAGAAGATGAAAATGTACTGCATTTTATTCTTCCACTCAGACCTTGTTATATTTCAAACCTAAATGTAATAGCCAAATGAGAGGAAGAGGGAATTGAAATAGGAATCCAACCTTTTCTGAATAATTTTTTTTCTGGAATATCTGATTATTTAAAGTGACATTCCTAGAATATAAAGTAATTTGAAGATGCTATATTTACGTTCATAGGTGTTGTGGAACTAAAAATAGAATCTTACCCATCTAAATCTCTGATATTCAAAATAATTCACTTCATGTTATGTCTTAACAAAAGTTTTTCATTTTATGATGGACTTTAGGTTTTCCAAACGTGGGGAAAAGCAGTATAATCAATAGTCTGAAAGAGGTACGCGCCTGCAACGTGGGACCAGAGAGAGGCCTAACAAAGTTAGTGTTGTAACTGAGCACACATATGCGTATCTATGCATGGGTTGGTCTTTCTGGGCCCCTCAAGCAACAGTCCCTCAGTCCTTCTCCCATAATCCTTGGGAGTCTGCCCAGTGTCTGCCACCATCCATTTTTTACAGAGAAAAATTCTTTCTGCATCTTTTGTCAGGAGGAAAAGTGTGGGGAAAACTTGTTTTTCTTAACTTATCTACAGCTTATAGAGTGGCCAGAATATGCAGCAGTTATACATAGAATTACCTAGGTCAGTGTTTTTCAACCACTGTGCCGCGGCACACTAGTGTGCCATGACATAGTGTAAGGTGTGCCGTGGGAAAAACACCCGCCGGGTGTTTTTGCTACGGGACATCTCTGTGTCCCGAAAGTTGGTTTTGGGACACAGAGATGCCTCTATTAAGTCCCTGCAGCCCCGCGTTTACTTTAAAACGCGGGGACCGCCGGGAGGTAGCGCACACAGGGACGTCACTGATGTCCCATGCGTGCGCCGATAGCAACAATCGCGGAGGACCAGAGCAGCGAGGAGGACGCGCGCTGTCAACTTGGTAAGTGTTGAGGCAAGTGGCGGCATCGGGGGAAGGCTCCTGCCCGCGTCTCCCGCCCGCCTCTCATTCTTTTAAATGCTAAGGCAAGAGACGGCTGGCGAGTGAGGCAAGTGGCGGCATCGGGGGAAGGCTCCTGCCCGCGTATCCCGCCCGCCCGCCCGCCTCTCATTCTTTTAAATGCTAAGGCAAGAGACGGGCAGGCGGGCGGGAGACGCGGGCAGGAGCCTTCCCCCGATGCCGCCACTTGCCTCACTCGCCAGGCGCCTCTGCTCCGTGGTGCCTTCCGCGTGTGCAGCGTCTGCAATGTTGACAAGCCCCCCCCCCCCCCCGCTCGAAGGCCACAGAGGTTCCTTCTTCCTCCTGCAGGGAGAAAGACAGAAGGAAGGAAGGAAGGAAGGAAGGAAGGAAGGAAGGAAGAAGAAAGAAGACAGACAGACAGAAAGAAAGAAGTTAGGAAGGAAGGAAAACAGACAGAAAAAAGAAAGAAAAAGAAAGACAGAAAGAAAGTGATGTTAGGAAGGAAGGAAGACAGAAAGAAAAAGAAAGATGGTAGGAGGGGTAGTCTTATACGGTGAGTATATCCCAAACTCTATATTTTAAAAGGAAAAATTGGGGGTGGTCTTATACGCCCAGTCGTCTTATACGCCGGCACATACGGTATACTGGACTGAAATTTTTTTAACATTTTCTAATGGTGGTGTGCCTCGTGATTTTTTTCATGAAAAAAGTGTGCCTTTGCACAAAAAAGGTTGAAAAACACTGACCTAGATCATGTTAAAAAAAAGTTTTATTTAAAAAAATCCTAATTTAAAGTTAGCCTAGATAGCTATTTCCTTCAGTAGCTTCTTTCAAAGTTTTTCTCCAATCCTTCTGTGGATGACTACATTCCATTATTCTGCCATCTGTTTCTTCATAATTCTGGTTTGTGCGTGCACCTGATTCCATTATGTCTCTGTTCTGTTAAGGTCCATACAAGCAGTGCACATTGACAAACGTATCAAGATGTTGGATAGTCCCTGTATACTTGCAGCACCTTCATGCTCTGCTCTAGCTCTAGCACTGAGAAGTGTCACATATGCTGAAAACCTACTTGATTCAGTAGATGCTGTTCTGAAGCACTGTAGGAAACAGCAGGTAAAGATACTGTACAGTTTCACCATTTGTAGCCTTTTTACGAGCTTTTGATTAATCCTTTCTATAATTCAGTGTAGGATTTGAGCAGTGTAACTAGATGACACTGTATTCATTAATTTGGCACATCAGTGAAATGAAATTTTAACTGTCGAACTATTTTGTTATTGTGTTGATTGTATCTACAATAGAAGGGAATATTTTATATTCTACTTATACAATAGAGAATATAATTGTGCTCAGTGTGTCACCATTTAGGCAAGTGAGAAATGAGGATACTTGCTATGTCATACAGTTACATTGATGACATCAGATCCAACTCTGATCTTGCTGTACCCTTAAATGGTGCTTTTTGATCAGCTTTATTTTTTCCACATCAGAAAAGTAGTGACTTATATAAATGAATTGGAGAAGAAGTAGGCAACTGGCTGTGGCTGGCTGAAAATTACCGTATTTTTCAGAGTATAAGACACACTTTTCCCCCCCTAAAAGAGGGTGGAAATGTTGGTGCGTCTTATACACCGAATACAGCCATTTTTGGCCTCCCAAAGCCCCGCCCTGCACGAAAACGGGTGCACAGGGTTTGGGAGGTCTGCAGAGTGCTCCTGGGGGAGGTAAAAATGCCCCCATTTTTGTGAAAAATGGTCAAAAACAGCCTGTTTTTCACAAAAACAGGGTGCGCAGAGGGTTTGGGAGGTCTGCAGAGTGCTCCTGGGGGAGGTAAAAACCCCCCTTTTTTGTGAAAAATGGTCAAAAACAGCCTGTTTTTCACAAAAACAGGGTGCGCAGAGGGTTTGGGAGGTCTGCAGAGTCCTTCTGGGGAGAGGTCAAAAACACTTTGTGAAAAATGGTTCATTTTTCACAAAAATGGGGTGCACAGAGGGTTTGGGAGGGCTGCAGAGTACTCCTGGGGGCTGGGGGAAGGGCAAAACTTTTTTTTTTCTTACTTACCTCTTCGAAATCTTGGTGCATCTTATACACAGGTGCGTCTTATAGTCTGAAAAATAGGGTATGTAGGAATTCCTTCATACAAGAAGAAAATTCTGAGAATAAAATACTTGTGGGGGTTTTCTTTTATTCTAGATCATGTTACACTATAATATCTCAGACTACAGGAATTCTCTGGAATTTTTAACTTTGCTTGCTCAAAAGAGAGGAATGTTGAAAAAAGGTGGTCTTCCTGATACAGAAGGTGCGGCTAAATTACTGCTCTGTGACTGGACAGGGTAAATATGTGGTCATTTAATAGCAAAAAAACAAGCTCTTTTGCTATAGTAGTGAGATTTTTTTTAAAAAAATTATAAGACCTGTGCTTGGAAGACCAAACAGTAAATTTTTCATGCATCTGTTTGAATGCTAAGATTGTTGTTCCTTCTAGTACCATACAGCTTGCTATAACTGTAAAATTTCAGAGGTAGGGAAGAACCTCCTTCGTATGTTTACTAGGGATTGAGTCGGGGATTTTCTCATGCAAAATGTGTATTATTGAATCTTAAATAAACACAGACTATTTACAGTTTTAAGTATATATTCCATGCCATGCTATGACATAAAAATAGTATTACGATAAACTTTGTCTGAAACATTGCTTTTTGCAAAGCATGAAGGCCATGGCAGAGTGGAGGGCAGCCAAAAGAGCAGAGAGGGGGGGAGAAGTAGGCAGGTGGAGTGGACAGGTGCCAAGAGCCCATTTTTTTGAGCATGTGACTGAAAGGGCACTGCAAAAACCTAACTTCAGTGACTTGACTGAATTTCAGCACTATTGTAACTTTTTGAATGGTTGCTGAACAGATGGTCATTAAGCAAGGACTACCTGTATACCAGGGGTGAAATTCAGCAGGTTCTCGAGAACCGGTAGCGGAAATTTTGAGTAGTTCGGAAAACTGGCAAATACCACCTCTGGCTGGCCCCAGACTGAGGAGGGAATGGGGAAAAGTTTTGAATTTCACCCCTGCTGTATACCGATTGCAATTAATCTGAGTCAATGCTTAATTTAGAACCTGAGCGGTGAATATCAAAGAGTGAGAACACTAAGAGACACCAAGATAGTAATAAATGTTGAAGAGAGTTTTATTAGGAAATTGTTCCTGAATGTACAGCATCAGAAGGGTACAACCCCAAACATCCAGGTGAACCCAAATGGTAGGATTCCAGAACTCTACTCATGAGGAAGTTGGTTAAAAGAGCAAATCTTAAAGCCATTTCCCCCCACTCTTCTGCCCTTTGGAATGCTTATCTCCGTGTTGAGATAATTAAGCAAAAGAAAATTAATATATGTATTTACATTCATTGGAGTGCAAGGGATTTATAAAAAAGTAAAAGGTACACACAGTGGGGAAATAGACATGGACAGCCATGCCTAGTGCAGCTCAGCGGAAATACACATGGAAGGAAATCCTAGTGCAGCTCAGGGTGGCAAACAAAAGCTTTCGGTGTGAAATTGATTAGGATTTTGTCAATATCAGGCAGCAACTGCCAGCAGAGGATTCGAATCCACTAAGGTCACTTGTTAACTTCCAGCTAGCACTCTTTAGGAAAGTGCTGTGCTGCAGGGAAAAAGCAGCTGAGGAAAAGATAGCTTGTTTGAGCAACCTCTCTGCCCTGCACTGGAGAACTGGGACAGGGACAGGCTCTGGACAAAATGATACCCTACTTGCCATAATGCTGAACCATGTGACTGTAATGGTCACAAGTACACATGTTGGCCGCTTAGTTACTGTTTCATCACTCATAATTGCAAAGGGTCACTGTCTGAGTCAGTTGGTGAACAAGGACTACCTTATATGTATGTATATGCAGAAAGAAGTTTTAAGACTTGTCCAGTTATTTCATCTGAGGGATTTTTATATTTCTGCTCAAAGGTGAAAATCTCTCCTAAATGTCCTTTTTTTTTCAGTGCCAAAGTTAGTTACTATTCTCGACCTCCTGAACCATGGGCTCTGTCTCCACATCTTTCCAGGGAAGGAGTAGCAACAATACAGGAGGGTTTTGATTTTGAGGAACTGGAAGAAGATAATAAAAATACTGTAAATGGTGAGATTAATCTAACCTAACCCTCTCTCATTTTATATACACATAAGAGCAAAATCCATAATGACCTAGTTTAAATTACTAAATGGTTTACATATTACAGAATAGACTTTTTCCAGAGGCGATGTTTGAATTCCATGAAAAAAATATTGGTTATGTTGGATATGTTTCACATTTCAGGGAAAACAAAGTTTAATCCCTACAAAGATACCAGCATATCCCTCAATGTAACCCCCAAATTACAATTATTTATATAGGAATGTTAACTCTTCTCCATTAACTGCTTTCTCCTACATAAAATTATTTATATATACTAGAAATAATTAAACTTATTTAAGTTCACTTCAGTGCTCTTTTGCTTGAAATAGCTTATCCTGACTCTGGTTGAGTTTATTTAAAGATGCAAATTTATAGTATTAATTGTCTCATGAACATTATAATTCATCAGGAGTTATAAATCATTTTTATTTGTGGTACTTGGAGGTGGGGGAGGGGAAGGTATAACTTTTCCTTGTTTCAATTATTCAAGTCTCCTGTATGCAGCTGGCAATTGGTGAAATATCTGTTGTGGAAGGGTGTTTCTAATTGCCTTTTCTGGTTTCTCTTCATATTACCTATTTGTCTAGAAGTACATATTTGGCTTTATGTTTGATTTAAGGTCTGTTAATTATATCAGTGCAATGTTAAATCTGACAAAATTTTAAGAAATTCCGGAATTGTAATGGAGTTGGGTGGCTTTAGAGATGTGATAAATAAATATTAGGAATAATCTTATCAAGAAAGACATATAGTCGTAAGTAGCTATGGGGAAGGTTTATAATTTTGAACAGTTGGTAAGCGATAAGGCCACAAGCCAAGGATTGCATGCAGCTAATGTTCCTCCATTTATTTATTTTTTCCCATCAGTAAAAAAAAAAGTAAATAGTCTTTCTAATTAGCAGTCTTGCTAACAAACTCGTAATCTTAAAAGTGTTGCAACAGAATTCATTTCTATGGCAGTTTATCTTTTGGCAAAATGCTCTAGAAAGTTCTGTTTGTTCAGTCAGTCTCTTAAGGGAGTATTTCTTTTTTAGGTAACAAATACCCTAATCAAGCAAGCACTATTGTCTTCCAATCTCCTGGCTTCACGGATGGCATCATGGAAGATAATGAACAGCCAGAGGAAGCCCTGGAATCAGAGAATGCGGAAGAAAATGATGCAGAATTAACTGAAGAAGAAATGGAGGATGATGAAAGTGACCTTGATGATGTGGAAGAGGTAACAGTTGAATTTTAAGATGTTTAGGATGCTGTCCAGTGAGATCTTTTCTTGGCCAAATTGTTTCTCCTGTGAATGAATCAGGAGGAATACATTTTGTGCTATGTGCAAGGAAGGAGAAAGAAGCCATGTTACACAGGCAAAACCCTGTTCAAGTAATATGGGACTTCATTTGTAATATTAAGCAATTTCAAAATAGAGTTTGTGGATTCATCACTCAGATTATTAAGGATGGATGTTTAGATATTTGAAACCCTGTTAATACAGAATGGATTTTAATTCCTATCTTTAAAATGGAGAACAACCAATAACCTAGAGTATATAGGGAGTAGGGCGGCATAGAAGAACACTAAATAATTAAATATATAGGAAGGTATATGCACTGCATCTGGTTTTCCTATGTCAGTAATGTTGATATAGCAATTATTACTCTTGTTTTAGGAAAGTGACAGATTAATGAGTAGTCAAACACCCTCTGAAGAATTGAAAGCAAAGAATGCAAATTTGGACATGTTACCTACAGGTATATATTAAACCTACAAAATTTCACAAGAGTAAATATTTAAATAGAAAAAACTCAAAATATTCTGAACTTCTTTTTTTTTCTTTAGATGATAAACAACTCAAAACCAGTGACCTGGATGATGCTTATGACTTCAATACCGATTACATGTGAAGAAAATATTACAAAATTTCAAGTATTTTTCACATTCTGGAATGCATTCCTAATCTGTTTTTGCAGTTACTGAACACCAGACTCTTGTAAATATTTTGGAAATAGCAGCTGATAAGAAAAGATGCTTTCTGATGTAGTAAATTTTGTTCAGTAAATGCTTTGATCACATGAACTACAAGCAGAAGTAAAACCAGTGTTTTACAAAAGCAGAATGAAGCAACAACAGTTCAGACTGTATCCTGTGTAGGGCTTGTGTTGAATAAGTATGGATAACAAAGGACTTTCTACTTTCCAAACTGAAAAAAACTGAGCTGGATTGCAAAAAAAAATCCTATGGTGGCATGAAAATTATTTTTCTTGGGTTTTGTTTTCTTCTCCCTACAATAGTAAGCTTAGTACTAAGATGAAAGTTGCAGCCTATAAAGGGTAAAGGAACAGGTAAAAATTGCTTCTTTCCTGAATTATGCATTTTTCATAATTCTGTAGCCTCAGTTCCATCTTAATAAGGCATAATTATGTTATATACCGGAATGCATAATGCAGGTTCCTGAGGAACATATATGTGTAATTAGAAAATATAACCAAAAAGTGTACATATATTTGTGATGTCTTCCTGCTTAATATGCAAGCAGTGCAGCCATATAGAATATGCACTCTTACAGGAAATCCAGATTTTTTAAAAAAATGATATAATTGCATATTTTTATCTAATTTCTCTTTGGGTGTATATACAGAGGCAAGAATATAACCTGTAATGCAGAACAGCCAAAGCCCTTTCCCACCCACTGTTTATCTCTAATTGTTTCTGTTTTCAGACACCATTTCATGTCTCAGGTGAATATAGACAAAATGAGTAGATTTACAAGGTTTACCTAATTACTGATAATTAGAAAGGCAAAAGTGGTTCAGCCTTTTTTGAATAAGAATCATACTTAACTATTTGATGGCCCACCAGAGGTAACATTCTTCTATGTGACACACATAATAGTTCTGTAATCAATAGTTTTCTCCTGTTGCATTGTAGTTTAGCAGCAACTTTTGGAGGAGGGACACTCAGGCTTCTATACCTCTGTTACTTTTCTTACTAAGATCAAAATTTACTTTTTCTTTTAATTTGTGAACTTTTCTCCCAAATTTCTAATTATTTTAATATGCATCTCCCAAATAGATGCTCACGAAGCCGAGTCCATTTACTGGAAGAAGTAATATATTGAAAGACATTACTTTTTATTACAGTTACCAAATGTAGATTAATCTGAACTCGCATACAAACAAATCAAGATTTCTCCATGAATTTAAACAGGTTGCTTTAGTGGTTTTGGGCAGTTTCTTCCATCATTTACTAAATGACAAAAGCATTAAATCTACAAAAGACTTAAATACCGTATTTTTCAGACTATAAGACACATCTAAAATTACAGGAGGGAAACAAGAAAAAAATAGTTTTTGACCTCTGCGTGTCGGATTTTCGCCCTTCCAGGCCTCCAGAAGCACTCTGCAGTGCTCCGCACAGCCAGTTTTTGCCAAAAACTGGTCCGTTTTTGGGCTCCCAAGCTCTCTGCGCATTGCGTTTTCGCCCAGCCCCCAGAAGCACACTGCAGTGCTCCGCACGGCCCGTTTTCGCCAAAAATGAGGCTATTTTTGGCCTGCAGAGTGCTTCTGGGGGTTGGGGAGAGTGAAAACATGACGCACGAAGGGTTCGGGTGGCCAAAACTGCCCGTATTCAATCTATAAGACACACCTAAATTTTCACCCATTTTTGGGGGGAGAAAGGTGCATCTTATACTCTGAAATACGGTAAGTGTAAACAACTAAATACTAAAGAGAAAAAGTTCTAACAAAACTTATGTTCATGGTTACTGCTAAGAGGAAGTTTTCCTTCTTTAAATAGCTGTGCAATATAATGCAAATACCTAGGAGAATAAATGTCAAATTCCTCAGTGAAGTTTATTTTGTAATGTCTCATTTATAAAAGTTTATGTCTGAAGAATTCATCTGGTCTAGCTGAGTACAAGTAGTCCTCAATTTAACAACTGTTTTAAGATATTTAAAAATGATGCCAGCCTCGGAAAAAGTGACTTATGACTTGTACTTATAACCTTTGCACCATCCTGTGATGTTGCATGATTGCTGTGTAGGCGCTTAGCAACTGGCTCACATTTATAACCAGTTGCAACATCCTACAATCGCATTCTGATATGTGACCCCTATTGCAAAATTCCAGCAAAAAATTGCCCACTAGGGAACTGGAGCATGTGATTTGCTTCATGACTACCATGAAAATTTTGATAACATTCGGGTCTGACTAGATATATGACCACAACAACCTACAATGGAAATTCCGGTCCCAATTGTCATAAGTTGAGGACTACCTGTAGTCGATAAGCTATTCTTCATCTTGCACTTGAAGGCACAGAGCTGCTGCTTCAGGCATACAATTTCAAGTCTTTCTCAAATTTAGTGTACATCAAACAGACATACCATTACTGATTTCACTCTGATCTTACAGGTTTCCTGAGAAAAGCATGTAGGTGTTAAGTCTTTATTAATGTGCTGTGTAAATCTCACTGTGCCTGCGAATCAGGTTAAATCTGCCACTAGGATCAGGAATGTACCATTTTCCCCAAACATCTGCAAAGGATGCCATTCGCCCCCAGGGCTTGAAATGTCCATTCCAGTGGAGTAATTTGGCAGCTTTCACAAACTGTGGCGAGTATCTGTTGCCAGCACTTGAACCTTTAAATGGAATAAGACAAATATAACAAGAAATCATGAGGCAGAAGTTAGTTTCTGCGGTTTTCAACCACAGGTGGAATTAACCATTTGATAGGTTCACACATTGACATTTTCATCAGAAATATTTTTTTGTCATTGCTCAATACCCTCAACATTGGACATAAACTTTATTTTAGAGTCCTGAAGATCTATATTCTTGCACTAAACTAATCGCTAAATGCATATTGAAATACCACAGAAGTTTCAAGTTCATTGTATTTAAAAAGGTCAATTTTCTTAAGTAGACAATAATTGGAATGATAATCTCCCAGAGGAAAACCAATCACTATTGCAGGGGATGAAAAACATCCTACTAGTGAATTTCAACTCATACAGTTGGGGCTTTGCCTATTTCCTCCAGGTCCACAGAAATCATTAAAAAACACTTCATTTTAGAAATTTTGAGCATGCATGAGAAATGAAAACTGCATATTCCCATTTCATCAATATTCTGTCCAAAATCACTAAAATTAGTACTGAAGGAGGGAAAAAAGGATTATAATTTCAAACTGTTTGATTAGTCAAATTAGTTCCAATTTGATGAAAGCACATTATTAATGTAAAATTGGTTTCTTCTCTACTTACCAAGATGGCGAACATTCCACATAGGATTAATTTTTGAATGTCGTTTGTAAAATACAATTAGCAGAGGAGGTGTAGTGATACTTCCAGCAAGAGTCTTGCTATATATCTCTTCTCTAGTCAGTGATTAAGAAAATGCAGATTACCAGCTAAACCAAAAGCATAATTATTAACAAGAAAAACCATTTTCATAGATAATATAATTTGAATGGATTGCAATTTTGTTTTTAATGTATTATTCACATTATTTTTGCATTTTTAAAAAATATTTAATGGCAAACTTACTATTCACAATAATTCACATTGTATCAGAGTAACATTGGACTGGACTCTCTCCTATAAGATACACCTAAAGAATATAGCTACAAAAATCAATACTAGGAGCAACAAATTATGTGGAACTAAATTGGCAGCTTCAGCTGCCACCCTCAGGTCATCAGCCCTAGGGTTGGTCTACTCTGCAGCAGAATACTGTGTCCCAGTATGTCTTAACAGCTGCCATACTAGTAAAAGGATTATCCGCCACCATGAGGATTATAAATATATGTATTAAAACCACTCTGACTTGGTTGCTTCCTAAGCCATATAGCTCTGCCAGCTTTATGAAGGCAAGATGCACCAATGAGAGAATACAGAAAAAAATATGAACAATTCACTCCTACAGGTGCTGACATTCCTCATTTATCAGCCAGAAGATTCAAATCCAGGAAACCCCCACTGGCACTTGCACATCTGCCCAACAACTTTAACCTCAATTTCCAATGGAAAGCCAAACAGGTTGCTGAATGCCCAGACATAGGAAGACATATAAATGGGCCCACAAAAAAGGTGCTAGGCTTTGAACTACTACCATGTCAGCAATGGACAATCCTGAATAGGATTTGCACCTCACATGGTATCTGCCAAGACACTATAAATGGGGCACAGTATCATCTCAGTGTGACGGCTCCCATGTCAAAATGTAGATCACATTGTGACCAGCTGTAAGCTAAGGGCATATATACAGTGTGATATCTAATTTTTTCAATATAAACAACGTTGCACTTCCATGGTTAGATGGCCTAGACCCGTGATGGCAAACCTATGGCATGCGTGCTGAAAGTGGCACGCAGAGCTATCGCCCATTGCTCTTCTGGGTTCCTGTGCGCCGGCCAGCTGGTCTTCACGTGTGCAGGAGCACCGGAAACCAGAAGAGCAGCCGCCCGGTGTGCATGCGTGGGCCGGAAAGATCTTCCGGTTTCTGGCGCGTGCATGCGCACCGGCCAGCTGGTCTTTACGTGTGCATGTGTGCCAGAAACTGGAAGACCAGGTGGCCGGTACGCATGTGCACACCAGAAACCGGAAGATCATCTTCCTGGCGCATGCATGTGCACTGGGTGGGTGCTCTTCCAGTTTCCGGCACACACACGCACTCTGTGCCGAAAAGGTTTGCCAACACTGGCCTAGACATTGGTATTTGAACACAGATCTTTTTAACATTTATATTTATTGTGTTTTACTAATCTAGCTGAAATGCTTATATATATTGCTAATCCATGTATGATATGCCATATGAGAAATAAAGAACCACATTCTTGACAATGAGCTAGAAAAACACAATAAAGGAAGTGGGTGATAACACAACAAGACAATCTGCTTCAAATAAGAGATCCCTGTAAGGGTAAACGTCCCATACAATGATTTTAGCACTTCCTAGATTTGTTTTTCTTAGATTTAACGGCCTTCTAAATATTTTAGACTGCTGCTTGCAGAATTTTCAAATGCCTAATAGACAACAGGTTCAGGAAGACTGATAATACAGGATATTTTTATCTCTGCTTCCCATCCTCACATACAATTAGTCCCATTCTTCAACTATCAAATAAGAAAACTGCACATACTCACACAACATTAAGTGTCATCCATTTCTCTAACTGCTTAGTAACATTTTGTATTTTCCATTCGGTTAGATTTGCAACAAACACACCAGGATTAAAAGAACAGGTGCTTGCTTTGATGGACAGCTTTCGAACCAGTTCTTTTTTATAATCAAGAAATCCCATGTAATTATACTGAAAATAAATAGAAATTGGACTTCAGATAACAGTTTTATTCCTAACTTCCACTCCAAAGGCTTCTTCACTTACACATGCTTCCTCTCTCTGTGGAAAACCAGAAAATTGGACAGAGTTGTCTCTATAATCACATTAGATTATTTTAAATATATATACTGGCAGGCACCATCAATAGTTACTATGAAAGCAGGAATTACTAAGTCTACATGGAACATCACGCAAATGACCTTTATACAATAGGATTTCCTTTTAAGCCATCCCATTTAAAAAAACAATCATTGAATCAGACTTGATTTTGGATGATTAGGTTCATTTTCCAAGTTTCTTTCTGAGTGTGGAAGTGGCCTGTCATTGCCTTTTTCCAAATTGAAATGTTTAACCTATCTAGGCCTTGGATTTCCTGAAGTCTCACAAGTACTAATCAGGTCTAACTTGCTGAATATTTGTAAGCCTGAAACAATTAAATAGCAAATAAGCGGGAGGCTGGGTATAGGGGAAATTCTGTTCTGGCTATCATTTCTACTCTCCACTTAAAAATATCTTCCTATGCAGTGTATACAGTCTGATGTATAGTTTGTCTTTGTTTAGCAAGTTTTGAGTTATGACAGTGATGAAAAAGTAACTTTACAACCAACCCTCACATTTATGACCTTCACAGATCTATAAAGTAAAGGAAAGATGAAATAAGATAAACATCTCTGTGGTTTCACTTAGCAACTGCTTTTCTGAACTACCAAGTTGCTAAATCCCACTAAAAACGACTACCTATAGTGATTAAGGTATCGGGCTAGAAACAGGAGGCTAGGAAATGGGCAATGGCAAACTACTTCCCAAAATATTGCCAAGTAAACTGTAAAGACTAGTCCTGACAGTTACCAGGAGTCAAGTTACCGGGAGAATTAAAGACCGCCTACATAAATAAGCATGCATCTGCAAAAAGCTTTAAACTAACAAAGAAATTATTTAGTTTCTTTCTCATTGATAAAAGATCCAATCATGAAACATACCAGCAAGAAGTTGCTACTTATATTTTGTAACTTTAAAAAATGCTTTCCTAAAACTGGATATGATACTAAAACTTTTGTAAAAGTTCCAAATCAAGAATGGAACCAAATAATTACAAGCATCTTCTAACATCTAGGGTCTTTCATTCTTATTCACACTTTTATAACCGCCTATCTCAAGGGAAGCAATTCTGGGCAGTGAACAATCATAAAACAGTAAAAAAAAATTACAATATAGTACAAATTAAATATTTCAGAGCTGCTTTCACCTGATTTCCTGCTCCGCGGACAGAAAACTTATTTGAGGTAGAGTCACAATCATCCGAGAATGCCGCTGCATGGCCTGGTTGCAATGGAGTGTTGTAAAGTTCAAGGATATCACCTGAAAATGCATCATATGCAATGAGTAGCTGCTACTGCAAGCAAATGAGAACCTGCATTTTGTCATTTTAACATAAATGTCTCAGTGGTCTTTTCCAATATTTAGAATATACTTGTATATATTCTATAATATAAAAATAAGACATCCCCTGATAATAAGCCCAATCGGGCTTTTGAGTGCATGGTAATAAGGCCAAGCGCTTATTTCAGGATTCAAAAAAATATAAGACGGTCTTATTTTCAGGGAAACACAGCACTAACAGTGAATGCTATTCCAATAAATGCCATGGAAGGTTTAAAACTCGTATCTGTCTATGCAAAGAGCTTTCCCACTTGAACAAAAGCTTATGCACCACAAAGTGAACAAGTTTTAAAACTAAGGCAATTTTGTAATACAATATGGGTATATGCTGGTAAAAAAAAACTTGTAACCTAATTCAGAAACCAAGGAGAATGGTTGTGATGATGTACACCACTCAGAGTCCCTTGTTGAGATCAGTGACTACTGAAACCAAATACAGCATATAGACTGATACTATTATTTAGATGGAGGCCATAATCATGCATACAATAATTTCAAAATATTTTTTTATTTTCAATTCATATTTGTACCTGATAGAAATGAGCTTATTAAACTACTGTGAACTCATATTTCAGCTGTCCCAAAGGTGCTTTTTTTCAAAAGGCAACTGCACTTTCTTGGGTTTTTTTCTTTAAAACATTTTGCTTCTCATACAAGAAGTTTCTTCAGTTTTGGGACAACCATGACCTGGATGATTGAGTATCTCCACAGACAATATTTCAGCTAGAAGTAAGTTATTACCTTAATCAAAGTTTATGTTCAGATACACAGTATATGCCTTCCAC
This sequence comes from Diadophis punctatus similis, assembly GCA_023053685.1. NCBI lineage: Eukaryota > Metazoa > Chordata > Lepidosauria > Squamata > Dipsadidae > Diadophis > Diadophis punctatus. Next base: position 193,578,570 of record JALIGW010000002.1, read on the forward strand.
CAGTGACTACCCATTTTAATCAAAGCATTTTAGGTAGCTGACAAGCATAAAAACATAAATCCAAATATAAACAACAGAAAAAAAATTAAAACATGCCAGATTATAAGTTTCAATCAATTAAGGCAAAAGTACAATTACTTCGTTAGCATTCTCTCTACTTTCTCTAGTGTTAATCTCTCCCCCCCCCTTCCCAATTTTTCACTTAAATGTATGGCAAAAATGCTCTTGGTTATTTTACAAAGGCTCCAGTGGTGGGTTGCTGCCGGTTCAGACTGGTTCTTTAGAACCGATAGTGGAAATTTACCACCGCTCGCCGAACCAGCAGCGATGACTGGCGGTCCACACGCCCGAACCGGTCCTCCGGTCGCCGTGGCTTGCCAAAACCCCCTTTGCTCATGTGCAAAGGCTTCTGCGCATGTGCAGAGGGTCATTTCCGGGTCTTTTGCGCATCATGACGGGCGGGGGCAAAACGCGCACCTCCGTCGCAATCAGAACCAGTAGGGAAGATAAGTGGAACCCACCCCTGAAAGGCTCCTTATTTTCAGAAGGTAAAAATGAAGTATAGCTACAGTCTATGTTTTGTTTGTAAATGGCCTCATCTGCATAAAAAACAAACAAGTAGCCTGGTGATTGATCATGAGATTGCTATGGTCTCAGGGATGACAGCAGGTAACCTCAACTGGTACACTGTGAAATGTGATGGTCCCTGCTACTATAACAGACGTTTCGTGACTGCCTAAAAGTTCACAGCATATTCTTCAAATAACAAATATGACCACTGGCACCAACAGTTGGGAGGTCTTGGAACAGAGTTTATTATAAAGTTTTTGGTTTATAAGACATGATTCATTAATCTAAAGCAGAACACAACTTTTTTTTTTCAAGAGCTACTTTTGGTCTTTCAGGAGTGTGCCAGAGAAATACACTACAAAAAGTAGGAGGAGGAATCGGAATGAAAATTGCTATGATTGCTGGGAGCTGAGATCCCAACCAATCTCATTGGCACCAAATATGGGGAAGGTTGATGTGTTGAAAGGCAACTTATATGTCGTTAAGCATATTTAAAAAGCAAAGTCCCAAACCTTGTACAATCACATCATCATCCAAATAAATGGCTTTTCCTGCATTTGGGACCCAATTAGGTAGATAGAATCTGGCAAAGGTCAGCTAGGAAGAAACAAAAGGTGATAAAAACAATTATGACATGGCAAGCATTAGATACTTGTAATCAAATCTCTTTGATACACCTTCATATAATACAAGATTAAGTAGAAGTATTGGGGCAACTTTGGTGAATAAGATGTAAATTACCAAAACTATCCAACTAAATCAAATATGCAAAAGAGAATTAAGGATTATAATATTAAAAGACAACTTTCTCAAAAGTGTAATAACTAAGCATATATTCAAACATAAATTATCAGTAATGCTGAAAATGTTATATTTACAGTAAAATACCGTAAATCAGGAGTTTTTACCGGGTTTATGGAATTTGGCATCTTTGAGTCTATCTGTACTTTTCCAGCCAGCATGCCAGGATCAAAATTCAAAATTCGGTATTGAACATTTTTTAAACTGATTTTACTAAGCCATGACCTACACAATTAAAAAAGAAATAGAAATATCAAATATTGCTGAAATAGCTGGAATCAGTGGTGGGTTCCTACCGGTGCGGTCCACTCTATAGCACCAGTAGTGGCCCACTAGTGACATCACAGTACCGGTGCGGTCGGTTGCCGGTGCCTGGGCGTCGCCATTTTTTTAAACAAAAATTTTAATTTTTTTTTAATTTTTCTTCTGAGTATGCCCAGAAGCTGAGCTTCCAGCACTGGCATGCGCTGCCTTCCTACCCCACAGTGAGTCCAAGCAGGGGAGGTTGGCTGAGGGAGCGCGTGAGATGCTGAAAGAATGGGCGACAGGACCTATCTCAGTTCCCCTCCCTTCAGCAGTTTGAGAAGCCACGAACGCGTGGTGATGATCCCAGGCATTTTCGCATGTTCAAGGCTTCTCGAGCTGCTGAGGGGAGGGGAAACTGGCAGCAGGAGCCTAGGATCATCGAATGGGGAGAAGCATTCAGGCCGGACGGAGCCTCCTAGAACCGCTGCCGTGGTCTTGCTGCTCCCGCTGCGGGGGGCTGCGTTGCGGGTGGGCAATCCCCCCCCCGCTTCTCTGGCCGCTGCCAAGCTCCCGAGGCCCACGCCCACCCGGTCACATGGCTGGCAAGCCACACCCACAAAATAAGCCATGCCCACAGAGTGGTAGTAAAAAAATTAGGAACCCGCCCCTGGCTGGAATGATATCCTACAAGAATAATTCTGTTATGTTTTTTACCTCAGATGGTCCACAGTGTCGTTCAAAGTGACAATATGGAATGCAACATTAGATTTGGTGTTTTGCTGAATACTGTTCACAGCTGCAATTACACCACCAAGCCTTTCTTCGGATGCTGTAAGGACCACAGGAATTTCCTTGTCATTTTCTTTCACTACCAATCTTTCAGGAGCTTCAGGTATAAAATCTAGTGGCTGAAATCCTAGTGGATTGGAATCTACAGATAATTATATAAAGCATTACATTTTGATTTAGCATGTTGGGTGACTTCAGATTTTGTCTTACATAAACCAAAGTTAATGGCAACATATGAAAACTCAGTTATGGTTTATTGAATAAACCATGGCTAAAAAACCATGGTTAAACAAACCCTAACTACTGTGATGTTGAAACCAATGTTTATCTCTTAAAGATCACCTCTTATAAGGCAATAATTACTTTGAAGTTGTTTCCAAACAACAAGATTTACGGGTTGAAATCATATCCAATATAGAATCTAAATTTTAAGTTATAGTGAGTAACTGATATAAAAGATGCAACTCTGACTGTATTTCAGCTCAGGTACCATGAAAATAGCCATGCTACACAGTGACTGTTTCATTTAGTGAGAAATGCTAAATAACAGTAAAAGAAGACAATTACAAGAAATTGCAAATGGATGACAATAATTGTTTAAAGTATGGAATCAAAATTAAACAGTGCCACCATGCAATATGTTTTACAGAAAAAAACTTATAAAGCATATACAAGGGTATTTATTTCCTATCAAACATTTTTACTGAAGCAGCATTAAAATACAGAAATGGAGGAATACCTGATAATTCTTTTTTTAAGAGATCACTGAGACCTAGAAAGTTGTGATGCAGCACTAACAGAAATATAACAACAACAAATACGAGGATGGTTATGTTTACTGCAATGAAAAAAGAAAGCCATTGTTAGAATAACAGCATCTGAGTATTTTAACTTTTTTAAAAAATAATTATTTAGAGGAAAAAGTACCTTTTCTTAATGACATTTTCTTTATGGATGAAAAACAAAATCTCTTGACACATCTACAAAAAAGGAACATAACTAAGAAAGTCTCCACAAACATGCAAAGAGATCCAATAAGTGATAAGGTGTAATATTCACATGTAAGTAGTAGTAATGTACATTATGAGGAACAAAAAGTTTAGGAAATGTCAGATTTCCAACATTTGCCTAGAAAAAAACATTTTGAAATGTAATTATATAATCATATGTAATATGACTGTGGTGTTTCTCTGTGTCTTATATGTGTGTGTATGTGTGTATGAGTGTATGTGTGTGTATGTATGCATAATGGTTATCTTTTGAGAGCTGAATGCAATTAAATTTCATTTTAATGTATGCTGATTAGTGTACATTTAAAGTTACAATTCTGTTCTGTTCTGTTCTGTTCTGTTCTGTTCTGTTCTGTTCTATTCTATTCTTAGTCCTAGCCTATTCATTGACCAGAGATATTTTTTATGAAAAACAGACATTTACCATACTTAGTAATTCAAGAAACAAAGATAAGAGTTCCTCCTAAATTCAGCAAGTATATAAAAAAGACAGAACTAGGAAACAGAGCTTATATTTACTATTTTAGGCCTTCAAGTAAGTACAAAGCAATTTTGTCTAGGTTGCAGCCAAATTAGGGAGGGCTGACTTCATAGTTTGGTAACCCTGAGCTATCCCTATCTTACTTCTTAGAATATTTTCACCACACAGCATTTTGCACTTATAATGAGAGACATCTTCATTGTTGCCAGTGCACTAGTTTTTATAGGCACATGCTACAAGCTGCACTTTGCACATGTGAACTTACATTCAACTGAGTTACACTTCTGTAAACTTTTACCATTCAATAAATGAGGAATTTGAGGCTAATAAATATATTAATAAAGATTCCTGTGCCATAGCTTCTCAATTATTATAATCAATCTGTAATCCTATACTGTACAATAAAAGCTATATTTAAATGAGATGATAGCATTTTGCTAGAACGTAAACTGGGAATTTAAGGTGAACAGAATCTGTGACATCAACCACATTTGGAATAAAAACTTAATGACTGTATATTAGTTCATATACTTCATTTATCTTGTGAATCATAATTTGTAATCCCCTTGTAACCATGATGCTTTACAAGAAGTCAATGTTATCAAAACTGCAATATTAAGAATTCAGGGAACTAAAATTATACAAACTCAAGGTAAACCGCTCCAAACTCGATTGCAGAAAATACGACTTCGGCAATAGAGTGGTCAATGCCTGGAATGCTCTACCTGACTCCGTTGTTACTTCATCAAACGTGGACCTCACCCCATTCCTAGGAGGTCTGTAAGGGGCATGCATAAGCACACCAGCGTGCCTACTGTCCCTGTCCTACTTTATTTGTACCTGTTTCCTGTGTTCATATTCATGTTTATACTTATACCTGTTATCTTGTACATGTTTGACAAACTAAATAAATGAATGAATAAAATAAATAAAAAGATAAGAAGATAAGGGGTACATTAGTTTTGAAATATTTCAAAGAATGCCATAAGAACATAAAGTGCTTACTAGATCACACCAAGACCCGTCATGATCCTCTTAAATCACTTTTTTCCTAATCTAATGAGTCTCAAATGTTCTAGTGAGATGATTTCTAATCATTTTGAATCACTTTTCTGTGTTTTCCCAGCTCTAGGATCCTTTTAGCGCGATTACAATTGTACAAAATATTCAGGTGCAGACATACTGTCAATTTATGAGAGAGTAATACAACATTAGCGGTTTTATTTTTCATCTCTTTCTTGCTGAACCTTAAGATGGAATTTATCTAGTATTTTTAATAGCTACTGCACATGAAAACAGCATCTTCATTATCTGCTATAATCCTTTAAAAAAATTCTTTGATTACAGACAGCTCAGATCTCTTCAGTGTAGAGTATGTATGAAGTTGGGGGAAAGTATAGTAAATATATCTCACTTTATTTTAGCTGAGCTTCATTCAATGTGTATTCTCTCTATAGAAATCCATCGGGAGCTCAACATTTTTTATTTTTAAAACCCTGAAAAGTTTGGTATCATCTGCAAACTTGACATTCACTAAATCACTCCTTAATCAAGATTATTGCATGTTACAGAACAGCCAATATACTTATGTAGTTACGGGTTTGGCTAAATCTGTTAGAGATGCTTCAATTTGAATCCTGTACTGACTTGGGGGAGGGAGCAGTAGCTTAAATGGCCTCTTCAACATTCTATATTCACAGTGCCTTTCAGATTATCAATATCTGTCAATATTGTAAGATATAGATTAACAGTTGGAAGGGACCTTGTAGGTCATCTAGTCCAGTGGACACCAACTGGTGGTCCGTGGACCACTGGTGGTCCGTGAGAAAATTTTGGTGGTCCGCAGAAAAATTATTTACATTTTTTATATTGCACTAAATACTATTTATCTTTTTAAAAAAATTCATATTAGTGGTCCGCGGGATTTAAAATTATGAATTTAGTGGTCCCTTAGGTCCGAAAGGTTGGTGACCCCTGATCTAGTCCAACCCCCCCCCCCCCAAGCAGATCCTACACCATTTTTGACAGATGGCAGTCCACTCTCTTCTTAAAAAGCTTCTAGTGAGGAAGCTCCCACAACTTCTGAAGGCAGGCTGTTCCATTGGTTGATTGTAAGTGCACATTTTAAGACATTCATTGTCATATAAAATTTGCTCAAGAATCAAGATGTAGAATCACCATTCAACCATTATTGTTAGCTGTTAAGTATCAACTAGTCAGGTGACTATAGGGACAAATATGGAGAGCATGTTGCTCTTCTGCAACTACATAACTGATGCTCTGCAAATGTTTAAACATGTTATCTCTTCAATGTCCCCCCTCCCCACTTTCCATTATGTAACCCTGTTCCAAAACGCCTAGAATAGATCATTATTGCTGCAAGTGACCTCCGTTAGAGATCACAACCCATCCGTTAAAACTAAACTACTGCTACTTTTCAAAAGGAAACCCCATCACTCGCTTGCCTTCCATCCCCCTTGCTCAGAGATGCTGGCCACCCGACTAGATCCACTACATATTAAAAAGGGAAATGTATCATATCTGCATAACATACAGTATAAGGCTTATTATTCATTTCACATCATTCCAGCAGTTCAGTCCCCACAGTATGGTAAACAGACCGGTGTATTCCCACGAGTCTTACTTGCTGGCCCAGAATCCAGAGATCCTTCTAGTTCTCTCCCTTCCCTTTGCACAGTCTGGCGGCCACGCGCGAATTGCCAACTCAACACCAAGTATCAGCAGCTGGAAAAATAAAAGGTGCCTATCATCGTGCCTGATTTCTATTTTTTTTAAGCGATACGTAAAGAAGCGCGTTCACCAAAGCCTTAATGCCAAATACGTCTCCATTAACTACACCCATATTTTTTTTTGTGGTAGGGAAAAAAAAACACAGAGCGGCAACACGCTAGACGCCAACTTCACTAAGACCCGTTTCTCACCAAAAGGGTGGGAAATGCCTCCTGCGCTTGTTGTCATGGTGACGAACTAATACTCCACCGTTGGCCGCGAGCCCTGTGACGTCATAGCGCTACTGCCAGTCGACCGACAGACGGCAGCATCCACCGGCGGAGTTGGCATTTTTCTGGAATGAGTCCAGAAGGGGAACAGCCCCCACGCCCCGCCCTAGCCGAGCCGGAAATTCAAAAATGATGAGGCGTGGCAAGAGGACGTCGAATCCGGAATGCTCGAGAGGGCCCGCCTTACGGCAGAAAGCCGTCTTGATCAAGAAGCCGGAAGCGCCCGTTGACTGTTCATCGCTCGGCTCTCCCGCCTCCAACGGCAACTCTCAGGGCGACTCTTTCCAGCCGCCGGAGAGCCAGCTTCCTCCCTGCAGAGCCGAGGAGCCCCCACTGCCCCCCTTCCTCTCGGAAAGCGCTGACGGCTGCAGAGATCCAGACGCCGCTGCTCCGCCGGCCACCATGCTCAACTTCTTCCGATCCATCCCGACGCAGATGGTAAGGCGGGGGCGTCCCGGGACTTGCCTCCGTCGCTCCCCCGCCCCGGCCGCTCCCCCCCCCCCCCAGCTAGCGGAGGACAGAACTGTGCCGCCCGCCCGACTTTGCGGTCGGGCAGGAAGCGGTAAAGCATCCCGGCACCAGATAGGAACTGCCTGGCTGTCTGGGCTGATAAGGAGACGTGTCCTAAATAGAGGCACCCGAGGGTCCGATGGCCGATAGGTGCCCGTTAGGCGGAAAGATGTTCGGTTCGGAATACAAAACAAAAAGACTCCGTTGTTATGCGTCCTGTTTTCCTCCCCGCATTTGAATTATTGTCTCGAATTGTGTAAAATTCAATACCTAAATTGTATTCTCGAAAATAAGCCTTTTGTTTCGGTAGGGTTTTATCAGTTGTCTCATAATGTATTTGGTGGATGGCTTAGGTAAAACAGAATTTTCAATCAGTACCATTGCTAAAATCAGTTAAACATATTTAACAAAGAATTCTACTTCAAAAAGATAAAACCAAACATCGGCCTTGGAAAATATTGAAACACTAAATTAAAAATATTACATTGATTAAATTTACTAAAGCTGCCTAAAGCAACCCCAAAGTCAGATAGGCAGCAAATAAATTTAACAAATAAATAAAGACCTAGGTAAATAAGGAGATATTACATACTACTGACAAAATATTTAGATAAAATAGGTGCTGCTGAACATATTTTCTCCCTCAAAAGTCTCCTCTACTATTTAAAGCAGTGGTTCTCAACCTTCCTAATGCCACGACCCGTGACCCACCTCCATGCCCCCACTGCGACCCGCCCCACCGCCATTTGGGTTCTTTTACCATCTGCGCATGCACAAAGCGTTCTGCACATGCGCAGAGGGTAAAAAAACCCAAATGACAGCGTCTGGGTGAAGTCTCCCGACCCCTGTGAAAGGGTCGTTCGACCCCCAAAAGGGTCGCAATCCCAGGTTGAGAACCGCTGATTTAAAGGAACATTTGACAAAGCTAATAAATTTAGATATTAATAAACTTAATCCCTATGATGTGCGAGTGCCAGGTCAATTGGATTTATTGATAGAGCTTTAAATATCCTATTCTTTTTTGAGGTTTACCATAAATTGGGCAGACTAGACTTGTTGATTCCTTCTTGTTTTTCAAATTGACTAGATTTGTTCACTTGATTGTTTTGTTCGATTATTTATGGCCACTCAAATCCAAACATAATTCAACATGGGTAGCTTGATTATGTACTATCAAATCATTTTCAACTCCTAGCAATTAGACAGTTAAATGGCTTACAAAATCATTAAATATACAGTATAAAAGTAACATCACTAAAATCAAAAATATGAACTGATGATCAAGCTAAAATATATCTTCCCGATGAGTACTGAGCAATATATTTTTTATCTCAATCCAAGAGCCAGGTCTGAATTGCCTTTCTAATGCCCTGCAGGATTCAGTCAAACTGGGATGGGGAATCATTCCAAAGGCAAGGGCCAACACCAAGAAGGCATGCCTACTAGGTCTCACTAGGTGGCATTGTTATTATTCACCATCCAAAATGTGATACATGAAATATTTAGTATCTGAATACATGGATATTGTTTACTTAACAAAGTTGAGTAAACAGAGATTGCACTCCTTCCATACAGAATTTCTATTTTATAATTATGCTTGTGCTTGTTTACATTTATTTCCTTCTTTCCTTTAGGCATTAAATGGCTCTTCCTCCTCTTTCCAGTTTTTATCTTCCTGTTTAGTGTAATAATCTATATGGCTGGGTTCTAGAGGTGGTTAATTCTTCCTAGAGAGGGGGGTTGTTCTTCCATCCTTTAAAGCTTGGTGTCAAACTCGCGGCATCACTTTGCCATCATGTGTTTTTTCCCTTTGCGGAACTGGGGTGGGCGTGTCTTGCGCGTGATGCATCCGGCCACGGGCCGCCAACACCCCTGCTTTAAAGAGTCATTGTTTTTCCCCACCTCAAGAAACCATTGTTGCTAACCTAATTAGACAATTTTCATACAGTATCCAACCTTCCCTTTTTAAGGAAGGTTGTTGAGAAGTTGATCAGCAGCTTCAGAGGATCTTGGATAAAGTGGTTATTTGAACCCCTTTCAGTTGTGTTTCAGGCCTGGATATGAGGCTGAAACAAAATTGTGCATTTAGATGACCTCCAGTGGGAGTGGAATAGGGCTGTACATCCATCCTTGCTCTACTTGACCTCTCAGCACCTTCAATACCATTAACTGTAGTCTCTTTCTGGGCCGGCTGCAGGGGTTGGGAGTAGATATTGCGCTGGTTTTCTTCCTTTCTCTATAGGCAGTTTCAGTTGGTATTGATTGGAAGAGGTGCTGCCCTTGGTCCCTACTTTGTGGGGTCCTGCAGAGTTTAAAGCTTTCTCTATTCATATTTAATGTCTACATGAAGCTGCTGGGTGAGGTTATCCACTCCTAGGAGGAAGAGTATCATCAGTACACTGATTATACCCAGAAATACATTTCTGTTCTTGGTAATTAAATGATGCTGTTGAAATCCTGACCCGATGCAATGAGGTTGGGGAAGAGCAGGCTTTAACCCTTGCGAGACTGAGTGGCTTCAGGTTTGGGGCTTTCAGGATCTTTGGTGCTAGATGGGGAGGCACTGCTCCAGACAAAGCCTATGCTCAATGTGGGATTCTAGACTTATTGAGCAGGTGGCAGTTGTCATTAGGAGGGCCTTTGCACAATTTTGGATTATATGCTATTTGCACCTTTTCCTGGCTTTCTTGAGGCTCTGCTCTCAAGTCACCCTTGGATTACTGTAATGCACTCTACAATGAGTTGCCCTTAATAAGCACACGGAAGCTGCAACTAGGTGCAAAATGCAATGGTGCAAGCAATTAGTGATGTTCCTTGATCAGCCATAATCAGCATGTTAAACCACTGCTCCACAAGCTGCAATGGTTAACAATTTGTTTTTAGGTTCAATTCAAGGTGATGCTAATGAAATAAAGCCCAATGGCAGGAGGTAGTTATTGGAGGGACCACCTCTCCTAGGTTATATCTTTCTGCCCCATCAGTCTGTCAGGAAGGGCATGTTGTAACTCCCATTTGCCAAGGAGTTACATCTGACAAAAGCCAGTAGACATCCTTTTCTGCCCCAGAGCCCACCCTTTGGAACATTATCCCCTACCACAAGATTTGACTGGCCCGAACCCTGTTAACTTTCTAGAAAGCCCTGAAGACATAGCTCTGCTGCCATGTTGTCCAGCCTACAACCTATGCAGTGGTTATGTTGTTCATAAGATGAATGCCAATCTCCTGCTGATTATTTTTTTAAGTTTTAATAGTTTTAATTTTTAATAGTATTTTAATTAATTATTGTTTTACTATTTGTATTTGGGATTTATTTTCGTCTTAACTCTGTGAGCTGCCTAGTTACATGTGCAAGATGTACAATTGAACAAATAAGTATAAATGAGTGGATCAAAATCAACTAGTCCATTCCCTTCAATTCTAGTTGAATTCTGCTAACTTCAATTAACTAAAATCACACTCTGAACCAAATTATGATTTGTTGTGACTATCAATTATTACTTAAGCCACAATGATTAAGTTTACATATTCACATTAAATATTAATAGAATGTGTAAACCTAGCCAGAATACAAGTATCTGAAGAAGTTTACAAAATTCTTTGTAGAGAGGTAAAGCAAAATCTTTTTTCCATCCTCTGGTCCTTGTTAGACAAGCATACTAAACTTTCAAGAAGTGAGCTGACAAGATGTGAGGTTACAATAGCTAGCTGTGCCTAAAGATGTTACAAAAGTCAAATGTAAGTCGACTATAAACCTTTTAGCAGTGCTGGGTAAATATAGTTAATTTATATATTTAGCAGACAACAGAAATTAGAAATGAACTGTACTCTGACAGCATAATGGAAATTCTAAGTATACTCAACTCTTCCTCAGATTTATTTTTAAATGCATTCTCGGCTTATTACATTATCAGAAATCTTAGTGTAAGCTATAATTCTTAGGGATGGGGAAAATATTGGTGCTATTGATTTTTCTTTTTCCACAGGACTACAAAGGTCAAAAACTAGCAGAGCAGATTTTTCAAGGAATAATTCTTTTCTCTGCTGTAAGTATAATAAAAACGCAAAACACCGTCACTATAAATTCATCACCTTTTTCCACCTTACCCTCCTGAAAAGATGTTCATAAGAGATAAAAGCATGAGATTCTTGAGAATATTTTATGTGATACATTAGAAAATAAGCAAAAGCCCTTCCCTTCCAATTATTGGAGCAAATATATTTTCTGGATCCCAGTCCTTTTTCAAAATATCTGTCATTACAGTAAAAACATCCTGGATTAAAATCTATACCATTTTCAGCATTGTGCCCTGAACTATAGACTATAAGAATTGATACTTTCTTATTAATATCCAGTAACTTTCTTAGTTGTTGTATACATTTTAAATTGTTATATTGGGTTTGAGAAATAGACTTGAATATCCTTTGTTATATCTAATTTTTATCTTGTAGGTGGTTGGCTTTATTTATGGATATATTACTGAGCAGTTTGGCTGGACAGTTTACATAGTAATGGGTGGATTTGCTATATCGTGCCTGGTAAGAATATAACTTTATAGCAAATATACATAATACCGTGTTTCCCCGAAAATAAAACCCTGTGTCATATTTTTTTGAACCCTGAAATAAGCGCTTGGCCTTATTTTCGGGGAGGTCTTATTATTTTGGGATGCGTGGAGCAAGACAGGGCTTCTTTTGCCATCTTACCTTATTTCCAGTTCTGTCTCCCTAACCCTAACCAGAGGAAATGGCAGGGACAGGCTGCACATGCGTTTAAATATTTTTGAGGAAGGCTTCCTCAAAAGGAAGGAGGGTTTATTTTTGGGGAACACGGTATATTCAAAATACCAAGTTTTGCAATAACTGTACCTGTAATGCTAGCACATACCCTAAATGATTATTTTTTCTTTGGTCAATAAATTACCAACATTGTATTATATGTTATTCTGTTGTCTTGATAGTCCAGCTTTTTGTTGTTTTTCAATTGGCTTTTATCCTGATCTTCATTTGAAGCAACTACATAGCAATATGGAAATACTGCTCACCAGATTAGTTTCCTTTCGTCCTTATCTTAGTTGTCCTAACCAAAAATTAAGCATTTAATAGGAGTCTTAAGTTGTCCTAATTTTTTTTTATTACAGCTCACACTGCCTCCATGGCCCATTTACCGTCGCAATCCTCTGAAATGGCTCCCTGTTCAGGAATCTGCAATAGATGATAAGAAGCCTGCAGACAGAAAAGTAAAGAGGCATCCTAAAAATTGAAAAACTACATCTTCTGTATGATTTTCTGTCAATAAATTTGCTTTAAAATTGATTTATCCTTTTTTTTAATTGGTTCGGTGTTTCTACATAGTTGAACAAATTCTTCCTTTGTATTTAACTTCATCTAGGACAGGGGTCCTCAAACGTTTTAAACGAGGGGCCAATTCACGGTCCCTCAGACTGTGGGGCCAGACTGGCTGGGTGGGTGTGGCTAGGTGGTCATGTGACTGGGTGGGCATGGTCAATTTAGCAGTCCATTAAACAATGCACACAAATTAAACTTTAATTTGTTTTGCTCCTAGGGGTGTTTTATTTGCTTTTGTTTGCATGTTGCTCTTTTGGTTGACTTTTGTTTTTACTAGATCATTTTTTCAGTTGTTTAGGAGTCTAGTGGTCCACTTCAGGAAACTCAGTTTTGCAGCAATTCTTCTCAGCCCCAAGGAGCTTTCAATCAATAAGTCTCAGTCTCTCTCTTTCCTCACCCCTATCTCTTTCTCTGTCGTCTTTCCCTCCCTCCCTCCCTCCCTCCCTCTCTCTCTCTATCTGTCTGTCTCTGTCTAACTTTCTCTCTCTGTGTCTATCTTCTGGAGGAAGGGGAGGTCAAAAACGGGGCGTGCGGATGCCTCCATGTGCCCCATTTTTGGCCTGTAGAGTGCTACTGGAGGCCAAAAACAGCCCATTTTTGGCCTGTAAAGTGCTACTGGAGGCCAAAACCAGCCCATTTTTGGCCTCCTGGGGCCTCTATGCTCCCCAATTTTCACCTCCACCACCTCCAGAAGCATTCTGTAGGTCTAAAATGGGCCCCTTTGTGGCCTCCCAGGGCATCCGCGTACTCTGTTTTCTCATCTCCGCATCCAGAAGCATTCTGCAAGCCTAAAATGGGCTTGTTTTTGGCCTCCTGGGGTGTCCATGCACCCCGTTTTTAACCTCCCCCTCCTCCAGAAGCACTCTACATGCCAAAAATATTGGCCTTACCTTCCAGTTCCAACCCACGGTGCTCATTCGGCCGAAGGGTGGGGGCCAGGTGGGCGGAGCGATGTGGACGGGGCAGCCTTGTGGTCCTGCATGGGCCAGATTAATAGCCGTAGTTTGAGGACTCCTGATCTAGGGTATGGTACACTTGGTGGTTTATTAAATAATTTAAATATTGGAATAGCTGCATTTAATAGGGTAATTGCTTAGCTTAGTATAGTTTAGCTCAGCAATCATTTTCTAGTACATCCTAAAAAGATTAAGTAAGCTGTGGCAATAATTATTTTGCTGCTCCCTCTTCTGCAGTGGTTTAAAGTCTACCACTAATCATAGAAATCTTAAGTATTTAACAATCTTAACTCTAGTCAACAATAAATTAGGCCAATCTCTTTAAACTAGTCTGTTAGACATTATTGCAGAATCATATTATGACTAATTCTGAATCTGCGCTTAAATAATATTTTAAATAATATTTATGTACTCAAAGCATTTTTCAAAGTAGTCATGTGAATTCCAGCAAAAATGAAAATATTCTGGCACTTTAATGATTAGCACTTATTATGGGATAAGATTTTAATGGATTATAGTTCACTTTAAGAGATGCAATACGGATTATCCAGAGTTCCAGATTAGACTCATGAACATATAGTAATTATCAGTTGTGATCAGTAAGAATAAATGTACAGAAATCATGCCAGAAATCACAGTAGTATCTAAAAGCTACAGTAGCAACTATGTTAACCTCTCTAAACACTAACTGACCTTATTTGCAGTTATCTTCCGAACGGATGAACGTCAAAAGAAATTCCAGCATGGTCAAATTAAATTTGATACAGCAACCCCATTTTATCACCTATGACTTGGACCAAAATTATAGGGGAATATGTGGGTTATCATACCAGAATGATTGTTTGCAATGACGTTTTGATGCTATAACCATTTTGCTTTTATATCATATGTAGGACTTGTATTTAATTTCCTTCTGACAGGACTCTTCTAAATTATCTAACCTCCATCATTGATGCATACTTTTCCTGCATCTGAACTGTAATCCATAATCCGCATTGTATGATAAATGGTGGTATTCTGCGAATTGGCAAAGCATTTGTTGCTTTTAACATTTATTACTGCGTGTCCTAAAAATAGCAATAGCAATAGCACTTAGACTTACAGTATATACTGCTTCACAGTGCTTTACAGCCCTCTCTAAGCAGTTTAGAGTCAGCATATTTTCCCCAACAATCTGGGTCCTAAATATGAAGAACAATGATAATAACTCAGTTTTCCAGGTTTTGTATGAGAGTTTATTGATATAACAGCTGAGTTTGTATAACAACTATATTTTGGGGACATAACATCTTCCACTTTGAGAAATGTTTGATTTGGCAGTGAATTTCCATTGGCAGAATAAGCAATGGTAGAATTTTCACTCTCTTCCTTTGGTCATCTAGAAATCTGCTCTATATCATTAAATTTTCTGTAATATTGGGGATGTGGTAGCAGCATTGGTATCTATGCTCCTTTTCATCAACATGTTTATTCTGAGAAATTCTACTCAGTTCTGTTCAGTGGATGCTTGACTAATGGAATTAGCTCCTGGATCCAATCCATTCAAAGCAGGGGGGGGAGGAATTTTAGATGCTGCAATAGCCTCCTAGCATCTCTCTCCTTTTCTACTCTTGTTTTGTTGACTTAGGTTCCTTGTCTTCTTGGAGCCCTGCACTGGCTAGAATTAGGGCCAGGTGTTACTATGAAATATTATTTTTAGCCCTTCAGGCACAATAGTGTTTTTGCTTCCTACTATTTTCACTGTTGCATCTACTGATTCAGATTTTTTGGCTAATCCCTCCACACTCAAGACACAGTACCACGTAACCTTAAAACTGTTACCATTTGGTGAAACAATGTTTCCATTTGTGGCTTTTGAACTGGCCTCAGTGATCGTTTATTTCACATATTATTTAATTTTACTTGATTTAATCAATTATATATTGTTAATAGGTTTTAGAGGGTCTAGTGTCCCATAAGAGTTAGAGTTGCCTAGGACTGACACTATGTTTGAGTTTCTTGACTGTATAATCAAATTCTAAAGATGTTCTATTTTTGCTTGATGCGTAGGTTTTCGGTGCAATATAAATAAATTTTATAAGTCTGAGACAGCTTTTGCCATTTGGTCTCATAAAACTAAAAATCAAGCAAGAAAAAATTTAGTAGAAGAAATTTCTAATATTTCTATCACTTTAAAGCCTTTTGTAATAAAATCATTCTACTTGATTCCTATGAAGTTTAACATCTGAAATGATTTAATTAAACATATCCCATCACAACCCAAAGTTTATTAAAATAGTAAGCATTATGTTTCAAGCAAAATACTCTAGAGGTTCAATTTATGTTGTTTTCCCATCTTATTCAAAAAATAATGAAAATGATTTCTCAGATAAAATAAATATGTATTTGTTAGAATGGTACATAAAAAGCCCTACAAGATTTTTTACTTTTTTTAAAAAAAAGTCATACTAATCTATGTATCCAATATTATATGTGAATATTGAATAAATAGATTAGTACACCATTGTTTAAAAAAATACTGGTTCTCAGATATGTTGATAATGATGTAAACACATATGTTCCAACTGAAGAGAATATACACGGTTGAATTCTGGTATCCTTGATACTCTGAGCTTATTTGAAGAAAACAAAAAGACTTGAATACATCTCCAACAACCAATACCCAGACAAGCAGGGATTAACACCAAACAAACAAGCAGAAAACGATATCCTAATGAAGGAATTAACAATGAGTGCTGCCCACTAACACTGGCAAGACCAAGCTACTGTGTATAAACAAGGACACACCACATGCTCAACAGCAGTGATGATGTTACCTAATTGGGTAATGAAGCACCTGCAAGCAAACAAGCTAAGAGAGCATTAAAGTCTTCACATAGCCTTATTCTTTTCCTGTATCTATGTATTGGTGCATCACATATATGTTCTTTTCCTGGATAGAATTTGTTTGTTTTTTCTTTTCATTATACCACAATATTAACTGAAAATTATTCTACTTTAGTGAAAATTCTATTCTTGGGCTGAAATCAGAGAGTGTCTAAAATAGCTAATTCCAACACAGTACATACTTGACTATATGCAGGATAGCCAGTTTTAAATGATGATTGACATTGAAACAAAAATAATTTAATATGTTTCAAAAAGACAGAATCATTAGAAAGTGCTGCTTGTTGCTATTATTTAAAAAAATCCCATTTATCCAAACTTACCTTTAAGCATGTATTGCTCCTTATAAACTAAATACACAATCTACAATAGATAACAAGAAACAGTATGGGAAAAGGTTTATCTTCTAAGAGAATTAATCTAAGAAAATTTAAAAAATCAATCCAGTTACAAACTGAGTGTCTGTTTTTCAGGAAGAAACAGTTCAACTGAGGTATTTGTCAAAGTTTCACATTGTCTTCTAAGAACTTTAAATGACGAGCCTTCATACTATAAGACGTGTACTTTTCTCCCATGAGCTTCCGCAAACATAGCTATTTAAAGGAGGAGGAAAAACATATTGTAATTCAAACATGAATAGTACATTTAAGCAGAGATTATATGCAAAACTGATCACTATTAAATCTATAGATAACTAGTGCACATATTTGGGAAATTGCACAATTAAGAATTCATAAAACACTGAATTTGGTGGCAACACAAAGATGGTAATAGTGGAAAACACTAAGACATGTTAATGGAGAATATGTGCAGCTAGGGCTGAAATGTTGGTATCTTAGTATTCACTAAGCTTACAAACATTTCACTGCCAAATTAAATAATGTCAGTGCTTTGGCACAAGGTAATTGGATTTGTGGAGTTTGTACCTTGCCCTACCTACCTTGATCTATCTAATTTGGTTGGCTGTATTGTTTCATCTTAGATTGTTCCTGCCTATCTTGCTGGAATAGTTTGTAGATTGGGTTTATTTCTGTGAGTTTGTTATTTCTGATCTACCGTATCAGAATTCCAGGTTTCTAGGAATTCTTTTACATTCTTGGATTTGGCATTAAAATGATATTTTATATTTGTTCTGTCAAAAAAAACATACCTCTCTTTTCTGTTCATCCTCTTCCTCCATTGCATCATAAACTTTTTCTAGCAGCTTTACCCCAATTCCTTGAACTACATCTGCTCTTAAAATCTCAACCAATCTCCTAATATTCTGGGGACCAGACTTGACATCTAATAAAATAATAAAATACATTATTTTTTGAATTTTATTTCTGGCAACTAGATAAAGCCAATTATAATTGCAGAGATCAAGTGTAACATTCTCATTTTAATTCAGATCAATATTCTAGAGATTCTCAGATTTTATTCAGCATTCTATTCCAAATGATCAGAATTGGTGCTAATACCATTTCTACAGATAGAATAGGTTAAACGGAACCTTTAAAATGGGAGTTGCTTTTCTTCTGACTTAATAAATGTTTTTGTTGGTAACGCTAGAGCAGAAAATCTAATTTGAATATCACAAGTTTCAAGCATAACATACAGACCTGAAGGAAGCTCTTGAAACTGAAATTCATCAGGTTCTTCAGCTGCTTTCCCATGTAAGATCAGTGTATCCCTATATTTCCTATTTAGCCTGAACTGTGAGTCAGGTTTTGGCATTGCAAATTGTGAATAACTTTCAATATCCATTTTTAGTGTTTGTGTCATCAACTGTAGCAAGTCATTCATTTCATTACTTTTTCTGCAAAACAAGAAAATATTTCAACATACTCCAAATCAGGGGTCTCAAACCTTGGCAACTTTAAGACTTGTGGACTTCATTTCCCAGAATTCCTCAGCCAAAAGCTGGCTGAGGAATTCTGGGAGTTGAAGTCCACAAGTCTTAAAGTTGCCAAGGTTGGAGACCCCTCTTCCAAGTCATACACAATTTGAGAATTTTAATGGTGAACTATTTGAACTTAGTATAGTACACAGAACTGTGTAAGGTATGGTTTAGGTCTTATTTTCCAAAAGGGTTTTGTCATTTTTCTCTTCCTGCTCCAGAATGAGATAAACCAAGAGCGAGCAAGACAAGAATAAAAGATTTCCCAAAACCATATTGGTTGTCCTCAACTTACAACTTGGCCTGGAATTTCAGCCATACAACATTGTGGCCATAGGTTGAAGCTCCATGTGACAGGACTCAATTTTACAACTGTTTTTATGACAGTCATAAAGCAAGTCATTATGCTTTATGAATTACATAGCCGTTAAGTAAACCATGCTGGAATCCAGCAAAAATGTTACAAATCATATTTTATGTCGCCACAAGATGCCACAATCTATTGTAAATGAGAGCAGATTGCCAAGCACCCGAATTGCGATCACATGATCAGTGGGGCACGCCAGTCATATCTTCGAGGATGGATCATAAGGAGCTTTTTTTAAAGACTATCGTTACTGAACGGTCGTTAATCAACCAATGCTAAGTAGTCAAGGATTGCCTCTAGTTTTGTGGCATGAGAGCAATAGACTATTACACTCCCATACATGCAGATGGCACATGAACTATACAGGTAGTCCTTGACTTACAACAGTTCATTTAGTGACCGAAGTTACATCAGTAGTGAAAAAGGTGACTTTTTTCACACTTATGACGGTCATAAGCATCCCCATGGTCACGTGATTTACATTCGTATGCTTGACAGCTCACTTACATTTATGACGGTTGCAGTGTCCCGTGGTCATGTGATCTCACCTTTTGCGACCTTCTGACAAGCAAAGTCAATGCGGAAACCAGATTAATTTAAGAACCATGTTACTAATTTAACAACTGCAGTGATTCACTTAACCACTGTGGCAAGAAAAGTCATAAAATGCGACAAAACTCACTTAACAAATTTCTTGTTTAGCAACATACGTTTTGGGCTCAATTGTGGTCGTAACTTGAGGACTACCAGTACATGTACTGGGTTTAGGAATATTTGTTGGCTGGATCAAAGAGACTGTTATGTAAAAAACTACAAATTTCCAAATTTTCTTCATAAAACTTTACAATTGGGAGAGGGGAAGCTTCAAGTTCTAATTAAGATAATGTGAAAAAGATGCAGAAGATTCTGATTACTGAGATTCTTAACAAAACTATCTATAAAAATAATGTGAATTTGTATAGTGTGAATTTTCACAGTAATTTTAAAGAAAGCTACACAGAGAACTCCTTGACACAATTCTTCTAGCATTTTTGGTGGGAATAGTGAATTATCATTTCACCGTTTTAATGTTTTGTGTGCTGCTTTCAACCCAGTTATTTTAGGTTATACTTTCCTTTTAAAAGGAGATTTTAAAATAGTTAATACTGAGGAGGTCTTTATACCATAGAACACTACTTCCTAAACTTGGCTATTGATGATTTTTTTATTGGGTCTTGAACGAGGAACATACCTATATCACACGTGTATACAGAAACACAAATGTATTCAGTGACTGGCTATGGCTTAATATCTACAATGGACTTATCATACAATACAATGGTTTACAAACAGCAATAGTTGTATTTATATAATAAACAAACCATATATGTGATTAACATGTGTAAACCACCCATAACTATAGACAGAAAACACCCACCTTTCTTTATAATCTCCATCTGATTTTTCTGTAGAGCTTGTAGAAGAGCTCAGTTCATCCTCCGTGCAACAACCAGTTAAGGTTTTCTTCTTTTGAGGACAATTTTTCAAGTACAAGAAAACAAAGAGAACCATTACAGGCATAATTCAATAGAAAATTATCTTTCTTCCTTCTCAGTGCAATGTGAATTTAGTTCCATTTACGTTTCTAATGAAATAGAGGACAGTACTTGAAAGCATAGCAGATTACAAGCTACTTTCAATGATGATAATGTTTCTATAGGCATCCTACAGAAGGACATATCAGAACCGCCCTGGGGGGGAACTCCTACATGAGGAAGTCCCCAAAGTCTATGCTATGAGCTACTTCTGCAATATTCTTCTGCAAAAGGATGCTTTGACCAATGCAGAAGAATTAAGCTACTTATATATACAAAGGAGGACAAGGACCGCGAGGCAGTCCTTAGAACAACAGCATCCCTGTGAGGTGTGTTGGGCTGAGAGAATCACCTTAACTGGTTTTCATGCCTACTGAAGGCCTAGTAAAATAAGTCACCGTTTCCTATGAAGGAGACATATTTTGTATTTCTGGAAGCTATTTGATCCACCAGGAAACTATGATCATCGAGGATTTGTGATCCAGATTGGGCTATTGGAAATAGATTACATGAGGCTCTGAATTCTGTTCTAGTCAAGTATGCCTTTGATGACTTGTGTAATATTTCTTTTATGACTTGTTTAGTATCTCTGGTACGCCATTCCTCTTCTCTTCGGACAAAAGGTAGGAAATACTGTACCACTTTCTGGTCCTGTGGAAAGCCAAATTTATTTGAATATAAAGTTTTTGTGATGGGCGGGGGGGGGGGGCCTAACAATAGGCCTCCTGAAATGCTTAATATTTGTTCAAGTGCTCTGGGATTCATAGTCCATTTACCAAGGTCCTGGTCCTCAACTGAACCAATCTCCAGATGTGTTGTGGATGTCACGAAATATAACACATTGTCTTCAACCCAACATGGAGGTTTGGCTACTTCTTTCATCAGCTATTTCTCTTCTTTTACTATTGGCTGTGGTAGTCATATTATACATTAGCAGAAGTTTTAGAAGCTCAAAATTGGTTATGCTACAGGCAACTCCAAAAGGCTCATATTGCATTTTATTGCTTCTTCTATCCAAACACCCTGAATTACTTAGCCCCGACAATTCATCTATCTCCCCCATCCCGAGGCTGGCATCGAGGCTGGTGAGTTGTACTTGGTACAAGGGTCACAGTTCAATTTCATTAGAAAGAGCTTCGAAGACAGCAGTTCCCAACCTTTTTTGTCACCGGTTTCGTGGAAAACAATTTTTTCATGGACTTGGGAGGGGAGGAGGAGCAGGCACATGCACAGTTTACAGTAGTATTTGCGCTTGCATGAGAATCTAATGCCTGATGATCTGAGGTGGAACTGAGGCGGGGATGCTAGTGCAGGGGAGCGGCTGCAAATATAGATGAAGCTTTGCTAACATGCCTACAATTCTAAGCCCCATCTCCAAACTTAGTGGGAGTGAGATA
Organism: Diadophis punctatus similis; assembly: GCA_023053685.1. NCBI lineage: Eukaryota > Metazoa > Chordata > Lepidosauria > Squamata > Dipsadidae > Diadophis > Diadophis punctatus. The sequence goes on from JALIGW010000002.1 coordinate 193,600,402, forward strand.
TGCCCTGCCTCTGCTGTAAAAAATGGCAGACTTCCCAAAATAATCGTTTCTCTTCAGAAGTATAATAATTTAAGCAGTAGAAATCTTAGAAGTAATAATCTAAGTATTAGAAATTCCATGTATTGATGGCAGACACATCCCTTTTTTTAAATATTCTACAATATTGTAAATTGTTACTATTCTTAACAACTACTTACTTTATCAGTGCTGAGTTCTGAAGTAAACTGAGCAATCTGAACAGAACTGTCTTCCTTTGGAAGTTTTGTTTCTGTTGATGCATTATAAGACATTCGTCTTGCAGAAGGCCCTGAAAAGGACCCATGAAAAGTATGTATAGTTTATTCTTATTTTACTTCATACATGCACTATTATGACAGCAGGATCAAATGCCTGACAAACTAAAATAGACCTTTCTTCAGTTCAGTTTAACATGCAGTCAGTGACTATCTCAGTGTCACTTATTGAGTTTCCATGGCTGGAAGAAGATTTGAATTTGGGTTCCCTCCATGATATTTTAATCATTACATCTTAATCCCTCCACCCGATTGTTGATATTTTTCCAATTATAATGAAGGGGAAGTTTAGTTTCCAATTCCTGTAGTAGTTGATGTGATCACTGTGGCCAGCCACAAAGTATGAATTTCCCAGAAAGCAAATTGATAAAAGTGAAAAGGAAGGGAATTTGTCAAAAACCTCAGTACCAAAGACAACAGATCCAAAACACCAACTCATTGTTCAAAGACATGCCTATTTCTAGTCAGGAGATTGTGAAGGCTAGTACAGTAGGTAAAGTAGCCTGGAAACTAAAAGTAGAATCAAGGCCTTGTGTCCCTCTCACTAGTCACTTTACAAAGGGCAAACTGATGGAGCCCACAAAGAGAGAAAATACAGCACCAACATGAAACAAATGAATTTACACAGAAACATCCACATTCAAGAAAAACACAGAAGAAGTAAGAGATTGTCCCATCATTTCCCACATTCTCCATGCAATAAGATATTCCCTGCCACATTTTTATACTGGATGATGCTTCTTCCTCCTTCTCTGGGTACCTTTTTTCTCTGGGCAGCTGTGAATCATTTTAAAAACATTGAGTGTAACTATCCAATGTTTTTATTTTCCAAGACTTCAGCATGCCAGATCCCCATTTAAGTTTTCAGTTAAATTAAGCAGCCTTAAGAAATAACTTCAGGAGACAGAAAGAGACCAAGAGGTGCCAAGAAAGGTATTTGTGGACATAATTTCTGCTGTTACGGCAAGGCCCCTTTGAGAGAAAATTATTACTGAAAAATTGTCATAGATAAGGTGTGTGTATCTATGTGAATATAAGGAAGTAAACAATGTAAAGAGGAGGCAAAGAAAACTTCGCACCAGATAAACAATTAAGCAATAAACAAAAGTCTAACCAAGGAACTGCCAAGGAAAAAAAACAAAACCTCACCAACACTGACAGGGAGAGCAAACCCCATTCTCTTCTAGCACTGAAAATGTTACCAAGCCAACAATCAAGCTCAGAAAGCCACAAGGACTTCACAGCAAAGAAAACAATTACCAGAAGAAAGCATGTCTTCTTGGGATTGCTTTAATCTTCTCCTTTCTCGAGCTGATAATGGGCGATCCTTTCAAAGGACAAAAAGTAAAAAAAAAACAATAAACACTGTCTCTTTTTAATGATTATAGATACTGATACTGATATATACTGATACATCCTTATTAAAAGAAATTAACATTTTACAACTAAGTGATAGGTCATTAGACATTCCCTTTCATTTCTTCTACAAAACTGATGAAGCCATTCTGAGAAAGAACTACACTGCTCTATTACTTTGTAAAACAAATTTTAAATAGTTCTACACGGTTCTGATAATGTTACACCAGATTGGCATATAAAGAGAGAGTAATTAAGTAATTTCTTTTTTTAAAAAATGACATGTGTACATAAAGATATTTGGCACAAACCTTGGAATGTTCTACTTCAAAGCTTTTTGACTTTTTCAGAATGTTTACAGCACGCTGATGGTCTGTGTTAACTTCTTTTGTCTTTACATTCACATCAGGAAAAGCGGGCAGTTGCCGAGGACCAAGTGCTGCAATCTTAACAGGAGAAACAGCACTTTTATAAAAGGTTTCTTCCCCAAAACCAGTACAGTATGAGAGTTGCATTCACTCAAGAATGCGTGGAAGGATTCCACAAGGACTGGGCTGGTAGTGCTGAATGACAGCCTTCAACAACCCATTCAACGCGACCAATACAGAATGTTTCCATTAATATTTCAGTAACATCTGGAGATTACCACAGGTTATCCAGTCATGGATGAAGTTCATTCCCAATTTATTAATATTCAAATAGCACTTCCATTTCACTTTTCACACAGATAAAGTAGAGTATCATACATCCCAGACAACACATTATACATTTATAGTTCCAGTAAAGGCGGATGTTCTGCCACTTAGTTCTTTACAACATATGCTACAAACTAACATCAGCTTTTATACTGAAATGGGCTAACCTATAAAATAAAGCTTTTTAAACTGAACTTTAAATTGAATATACTTGGTTAACATAGATATCTCTAAAACTAATGGTAGGGTTTTTTTTAAGTTTTAAAAGATTTAAACAATCATTCTAGTATCTCAGATGCCTCAGAAGTTGAAAATGCTGCTGGTCAAAATGATGATGTTGTAACTGTAAATATTACCACTGAGTTACCAACTGGTCCAAAGTCAATATCCCTGCTTTTACTCAACTTTTTAATATCACTATTTTTTTTCCTATTTTTAATGTTGGATTTCCTCATATTTAGCATGGGAAAAAGTATCGAATCTGTTTTTATTGAACATTCCATTCCATAGCTTTCTAACCAATATAATTGTTTCCAGAGATATTAGCGTTCTACTGAATTTAGATCCTAATACTGTCCTAATCTTTACCTTGTCTAAACAGATCTCAGACTGCTTCTGCTTCTTATGCCGTCGCTGTCGTGACAAGGAAGGCTCTTGAACTGATCCTTGAGGCCGAAAACAAGGAGTGCTTATAGGCAGAATGGGATCTTTAGCATCTCCTGAGTTTCCACAGGAGGCTTCATTCTACGAATATACACACACTTTACAATACTTGAATTCATGCTGTCCAGAATCAAGTATGTACACTTAGTTCAAGAGTGTTAATAGAAAGCCAACATTATTTTTATTTTAATCAAAATTAAATTCACTTAAGCATTTGAAGAAAATCCTGTCATCATACTTTAAAATAAATAATTGGCATAATTACATTTGTGTTGCAGATCACAAAATTCAAATACTTACCAAAATTTCTCTAGGATCAATCGGTACTAGCAGTTTCTCAGTACAGTCCAGACTCTGGAAAGAGAGTTTGCTGTATTTTCATGAATACCCACTATTATAACATTAAATAGAATGTGATATAAGCATTAGGAAACTGAAAGAGCAACATCTCCATTATTGAAGGGAGTAAAAGAACTATTAGCTAGGCACTAAACACAACTGATGGACGCTGAAACTAATACTGTAACATTCAGCTAAGGCAAACTAGTAAGTAAAAAAGTGACAAACTACCCAAGAAGATGACAATGATAAACTTTTTTGTAATATTGCAAGGAAAACTATTGTATGTGGATATCCTATATCCGTGATGGCGAACCTATGGCACGTGTGCCACAGGTGGCACACGAAGCCATATCAGAGGGCACACAAGCCCTATGTCAGATCCAGCGCGCATGCACACGTTGGCCAGCTGATTTTTGGGCTTCTTTTCGGCCATTTTCGCTCTCCCCAGGCTTCAGGGAAGCCTCCTGAAGCCTGGGGATGACGAAAAACGGCCAAACGGGCCAAACAGAAGTTCGGAAAGGAACTTCCAGTTGGCCCGTTTGGCCGTTTTCCGCTGTCCCCACACTTCAAGAGTCCGTTGTGAGGCCTGTGCGCATGCGTGGGGGGCAGAGGGGGGTAGTGCGCATGCGTGGGGGCCAACGCGGGGATTGTGCACATGCGCAGGGGGAGAGCATGGGTATGGGCACACGCCCTTTTTGCACGCGAGCCAAAAAAGGTTCGCCATCACTGTCCTATATGGTATGTTCTAGGCCGGGGTAGGCAAAGTTGGCTCTTCTATGATTCATGGACTTCAACTCCCAGAATTCCTGAGTTAGCATGATTGGCTCAGAAAGTCTGGGAGTTGAAGTCCATGAGTCATAGAAGAGCCAACTTTGCCTACCCCTGTTCTAGGCTAACTTACTTCTGATTAATTCCAGCAAATCTTCCAAGATCTGGAAGGGTAGTTTTAGGAAAAATAGGAGAGGAAAGAGTATTATGTACTGTATATTTGTTGCCTTTCATTATTTATGAAAATTGTCAAGGTGGGACAAACATCTAAAAATTTAAATTAGGTTTATTTGCTTAAATTCAGTTTGCCTATTTTAGGAAAATTATGCAAAGGTCCTTATCAATCTCAATAGTTCTAAGCCCCAAAATTTGATCACAAAAGGTTCAGAGATATTTAGATCTGAATTGCATTGAAATAAGTGCATATGTATCAATTTAATGGCCCTCTAAAGGTAAATAAATAGTAGAGCGCAATTGTTCTACCTAGAAAAACAGATATCACCTTTTCAAAAATGATATTATCTGATAGAAATTAAAAAGAAATTAAATGCTGACAGTAGATTTGGGAAGGGAATTCAAGACAAAATACCTGACTTTTCAGCAAAAAGTCTGAGGCCGAGTAGGAAAACAGTCTAATTGGAAGAGATGCTAAGGGAGAGGTGAATGCACAATTTGCAAACTAATAATAATCAGTTACCTTAATAATTCTCAAGTTCTTAGATAAAGTTGAATTGTTAAGTTTTTACCAGTCTAAGTTAGACTGGGAATCTAACTGTAAGTTACCTATACATAAACCATAACAATAAAGCAACATTTGCCTATCCCAGGTCAAGAAGGATTTGATTGGTGGATAAAAATGCCAAATCCGGTTTAAACATCTGGCCGATTGTGTGACAAAACATAGTATATTTATGCTACCCCCAAACAGACCCTGTGCGTAATCTGGGGGTTCTCCTGGACTCACGACTCCTGCTCAAAGAGCAGGTGACGGTCATGGCCAGGAGGGCCTTTGTGCAACTGCAGGTTGTGTGCCAGTTACGCCCTTTCCTGGACCAACAATCCCTACTCACAGTCACTCATACCCTAGTCACTTCCCATCTTGACTATTGCAACGCGCTCTACATGGGGCTGCCCTTGAAGAGCATCCGGAAGCTCCAGTTGATGCGAAATGCTGTGTCCCGCATGGTTTTGTGCAGATCCCGGTGTACACATGTACACCTCTCCTGCGGGAGCTGCATTGATTGCCGATTTGCTTCCGGGTGCAATTCAAGGTGCTGGTTGTCACCTTTAATGCCCTTCATGGCTTGGGACCAGGTTATCTGAGGGACCTCCTCTTGCCGGTCACATCTATCCGACCCATCAGAGCGGGGAGGCAGGGAATATTGTGGGTCCCATCCCCAAGGGAGATATACCTGGTGAGACCCAGAAGCAGGGCCTTCTCTGTGATGGTTCCCTCTCTCTGGAACATCATTCCCCCAAAGTTTAGAACAGCCCCCACTCTAATACTCTTCCGGAAGGCACTGAAGACCTGGTTCTGCCAGCGGGCCTGGGGAACCCAGAGAGGGATGGAGCCCATTAAATGGCTCATGTGATCTGCTGTTGCCGGGGCGGTGGGTGGGGGTGTGTGATTTTATTATATTATACTTTATTTATTTATTTATTTATTTATTTATTTATTTATTTATTTATTTATTTATTTATTTATTTATTTATTTATTTATTCATTCATTCATTCATTCATTCATTCATTCATTCATTCATTCATTCATTCATTCATTCATTCATTTACTTAGTGAGATTTATATACCGCCTCACAGTGCAAGCACTCTCTATGCGGTTTACACCAATAAGCAATGTATATTTACATTGCCCCCAACAGTCTGGGTCCTCATTTTACCTACCTCGGAAGGATGGAAGACTGAGTCAACCTTGAGCCAGTGAAATTTGAACCACTGACCTGCGGATCACAGTCAACTAAAGTGGCCTGCAGTACTGCCTCTAACCGCTGCACCACCTCGGCTCATTAACTTATAATCAAATATTAACTTATTTGATTCTTTTTATTAGTTTTATTGTTTTAAATGTGGTTTTAAATTCTGTAAGCCGCCTTGAGTTGCCATGGGCGAATAGGCGGCAATATAAATTCAATAAATAAATAAGTAAATAAATATTTATATAGCAATAAATTTCTAAAAAATATAAATCCCGATCAATGGACACAATTAATAAGTATTAAGCAATATTACTACATTAACAATGACTCATAAAAAATCCAAGACTAGCAAAGCAACAATTATGTCTGATGTTCCGTCTCCCTCAAACACCTTTGGGCTGTAGAAGAAATCTGCACTGCTTTACCTGAAGAAGAAAAGGAGCTGTTCCAACAGAGCAAAACCAACTAATAGCACAGGATAAACTTATGTCCAGAATCAGGTCATGACACAAGCTTAGCACTAGGAGTTACTGAAACAGCAGAAACCAGCAGTTCAGAGTTCAATCACATTTTCAATTTGCAGGCAGTCCTTGACTTACGACCACAATTGAGCCCAAAATTTTTGTTGCTAAGCAACAGTTGTTAAGTGAGTTTTACCCCATTTTCTTGCCACAGTTGTTAAGTGAATCACTGCAGTTGTTAAGTTAGCAACACGGTTGTTAAGTGAATCTGGCTTCCTCGTTGACTTTATTTGTCAGATCGCAAAAGATGATTACATGACTCCAGGATACTGCAACCATCATAAATATATGCTAGTTACAAAGCATCCAAATTCTGATCACAGGAGCATGGAATGCTGCAACATTCATAAGTGTAAAAAACGGTTATAAGTCACTTTTTTCAGTGCTGTTGTAACTTTGAACATAAAGAAATGATCGTAAGTCAAGGACTTCCTGTACCTTTTCTAATTCATTCATATTTACATATATTTACTTATACATATATAAAACTGAAAATAATTACTTTATTGCTTATACATGGACTCTTTGAAGTGGGTTGCAGAACTTTCGTAGTGTCATCACCGTTATCAGTCTCCTTAGCATCTTCATTTCCAGTTTTGGGGCAAGTCTTTGTCATTTTCAGTAAATTTTCTTCCTTTAATTCTGGGCTATTTTTTTCTTTTTCAGGCTCTGCTTCATTGGGAATATGTACATTTTCCAATTCATTATGTTCTGCTAATTGTTTGGTTGCAGAGTTTCTCTTTTCCAGTGGAACAATAAGTATATCAACTTTGCTCATTGTTGCCAAAGAGACATCTAAGCTATTCAAACCATTTTTGCTGTTTTTTTCAGGTTCAGGTGCTAGTTTCTTTGAAGAAGAAACTTCAAATGTTTTATTATTGATTAAATATTTATCTTCATTCTGTAATATTAAGAAGTACAATTAAGTCACCAATTCTATTAAGATAATTTTAAACGTAAGCATAAAATTACAGTAATCAATTTTGATCTGACTTGATCCATCTATGAGATTTTGCATGGGATGGACTGAGGACTGGGGAAAGACATGGCATGTTTTACTAGAATGGTGTAATGTAGGAGTGGCTTAGCCAACAACAACAACAAAAGACCTCTTAGTCATATGGGAGGTGCACAAATGATGGAAAAGGTCAGTCATATAGAAGCCAGGCTGCTGGTCTGTTAGTCTGTTTGATATTTCTTGCAATAGCCTTAGTTGGTTCGGAAGTGGGTTTCTCTGTCCTTATTTACAGGATGCTTTGAAGGCTCTGTAGGTCCAACACACATGAAGGTCCAATATCTTCGATCTATGTTGGTTCAAGTCCTTCAATCAGGTACCTGACCAAATATGCAAAAGATGGGATACGGTATTTCAACTTATTAATCTTATATTATAAGATTATTACAGTATTACTGTAACAATATGTTATGATGGGGCAGGTAAGGGAACTTAAGGCAAGAAGGATATATTGGAATTACTTATTAATTCCAACTCTCTCCCTGTGTTACCAAGGGATCACTAAGGGATCTGACTCTGATTGCATTGAAGCACCACCAGAAGATATGTCTATCTTTTTCTTTCATGTTACATCCCCATTCCCATCTTCAACAACATAGCTATAGTTATTATATGACCACTATTAGAAGTATTGTATCACCTGTTATTGTTTATTTTTTGAAAATCAACTCTTTATAGAACTTAATATTTACATCAAGGAGTTTTCCATACTCCCATAAAGGAAATCATCAGATACCATTCTGGCTGCAAATAAGATATTGTAACATGCACTGTAAAAAAAAATAGCTGCTCTATCTTCTACTTATTTAGGGGTTCTCCAAGGGTTAGTTTTACTATTCTAGAGTAGACCTGTGCCTTATAGGGGTAAACAACTTTGTGAAGAACAAGAGACTAACTTTATTTATTTATTTATTTATTATTAGGTTCTTCTATGCTGCCCTACTCCCTAAGGACTCAGGGCGGCGTACAACATTTTAAGAGAACACTAAACAATAAACTTATTTAAAGAGTTTTAAAAAGTTAAAAAAGACGTCCAACAACATACATACCGGGGGAGATCTCAGATATAAAATTGTCTCAAACCCCTGCCTGCAGGAAGAGCCATGTCTTAATGGCTTTTAGGAAGGCCAGCAGGGTGGGGATAATTCGGATCTCTGGGGGAAGTTGGTTCCAGAGCGCGGGACCCCCCACAGAGAAAGCCCTCCCCCTAGGGCCCGCCAGTCGGCATTGTTTGGCTGACGGGACCTGGAGGAGACCCACTCTGTGGGACCTAACCGGTTGGAAGGAAGTATGAGGCAGAATGCGGTCCCCGGAGGTAACCTGGTCCTAAGCCATGTAGGGCTTTAACTTCACTTTTGAGTGGCGTGTCAGGGCCTGAACTCTGAACAGTGAATAGCACAGGAAAAGGAGGGAACTGAGCAAAATTTAAATTTATTTTAAATTTAATTCATTAGTCTCCATGGTTTTCAAAATTTTCTTCGGTGACATGTAAATTACAATTCAGTGGCAATTTCTGTAGGTTTGGTGGTGCCCAATACTTTAGGGCAATTGACACTCTACCTCCAATTGAACAGAATTTAAATGGGTATCATTATGAGGGGGGGGGGAACAGATAGAAGTACTAAGAATTCATTGGTATTCTTTCTCCTTAATTTGAAACAAAATTTGTATTTCATTAAATCTGACCAAGGGCTTTTTTTCTGCCCCACCCATTCTGGCTATCGAGCTAAAATAATAACTTGCCCCATTGGACTTCTTTGAAAGTTCATTTGGAAGCTTCTGAAGTTCTGTACTTTCTTTCTTTAATTCAGTTTTCTCTGAAGATCCCTGAGGTTTGTGTTCAGATACTTTCTTATGATTTTTAGATGTTTTTCTTTAAGGAAAAAGCAAGAAGATATGTTATCAGATTTACAAAATGTAGACATTTTAAAATACTTTTTGCCAAAACATAGTTTTCTCATATTTTTATGTATAGGTTTACTTTTTCTGAAGACCTGCATGTGCAGCAATATGGATATTATTTTAGATGCAAAACTGCTTCTCAAGTCATAAACATTTGTGAAATATAGTTTAATTAGCCACCTTCAAGAATGTGTTGGTTAGATCAACAGAAACCAACACATCTGAAACCAATATCTCAAGAATGGCCAAAAATAAAAGTATTACTTCTTATGAAACCCTATCATTGTTCTCATTTTCCCTGTAGCCCTTGGATTTATTTCCTGTACTGCTGTAGAGGTTTACCCGATTCTGCACCAAACTTGAGGGGCAGTCAATGAAGATTAACATTTATATTTCCTTTCATAGATAAACCTCCTTTCAATATTTAGTTGCTTGAAAACTTTTTATAAAATTCTGAGATATGAAAATATTCTTCAAGTTTGAAAATAAATTTAGTTAGATCTTTGTATAACAAATAATTGAGGCACAGCACAACATGAAGTAAAAAGCACAAAATATTTGAAATAATTATGAGCCAACCTGATATAAAATCAAACTGATGCTGAAGGTATTATAGAGCCCCTGAAATAAACCCATTTACACTTTTCTTAGGCCTTACACCAGGGGTGTCAAACTCAATTTCATTGAGGGCCATATCAGGGTTGTGTTTGATGTTGGGGGGCCGGGGTGGGCATGGCCAGCTTGACGTCACTCGTGTCAGGGGGCCCTGTGGCGGCCTGAGCAGTCTGCCAGAGAAAACTGGCTCCTGAGCTCCGTTTTCGGCTGCAATGGCTTCCTGCAACCCTCTGCCAGCGAAAACGGAGTTCGGGAGGTCCGCCCGCAGCCCTCGTGAGCTCTGTTTTTGCTGGCAGAGGCACCACGGGCTGGTCGTTTGCTTTTTCTAGGGTGGACCCGCAGGCCATATCTAAGCACCCCACGGGCCGGATCCAGCCCTCAGGCCTTGAGTTTGACACCCCTGCCTTACACTATCACTCACTACAACACTGCCTTTTGTTAGAGCTAGCTCTAGTACTGACCTAGACGACCTTTGAATTAAACTGAATTCTAAGAAAACAATCAACTTGTAGACCAGACTAATTCCATATAAACAAACAAACACTAGGGGATTGAAGAGTTCCAAATAAGATAGGAGATGGCTTCTTCCCCAGTTACTATGGTTAACCTATGCCAGTGAACCTTTTTTCCCTCGGGTACCGAAAGACCGCACGCACGTGCTATCGCACGCACGCGCATGCCCACACCCATACTTCAATGCCCATGCGCCCCGCCATGTGCATGCACGTGACCCCCGTGCTGTCCTGCCCCCATGCATGCGCACACAACCCCCCCCCCCCACGCTCCCCTGCGCTTGCATGCATGACCACGTCCCATTTTGGGCCTAGCAGGCGTCCCTGAAGCCTCCGGAGGCCGGAAATGGCCCATTTCCCGACTTTGGGTGGGCCCGGTAGGCCCGTTTTTTCGCCCTCCCCAGGCTCCAGAGGCTTTCCTGGAGCCTGGGGAGGGCGAAAATGGCTTCCCCTGCCACCCCCCAGAAGCCCTCTGGAGGCCAAAAACGCCCTCCCAGAGCCTCTGCACGAGCCCTGTACTTACCTGGCATCCAAAACGGGCTGCGTGGAGAGTCATGGGAGGGGCAGCGTGGGTGGAGCCAGCTGAAAATCAGCTGGCCAGCGCGTGCATGCACGCTGGAGCTGAGCTAGGGCAAAGGCTCGTGTGCCCGCAGATATGGCTCCGCATGCCACCTGTGGCACGCGTGCCATAGGTTTGCCATCACGGACCTATGCCATTCAATTGCTATCAGCTGATATTTCAAACTGATGGGGATACACAACTGATGCTTTGGTCACATACAAGACAGCAGCAAGGAAGGGGGCTTTTGGTTTCTCTGTATTTCTAATTCTTCAGAAGGGTCCCAGCATCAGGACCTATAATATTGAACTGCTGCATACTGATGTGATCCAGTCTTCTGACAAGTCACTTTTATACTCACTTTGGACTTTTGCTATTCTCCAGCTAACCTGGATAGCTATCTGAATTGCCAAAAGTTCCATATGAGTAGGAATCAGGTTTGGTGGCTACCAGCTAATATAGAAGCAACTATGGTTTGGGCTATAATACAAAACTAAGGTTTACTAAGTGTTTCTTTATTCGCTCTCTGTGTCTCCCTGTATGTATAATAAAAATGGGCTAGGTTTCCAAGTCAACCTTGTCTCAAGAATCCATTATCAAAGCCAATATATGAACCCCAGGATGGTGCAATGATAACACTATGATAACAATGATAACACTAAATACTTTGCTTCAAATTATTTTTCATTTAAACATCTCTTACGCCTTTGTAGCTTCCAAAAACAGAGAGATTTGCTGCTTGATATACGGTTGCCTCAATATGCTCCTGACACTGGGTCTCTCCTCTGGCTTTTTACTAAGCATTGTTCTTATCAGTTCTTTCAATTGAATGCTATAATCTTTTGGCATTGGTGGCAGCTGTTAAAAGAAGAATACAGACCAAAAAAAAAAAAAGAACACTTTTCATGAGCTTAAGGCATTTCTTCATAACATTTCCCCCTTTTACTATACAAATTAACCAAAGCTCTGGCAACACCTTTCTGAAAGAGGCTGAAAAATAGGGCTAGGCTGTTGCTAACTAACAGGTTGTTGCAACTAATATCATCAAGAAATATAATAATTGTCTAGAACTTTTTAAACATGTCATAATAAACCCAGTTGGTAACAGATAACTGATTGTCATTCTGCTAAAGCTCTGGAAGAAATATTCCCAATGTGAAATTGGCTTGCTCTCAAGGTACACTCAATTTTCAAACAATTCAAACGGCGTTCAATGTTTGCTGCTCCTGTCACATGTACATAGACTAACGTTATTTTTCTCGTGCTAAATGGCAGCTCCTACTTTGCTTCTTTCCCTCTCTTCTAGAGTACATCACAAATGTAAGGGAATAGTCCCATTTCAAATGACATGTTAACAACGGAAGCAGGAAGAGCACTTTCATTTAAATGACATTCTTTAGATCACAATGCTGCCCATTTTCACTTGCTTATGAGATGCCCATATGAGATGGATGGATGAATAGATGGACAGAAGTCAGCAGTAGCCAGTCTCACTAAGCAAACAAAGGTGGTTGCTCCTACCAATTTTTCAATTGTTTTCCTAACAATTCTTCAACTGTTGTGCATATTATCCAACCTGAGTGTGGCAGGCAGAAATGTCTCAGTTGCTTCCAATGTGTACATCTAATTAAACTGTATATCATTTCTGCAAAGGGCCATTAACTGTTCAAGGTATACAGGTAAAAGAGGTAGAGTATAAAGTCTGTACTCTCTCTCTCGCTGCCCTTGAAAAGCATTTGGAAGCTTCAGCTGACACAGAATTTGGTTGTAGCATGGAGAATTAATGGTGTTGGTTACTCGATGCATAAGACACCTCTGCTTTACAAGCTGCATTGGCTTCCAGTTGCTTCAGATTGCAATTCAAACACCTGGTAGTTACTTTTAAGGCCTTTCATGGCTTCTGACTATTACTTTCAGGACTGTTTCTCCGAATTATTTCTACTCATCCCACCCAGTTTGGCAGAAGCACATTCTGGGTCCAATCAGCTAAGGAGTGTCAACTGCTGAGGAGAGCCTTTTCTTCCATGGTGCCTACTCTGTGCAACATCGTTCATACTAAAATTAGATTGGCTCCAACCCTGTTGATTTTTCATAAGCCCTGAAAACAATTTTGTGCCCAGGCCTGGGGCGCAGATGTGTCATAGAGTCGTTCTCTTAGTTGTGGCTGATGGTTTTCGGGTATTTTTTTTAATGATGCTTGGCTAAGTATTTTTATTTTTATACTGTGCCTTCTATGTATTGTATTTATTTTATTGTAAACTACCTGGAATGTGTAAGGTAGGCGTCCATATAAATCAAATGAATAAATGAATAAAAATAAGTAATGATGGCATTTGAATGCTGCTTTCTTTTTGTTAGAATAACACTAATGTTTTATGATGGTGCTGAATAACTGGTACTTACAACTGGTCCTCTAAGTTCCAGCCTTCCCAGCATACACCTGGTCCCGTAATTGTGATCTGGGCACCTGATAACCAGCTGGCACTTATGACAGTTGCAGCATCCTGCAGTCATGTGATCACAATTTGCAACCTTCCCACAAGGAAAGTCAATGGGGAAGCCAACAGGGAAATTCACAAGTATCTCCCTTCCTGCAACAATAATTCCTAGCCCCACTATGCTCGCATTGCATCTCACTAACCCCTTGCACACCTTATGGACTTTGCTTGTTAGAAGTCAGCAAGAAGTGAGGAAGTCCTTGCTTCATCAGTTAATGACAGCAATGGAGGACACTAACATTGCTGTTGCTAAGCAATGTAGTCACATGCTGTTGAGCTGTATGACCACATGGGTTAGTGATAAAAATTCCAGTCCCAATTACCATCATTAACCAAGGACTACCTGTATAATTGCTACGGAACCTGAGAGAAAATGAATTTTCCTGAGATAAATTCATTATTTCAGGAATAATGAGATATTAGAAAATTTAACGGACGTGACTATCAGATTAGTTATATGTTCGAAACCTAAGCAAGATGTCATTTTAGCAGTTATTTGAAACAAATTGTTTTTGAAATAAATTGCTATGTATGATGCTGCATTCATCATCCATGACAAATGTGTTTTATTCCAACACAAAGAAAACAACGTTTATCAAACTTACTCAACATTTGCTACCAATCGGTTATTTGGGGAGATCTTTGAAATTCTTCATTGAAAATGATAGCATTTCCCGTATTTAACAGGACATACTTCAGTATGACTTGCAAGTGTCTTTATTCTCTGTGTAGTTTTCTCAAGCACATAATAACAAGTTGGAAATTCTCTATCTGAAGGAAGCCTAGCAAATATTAGGTAAAAAATATACCTTTCCTTCAATAATTCGATAAACCAAGGAATTCATGTCTTTAGCATTAAAAGCATGCTTCAAGGTGGCCATTTCATATGCACAGCAACCCAAGGCCCAAACATCAGACTGTAAAAGCAAACAAAGCACAATAATGTATATATTTTTGAAAAGCCATTCAAATAAAATCAAATGAGGTACATGTTGCCTGCACAATCTATTTCACAGGTGGTCCATAAATCAAATATCTTAATCTCTCCTCTTTTGTGGCAAATTGGAGATGACAATGAACCTTTTGAAAATTCTGATGTGGTTCCAATTCCAATATATCAAATTGTCTATTTTTGTTCCGTCTAGATCAGGGGTCTCTAAGCCACGGGCCACTACCAGGCTGTGGTCTATTCACAACCAGGGCGCACGAGTGGCGGGCCAGTGGGCATGCGCGCACAACTCAACTCACATGAGTGGCAGGCTGGCATGCATGCATACGCAGTTAAGCTGTGTGTGCATGTACACACACGTCGGCCCGCCACTTGAGCAGCCTGGTTCCCCTTTCCCCCCCTTCAGCTGGGTTGCCAAGCCGCAAAGATTGGGGACCGCTGCTCTAGATAACTACTTATAGAGGGAATATTTTTTAATATAACTCACTACAATTATTCACTGGAATTATGAAAATAATGTAAACTTTTTTTCACAGAATCATGATAAGATACGTTTGAAATAAATTGTAGGGAGTAGAATAGGAAAAGTATCAGGAAGATTCATTAGAAATTAACAAATAGGACATGTTTCAAATTGTTGCCTTCCAGACCTTCCACCAGTCCTTCTTCCAGAATAGCCCATCCCATTTACCCTATCCAGCAATTTTTTCTTTTCCCTTCAAAAGACAATCAACATTCTAGGTTCACTATGCATACCAAATTTCCTTAGCAGTTTCTGTCTTTGGGAATGTCTTTGCTTTTTCTTTGTAAAGTTTTTCTTGTTCTGCTTTAAAGTTTGTAGTTTCACTATAAACAGGTATACTACCGGTAGCTGCAAAAATCCAAAGAACCACAAAGATAGCAAAGATAATTAATTGGCTCTTTGTTGCAATATATTGGTTGTCTGATTGCTAGCGGCCCAGATAGTGTGTGTTTAACTGGCAATGCCTCATCTCAAGAATAATGTAGACTGGTTACTTGAAGATAGATACCTAAGAGATTAAGTTCATTTATATGATATACTTTACCTTGTAATTATAAGGCTTGTTAGAGAACAACTCAGGGCTCATATAGTAAGGAGTGCCAATTAGAGTACTAGCCATATCATGCTGATTATCCAGCACTCTGGCGATTCCCAGATCTCCCACTTTGATAATATTAGAACGCGTCAGGAAAACATTTTGAGTTTTGAGATCTCTATGCAAAATGTGCTTCTCATGCAAATACTGAAAAATAAAATATTGGAATTCACAAATTACATATCAAGTTTATTTTCCTGACTGCATGACAAAAAAAACAATTATTTAATAAACTATGAACTCCTTGCAGAGGGATGGGAATACATTAAATAAATCTGTCAAGCTGGGTAACCATTATTACCAATCAGTTTTGTTGACTCTGTAGATATTAATATGATGATCAAAAGTACATCAGGAATATATTCATTATTTTCTATGCTCTTTACAAATAAATATCCATGGAAATTAGCAATAGGCTTCCTAGAACACATTAGAAAATGATAAAACGACTAAAATAAATTCATGCTAAATTCAATGATACCAGAACTGTCTAGTAAAGGGAAGTCAGGTACCTGCAGTGCCATAGCAATCTGAACAAGCCACTCCACCACTTGAGACTCAGGAAGAAGTTGTCCTTTCTGCTCTTTCAGTTTATGATATAAGTCCCCTCCTTCACAGAAGCCCATGACAATGTACAGCAAGCCATCATCTCCTTCCCAGGACTCTCTGTAGGTGACTATGTTTGGATGCTTCAGCTGTGACAATAGCTGGGCTTCCTGCTCTGCTGCTTTTCTCTCACGGCTTGAGGCATGTTTAAGGTTCAGCCTTTTGATAACATACTGCATAAACAGAAAGAAGGTTTTATCTTTTTTTAAAAGAGGATATTACTGTAAATGAAAGAAATCTAAAGATCAACCATGTGGGGCTGTTTTGTACAAACTCAGCTAACGCTGTTAAAATTACCACATGCGAAAGGAGATGAGTTTTTTAAAGTAAAAACCCTCCCACCTGCAAAAGCAACGTGTATGAAGGAGGAAGAGAAGGATGCAGGAAACAAATAAATTTGGAACTTTATATAAAAAGTATATATAAATTTGGAACTTTATATAAAAAGCTAAGTAGCCTGATAGTATAGGTAAGTGGTATGTATGTCAACCTCTGTCAGAACTCTAGCTGTAGCATTATCCACCAGGCAAAATTTTACATTTTTCAAGGAAAGCAAATAATTTTTGCAAGTAGAAAATGCAACACCTTAAAATAAATGTAACTCTAGGACCATAAATACATCGTTAAATCCCCATTCAAGGAAAGGGCTCTGTTAATACTGCATGTTAGCCAAAGGCATTTCTCACAGACATATTCTCTCTAGGGACCAATACTTCCAAGAACATCTCCAAACTGCCAGTCTGATTCTTTAAAAGTACAAACTATATCCCAAATCCCAGAATGACAAGTCTGCCGACATACAGAACCTTCATTTAATTCAGATTTCACTTAATTTAATAATTTAAATGACACTTGTTTTTAAAAAAATTCCTGTACTAAATTTGGTATCGTTTTTAAAAAATACTTTAGAATTAGGGTAAAAAAGGTGACAATCCTCAAATGCAGTTTGAAATGTAGTTCAATTTTTTTTATTACTGGATGCCTTAGCATATGGCTTGCCTCTCAAACTTCATGCTGGAAATGTAAAATTGATACGGGCACACTGAATGCATATAATAGTTATTTCACTGTTGCCTTTTTTTGCTTTCATATATTTGTTATTTGCTTTACAAGACCAGAAATCAATAAGGTTTTAAGTGAATTGTTCAATCATTTATCAAAACCTTGGAATCTCTATATCAAGAATTAAGGACTGGTTTTCTTCTCTTTAAACACATATCAATTTTATATATTAGACACAAAATGAAATATATATATCCTGATTTTCAGATTATTTAAAGCTTTAATAAGATCTAATTTAGGTGTCATCTAAAGATATCTTTACTAATATCCTACATAAAAACTGCTCTTGCAAGAAAAATAATGTTTTGGGATGAACAGTAAAATTATGGAATTTGGAAAGTCACCCTTCTTAGGATAAATCTATTGAAGACTGAAGGATGAGGATAGAATGGGAAAGAATTGTAGCTCGAAAGCAGAATCAACCAACAAACGAGCGGGGCGGGGGGGGGGCATCCTTGATAATTAATTTCAAAACGAGAGGAATAGAATAGAATAACAGAGTTGGAAAGGACCTTTGTAGGTCATCTAGTCCAACCCCGTGATGAAACAGAAGACCCTACACCATTTCTGACAGATGACAGTCCAGTCTCTTTTTAAAAACTTCCAGTGTTGGAGCATTCACAACTTCTGGAGGCAAGCTGTTCCACTGATTAATTGTTCTGTCAGGAAACTGTCTTCTTAGTTCTAGGTTGCTTCTCTCCTTGATTAGTTTCCACCCATTGCTTCTTGTTCTATCCTCAGGTGCTTTGGAGAATAGTTTGACTCCCTCTTCTTTGTGGCAACCCCTGAGATATTGGAACACTGCTATCATGTCTCCCCTAGTCCTTCTTTTCATTAAACTAGACATACCCAGTTCCTGCAACCGTTCTTCATATGTTTTAGCCTCCAGTCCCCTAAACATCTTTGTTGCTCTTCTCTGCACTTTTTCTAGAGAGTCTCAACATCTTTTTTTTTTAATAGGTGGGGATCAAAACTGGATGCAGCATTCTAGGTGTGGAAAGGATGGTCGATCCTATCTTCACACGGAGCAACGCCTGTTGCTGAAGGAAAGCCGTCACTTCGTGGCGCGGAGTTGTTTTTAAATTCACTTTTGGTCGGAGAGCAAAAGCAACCAGCGACTCGCATGGGCCACCGTCCTCGCGAAGGCCTCCGGAGGCAGGGAGGGAAGGAGAGCGAAAAGGAATGCCCAGGAAGCGTTGCGTTGTCCCTGTCCCCTTTCCCCCCAGTCCTCGCAACACGCGTCCCGGACCCTCCGGCGGAGTCTCTCTCCCAACAACCCCCTTCTTCCCCAGCCCACCTTACCTGTTTGCCGTCATGCCGGTGCCGCACCAGGCTCACTTCCCCGTAGCTGCCCTTCCCCACAACCCGCACTAAAGTGTACTCGCCGAGGGGCATTTTCACGCGACCCCACACTCAGGTAGCCTGAGAGCCGGGAGTGGGGGGGCTCCGGCAGCCCCCATCCACCCCCTGCGAGGACGCGGCTCCCGATGCCATAGAGATCACCAAACCTCGGGGTGCCATAGAGAGCACTACTTCCAGAACGTACAAAAGAAAAAACGTCCTTCTATTTTCTATGGTAATATTACTGTTGCTTGAGCGACCATCTTGGACACGGGCAAATTTTCTTCGGCGCATGTGTTCAACTCTGTTATCTACACTATTTTAACTGCTTGTCAGCCATTTTAATTCTGGGCATTCTGGCTAGAGTTTTGAAATTGTAGGCACTTAACCTGCCTGAGTTGTGGCCGATCGTGTTCCTTGCCTTTCTAGATTCGTTAGCGATGTATGTCTAGACAGCTTAGTAGAAAGACGAGGCGTGACGTATCCACGCCTTCCATATAGTGTTCATAATTTGCTATGGACAAATTGATATGAATCCTATTTCATGGAAAGCTGTTTATATTACAAATATTTTAAATATTTAAGGAGAGCAGAACTGAGACTGCATTTTGCTCCCATAATCAGAATGGTCAATGATGCAGTACCACACTAACTGGTGACCTAAAGAGCCACTGCTGCTGCACAGTAAACGGTAAACCTGAGCAGGTTTTATTTTAAAGCAGACCTGTCCTGTAGGCTTAAATAGTTTTCTTCTCATTCCAGGATATCACATGACAATCAAAATCTTTTCACATTTATTTGAAGTATCTCTGCAGTGAAGTCAGTGTACATCTTGCTCCTAAACAAGACTCACTTCCAATATGGATTTGTTGGGATTAATATTGGGGAATCTTGGCTCTTGGTGTTCGCTCAGATACAGCTGGTGTGTCATTTCTATTCTATCATGGATTAAGAGACTTTTCCCACTGTTCCTAAATCACCTTGAATATAGATAACTGCAACACACTGAACATGGGGTTACCCTTGAAGACAACTCAGAAACTAAAACGGATTCTGAATGTACCATCATAAATAACTATTGGAATGCCTTGCTTTGCCCAGGTGATTTTACTTTCTGCGTTGCACTGGTTGCTAGTTGGCTTCTGGTGCAATTCAAAAGTACTGGTTATTATCCATAAGGCTTTTCATTATGTGGGATATGATTATTGGCAATACTGCTTCTCTCTGATTGATTCATACCCATTTGGTAAGATCTAGCAGGGAGGCATGGTTATGTGGTCCCATCAAAAAAAAACCTCATCAGAGATGGGCCTTCTCTGAAGCCATTCCTACTGTTAGGATTAGCATTAGTCAAATGAGTCACTGAATGCTAGATATAGGAAGACATATAAATGCCCCCACAAAAAAAGCTGCCAAGCTTTGAACTACTACGTCAGAAATGGACAATCCTGAATAGAATTTGCACCTCACACAGCATCTGCCAAGACTCTCTGTTTAAATGGGACATAGTTATATCTACTCTGTGACTGAGAGGTCCCTTGTCAAACTGTAGATCACACCGTGACTGGCTGTAAGATGAGGGCATATACAGTCCAGTATCCGATATTTTTTAATATAAACTATTTTTAATATAGTTAGATGGCCTAGCCCTAGACAATGGTATTTCAACATATATCATTTTAACATTTTTATTGTGTTTTACTAATCTAGATGAAATGTTAATCTATATTGCTAGTCCATCTATGATATGCCATATGCTAAATAAATAAATAAATAAATTTGAGGATTAGCATTTCTTCTGAAATCCAAGTGGGCTGATTCTACAAAATATTAGGAAAGCCATAAAACCTGGATTCATAACCCACTTGATAAGTATTACATGGCATTTTGTGTTCCTTAAATGGCATATTATATTTCTGAATTCTGTTGTGGATGTTTTTGCAATAGAACCTTTGCCTTCACTACTGGAATTTATGCAAACACAGTGGGTGTCTGAAGATTGAAACAAGGATTGTTTCTGTTCATGAGGCATCTTTGTTAAGGTGACCAGACGTCCCGATTTTGGCGGGACAGACCCGCTTTTTCATCATTTGTCCCGCGTCCCGCCCGTCCTCTAAAAAGTCCCGATTTTTTGAAATAATGCACGACTAGGGCATTCTTTCAAAAAATCGGCCTGCAGGCACTCGAGGACGGCCAGGTTGGGCCCAGCCGCAGGGGCAGCAGCAGTAGCAGCAGCAGCAGGCCCTCTCAAAATCGGGACGTCTGGTCACCTTAAAACACCCACCCATACCTTTCTCTCTGCAAGGCGGGCGCGGAGAGATGACGTCGCTGCTGTCGGCTCCCCACGCTGATTGGCTGTTGAAGGGTGAGCAGCGGCGCGACAGCAGCAAGCCGCGAGCGCTCGCCCGGAATTGGAGTCAGCGAGCAGCTGGGCATCGGGGCTCTTCCCCCGCCTTCTCCATCCTTCAGGGTCGCCACTGCGGGGGTTCCGTCTCTCCGGTGGTGCCTGCGTTGGAAGGGAAGGGGGGGAAAGGCAGCCTGCGGGGCTTGGCACGGCTGGGAGTTGCGAGGCGGCGTAGCAACCGGGCTGTTCCTCCGGGTGTGCTAAAGTACTTGAGTTTTTTCTCTCTCACACACACATGCACAACCTTCCAACGACCGGGAAGTCGTGCTGGGAGATCCAGTCCGACCCGGTCATTGGAAGGTTGTGCATGTGTGTGTGTGAGAGAAAAAACTCAAGCACTTTAGCACACCCGGAGGAACAGCCCGGCAAAGACGGGTGAGGAAGGAGAGAGAGGGGCGCAGCGCGGTCCTGTCCCCAGAGCTCTTCGGAAGCGGGGCGCAGCGCGGGCAGGAGACACCCGGGGAACTTTCCTCCTCCTCCCCCTTTTCTCCCTGGCTCACACGCTTACAAGTTACTTTTTTTCTCCTCAGCGCGCGCCCTCCCTCCGCCCGGGCTCCAACCTCCCCCCCCCACTCCCGCGCGCGCGCGAACCCACTCCCACCCACTTCAGAGGCTCCGTCCGTCCATCCCGTTCCCCCCCTACGCCGCCGCCGCCCTCGCTCCCCACCCCCTCCCTGCGCTCAGCCAGCCAGAGGGCACGGAGAAGGAATTCGAGCACTTCAGGAAGCCGAGCCGGCGGGACTGCGCCGGGTTTCCTAGATGCCTCTCTTTGGCCAGCGAGGACTGCGAAAGCTCCTAGGAAGAAGGGAGGGCGTGTAAAGGCAGCCGGGGGGGGATATCCTTGGGAGAGGTTGCTGACAGCTGTTTGAAGGATTGGCGTTCTTTGCCCTCTGCGCATGCGCAGAGGGCAAAACTCATGGCGGCTCCCCTAGAAACCCACCCCCGTCAATGGTGTCCCGATTTTTTTAAAAAAAATCTGGTCACCTTAATCTTTGTCCTTTTCCCAGATACTCTGCTCCAGTTTCCTCTCCATTTGCTTTCATTACTTTCATCCAGTCATCAGTCTTTCTCATAAGAAATTATTGTTGAGATGGAATCTCTCTTTAGAATTTTCCTCTTTAAAGTTATTTTCCTAACATTTTTTCAAGGTCTCATTTTTTTTCTACACCTCTTGCTCTACTTTTGTACACAGAGGGTGCTTTTTTATCTCTCTACAATTGAAAAATGTCCTTGGGATTAATAGTATATACAGGAAAAGCATTTTTCCATAGAACAAGATAAGCAACTTTGTCCTTCAGACCACCAGGAGGCCTCAGGGCTCTTCCAGCCCCCCATGGGACAACTTGTCCCAATTCCTTTCTATAATCCAGTGTTTCAGAGACTAATAAATCAGCTTTAGACAATTTCAGCTAAGAATCAATTTTACATTCCCGAGAATTCTTTAATATCTATGCTGTACCTTCTAAGGTACTTTGTTCAAGACACATATTCTTGAACAATATATATACATATATATCTTTATTCTAGATATATTACTGTATTTTTCGGAGTATAAGACGCACCAGAGTATAAAACAAACCTTAGTTTTGGGGGAGGAAAACAAGGGGGGGATCTGGCTCTGCTTCCCAGCAATTTGCCTCACAGCAAACAGCAAACAGTACAGATGATATACACTCTTTGCTGTGTATTTCTGTGCATGTGTGCCTGACCCATAGAAATAGCAAAGAATTGGAGAAATGTACTTTATGGCAGTATATTAATGCCAGAAAGTTTTCTTAAATGTAGTCACACTATCTCCTCCTAATTATTTAAATAGATCTACTCCAAACATGACGGAGTCATGGTTTAACTCAGCTGCTTTATCTTAATACTAAACAGGACACTGTTACATGCTGTTAAAATTGATGTGCCTTTCTTGAAGTATACATTATTCTCTGCTATTTAAAAGAAGATACAATAGCACTGGACCTCTTCAGATCAAGTATTTCTTTTAAAAAGCTTCTTCATTTTGTTGTCTAGAACAATAATAAAGCAGTCTTTAAAAAATAAGTCTAATAATTTGAACATTCTATAGACATTTATAATAATTGACTTACCTCCTTGCATCCAGTTTCAGCAACTGATTAGCACAAGAAAATAAAATTCTGCCTCTGTCTCTCCCTCCCAGCAATTTGCCTCCTTGCAGTTTTAGTTTCACTTTCATTTTAGCACATGGGCTGGCCTGCAGCCTTTATCAGCTTCTGGTTGGGAGGCCGATAATCAGTTGCTTGTGCTAATCAGACTCTGCGCTGTTTGCTGCAAGGAGGTAAATTGCTGGGAGGCAGAGGCCAAAGGGTGGGGCTACATTTGGTGTATAAGATGCACCCAAGTTTTAACCCTCTTTTGGGGGGTAAAAAGGTGCGTCTTACGGTAGTTTATTCATCAGAGTAGAGCAATTGACACATCTGTGAGAAATATATCAAGGAAAGAATTTCTTTTTAATAGGTGCTTAACAGTAAAAACACATTTTAAACCACAATTTAATTATGTTTTATGATCATTTTCTTCTTTAATCAGCTTCTGAAAAACTAAGGGAAAGGCTCAGACAAGTCTTACTCCTATTAAGAATAAGAGCAATTACTACAGGGTTCCCTAAGTTTGTTTAATTTGGTTGCTATTTTACAGATAAAGATATACCATATTTTTTGGACTATAAGACGCATCTAAATTTTTGAAGATGAAAACAACAACAAAAAGTTTTTGGCCTCCATGCACCCCATTTTTGGGCCTTTTTTTGGGCCTTTTCAAGCCTTTTTTCTGCCATTTTTGAGGCTTTTTTCAGCCTTTTGGGGGCTTTTTTTGGCCTGATTTTGAGGCTTTTTCTGGCCCATTTTCGAAGCTTTTTCTGGGCTGTTTTTGAGGCTTTTGGGCCATTTTTGAGGCATTTTTGGGCCCGATTTTTAGGCTTTTTAGGCCCATTATTTCAGGAAAAACGGCCAGAAAAAAGCCTCGAAAACGGGCTGAAAAAAGCCTCAAAACGGTCCATAAAAAGGCCTGAAAAGGGCTGAAAAAAGGCCCGAAAATGGGGCGTGCGGAAGCCAAAAAACTGCCGGCGGGTGGGCAGGGCTTTGGCAAAATTCAGTCTATAAGATGCACAGACATTTTCACCCCCTTTTGGGAGACAAAAAAGTGCATTTATAGTTCGAAAAATACGGTACACATATCATTTTATATTTTTTCAATTATTGTTCTATTTTGTCAAAATTAATTTTACATTAAAGGAAAAAAATCCCAAAGCTGCATTAATGTTATGTTGGAAGAAATGTCCATCTGGGTTCATTTTCATGTGGGGAAAAAGACACTGGAAACATGGAGGCTGGTTGGAGGATGGATTAATGGTGAAGCAGAACCACCAAGCACGTGTGATTCTGGGTAACTGACCACATGGAGCGGAGAGATATTTATGCCCTTTGAATTTGAGCTTCCTGTTCCTTTGGCAAGGGCATGTATTCTATTGGCTGTTGTAGGGGTCATGTGCAAATCCTAGGAGTTGTCTGAGATACATTTGGTTGAACCTTGCTGAGTGATGCGATGAAGGAGCTTGGTTGTGCCATATGGTGAGCTCTGCTGATAGATAATCCTATTATGTCCTGGAAGGTCATGTCTTAATTCCATCACCTTGGAGCGGGAGACCTTTTGTCTTGTAGATAGGCTGGCCCGGTCTTTCTCAATGGGCACCAAATATCTGCTGGGGGCAGGGAACTGCAGGGAGCTGCTCTTTGTCCTTAAAAACATGTTTCTCTTTTTCTCATCCAGGGAAATATAATATGCTGCCTTTTTAAAATATTCCTCAAAATATTTTATTCTTCTAAGAGGGATGGGTGCTAACTTTCTTCACTCAAATATTAAATTTTCATGAACATGTACAGTTTTGCATACAACTTACAATTTAAACTGTCATGAACATATATAGTTTTGATTATAGCTTACCCAACACACATTTTTGTGCTACAGCAGGCTTTAATCATTCATTCCCTTTCACCTGAAAAAATACCTGGAACAGCTCTCACAATCCATTCTAGCACATCACTTTCTCTTTTTTTACAATCCTCCAGAGTTGAAGATCAGCAACTGTGTTTATTGTTCAGAATTCTAAAGAAGCTTAACCTTCAAATTACAGAGAGGGGCAAAGAAGCTGAAAATAGATTAGTGGAATTCACCTGGCCAGTATTCCCTGCTTCCCCCAATGATTAAGGCTTAATAATTGGAAAATGGTATTCTACTACTTTCAATTATATCAAGTGAAGAGAAAGAATTGCCAAATGAAATACAGTCTAAACTCCATTTCAGAAATCAGTGTATCCTATATATTATGACAGCTATTGGTGCACTGCAGAATAAGAAGGGCAAAAGAATAAAATGTTTCTTTTAAAGAAATGGCAAATAAAATCCAATAAAGGAATAAAGTGTGCACATCCTGTTTCCAGAGTCTTCAATGCAGGAGTATAAATGTCTCTGGATATCATCTGACAATTTTTGTTTGGCGACCAGCAATCCCTGTCAGTTCACTTGGCAGCCATAGTGCTCACACATAGTACATTCACAATTCCAAATTATCACTAGCCAGAAAGGTTGGAGAGACACCTGTTGTAATTTACATACATAAAAAGACAAACACTTTAATTGAAATAGAAGTGGGAAATGTATCCAGGTGATTGAAGTGCTAGTTCAAGAAATCTCAAAATATCTGGCCAGATTGGTGAAACAGATGTGAAGTCTAATTTGAGATTTAATTTTAAAGGTATTCTACATAGGACACAGCAGGTAAACCTGGGCTTGATAGATTAGAGCAGTGGTTCCCAAACTTTTTCAGTCCACCGCCCCCTTGGTGCTACAAACTCATCCTTACCGCCCCCACCCCACCCTTAGGTGGGCATGGCTTAGTGGTCAGGTGACCGGGTGGGCGTGGCCAACTTATAAAGTGTGGTGAAACTCACTTAACAACGCTCTTGCTTAGCAACCAAAATGTTAGGCTCAATTGTGGTCATAAGTCTTTGTTTCGTTCTTTCTTTCTTCTCTACCTTCCCCCTTCTTTCTTTCTTCTTTCTGTCTTTCTTCCTACCATCTTTCTTTTTCTTTCTTTCTTTCCTTTCTTTGTCCTCCTTCCTTCCTACCATCTTTTTTCTTTCTTTCTGTCTGTCTTCCTACCTACCTACCATCTTTTTCTTTCTTTCTGTCTTCCTTCCTACCATCTTTCTTTCTTTCTTTCTTCCTCCCTCCCTCTCTCTTTCTTTCCTTTTTCTTTCCTTCTTCCCTCCCTTCCCTTCCCTCCCTCCTTTCTTTTTCTGTCTGTCTTCCTCCCTCCCTCCCTTTCTTCCTTTCTTTTTCTTTCTTTCCTTTTTCTTTCCTTCTTCCCTCCCTCCTTTCTTTTTCTGTCTGTCTGTCTGTCTGTCTGTCTGTCTGTCTTCCTTCCTTCCTTCCTTCCTACCATCTTCCTTCCTTCCCACCATCTTTCTTTCTTTCTTTTTTTCTTTCCTTTTTCTTTCCTTCTTCCCTCCCTCCTTTCTTTTTGTCTACCTTCCTTCCTTCCTACCTACCTACCTACCATCTTTCTTTCTTTCTTTCTTTCTTTCTTTCTTTCTTTCTTTCTTTCTTTCTTTCTTTCTTTCTTTCTCCCTCCCTCCCTCTCTCTTTCTTTCTTTCTTTTTCTTTCCTTCCTTTTTCTTTCTTCTTCCCTCCCTTCCCTTCCCTCCCACCGCCTGCCGCCGCTCACCCAGGCCGATGGCTTGATAAGCGTTCTCCGGGTCGTGCACCAGGCTGCACAGCGCCATCAAGGCCGGCTGCCGCATCAGCAGCTCGGGGTGCTGCAGCTCTTCATTGAGCTTGGGGAGGCCTCGGCGGCCGAAGGCCACAAGCACCTTGGTGGGGTCAATGTCGGGGGGCAGCTTGGCTGAGATCCCTGGGTGTGCCATGGCGGAGGGGAGCCCATTGAATTGCGCGCGCTGGGTTGCTAGGTGACGGGGATGCCGGGTGGGAAAGTCTCGTGTTTTCTTTCAGAATGGGCTGCCCTGCACACAAGAGTGAGGAACGCGAGAGAGCTTCAAATGCTAGGTAGGACACCCGTCGTGCTGTTGGACACAGTTTGGGGTTACCAGTTGTGCGGGGCGGGGTGGGGCGGAGCCTGGGTGGGGGCTGGGCGGGCCGCAAGACGGGCATCATATCTAGCACTTGTAACTCTGTCACATTCAACGCTCTTGTGTGCAGGGCAGCCCATTCTGAAAGAAAACATCTCACGTTTTCCTTCAGAATGGGCTGCCCTGCACACAAGAGTGAGGAACGCGAGGGAGCTTCAAGTACAAAAGCATGGCAAACCTAAAGTGACCAGATTTTTTTTTTAAAGCGGGACACCGACGGGGGGCGGGGCCGCCTGGACGCCGCAATTTGAGTTTTGTCCTCTGCACATGCACAGAACGCTGCGCATGCGCAGAGGGCAAAAGATGGCTAATGTCGGCGTCCAGGTGGGGGGGGGAGGCGGGAGGCCTTTCCTCGCCTCCCGCCTCCCCTTCGGGAGCCGGCAGTGGCTTGGGCTGGCTTGGGAAGGGGAGCAGCCCCCAGCGTCTCTTGGCTCTCCTCCTCCCTCCCCCCCGCCCGCCCGGGGGTCCCGCGCCGCCCACTGACCTCGCGCACATCCTGCAGGCACTCGAGGATGGCCAGATTGGGCCCAGCCGCAGGGGCAGTAGCAGCAGCAGCAGCAGCAGTAGGCCTCTCAGCTCGGGCCGGCGCTGGCTCAGCCGGCCGGGGCCGCCGCCGCAGCCTTCCCGCCGCCGTGGCAGCCAGGACTGGGGGCCCAGCCGCAGGGGCAGCAGCAGCAGCAGCAGGCCTCTCAGCTCGGGCCGGCCGTGGGCGGCGTTGGCGGCGGGCGGGCGTCCCGCGTTGACTCCTCCGGCGGCAGCTGGAAGCTGGCGGAAGAGCGGCTTCCAGCCGCCACCGGAGGAGTCAACGCGGGATGCCCGCCCGCCGCCAACGCCGCCCACGGCCAGCCCGAGCTGAGAGGCCTGCTGCTGCTGCTGCTGCCCCTGCGGCTGGGCCCCCAGTCCCGGCTGCCCCCGTGGCGGGAAGGCTGCGGTGGCGGCCCCGGCCGGCTGAGCCAGTGCTGGCCCGAGGGCCATCTTGGATGCAATTCCTTCGCTCGGCCACCCCGCCCACCGCGACGCCGGCCGTTTTGAGAGGGCGGGGCTGCATCAGGCGCCTCTTCACCGCCCTCCAGTGCATACCCGGCGGCTTGTAGACCGCGAAGACGAAGAGCCCTTGCAAAGCTGTGCCCGCCGAAAGTTTAACTCCTCCCCCCAATCTCGCACGCTGCCCTTTCAGGCCGATTTTTTGAAAGAATGCCCTAGTCGTGCATTCTTTCAAAAAATCGGGACTTTTTAGAGGACGGGCGGGACGCGGGACAAATCATGAAAAAGCGGGTCTGTCTCGCCAAAATCGGGACGTCTGGTCACCTTAGGCAAACCACCTACCGCCCCCGTCACCACCCTTGCCTCTCACCGCCCCCCTAAGGGTTCCCACCACCTCCTGGAGGGCGGTACCGCCCACTTTGGGAACCACTGGATTAGAGGCTGAAATGTGCTTTTCTGGCCTTGGACTCTCTAACTTTAAATGTATAAATTTCATTAACTATTTTCCAAAGATAAATATTTGCCATAGTTACCAGAGTTACTCTTTGACTACTTACAAGGTTCACTACAAATAAAGGTCCTTCCAAACTGACATTTTTATTTTTCTTCCAACATGGGGAAGCATATCCCATGTTACATTTTACTGGCCTTGATTCCTGCTCTTGTAACTTCAGATATTTTGATCAACCCATTGAGAAACATTAAGGTATGTAGCTAAATATATAAAGTTGCTTCTTTTTTCCTCAGAATTTTTTAAAGCTTTGAACAGCAACCTCAAATCCACTATCTCGATCTTTCAAGACATCTTCAGCTTTCTGCCTGCCTGATTCGAGATACCTTTACTTACCAGTACATTTAATTTGGCTGAAATTCTAAAGTTCATAGAAACTGGTTGCCTATGAAATCTCATGCCCTGAGCTGGCTGGCTCAGATGTGCTGCATTTGGATATGAAGCCGGGAAAGTTATGTTAGTTTATGACAATAATAAAGATTTGATTTGAAACCAGTAAGGTGTTTTGGTCCCTCACTATGCCTGTCAGCAACTCCCATGACTTCTTTTATGAGTGGCTGATAGGTATCCTGAGAGGGACCATGTTGGATCCAAACTTGATTTAGCTTCTTTGGATTCATGTTGCATATTTCAACATTTTTTAGGGGAAAATACTGAATTGAGGAAGAACAAATCAGGTAAAGCAAGGAGTACTTGCACCTATGTGTGTGTGGTTGTGGGGTATTTGAAAGGGATGCATGGTGGTACATACGGTACATACATACATACATATATACATGAGAGAGCTATCCATTAAACTTGGGTTTATACCTAATTTAACTAAAATTGAACTGAGGCAGCGCCACAGACATGGGAAGAATATGAAAGCCTAGTACTCAGTGCCTCTGAGGAACGCTAGAAAAACTCTATTAGGTAAAGGTATTTATCCTAGTTAGTATGGTAATTTATGGTATATTTTCCAGATGTTTGTTATTTTATGTTTATGTAATCAATGTTTCCAAACTAGACAGGTTGATAAGCTGGTAGGGCTTTGTTTGGTAAGAACCCAGCCAAGGTTATGCATGCTGATTATTCACATTTCATTTTATGGAAGCTCTCATTTATTGTGATGCTCTCACTTAAAATGAAAAGAAATGTGGAATAACATACAACTACTATGCAGCATATTTGGTAAAATACAGCATCTTTTGTTTGGCAATAATTAATCCCTTTTTTCACTCTTTATTTGTAGAAGAGAAGTGCCACTGATGTGGTAAGTAACCTTTCATTTAGAATGCTGATCATTAAATTTTTATGAATATTTTCTCTTAGTCAAACGCATTTCCATTGCTGGGCTTTAAGAAATCATTTACTCAGCTCGAAAGTTATGTTTATTTCTTCAGAAATCAGTCCTCTTGTGTTCAGGGATATTTTAAT
The DNA here is from genome assembly GCA_023053685.1 of Diadophis punctatus similis. NCBI lineage: Eukaryota > Metazoa > Chordata > Lepidosauria > Squamata > Dipsadidae > Diadophis > Diadophis punctatus. The sequence continues at coordinate 193,630,638 of JALIGW010000002.1, forward strand.
TCTGAGCAAATGGCGTATTTCATTCACTCTTGCAAAATACCCATCATGTACAAAGTCCTCATCACTCACTTTTATGAAGAAGACTACCTCATGCATGGATTCCGAGGATAACAAATATCTGTCTGTGTTCCCTTCACGGGAAAAACATAAAATGTTTTAGAAGTTTGTTTCTGTTTTCCTCCCCTATAACAAATCATTTCTTAAAAATACAATACAAGTCTTTGTGAGGATCAGAGATAAAAATCTGACCCACAGATTCCCCCATCATATACCAGTAGTTTTCTAGATGTGGCCTTTGGGTTTCATTTTTAAAAATAACAGGAATGGAACAAGAAAATGATTGGGGTCAGTTGCAATTTAATTAACATTTTGTAAGTAAATAAAACATTAATCAAATGTAATTAGTATTAAAATAAATACTATGTATGTAATGAGGTATAGACAGATCCTTGTGCTATCTCAAATAAAAGTGTTTAAAATAAAGATAATATATCAGCAGCACATTTCTGTATAACCATGTGGCTTTTTTATTCTCTAGCACACCCAAGCCATAGAAATCTACTGGGTGAAAATAGACTGCAGTGTAACTTCCAGGTTTTCCCGTAATGTCATCACTAGTCGAGCTGTGAATCGTGCCAATGTGTCCAAGGAAGCTCAGTTTGATGTGGAGCTCCCCAAAACAGCCTTTATTTCCAACTTTACCTTGTATGTGCATCATTTTCTTATTTCTCTATGCTTTGGAGATCAGTTTAGCAATAATTAAGCCATTCAGATACTGTTAACAGAATAACTACCATGAATCATAGAGTTACAGAGGATGTTGTAGCAATCTAATCCAATTATGTGCTCAAAATAGGAAATCTAAAACTAAGGCCTCCCTCATACTCTCCGTTCTTACCAGTCTAGATAACTGATTCCATCACAGCATTATTCTTACCTTCATTCTTTTTAATAATCATCCAAAATGTGGCCTCCTGTTCCACAAGCTCCTCTGAAATAGACATGCCCTCTGTTTAGAGTTTTTACAAATCTGCTCTGCAATATCCAGAAAGATCTTCATTTATCTTTCTTCATTATGTTTTCAGTCCTATAGAAGCAGCATTCTTTCCAGTCTCTTTGTTATATCTCTCAAATATCTCCTTTACTTGATGAACTGAAGAAAAAAAACCAATAATTTGTCTGCACACATATTCAGATATCTGATGTATCCTTGAATAGGACAATTGATGGTGTCATTTATCCTGGAATCATAAAGGAAAAAGAAGTTGCCCAAAAGCAGTATCAACAAGCAGTTTCAAGGGGCCAGACTGCAGGGCTTGTGAAGTAAGTATGTGAGGCCACACCGAATCTGTTTCCTTATTTCATTTCCTGTCCTAAATATTTATTCAATAAGCAGATGCAAAATACATTAACAAAGTATTAAATGGTGGGCTACATGAGCATGAGGAAATGTGATCATCGCTTGAATTTTATGAATCTTACTATATTTAACATGTGAAGGGCTGCTGGAAGAAAAACAGAGAAATTCAGTGTTTCGGTCAATATTGCATCATCCAGCAAAGTTACTTTTCAATTGACTTATGAAGAACTCTTGAAGAGAAAGTTTGGAAAATACGAGATGTTTATCAAAGTAAACCCAAAACAGCTTGTCAATAAATTTGAGGTATGATCAAATGTATTGTCGCTTTATCTTTGTAGTTGTTTTTGGAAAAGTTTGTGAATTATGCTCAGAACTATTAATTTAGAGACAAATGTATAAACAACTATGAAATTAATTCTTTTTTAATGGTTTGTGTACAGTTTACATTACTGGTCTATCTGATTTTTTTCTTGGTCTTGCTAGTGTCAACATAATTTTAAATCATTGTTACAGATTGAAGCAAACATCTTTGAGCCTCAAGGCATCAGTGAACTTGAAGTTGAAGGGACATTCCTCAACAACGAACTGCTACCAGTTGTGAAAAAATCTTTTTCAGGGAAAAAGGTATGCCTGGTAATAGAATCTTGAAGGGTGATTCATACATACAGTAGGTAGTTCTTGCCTAATGACCAGTGGGATGGCAATTGGGGTTGCCAGGATTTTTATTGCTGCGTGTTGTGTAGCAGTGGGAATCCCAGTTGCAATTACATGAGGATTAACTATAATGAGTTGCATGGGTATCTGCTATGATCATTGTCACCACCTTGGCTACAGATTCCTCTGGTTGTAGGTAAGTACAGAAGGGGTCAATTGGATTCACAAGCATTAAGCGAAAATTATAATAGTGACATGCCTTGTGATACCATCCAGAAGTAAAGAAAAGAAAGAATGACCCCTTGAATATATTTCTTAAAAGTAATCTATTTGTTTCACGGAACACAGCTGACAGGTTATTTTGTACCAGTCAGTGCTCTAAGTGAGACATGGCACAGGGCAACCACAATCAAAGATGCAGCACAGAATTATTTGAGGATACTTCACAAAAGTAAAAGTAGTTCCCAAGCATTTCCCTATATCAGGAATAGGCAATGTTTTCTTAGAATAGCTAAAGAGCTGCACTTACAAAAAATAGGTGAATCAGAATGAAAAAAATAAGTGAAGGCTCAAAACATAGGTGGGGCTGAACCCAAATAATAATATTGAAAATATTTAATCCTTATCACGTCTAATCATCTCACTTTCAAAGTGTTCTCCTTTATGATATTTTTTAAAGTTGAGGGAAATAGCTTATTCTTTTTAAATAAAAAGAATGTGTATACAGAGAAACAACAAAGTCAATGTGTATTTCTCGTTCTTGCATCTGGTATATAGACAGGGATCAAGTCTGCTCCTTAAAAAACATGTAATTCAGTCTTTCATTCCACGCCATCCCAAGCCATTGTATCCAAACATTGTATGTTTGAATCCATGGACACTCTTCTGTAACTTGGACAAGTCTTTCTTTTTCAAGTTATTTGTATCTTGGTGGCTTTTACATATATATGCTTAGGCTTTCTAACAGATACATTACTCACTCTTACAAAATATATTCCTTTTACTTTTCAAGGGCTTCTCCTTTGCTCTTTAACAAGGTAAATCAATACTTCGGAAAAGTGATGGACATTAGGTAATGAAAACTTTCCCCTATATTTTAGCTTTCCAAGTTTCTGAAAAGAATTCCTGTGAACAGATAATGCATTCGTAAGTTTAAGTCATTAGTTATATTAGCTACTGTAGTTACATTGTTTAATGCAGCATCATAGACCCTTGAGAAATCAAGCTGCAGTGCTGAATAATTTCTAAAGTCTATTCCACAGACTTTCTTTTTTCAGTATAATCTAGTAAGGGATAGATAACCTGTTATTACGGAAAGGTGACCCATGACTGTTTTCTTGCTTCTTTCCCATTTCTGTTGGCCTTGGTTCTTACAGAATATAAAGCACCACAGCAGTATTTTTATTAGAAAGAAGACTTTTCTATAGTTTCAGTCATTTAGCAGTTCAATAGAGCCAGATCTCCTTGCTGGATTGCTTATGGTCTTTCTGCCTGCTTTGCAGACTGACAAACTCTTTTGTTCCTGAATATAAATTACTCTATGCTCTTGGCCAACACAACCATCTTGTGGGAGGGAGGAGATAAGCAGTATATGCTCAGTGCAGGATCATATGCAGTGATGAAGTCAGTGGCTTCAAAATGATGGGCAACGATCAGACAGTCAAAGCCCTCCTCCTTTTGACTTGGTTTTCTAGAAAGAAATCTGGAAGTTAGTATGAACGAAAACCCAATAGACTCTTTATTGCAGAACATAAACAATGCCTAAATGTAGAACTGATATGGTGCATCCAGCCTTATGGAAAAATATAATGAATAAAATTAGTGAAGAAGGAAGAGATAAAAGTAATAAATAGAATCATGCAAATATGATGAAATAAAGAAAGAATCCTGAAAGTGTAGCCAATAAGAGGCAATGCACAGTAAGATATGCAGAGTAAGTCTTCTTAGACAAGAAAAGGAGATACAAATGCAATTTTCCACTGCTAGGTTTTTTTGCATTCATTGTTCCTACAGATGTAGAAAGACTGGTACATGCAATGTTGGATCTTGCAATATTTAATAATTGAAATTATACCACAGCTGAATTTGAACGGGCGGCGGAGGCAGAAGCAGATTTTTTCTCCATAGTGGGTGGCGCTAGCCTCCAAGATTGGGAAGACACATTCCATCAGCCAATCAGGACTGAGTCTGACTTCATATAAAAGCTGTCCTCTTACTATACTCCCCCTCTTTCGACTCAGTCCTAGGCTAGGACTTGTGTCTCCCCAGTCTTTTGCTATTTCTTCTGACTACTCTACCACCTTCTGCGAATTTTGAGCATCTTCATCGTTCTTGTGAGTGATTATCACCCCAGCCACTAATTGTCATCTACTGGCAAGGGGGGGGGAATACAGGGCTTCGCCCGGCCTACTACCATCTGGCTGTTGCCAGCCTGGTGGGCCTCGCCCTTTCCCCAAGCGGCCTGGCCTATCCACCATCTGGGTCCTCCAAGTCACAGAAGCCTAGCGCTTGGGTGACCGCCGGCCAGGGCGGCTCAGCCGCTGACCGCTGGGAGTGAGAGGCCTTCTAGACTGACTGCCACCAGGCCGCAGAAGCCCAGCGCTTGGGCGGCCTTTGCCTCTCCTCCCTGTCAGATCGTGTTGCTGTTGTGCCTGTGATCTGACTGCCGATCGGGAGCGCCGTGATTGGGCCTTTGATCCTCGTGCGTCGCCCGACGGCCGTTGGGACCTTCACTTCGTCGGTTTGGGCCTACAAGCAAGAATTCCTGTCAGTCGTCGCCCCGCCTCTCACCTGGTCGGCAGGAACCCGCCCACGCATGCGCGCTGCTGCCCGGTGACGTCCTCATCGTCGGAGCATCGTCGGAGGCTTCCCCGACCCCCAGCTGCCTTGCGAAGCGCGCGCAGGCGCAGAAGAGAGGCCTACACGTCACGGAGGGCTGAGGGCTTCCCCCTCCCTCCGACTTACCAGGGAGCGATCGCGCGCATGCGCATTGCCTGATCCGGCCGTCTGCGTCATTTGAGGGGCGGAGAGGATTCCCCCGCCCTCCAGCTGGGCCGCGCTTGCCGCACCGCCGCCGCCGAAGGCTTCCGGGTCCCGCTGCTTCTCGGGACGAATTCCAAGCCCGGCCAGCCGCCTCCAGGAGCCTCTAGCCTCCAACCTACCAGGCGCAAGGCGTCCAAGGCATCAGGGGTTGCCCCAACTCTGCCGACGCCCAGGAGAGGAGCCCGGACTGCCCGATCTCGCCGCGCTTGCACACGGCCCCATCTAGCCCTCCTGTGCTGCCTACTGTCTGGTTGCCTCTGCCATGGCCGATAAGCCATCCAAAAATAAAGCGAAAATGCCTCATAAGGACGTGCCGGCCTCAGAGGGAAGGGCAAGGGCTTCCTCCACACACCCCGCAGATCACAGGGACAGATCCCCCCTACGTCAGGCTACAGGGGGCGAGAGCAAGAGGGGGAGCCAGAGTGAGGCCAGACACCGTTCCAAGGCCAGCGATAAGGCCTCCTCCAGGGTAGACAAGCCACGCCCTCCGGCCTCCCCTGCCAGCGCTGTCCAACAGGGGTCTGGGGGTTCCCAGGCCTCTAGGTCCAGACGCTCCTCTGGGGTTCTTTCGCTGGACAACCCTGATCTCTGCCTGGGCACCAGCGACATCTGGGAGGACCCTCGAGCGGAGGAGACAGCCCCCAGGGCCACACCTTCTTCCTCTGCAGTGGCCCAGTTCCAGAGCCCCGAGGTTCAGGCCATGATCCAGGCCGCCATAAAGGAGGGCATCGCAGCAGGTTTGCAACAAGTGGCGGCCTCTCTCCCTTCCACCTCAGCTGCAGCAGCCAGCCTCCCATTGTGACCCCAAGACCCTCCCTCCCCGGCCTTGGTGGCCCCTCTGGACCTGAATATGGACGTCCAGCCGGATTCCCCCAGGTCCATCCAGGCTGCGGAGGACAAGGAATTGGACCTTGACATGTCCACTGACGAGGATTTGACGCCAGAACCCCCCGCAACTACGGGGCTCTTCAACCCTGGCCTGTTCAAGTCCCTCCTCCACAAGGCCAAGGCGGCGGCCAAAATCCCTCCAGCCCCCGCCCCTGCAGGGGAGGAGGCCAACGACCCTCTCTTTGAGGAGACCACCGCACAGACCGAGGTCATTCCGGCCCCCAAATTGTTTGTAGAGGCTGTTCTTAAACAGTGGCAAGCTCCCTCCTTGGGACCTCAGCCTTCCACCTCGGACAAAAAATTCTTCAACGTGGCACAGGGCCTCGCACAGCATCTCCCCACGCCACCGGTGGACCCGCCGATCAAGGCCTTGTATTCCTCCACCCATTTACCCAGCGATAGCGAGGAGCTGTTGCGACCTGAGGACCGGCGCACTGAGCAGGCGATCTTGCGCACACACCAGGCGGCGGCCTGGGCCGTGAAGGCATCGACCACCGCCTCGTTTTTCTGCCGGACCTCCATCCGCTGGCTGAAGGCGTTGCAAGATCACCTCCCCTCCTCAGACGTCCGTGCCAGACAGGACATCAACAAACTTCTGGCCGCATCCCAATTTACATCGGATGCCACCCTTCAGGCGGCCCGCTTCGCCGCCAGAGCCATGGGTTCCTCCGTTGTGGCGCGGCGTATGCACTGGCTATGCAATTGGCCGGCCGACGCCCACCACAAGTGGCGGCTAGCCATCGCCCCTGTCCAGGGTCAGTCCCTGTTCGGAGCAGCCTTAGACCCCTATTTGGTGGAATCCAAAGATAAACAAAAAGTTTTGCCTAATTGCACGCGGAAGGGTCCTAATAGGCCACCAGCAGCGGCAGCTCCCATGACCTCTACACCCGCGGCCCTGAGGCGCTCCTTTCGGGCACCTCGTTACAACCAAAATCGGTCCCGCACGGGTGGGAGGCAAAACCAAGGGCAGGGTGGGCAGCGAGGTGACCAGTCCAACAGGCGCCCTTTTCGGGGGGCAGGCGGTCGCCCCTTCCGCCGCTACAGATAGATGACCCGGATCCTCCCATTGGGGGCCGCCTGCGCCTCTTTGCCAGGCGGTGGGAGGACATAACAACTGACGCATGGGTCCGCGAGACCGTGTCATCTGGTCTCGCGTTAGAATTCATCTCCACCCCCCCGGGATTTTTCATGAGGTGCCCCCGATCCTCCAATCCCCAGAAGCGGTCGCTAATGCGAGCCGCTATCCAGCACCTGCTGGAGATCCAGGCTATACAACGGGTGCCGGAGGACCAACGGGGGCAAGGATTCTATTCCAATTTGTTCCTCGTTGAGAAATCCTCGGGTGGGTGGAGAGCCGTCCTAGACCTCAAACGTCTTAATAAATCTTTGGTCTATAAAAAGTTTAAGATGCACACGTTGCAGTCAATTCTGGACGGTATTCGTAAAGGGGACTTTATGTCCTCTATTGACCTAACGGAGGCCTACCTCCACATACCAATTCGGCCAGCGCATCAAAAATTCCTTCGCTTCTGCTACTTAGACGAGCACTACCAGTATGCCGCGCTCCCGTTCGGCCTGTCATCGGCCCCTCGGGTTTTCACTAAAGTTTTAGCGGCTCTAGCGGCCCACCTTCGAGTGGTTCCCATCCGCCTACAGTGCTATCTGGACGACATCCTCGTCCAGTCGACCACGCCCGCCCGGGCAGCGTCGGACCTTAGCACAACCATAGAGACTCTGCAATACCACGGTTTTTCCGTTAACTTTCAGAAAAGCCATCTAGAACCGACCACCAGAATTACTCACCTGGGGGCCATTGTGGATTCCCTGGAGTGCAGAGTGTACCTCTCCCAGGAGAGGCAGGACAGCTTGTCGGCCCTCTCCCAACAGGTCATGGGCCTTTCTCGGGCACCATTGAATCTCTTGTCATCCCTGTTGGGAAAAATGATTTCGGCCATCCATATAACCCCTTGGGCACAACTGCACTCCAGGGACCTACAATGGCTTCTCTTGCCTTTTCAGCGAGCGGGCAGGAGCAACTCCTCCAGCAAGGTCCAGCTTCCAGACTCTGTTCGCCGTTCCCTCCAGTGGTGGCGCTCCGGAGCGATTGCCCAGGGCACCTGCTTCCTCAAGCCTCAACGGGTGACTTTGACCACCGACGCCAGCCTCCTGGGCTGGGGTGCCCACACTCTGTCACAGGTGGCGCAGGGCACCTGGTCTACAGCGGAGACTTCGTTGAACATCAACCTCTTGGAACTGCGAGCGGCGTTCCTGGGCCTTCAACACTTCCAGCGCGAACTGTCCGGCCAGCATGTCCTCCTGCTCACGGACAACATCACCGCCAAGGCCCACGTCAATCGGCAAGGGGGCACGGTGTCCCGTCAACTCCTTGCGGAGGCCACGGCACTAGGCCTCTGGGCCGAGAGGCACCTGCTATCTCTTCGGGCGGAACACATATCGGGGGTTTCCAACCGTACGGCGGATTGGCTCAGCCGGCACGAGGTGGACTCAGCGGAGTGGAGCCTCCACCCGGACATCTTTCGGAGCTAGTGGAGCGCTTCGGCCGTCCGGCCATCGACCTATTTGCGACTCCGCAGAACGCCAAGCTCCCCCGATATTTTACCAGGTACCAGTCATACGGGGCAGAGGGGACGGATGCGCTGCATTGCCCCTGGCCGAGGGGCCTACATTACGCCTTCCCCCCCCTGGCCCTTATCCCTCGCGTCATCCGCAAGATCTTGACCGAGGAAGCGGAAGTGATCCTCCTCGCCCCCCACTGGCCTCGGAGGGCGTGGTTTGCGGACCTCAAAGCACTGTCGGTCCAGCCCCACTGGAGGATCCCGCCGACAGAGTCGTCACTCTCCCAGGGGTCAGTGCGGCACCCGGACCCGCACTGGTTGCAACTGACCGCCTGGCGATTGAGCGGCTCACCCTGAGTCGGCGTGGGGTTCCCGACGGCATTCTCCGCACCCTCCTCACCTCCCGGAGGGATTCTACGGTCCGGATCTACAATGCCACGTGGCGGGCCTTCTGCTCCTGGTGCGCCACGAACTCCTTCTGTCCGTTGGACCTGATGATCATTAACATTCTGCAGTTCCTGCAGGATGGCCTCAACAAAGCCCTGGCTCCCAGCACCTTACGGCGTCAGGTGGCAGCACTCTCTACTGTCCTGGCGTGTCAATCGTCAGCGTCTCTGTCGACGCATCCATTGGTCCAGCGCTTTCTCCGGGCGGCTTCCCAGCTCAGCCCCCCGGTAGTCCATAGATACCCAACATGGGACTTACAGACGGTACTTCTGTCGCTCACCAGGGCGCCGTACGAGCCGTTGCAGGCAGCATCACTACAACTGCTGACTCATAAGGTAGCCTTCTTGGTGGCAATTACTTCCGCGCGCCGCATATCCGAACTAGCGGCGCTGTCCGTCAGAGCCGACCTCTGTGTGTTTCATCCCGACAGGGTTGTCCTTCGACTTGACCCCACCTTCTCTCCGAAGGTGAATACCTACTTCCACCGGGCGCAGGAGTTGGTACTCCCTTCCTTCGGTGCCGATCCGACTGCAGCTCCTCAACAGCCAGAGCATGCACTGGACGTTCGACGGGCACTCGAGATCTATGTCCAACGCACAGCTTCCTTTCGCCTATCTGAGGCCCTTTTTGTTGGGTTTCACCAGATCTCCAAAGGCCGGAAAGCTTCGTCGGTGCTGATTGGCAGGTGGCTTCGCGCCGTGATCGCAGAGGCTTACGCCAGTCAACATCTTCCTCGACCACCTCGCCTGACGGCTCACTCCACGCGCAGTGCCGCAACCACGGCTGCTTGGAACACGCGCGCCTCTATTGAAGAGGTGTGTCGCGCGGCCACCTGGTCCACTCCATTGCCATTTATCAGACACTACAGGGTGGACGCTTTCGCCTCGGCGGACACGGACTTTGGCCGGCGAGTTCTTCAGTCGGCTCTCCATCCAGAGGACAATAACCTAGTGTCACGGGACCCTCCCTAGGGACGTTACTGCTTGGGCATGTCCCAATCTTGGAGGCTAGCGCCACCCACTATGGAGAAAGGGCGTTGTTACTTACCTGAACGCCCATTCTCGTAGGGTGGCGCTAGCCTCCAAGTCCCTCCCTGATGTTTTGTGTTTGTTTTGGTGGTAGGACTCACTGGGGAGTACACTATGGGTCTGACCTAGTCCTTCGTCTCCAGAGGGGGAGTATAGTAAGAGGACAGCTTTTATATGAAGTCAGACTCAGTCCTGATTGGCTGATGGAATGTGTCTTCCCAATCTTGGAGGCTAGCGCCACCCTACGAGAATGGGCGTTCAGGTAAGTAACAACGCCCTTTTTCTTGTTTTCCTCCTCTAAAGCTAATGTGCGTCTTATAGTCCGAAATATACAATAGTCCTCTAAAAACTCCCAAGGCTTCCTTCCTTAGAAATGTTACATGTATAATAATGGAATCAATAGCTACTAGTTATAAGCTGTTTATTACTTCAAATATTGAATATATTAGTTGTTGTAATAAGTATACCCATGCACTACTTACAAGCTTTTTGTAAATGTTGTAGGACTCTAGTTCATTGTTGTAAAGAGTGAACAATGGACAAGATAGGCCTCTAAATTGATAATGCATGTTTGGAAGTAATCTTTGAATATAAATTGCAGAAGATATACTGAGAAATATTATGGGTCATTATCCTGGATCTCTAAATGAAAGCAAAACTTCTACAGAATCTGCTTTCCTCATTTGCTGAAATCTAAGATGAAGAATTCTTCTTTTTTAAGGCCCATGTATCATTCAATCCTACTATTGAACAACAACGAACCTGTGACAATTGTACAACTACTCTGCTACAAGGAGATTTTGTCATCAAGTATGATGTGAACAGAGATTCTGCTAATAATTTACAGGTAACTCCAGTTGTTTGACACCTGAACTAATATATCAGCACAAAAACAAATCCAAACAAAAAACCCTACCACAAATGAATACTATCTTTATCAATATTTTTTAGGTAGTAAATGGATACTTTGTACACTTTTTTGCACCAAAAATCCTTGAACGTTTACCTAAGAATGTTGCCTTTGTAATCGATGTCAGTGGTTCCATGTCTGGACAGAAAATTCGGCAAGTAAGTAAACATCACAAATTGTTGTAATATTGCTAAAAGGATGGTAAATTGTACAGCAGATAAAATCAGGTCCTACAATCTTTTACTCCAAGTTATTTTTGCTTGAAAGATTTACACATATATTAAAATATGTAGCATAGCAATCTTGAAAATATTTAGTAATGTAATTGAAATGTACATCTTCATCCTTAACTTTCAGCTAAGCCTTCTTTTATATGTGTCGATTTAGGCCACAGGCCCCCAAAACCTGGGCCACGGCATGTTGGAACTGGGCTGCACAAGTGGTGGATGAGTACACACATGTGCATGCAGCTCTATTCACATGAGTGGCAGGCGCTTGGCTCGCGCTTGAAGCCCCACTTGCATGAGTGGCGGATGCTTGTGCTCACGCACAAAGGTCCACTCATACAAATGGAGCTGTGCGCACTCGTGTGTGTGTACCTGCCACTCACAAAGAACCATCATGTCTCCCCGCCACCCCCGCTGGGCCACCAAGCCAGACAGGTTGGGATTGCTGATTTAGGCCATATATTAACTTAGCTTCAAAGTCATACAGAACAACATTCTTTCAGGTGGCACCTGCAGAAATAAAACACTTGAGCATTAGAATGAAATGTGCGATATTGGCAAGCTTGACCATTACATTGCCAACTGGTTTATTCAGCTTTACAACTAGAGTGAGGATCCAAAACGGTGAAAGTGAATACAGGAGGGCCTTCTTCGAGGAAGCAGTTTGATTTTGAAATGATCAGTTTGCACTTAAGCCATGAATCAATCTGTTAATGAACTATATCAAGAGTCAAAAAATTATTAAAAATTATTAAAAACCTAAATAACAGTAATATTTTTTTAAAAGACTAACATGTTATGAAATTATCATTTAAAAATTATCTTAGCTATCTCTCTATTAAGATTTCAATTTTATCTCAAACATCCTACAATTTCATGGGAGAAAAGCATAACTCGGAAAAGACTTAGCCAATTTTTATTTATGAAAAATACATATTAAATTTTACACTTATGGTTCAGGGATAATAGTGTGGAGCCTGACTGCTGCAAAATATTACTTATCTTTTGACCATGGTTAGGAGGCAATGGAGTGTTGCCTTAGTGTGGAAAAGGGTGGGGGGTTTTCCCCTCAGTAAACATTTGGCTTTACAGTATATACCGTTGGGTTAAACAATTGAAGATCTCAAGTGAACAAATTTCATCAAAGGATCTGCCGCATCATATGATGTGGGTAGCAGCAGCAAGACATGGGCATAACATCTGATTTAGGAGCTGATAGCTTCTGCCATATAAGAACTTAACTTGCCATCCAAATATTTAAGGAGATAAACTCCTACGAAACAAAATATTGATTATTGGTAGTAGGGAACTACATTATCTAACTAACCAGGAAAGTAAAAATATTGAATTGTTCTCAATTGGCTAATAAACTATAATTGGCAAGAAAAGATTGTAGCAATGTAATGTGCTGGTATAGAGAGATCACTTAACTAGGGTGAGGAACTAGGAACACAGGGTGGAGTAACCTCTGGAATAGCCAGATTGGGTTATGGAGCATAAGTCCTTTGTTGAGAGTTGAGAGATCCCTCAAATACTTTTTAAAAAATAATTCTAGGCAAAGGAAGCCTTGACAAAAATAGTGGAAGACTTAAAAGAAGAAGATCACTTTAATATCATCCTGTTTGAAAGTTCAGTTTCAAAATGGAAAGATAACTTAATTCAAGCTACTCCAGAGAATGTGAACCAATCAAAGGAATTTATTCAACAAATACGTGCGTCAGGAGGTAAGTAGGAAAAAAAAGTTAAAGTTAAATTGCTATATTAGAATAAGGTTAAAATAAAATGGCTATATTAAAAAACACTACATTGAAAATATTTGAATCTCCATTTTCATATTCTAAAAAATTTGAAACCCTGCTTTCACGTTGTAGGAACAAATTATAATGATGGTTTACTGACTGGAATTGAAATGCTGAATAAAGCTCATGAATTGAAATCTGTACCTGAAAGAAGTGCCTCTTTAGTTATCGCATTATCTGATGGGGAGGCCAATGTAGGTAAGTAGCTGAATGACTGATGAACATGGGAATAAAGATTGCTATTCAGTCTCCTTGTTTTCACACAGTCTTCTCCATACTATATACCACATACCTCTGGTGATCATTGTCATCTTTAAACTATTTAATTGTGTTTTGTGATCCTTTCTGTGCAGGTGTAACAAATCCCAGTCAGATTCAAGAAAATGCTAAGAATGCAACTGAAGGAAAATATCCTATATACAATCTTGGGTTTGGTTATGATCTTGATTATGCATTTTTAGAGAGAATAGCAACAGGAAACAATGGTGTGGCTCGCCGCATCTTTGAAGACTCAGATGCAGCCTTACAACTACAGGTAGAATAATAAGCATATGAAAGGTTGATATTTATATTTATGATGAAATATTTCTGTGGCAGAGAAAGGACACTGAGTACAAGATATGGTAACAACACTACCCTTACTTGGATTCAGACATGAGAAAAAAACACATACCCTATTTTTCAGAGTATAAGACGCACCGGAGTATAAGACGCACCTTAGTTTTGGGGGAGGAAAACAAGGAAAAAAGGCGTCTGCCTCCCAACAATTTGCCAAATAGCAAACAGCAAACAGTACAAATGATATACACTGTTTGCTGTGTATTTCTATGCATGTGTGTCTGACCCATAGAAATAGCAAAGAATTGGAGAAATGTACATTATGGCAGTATATTAATGCCAGAAAGTTTTCTTAAATGTAATCACACTAACTCCTCCCAATGATTTAAATAGATCTACTCCAAACATGACTAAGTCACGGTTTAACTCAGCTGCCTTATCTTAATACCAAACAGGACACTGTTACATTTCAGATTATACTTGTACAGATGCTGTTAAAATTGATGTGGCTTTCTTGAAGTATACATTATTCTCTGCTATTTAAAAGAAGATACAATAGCACTGGGCCTCTTCAGATCAAGCATTCATTTTAAAAAGCTTCTTCATTTTGTTAAGTTGTCTAGAACAATAATAAAGCAGTCTTTAAAAAAAGTCGAATCATTTGAACATTCTATAGACAATGTCTATAGACATTGACTTACCTCCTTGCAGTTCCAGCAGTCCAACATTGCCAGCAGTTCACCTCCCAGCAATTTGCCTCCTTGCTGCTAGTTTCACTTTCAGTTCTAGCATGTGCCCTGCCTGTGTTGAATCAGCTGTAGGTCGGGAGGCTGATAATCAGTTTCTTGTGCTAATCGGGCTCTGTGATGTTTGCTGCAAGGAGGTAAATTACTGGGAGGCAGAGGCCAAAGGGTGGGTGTGGCTGGGTGTGGCTACATTCAGTGTATAAGACGCACCCAAGTTTTTACCCTCTTTTTGGGGGTAAAAAGGTGCATCTTATACTCCGAAAAATACGGTATGTGTTCTCCTCTCCTCCCATTTATCCCAATTTCCTATGTTTGCCATCTGAAAACTGCAGGAATTATACTCCAAATGAAGTTTGGTAGCAGCTTCTATTGGTCATAAGATGTATTGATTCTCCAACAGAGCAGCATGGTGGCCTAGCAGTGAAGACGCTCACCTCCCATTTGGAAGGTTTAGAGTTCAATCCTAGGTAGCGGCAGATGTTTCTCGCCCAAAGAAAAATATCTGCTGCAAACTCCACTTAAGCACCAGGAAGGGCATCCAGCCATTAAATGCTCAGCTCTACCTAGTCGCCCTGACTCTACTCTGAATTAAAGGACTACTGGGTCATAAAAACAAGACAATATTAATTCTACAACAAAAAAGGCAATTTGTGTATCATGACTACCAAAAGTTAGAAATTTGTGCCGTATCCTCTCACTGATATAAGATCTGCTGCCAGCTAGCATCCTGGTCTACATTGTTCAGAAGTGTGCCTTTGGCTGAATTCTTATGACATTGAAAGACAAAATTCATTTATTCATTATTTATTTATTAGAATTTGTCAAACAAAAATGAGAACAAGAATAAAAGAAAAAAATACAATAACAGGGACGATAGGCATGTTAGTGTATTTCTCCATGCCCCCTAAGTAAGGGAACATAATTCAGCTTTCTCCAACCTGGTGCCTACAGTATATATTATAATCTTGTTACGATTCCTGCCTGCCTTGCTTCACTTCTCAAGGTGTCTTGGTTAGACAAAATAGACATAACTGTTAGATTTTGCATTCTATCTGATAAATTTATTTTCTTATCAAGCAGAGAAAGATCACTAATTCTTTTCAGTTACAAGAGGCCATGAAGGAAAAAATATATCATCCCATCCTCAATTAGAGGTGTATAGCATCCAAAAGTAACCAAGAGAGATTAGCATATATGTCCCTCCCACATTCTGGTGATCAACTCAGAATATGTTTACATACCATGAAACATAGAGTGCGAAAATATAGGAATCCATTGTAAGTAATAAGTTTCATCATCCCATCAGTTTTCTAAAATAGTCCTCTCACTCTACCTAACCATCAAAGGGGCCAACCAGGTGCATCTTTTTCTGTAGTTTTTGGAAAGATTCTGACCCCAGCCATCACTTGTTTCTGGCCTATTGCAAAAGAATCAGCCCAGCCCAGTGAGATGAAACTTTATCAGGGGTGAAATGCTCCCGGTTCGGGCGGGCCAGTCGGTTGTCGCAGAGCTGACGGTGCCGGTGGCGGTCGCGGTGCGGGGCTTTTCCCGCTTGCTTCCCCCGCCCACCACCATTTGGGTTCTTTTGCCCTCTGCACATGCACAGAACGCTTTGTGCATGCGCAGAGGGCAAAAGAACCCAAATGGCAATGTCCAGGCGAGCGGGGGAAGCGGGCGGGGGAAGCCCCACGCCGCGACCGCCACCGGCTCCGTCGGCTCTGCGACAATCGACTGGCCCTCCCGAACCGGGAGCATTTCACCACTGAACTTTATCCCTTCTCAGGCAACTAACTACTATTAGCCATGATGGCGCTGTGGTTAGAATGCAGTACTACAAGCTACTTCTGCTGATTGCCAACTGTCAGCAGTTTGGCAGTTCGATTTCCATTGGCTCAAGGTTGACTCCGCCTTCCATCCTTCTGAGGTTGGTAAAATGAGGACCCAGATTGTTGGGGGTAATATGCTGACTCTGTAAACCACTTAGAAAGGGCTGTAAAGCATTGTGACTTATATAAGTCTAAGTGCTATTGCTTTTTCATTCCATATCATACTTCATATTTTCCTGGCAAAAATTAATAACAAGTGAGAGGCTGGGTAAAAAAGCTAGAAAAAGTATTTTGTTTAAATATGTGTCCTATTAAAAATGTTGGTTTCTTTCTTTGAAAAAGCTGCTCACATCAGGAAAATTTACCTCATGAGAGCCTACATCAGGGACTATATATGATGAATGAAAGTAGACCTTTTTATTTTTAAAAATGGGATTGTCTAGCAATCGATGGTTTTGCAAAATAGGAAAAGATGTCCAGAAAGGCTTTGTGTTAGTAAAAATTGTGAATGAAAAGAATCACACCTTTTTCTGTGATAAAAAAAAAAGAATTAAAACTCACTTGAAAACTGTTTTATTAACATGTACAGTAAAATAGTCCTAATTTTTGCTACATCTAAACTTACATGGTTAATCCTCCATTTCATGGAGTCCCCCTTTTCCATATTTATACAAAATTGTAGATGTCAAAAAAGAGCAAGATTTTTAAAGAGTCAAGACTTTCAACGAGAGTTCTGTTTTCCAGAGTACTTTTCCAGCATGGTCTAGATTCAGATTGCAGAAAAGTACTGTCCCCAAAAAAACCAACCACTCATTTCCAATGTTTTGATTTTGAGAATAAATACCCTTTTAGTGTTACAGTTTATAATAACTCTAGTATCTATTTTGTTCTCAGGGTTTTTATGATGAAGTAGCCAATCCTCTGCTCACTGAAGTGGAGTTAGACTATAAGGAAAATGCCATCTCAGATTTGACTCAAAATAGTTTTAAACATTATTATGATGGCTCTGAAATAGTTGTGGCTGGACGAATTACAGACAATGACCTGAACAGTATCACAGCAGAAGTAAAAGCTCAAGGGGTAAGTATCTTTGAAGTCTAACATTCCTCAAGATATTACCAAGAGATTCCAGTTTCTATAACACACACAAAAAAATCATAGTTCCAGAACAATAATTTTCTGAACATGCTGAGAGTGTAGATACTCCAGGGAAAATCATTAGGTAGTTTATCTGCTTCTATCTATGTTCCAGAAGTCAGAACCAGTCTTGAAAATTTTGATTTTGGAGATGGTCTCTATTTATATTGCTTTTAGAGATAGGAAAGCACCCAGATAACTGGTATATTAGCTAATTATTTCACTTAAGAGCCGTGATGCCACAGTGGTTAGAGTGCAATACTGCAGGCTACTTCTGCTGACTGCTGATTGTCAAAAGTTTGGCAGTTCAAGTCCCACCGGTTCAAGGTTGACACAGCCTTCCATCCTTCCAAGGTGGGAAAAATGAGGACCCAGATTGTTGGAGACAATATTATGCTGACTCTGTAAAACTGCTTAGAGAGGGCTGTAAAAGCACTGTGAAGTGGTATATAAGTCTAAGTGCTATTGCTATTAATACCTAGCCAAACTGAATTTAAACAGCCAAGCCATATCCAATCCATCCATCCACATTTAAACAGCAGCTTCACCTGTCATAAGACTCACACAAAGTGTTTTCAGGCAGTGAGACATCAATATTATCACTAGTTTACATGGCTGAAAGCTATGTGGTCATGTTGAGCCTGGGTGACAAATAAAGCATCATCCACTCAACACAAGATATTGGAAGGGGACTGATGGCACCTTTTCCGTCTAACCAATGTTATTCAGAGACACAGGTTTTGTTGAGTTGGAGCACATTTCATCAGATGCATTGAGTGGCTAGGCTGGTGTAAGATTTAATTTGAGATTTGGCAGGGAGGGCAAAATAGGTATTTGTTTATTATTGAAACATAGTTATATAGTGATTACATAGCAACCCAGCTTGTACCAAACTCAAACCAAGAGATAAAACCACATTTATGTAGAGTAAAAATATTAAAACCAAAATATAAGTTACTTGCAAGACAGTACAAGTATCTTCTCAGTTAATAATTGTAATATGTTAGAAACCTTTAAAGACTGCCTGAAATTTTTTGATACATGTGAGTTCAGCCATCTGTTGCTCAATGTACATAAATATAGAAATAAACACCTGCATAAAAGTGTACTGCTGAAAAATTACAGTGCAATTATAAATCCAATCCTTTTCTTTCGTCTAGGCACTAAATGAGGTGACTTATACTGAACAAGCTGATGTTGAGGAAACAATCAAAGCTTTTGAAGAGCAACAATACATATTTGGAGAATATATTGAGAGATTCTGGGCTTATCTCACCATTCAACAACTTCTAGAAGCACGGTAATGTAGGACTTTTTCAACTTTGTGATTACTCCAGAGACATCCATGAGGAGCAGTAAATCAATCACTTTAAATCACTTTCTTGAGAAAGATTATACTTTAGGGAAAATTAGTTTCATTCAATAATGCCTGGAATGGACTAATAGCTATTCATCATTTTTGACCTGTAGTTGATTTGATCTCTTGGCCCAAGTTAATGCAAGATAGATACAAACTTAATGTAAACAGCTCCAGACTTGATTGCAAAAAATTCGACTTCAACAACAGAGTTGTCAACGCCTGGAACACTCTACCTGACTCAGTAGTTTCTTCCCCAAACCCCAAAAATGTCAACCTCAGATTATCTACCATCGACCTCACCCCATTTCTAAGAGGTCGGTAAGAGGCGTGCATAAGCGCATAATCGTGCCTACCGTTCCTGTCCTAATGTACACATATATTCTTACTTCTTTTACTCTTATTCATGCTTGTACTATTACATATATATTCAATCATGTTTTACTGTTTATACTTTGCTTATAATCATGTATGCTTGACAAATAAATAAACAATAATTATTGCAGGTCTTCTAACTTCACATTAGGATTTGATAAGTTTAGTTTTAAGTCCCAGTTATCTCTTTCTTCTTTCAGGAGACAAGTCGTTTGTTTCCAAAGTATTCATGAGTTTCATATACTATTTATTTTATTATTTAGAACAATTTACAATATGTTTTTGCATTACAGGGTGGAAGAATACTGAATGATTAATATTATCATGGTTAAAACAGTTTCTAAATGCTTCTCCAATGTCCTTGCTTTTAGTGCTCTAGCGCAGGGAGATGAAAAGGAAAATATTACTGCTAAAGCCCTGGAGTTGTCTCTGAAATATAAGTTTGTGACTCCATTAACATCCATGGTTGTCACAAAGCCAGAAGACAATGAAGAAAAGGAAGCAATTGCTGACAAACCCACAGAAGGTACAGATATTGTCATAAGGACATTAGTCTATCTTGCTTTTAGTGGTTTTGGGGCAATATTCAAAATATTCACAGTTGAACTAGTCGAGAATACCCTGGAGCAACAGATAGTTATGCTTTCCCCTTAGATCGGGATAGGAAAGCATGAATTTTGTGGTGTGTGTTTTTCAGCAGCATCTTCAAACAGGCCAAGGGAGAACAGATTGATGTCAGCAGCATCATGGCATGGCAACACAAGCGCCGCCTCTTTTCTACATGCATTTTGACATTACATATATTCCCAATGGAGAAGAACTTGAGAAGAACAATCTCACAATATGGCTTTTGTCATCTTTTGTTCTTATTTTTTTACATTTCAACTTAAATATTTTCAAAACACAGTTTAAAAATTAAACAAACAGTAGAAATGAAGATTTTTTAGCAATCTCTTGCTAGAGCAAGGTTTCTCAATCTTGGCATCTTTAAGATGTGTGGGCTTCAAATGCCAGAATCCCCCAACCTGTTGCTAAGATTAAGAAACATGCATTAAAACAAGTCGTTCCCAGCTATGGCAACTTTAAGATCTGTGGACTTCATTGATGACTGGGGAATTCTGTGATTTAAGTCCACAGGTATGAAAGTGGCCAAGGTTGAACACCCCAGCTTTAGAACCACCATGGGTTCAACTAAGCTTATCTGCTCACCTCACCACGGTTGTTCTTTCAGTTGATCCCTTCCTTTTCAAAGGAAGTTGTAGCATGAAGCCCACCTTGAAATGAAAGAATTGCAAACTGAAATGTGTCATCCCTATCAGATGAAATTTATCTCTGGAAGAATTAAAGGAAATAAAATCTTGATGATGCTGCTTTGTTAAATAACTGCATGAAATGAATCAATGGAGGAAGGGGAAGGGAGTGATTTTATGTATAAACTATATTTTGTAATATGAGTAATTAGAAAAGACTTTGGGTCAAGCCCTTTTAAAAGGAAGCTGTTTACTTGAATAAGTTTTTAGAAAAAAATAAAAATAGCTGCCTAATGTGCACCCTCCAGTCTATTCTTATTGAGATAGGTCAACTATAATTTTTTGCAGTCAAACTAGTTTAGTAAAAAATTAATGTTTCTCTTTCTCTCTCTCTCCCTCCCTCCCTTGGTCTTTTATCATCTTTGGAAACAGCTGAAGGTAAACTGAGTTGTAATTCTTTGCCTTTGTTCTATATGAATATGAGCTTATTATAAAATTTTAGTTTGAATGATGAGTTGCAGAACTAATTGAAAATAAGCAAATAAAGCAATAATAAGTCAATGGTGTTTTAAATAAGTTTACCTCAGATCTCACACCTTCCCATCCTATTGGTCATCTCTCTCTCTCTCCTCTCTTCTCTCTTCTCTCTTTCTCTTCCCTCTCTTTTCTCCCCCACTCTCTCGACCCTGGAAAACAGTTGAAGGTAAATTCAGCTCTAATTCTTTCCCTCATATTTCATATCTTGACATTCCATTGGTCGGGTTTAATGGAGTATTAATTTAGTTCCTTCTTTTGCTATCTGTTTAAGATGAAATGTGTACATTTTCACAATGGAATGTAATTTAAATATACACTGTGCTTTTAAAGAAAGGTGTATGCCATATTTTCCATTTATTAGCTCAGAGCAATTTTCTAAATATATAGGTTTAATTATATAACAGTGATGGCTAACCTTTTTTTTCTCGGGTGCCAAAAAAGTGTGCATGCGTGCAACAGCATGTGTGTGCATGCTGCCCCCCCTAATGCAATGCTGCCCCACAGGCCCCGCCCCCCACATGCATGGGCGACCCCTGTGCTCCCCTGCCCCTCACGCATGTATAGGCGACCCCCCCAGAAGACCCAGGAGGCTTCAGGGAGGCCTGCTAGCACCAAAACAAGGGGGGGCGATCCCCGATCTCCACAATTTCTTTTCCCAGCGCACGCTGGTTTCCTCCTGGATTCATTCTGCAATCTCCTCAATTGCTTTCCCCAGTGCAGCATGTGGAAATGCCCCGCCACCATGCATGCGCAGCAGAGACCCGAAGACCAGCTGGCCAGCGGGAGGCACGCACATGCGCAGTGGGGCTTGGCTAGGCGATGGCTGGCATGTCTGTAGAGAGGGCTCTGTGTGCCATCTGTGGCACGCGTGCCATAGGTTCACCATCACGGTTATATAACATTTAAAGTACGAGCCTAATTTTCCGAAATTTATTGTACAGCTTGGTTGATTATAAGCAAAATTTCATTTGAATCTTGCTCACCATGCTTGTGCAGATGAGAATTGCCTTATATCCAGGAAGGTCATATCCACATTTAATAAAAACAACAACCAAGTATTTAAAGGAATTGTATTACAGACAATGCTGGGAGCAGATTTGGACTGTTTGCTCCAACAGATCCATGGTAACAGTAAAAATCAGTGACAGCTGATCTGGCATTCTGACTTCCATCTGAAAGCTCTGCGTGGGTGTTTCATTGTTTTTGTTTAGCTTTTATAGTAATTTCTTCACTCACAGCAGGTTGGTGCTTTCTTTTGGTCAAAGCATCTTATCGTAATTGCCAAATAGTGAAAAGAAGCCATCTTCCATTATTTTGAGGCACAAAAGACATGAAATCTGTGCAGGGTAAACCTTAATTAGGTGTAATTTCTGAAGCACTATACTCGGACCAAGAAAAACAGAAACAAAACCAAAAACAAACAAAATCTCAGCCCTTGATATTCACAAGATATTCACACAGATTTCATCCCATTACTTGGTTTCCCGATTGTCCCTGTCCTTCCTTCAAATGTTACGTAATCCTTGCCTCTTCCCCCCCCCCAAATATTGCCTTTCCCTGCCCCAAATGTGAACCTGGATTTTAAAGCTATTATTGAAATGGAGCAGAATGTTAACTGATATCCTTACAATCACAACATGTGGGAACATTTGTTTTGTTTTGTTTTTCTTTTTCTTTTATGCAGGAAGGCCACAAGTGTCCAGCTATCAACCTCCATCTACCCCTTACTATTATTCTAGTGGTAAGTTTCTTTTTTAGAGTTCATAAATATCTAACACATACACACACACACACACACACACACACACACACACACACACACACACACACACACACAAATAGTGATTGATATCAATAGTTAGGAAAAAAATCTAAATCTTTCTGAGGTCCTGGAGAGTGAATCCATGAAGTAAAGGCGACAAAAGGGTTTCAGCAGTCTTCCTGTTTGAGGCAGAACAGCCAAATGTTGGATGTGGACTGGAACATCTCATGCCGTACCTTAAAATGGGAGGCGCATCAAGGAACGGATCATGCCTAGTGCAACTATTGCTGCCTGTGAAAGACACAGGCCTTATTTTTTTTCTCAGCTCCGTCAATCATCAACTAGAGATGATTATGTCACAAGATGTCACCTGTTTATTGGACCCGTGCCCCTCCTGGTTGGTTTCTGCCAGCAGGGATGTGGCAGGAGGCTGGATCCAGGCGGTGGTCATCGCTTCTCTGACGGAGGGATCTGTACCGCAGCCGTTAAAAGTTGCGATGGTTAGACCCCTCCTGAAGAAGCCTTCCCTGGACCCAGCGGATTTGAAGAACTTTCGTCCGGTCTCCAACTTAGCTTTTTAAGGGAAAGTTGTTGAGAAGGTGGTGGCTACTCAGCTTCTGTGACTATTGGAGGAAACGGATCATCTAGACTCCTATCAGTCGGGTTTCAGGCGCGGCTTCAGTACAGAAACTGCCTTGGTCGCCCTGATGGATGATCTCTGGTGAGCCCGGGATGGTGGAAATTCTTCCATCCTGGTGCTACTTGACCTCTCAGCGGCTTTCGATACCATCGACCATGGTATCCTTCTGCGTGGTCTCAGTGAGTTGGGAGTGGGAGGCACCGTTTTGCGGTGGTTATCCTCTTATCTCACCGATAGGACGCAGTCGGTGTTAACAGGAGAGCAGTGATCGTCCCCCAGGCCCCTGTTATGCAGGGTGCCTCAGGGTTCGGTTCTCTCGCCCATCTTGTTCAACATCTACATGAAACCACTGGGGGAAATCATCCGGAGACATGGGGTGAGTTTCCATCAGTACACTGACGACACCCAGCTGTACATCACCATCCCGTCTCAATTCAGTGAGGCAGCTGATGTAATGTGCCGATGCCTGGATGACTTTAGGACCTGGATGGGGAGAAACAGACTCAGACTCAACCCCGACAAGACTGAGTGGCTTTGGATACTGCCTCCTAAGGACCAAGACAACGGTCCCTCCTTGGTTCTGGAGGGAGTGAAATTAACCCCCTCGGAACAGGTCTGCAATTTGGGGGTCCTCCTAGACCCACAGCTAAAATTACAGCAACACCTTACAGCTGTGGCTAGGGGGGCCTATGCACAGGTCTGCCTGGTGCACCAATTGCGGCCATACTTGGAGAAGGAGGCTCTACTCACGGTCACTCATGCCCTTGTCACCTCTCGACTGGACTACTGCAATGTGCTCTACATGGGGCTATCCTTGAAGAGTATTCGGAGACTTCAGTTGGTGCAAAATGCGGCTGCGCGTGCTGTGGTGGGTGTGCCAAGATACACCCACATTACACGTATACTCCGCCAGCTGCATTGGCTGCCCATCGGTCTCCGGGTACAATTCAAGGTGTTGATATCATCTTTAAAGCCCTACATGGCCTAGGACCAGGTTACCTTCGGGACCGCATTCTGCCTCACACTTCCCTTCGACTGGTTAGGGCCCACAGAGTGGGCCTCCTCCAGGTCCCGTCAGCCAAACAATGCCGGCTGGCGGGCCCTAGGGGGAGGGCCTTCTCTGGAGGGGGCCCCGCGCTCTGGAACCAACTTCCCCCAGAGACCCGAACCATCCTCACCCTGCTGGCCTTCCGAAAAGCCGTCAAGACATGGCTCTTCCTGCAGGCAGGGGGGAAAGACTCCATCTGAATTCCCCCCTTGGTACAGCTGATTGTGAATATTTTTTAACTTTTTGTACATTTTTAACTGTTGTTTTTAAATTACTGTTTATTATTAATGTTCTTATAAAATTGTTGTACGCCGCCCTGAGTCCCTCGGGAGTAGGGCGGCATAGAAGAACAAATAATAAACAAATAAATAAAATAAATAAAAATGAAATCAATGACCTCCTCTTCTCAATTTCCAATGTTGGATTAAGGCTAAAGCCCATGTTACAATAATCTTACCCTGAATGTTCTTTTTACTGTAAGGGCACTACAGAAATATACTAAATAGAATCTCTGTATCTTTCTATACTTTTTATCCTTACATTCTTCTATTTCATTTTAAATGGTACACACACAAAAAAATCACAGAAATAAAATGACCCGCTGATGGAAGCATGATTTTGGTGTGATTTCTTCTTTGCAGTTGATGGAGACCCACACTTTATCATAGCTGTACCCCAGAAAGAAGATGCCCTTTGTTTCAATATTAATGAAGAGCCAGGGGTAGTGTTAAATTTGATAAGAGATCCAGTTACAGGTGAGCCTTTCTTTTCTGAAACTGTGATTGTAAGTAAGAAAGATATTGCACTCCTAGATCAGTTCATTGTCTATCTAATTCCATCTGATTTCTTTGATGTCTGTTTCCTTTGGATAAATAATATGCAGATAACATGTATACATGTAAGATGCAGATAACATGTATCCTCTTCTTTATAATGCCCAGGCTGACTGTCAAAGCTTTTCAGATTTGGACTCCTTATTATTTAAGTGGAATTAGGGGCTTTTTCTGATCTTGATTTACTTGCTTCTTCTGCTATACCCAAATGTCCCATTTCCATACTGTACGGTGAACTTCAGCTGCCACTGTCTTTGATATTTGACTAATACTAAGGAAGCTTCTACTACTCTCTTCACAAGACCTGTTTAAGTGTTATGAATCCAGAATGCTTGCCACACAGGAGGTGTATATACTGGTGTTGCTACATTGTTAGATTAGTTGCTGACAATCCCATAGTCTAAAGCCGTGATGGCGAACCTATGGCACGGGTGCCACAAGTGGCACGCGGAGCCATATCGGTGGGCACGCGAGCTCAGGTCCGGTGTGCATGTGTGCACCAGCTGGCTGATTTTCGGGCCTTCTGGGCCCACTGGGAGTCAGGAAACAGGCTGTTTCCAGCCTCCAGAGGGGGTGGGGAAGGCCGTTTTCGCCCTCCCCAGGCTCCTAGAAAGGCTCTGGAGCCTGGGGAGAGTGAAAAATGGGCATGCCATTGCATGCTGGGAGCAGGGGGGGTCATGCATGCATGTGTGGGGGTGCATGGAATTATGAGTGTGGGCACGCACACACGTGATCCCCCACATTCCCCCCCAACCAAAAAAGGTTCGCCATCACTGGTCTAAAGTCTGCTATAGCAGCACAGGTAGATAGTAAAGGTATCACTACAGTACCCCAATGCAATATAACTTTCCTCCCCTTTTCAATCCACGAGGAGCAATTTTCATGCTTTGGCTAGGTTATTATTGAAAAATTGAGCTATCAACTCTATATGATCATATGAGAGATAACGTAGGTATCAATGGTGGGATTCAAAATTTGAATGGCAACTCTGTTAGCCTTCCATAAAGCTTTAAAGACCTGGCTATTCTCCCATGCCTGGGGCGCTATATGCACCAAGGCCCCTCGCTCCTAGCTATATTGTTAACAAGACAGATATCTTGCTTTTGCATGTACTTCGAATTAGATGTTTTAATGTAGTTTATTGCAGGGGCGGGTTCCTAAATTTTTTACTACCACTCTGTGGGTGTGGCTTAATTTTGTCGGTGTGACTTAAATTTTGTGGGTGTGGCTTGATGGTCATGTGACTGGGTGGGAGTGGCTTGATGGTGGGCGTGGCTTCATGGTCATGTGACTGGCCGGGCATGGCTTCATGGTCATGTGACTGGGCAGGTGTGGCTAAGTGGTCACGATCCTAGTTCCCCCTACAAGGATTCCTGCATCCGGACCTTTTACAATCCCCCAAAGGATTAAAAGAAACCAGATTCCATACAGCTCTGAACCCTTAAGGCAAACCAAATACAAGTGGTCCTCGCTTAATGGCTTAGCAATTGCTTAGCAAGTGTTCAAATTTATGACTGACCTCCTCAGAGCTACTTGACCTGTTTTTTGAGTTTTGACAGCCTTATGCATGCACACATGTACACATGCGCGCACACATACACATTTATGACCAGTTACAACATCCCACAGTCATGTGACTGAGGTTTTCTATGTTTTTTGCCAGTTCCCAACAATTTCTTCTGGTTTCCGGTTAAAAATGCCCATAAGGGAAAATGGACTCATTTAACAATCAGTGTTTGCTTAATGACCACAAGGTTCACTTAACAACCATGGTGTTTGCCTAACCCAGGGGTCTGCAGCCTTAAACACTTAATTTTTCTATTTTCTTTTAAACAGGTCTCTCTGTCTCTTTTTTCTCCCTATCTCTCTTTCTCTTCTCTCTCTCATCTCCTGTCACTCATCTCTTTCATCTCTTTTTCTTTCTCCCCCTCTTTCTTTCTCATCTCTCTCCCTCTCTCATCTCTTTCTCCCTTTCTCTCTCATGTTTCTCTCTTTCCTGTCTCTCATTCTCTCCCTCCATCATTTTCTCATTTCTTTCTCTTTTCCTCCTCTTTCCTCTCTCTCATCTCTTTCACGCGTGAGTCCAGTCCCCTAATCATCTTTGTTGCTCTTCTCTGCACTCTTTCCAGAGTCTCAACATCCTTTTTACATAGACTAACAGTGTTTTCAAGCTTCATACTTTTATGGCATTTGGCTCCTAAAATTCTCCAGCCAGCATGCTGGCTGGGAAATTCTGGGAGTTGAAGTCCATACATCTTAAAATTGCCAAGGTTGAAAAACATTGGATAACAATTACATCTATTTCAAGGACATTTATATTAAATTAACTTAGGCATAGTGCAGGAATTTAAAATTTAAAATTTGCTGCAATGGTTCACCCCTTTAAAAAAATTGCATTTGGCACAAAATGCTGCTCCAATAGCTGCATGCTTTGCAGTCAACTATATCTCTTATTCCAGAGAATGAAACCATAAAAATATCTGAATTCTGAATTCTAATATCTGAATTAGTCCTGATAATTCATGGCAGCAACATGTGTTCAAATCATTGATTGTTTAGTTAAAAGAATTGTGTTTTGACCACAAGAGGATTTGGGTTCATATGTTTTAGCCTCCAGTCCAGTCCCCTAATCCAGGAAAGCTGGCTGAGGAATTCTAGAAGTTGAAGTCCACAAGTCTTAAAGTTGCTAAGGTTGGAGACCCCTGCAATCACCTTAAACATTCAAAGAGCCATTTGGAACCATTTTCCACAGAAGTTGAACCCCCTTAACAGCCTTACTCCTTCCTGCCTCCCTCCTTATTTTACCTTCCTTCCTTCCTTCCCCCCCTCTCAGAAGCCTTCCTCCTCCCTCCCTCCCTCCTTATTTTACCTTCCTTCCTTCCTCCCCCCCTCTCATTATTTAATACCTCTCTCTCACACACACACACAGAGTCTGATTGCAGGCAAGCTCTGTTGTTTAAAAGAGCTCCCTCATTCCCCCCTCCCCCCCTCGCTTCCTTTTGCTTTCAGCTTTCCTTTGCTATCTCCGTTTATATTTGCCTCTGTTTGCAAGGGAAATAGTGCCTAGCTGTAAATTAGAGAAAGGCATTTTCTGGGGCTGAAAAGTTGAGGGGACCCAAGCAGAGTGGATTCTAACTCACCTCTCTGCTGGCTGCATTCCTCAAGATGGCGACCGCATGTACAGGGCCGGAAGCTCGGCTTCTGCACATGCTCAGAAGAAAATTTAAAAATAAAATAAACTAAAATAAAATAAATTCAAAAAAATATAAAAAAATAAAAGAAAGCCAAAAACAAGATAGCGACTGCATGCACAGGGCCGGAAGCTCGGCTTCTGCACATGCTCAGAAGAAAATAAAAAAAAATTCAAAAAAAATTCAAAAAAAATATGGCGGCTCACAGGGACCTGTAACTGACCATGACGTCACCAGCCAGTTGCTACCGGTGCAATAGAGTGGGCCGCACCGGTAGGAACCACTACTGGTTTATTGTCTTAATGGTTTTTACTGTTTTTATTATTTTAAAAGGTTTAAGATTTTAATTGCAATGTATGTTTTTGAATTATGAGCCACCCAGAGTCATTGACTGAGCTGGCTGGCTATAGAAATCAAGTAAATAAATTTTAAGTAGAATCAATCCCAGTTTAACACAAATACATAGTATGGAAAGTGTTCTGCCTTCTGGAAACCAGGAAAAGACATATTTTAAAAATGTGTTACTTACACATAAACCATCCTCTTAAAATCACTTCTGGACTTTAGGTATGACCGTCAATGGACAGCTTATTGGAGATAAAAAGAGCCTCAACAATGTAAGACCACAGAATACATATTTTGGAAAACTTGGGATTGTAACTATGAATCGGAATGTAAGGCTTGAAATAACAACTCAAAATATCATCCTTCAAAATGGTGTAAAAAGGAGAGTATTCAGTTGGCTTGATGAAGTTACCTTACAACAACATGGGTGAGCTATTCATACCCCTAATATATAAAAGTGTTATTTCTAAATCAGGGATGAGCGACTTAAAGCTTCTGTAATTTTGCACATCTTTTGGCCTATTCCAAAAGCCTAAGGCAAGATACCAGGTCGTATTTCTGACAAGTTATCTTTATTTCGTTGCAGAATGCGATGAGAGAAAAAAGAATGTCAGAAAGAATGGATTTTCCCACCCACTGTTTCTATGTCTACCCTCCCTTTGGGCTCTGTTCTTAATCTCTGCTTGTTTCAACTCTATTAACAATGCATTCCCCCAACAGACTAATTCTGAAAGAAGGTGACCTTCACAAGGAAACAAGTTTGCCCAGTCCTAATATAAACAAAGTGGGGAAGGGTATAAACAAAGAGATTTAAATAAATTCAGCTACAGAGAAAGGCAACACGCTATAACTTTGTTTGCAAATATGAGGCATGCTTGATAAAAATTAATGGTTTTAATAAGGTTTTACATTTTTTATAAAAATTAGCTGCAACCTTCATAAATATGAGTCAGTTGCCAATTGTCTGTTTTTTTGCTCACATGGCCATGGGGGTTCTGCAACTGTCGTAAGTGCCGTAAGTTGCTTTTTCAGTAACTTCAGTTACTAAATGATCGGTTGTAATTTCAAGGTCTACCTGCACAGATACCATATATTTTCATTTATCTATGAAAATGCACTTTCCAAAAGTAAGCTACATAAATCTATGTCCCAATATATGTTTAAAGGCTGGAGAATTTTCTGGGACTGGTTTCAGCTACAGTGGATAAACCTAATCTACAAGGTGGGAGAAGTTGGCATTTGTACAGATTTTTATGGACATTTATATTTTTGAAACTGAAAACTTTATTGCAGTTATTAACCAGTACAGTTATACTTTTTCCTATCTTCTCTTGTGCATGGGGAGTAATTATCTTAAATTCAACTTGCTCTTTGTTTCATATAAATGCTATATAATTCATTTAATACAAATATTTCAGAAAAAAATAGGGGAAGCCTTGATACTTCCTGCACTTTTCTTAATTGCTTTGGTATATGTGAGCAAAAAGTCTTTCCCACCCCTCTCTCCTTCAAATAGCACTGGAAATACAGGAAATAATAAAACATATATACTATGTATACTGCCCAGAGTCACAATGTGAGATGTGTGGATATACAAATGTGTTTAAATAAATAAATAAAACCATATACGTATGGGTATCCAGATCCAGACAATTGCATGGAAGCAAACTTCTGGATCTGAAATGACTTGCTATCTATAGCAATTGTCTATAAAGGCCAATGTTTGCAAGTCAACATTGTTAAATGTTTGCAAGTTAGAAGGATAGGCTAAAATTGTCATACGTTCAGTCTAGTGCAGACCTGGGCACTTTAGGGCTCCTTGGCCACTTCTGGCCCTTTGGCTGTCCATGTCTGGCCTGTGTGGATTGCTTGTATTTTGAAAGCAACTGTTTGTTTGTTTGTTTGTTTGTTTGTTTGTTTCCAGTTTACATATCTGCATGCATGCATGCCTACACACCTTCACAACTCTATTGGTTTGACCCTCCACAACAGTCCCAATTTCTCATGTGGCCCATTGGGAAAATTAACCACCTCTGGTTTAGTGTATTATCTACATAGTGATCCTGGCTGAAATTGAGGTCAATCCCTGGAGCTAGTAAACAGCATAAAGTAATCAGAGCAATTATTTCAGCTGAGTGGTTTATTTGCTTTGCTCTACTTCAGCCTGCTTCATTGGTGAATGAATGGATAGCTTCATCATTTAATAAGGTTGAGGGCCAGAATTGATAGGATATGGTAGAATTTAATGCTAGGATTCATTTAAACCAGTGGTTCCCAAAGGGGGCGGTACCACCCCCCAGGGGGCAGTGTGAACCCTTAGGGTGGTGGTGAGAGGTAAGGGTGGCGACAGGGGGGCGGTGAGAGGGTCCAGGGGGGCGGTAGGTGGTTCGCCGGTCCTGTCCCCGTGCCGCCACCCATGTCCACCCAATCACCCGCTGCCACTTTTCCCGCCACTCTTTTCCCGGCGGGGACTGGGCGGGCCGTGAGATGGGCATCTTACTGAACTTTTAACAGCTCCGTGTATCTGTTGTCTGGTCTCTTTGCACTGGTCTCCAACCTTGGCAACTTTAAGACTTGTGGACTTCAACTCCCAGCAAAGCTGGCTGAGGAATTCTGGGAGTTGAAGTCCACAAGTCTTAAAGTTGCCAAGGTTGGAGACCCCTGGAAAGCTTGCAAAATACAGAAACTCTTCTCGCGAGGGTGACAATTAACAACTCGCAGCGAGAAGAGTTTCTGTATTTTGCAAGCTTTTTTCCCTAGAGACTAGCCGACAGAAACACGGAGCTGTTAAACCTGTAAGACACGGGATTGGGGGGGGTGCGGGCAGGGGCTGGGTTGGGAGGTTGGGTTGGGGGGGCAGGAGGAGGAGGAGGAGGAGGAGGAGGAGGAGGAGGAGGAGGAGGAGGAGGAGGAGGAGGAGGAGGGAGACCTTGTGGGGAAATCGCAGCTGCCTCTTTTCCGCTCCTTCGGCCAAGAGGCACCGCGGCCGGAAAGTCGGTCCAGAAAGAGGGCAACGATGGCGGGGGAGATCGGGAACAGTTGCCCGCCAGAGTTTTTGCCGCCTTCGCCTGCCTTCCTTTCCTTTCCTTTCCTTTCCTTTCCTTTCCTTTCCTTTCCTTTCCTTTCCTTTCCTTTCCTTTCCTTTCCTTTCCTTTCCTTTCCTTTCCTTCCCTCCTTTTCCTTCCTCCGTTCCTTCCCTTCCCTTCCCTTCCTTCCTTCTCTTTCCCTTCCTTCCCTCCTTCCCTTTCCTTCTCCCTCCTTTTCCTTCCTACTTTCCTTCCTTCCCTTTCCTTCCCCCCTTTTTCCTTCCACCTTCCCTTCCCTTCCTTCCTCCTTCCCTTCCTTTTCCTCCCTCCCTCTCCTTTTCACCTTTAATTTCCCTCCCTCTTTCCTTCCTACTTTCTTTCCTCTCTCCCTCCTTTCCTCCCTCCCTCCCTTCCTCCCTCCTTCCATTTTCTTCCCTCTCATTCCTTCCTTTTCTTTCTCTTTCTCTTTCTCTTTCCTTTCCTTTCTTTTCCTTCCTTTCTTCCCCCCCTCCCTCTATTTTTCTCTCCCAAACAACCCCAAGTTAAATCCTCCCCTTGGCCATTGTGCGTACATATGTGTCTCATCTTCTAAAAATCATAACTCCCCACCCCACCCCAAACACCCAATACCATCCCCTTCTCCATCCCACTGATGATCCCAGGTGCCCAGCCTCCTGTGCCCGCCCCCCCGCAACCTCTCCACATGCCCATCTCAGGATGTGGCCTTTGGCCTCGCCTCCTCTGCCCACCTAACACACTGCTCTCGTTCGTCCCTGCGATGCCATCTTCCCCTGCCCCCGGATGGATAGCAATTTAGGCAGGCACGACACACCACCAGGTGAGGAGGGGGCCTTCTAGCTGTGCCTGCTGGGTACAGGAGTCCCCCCCTCCACCCGGCCTCTGTGCCAAGGAAGGCAATTTGGAGGGTGCCAGCGCTTCCCACGGGGGAGGGGGTGTATTTCCAGGAAGCCCCTTGAATGTGCCAGTGTGTGGGGAGGGGGAGAAGACCCTCCCCCATGTGCATCTGTCCCACCCACCCCCTCCATTGACCACTTCTGCAGTTTCCTTTCCTTTCCAGGCTCTGTTTGGTCATCCAGTTGAGCCAGCCTTGGCGAGGAACCAAAATGGCTTGTGTGTTTGTTTGTTTGTTTTTGCAATCAAATACAAACCATGTTTGGGGGAACCGATTTCAAAACCTCCCAGTTTCCCAAACCTGGACGTTTTCGGCCACGCACGCACATACACACTCACACACACCCAGTGGCTCAATGTGGGATAGATTTCCCACCCACCTCCAGCCCCTCTTTTCAAACATGCCCCTCTTCCTCGCAGACAGAAGCACATTTTAAATTGCCATAGGCAGAGCCCAGAGGAGGCAATGTAGTCCTGCGGTGTGTGCGATACACACACACACACACACACACACACACACACACACACACACACACACACACATATATATATATAGAGAGAGAGAGGGAGGGAGAGAGAGAAAATAAGGAAAGAAAAAGGAAGGAAGGAAAGGAAGAAAGAAAGAGAGAGAGAGAGAGAGAGAAAGAAAGAAGGAAGGAAAGAAGGAAGAAAGAAAGAAAGAAAAAGATGGTAGGAAGGAAGGAAGGAAGACAGACAGAAAAAGAAAGGAGGGAAGGGAGGGAAGAAGGAAAGAAAAAGGTTAGAAAGATGGTAGGAAGGAAGGAAGGAAGGAAGAAAGAAAGAAAGAAAGAAAGAAAGAAAGAAAGAAAGAAAGAAAGAAAGAAAGAAAGAAAGAAAAAAGATGGTAGGAAGGAAGACAGACAGAAAAAGAAAGGGAGGGAAGGGAAGGGAGGGATGTAGCAAAGAAAAAGGAAAGAAAGAAAAAGAAAGAAAGAAAGAAAGAAAGAAAGAAAGAAAGAAAGAAAGAAAGAAAGAAAGAAAGAAAGATGGTAGGTAGGAATGTAGACAGAAAGAAAGAAAAAGATGGTAGGAAGGAAGGAAGACAGTCAAAAAGAAAAGAGGGAAGGGAAGGGAGGGAAGAAGGAAAGAAAAAGGAAAGAAAGAGGGAGGGAGGGAGGGAGGGAGGAAGGAAGACAAAGAAAGAAAGAAAGAAAGAAGAAAGGAAAGAAAGAAAGAGATGGAAGGAAGGTAGAAAGAAAGAAAGATGGTAGGAAGGAAAGAAGACAGAAAGAAAGAAAAAGAAAGAAAGAAGGGGAAGGGAGGAAAGAAAGAAAGAAAGAAAGAGAAAAAGAAAGGAAGAAAGAGAAAAAGAAAGAAAAAGAAAGAAAGAAAGAAAGAATTATGACCACAATTGAGCATAACATTTTGGTTGCTAAGCAAGAGCGTTGTTAAGTGAGTTTCACCACATTTTACAAGTTGGCCATGCCCACCCGGTCACCTGACCACTAAGCCACGCCCACCTGAGGGGGTGGAGTGGGGGGCGGTGAGGATGAGTTTGTAGCACCAAGGGGGCGGTGGACTGAAAAAGTTTGGGAACCACTGATTTAAACAATAGCCGTGTGCTTACAGATGCCTTCTCCAGAAATGGTTCTCCCCTTGCAACCAATTTCCATAATTCGAATCTCTGCATTATGCATACTAATAATCACGTTTTCCTGCTTGGTTTCTCTTTTCCCACTTAGTTTGACACTAATAATCAAAAGAAAACGGAGCGTAGAGGTTTCAATGGATAATGGAGCAAAGTTTGTTGTTGTTCTACACCAAGTGTGGAAGAAACATCCACTACACCAAGATTTCCTGGGATTTTACATGGAGGATAGTCACAGATTATCTGAACAAACCCATGGTTTACTAGGTAACAGAAAGATATTATTCTAAGAATTTTTTTGATTTATTTTGTTTTGTTTTTTCCACCGCTTTTCTTTCATAAGGCATATACTCTTTTGACATGGCATGAGGTTAAACTCCTGACTGGCTTGGCATGAGATTAAACTGGTTTGGCATTGATTTGGCATGAGATTAAAAAGGCAGCAATATTTGCTTTTCACTTTTGTTTGTTTCCAGGTATGCAATATTTATTTCTGGATTGTATCACCTGCCAAAATCAATTGTGTATAAATGTTGTTGGGTTTGGGTGGTTTTTTTAAATTATTATGAGTAATGTCCAATTTAGTTTACTATTCAATCCCTAGCTATGAAAGTAGTTATATCCAATTTATAGCCACAATTAACACTGTCAAATGCAAGATGTAGCGCTTATGATTTGCTCTTGAATGACTGACAACTATTTAATCAAGTTCCTGTTTTGCTCTCAAATGACTGACAACTGTTTAATAGTTACTGTTGCTGCTGTCATGTTTATTTTAAGGGCAATTTTTCCACCCAATCGACTTTGATATACTTGAGGTCCATCCTGGATCGGATCCAGAAAAACCAGATGCCACCATGATTGTGAAAAATAACCTGCTGATAGTAACCAGGTAAAGAGAGCCTGACATTTTAGCTGACATTGACACACTTGCATGAACTGGATGCTCTAAGCTCATTGCTTTCTATGTTATATTGTAGGGGATGGCAGAAGGATTACACAGCTGATATCCAGCATGGCACCAATGTCCCTTGCTGGTTTATTCACAACAATGGAGATGGCCTTATTGATGGCAATCACACAGACTACATTGTTCCCAGCATATTTTGAAATAAAAAATAGAAAAAGAGTGGGGATGATGATGATGATGATGATGATGATGATGATGATGATGATGATGAAGAAGAAGAAGAAGAAGAAGAAGAAGAAGAAGAAGAAGAAGAAGAAGAAGAAGAAGAAGAAGAAGAAGAAGAAGAAGAAGAAGAAGAAGAAGAAGAAGAAGAAGAAGAAGAAAACGTTCATGCTATGATAACTGCTTGTGATATCATCCGAAGAAATATTTTAATACTGGAGATTTAGTTGTGAATCCAAATAACTGAAACTGATATATTCATAATACAAATTGTATATCTTTGCTGAGATTTAATTTCAATAAATTGGAAAACTTTATTTACCCATTTATTTTCTACTCACTCCTGAGTGTCTCTAAGCAAGTTTACATAACTAAACATTAAATATGGAAAACCTATAAATTGCAACATAATAATCACTCCTATCCAAAATGTCTGAATAAGGCTGGGTCTAAATTTTAATAATGTGTGTGTGCATGTGTGCGTGTGTGTGTGTGTGTGTGTGTGTGTGTGTGTGAGAGAGAGAGAGAGAGAGAGAGAGAGAGAGAGAGAGCTCCAATAGCAGTTTGTTCTAAAGAAAATTCCTCATTACAGGAATAATATTAATATGCAGAGATGCTCAACATATCAAACCTCCAATTTGCAGGAAAGGAAAAATATGGGCAACTATCACCAACCCATTGATGACAACTGCTCCAAATCCAACTGCTTTAGATAGATATTAAATAATACGGTGAACAAGATGGAACCTTACCAAATTTTCAAGGCCAATTCCCAAGCAGTCAAGAAGAGGGTACCAATATTATCTTCTGACAGTGGTCAAAGAGATAATAGCAGAAGTTGCAGAACCACCATTATTTACCATTGTGGGAAGAATCTAACAGGCAAAAAGTTTTACTGTTCACAGTACAGTTTAAGTTGGTCCCATCAGTGGGTTTTTTATACCCTGAAGGACTACAATACTTTGCTCTTTATAGATGCAGTTGAGGGGAGAATGCCATGGCTGATTTTAATATTCTTGGCATCTGCCAAAAAAGAGCTTTATTAAATAGCTGTGAGAAATGGAACCTTATTCTTGTAAAGATAAGAGCAAAAGTGCAGCCATATGTATGACATACTGTATTATATTGTATAATCACAATATACGTCAGCTTTCTTTCTGCTTCTCTGTTCCCAGAGAAAAAGTAAATAAACAAGATAGTTAATGCTGGCATACGCTGACATATATGGGAAAGAGTGTGAGATCGGGAAACGCTGACACAAGAAAGGAAACACCGATTGTTATGTGCAGATGTCAGTGCAATAGCAACATGTGGGAAACTTGCAGGAGGGCTGGGAGGGGAAATGAGGGGGCCATTGCTACACACACACACACACACACATATGTATATGTATATGTATATGTATATGTATATGTATATGTATATATGTACATAGTATTGCATGCGCAGAAGCTGTGTTTTAAGCACTACGCCTGCGCGCCCGCATGAAGCGCAATGCGCACGCACAGTGCATCACTGAGCAAACCAGCAGTGAAGAAAACCGGAACCCACCCCTGGTAGATACGAATAAGATGATCAAAAGTACATCAAGAAGACTATATTATTTTCTATGCTCATTACAAATATCCATGGAAATTAGCAATAGGCTTACTAGAACACATTAGAAAATGATAAAACAATTAAAATCAATTCATGCTAAAATTCAGTGATACCAGAACTGTCTAGTAAAGGGAGGTCAGGTACCTGCAGTGCCATAGCAATCTGAACAAGCCACTCCACCACTTGAGACTCAGGAAGAAGTTGTCCTTTCTGCTCTTTCAGTTTATGATATAAGTCCCCTCCTTCACAGAAGCCCATGACAATGTACAGCAAGCCATCATCTCCTTCCCAGGACTCTCTGTAGGTGACTATGTTTGGATGCTTCAGCTGTGACAATAGCTGGGCTTCCTGCTCTGCTGCTTTTCTCTCACAGCTTGAGGCATGTTTAAGGTTCAGCCTTTTGATAACATACTGCATAAACAGAAAGAAGGTTTTATCTTTTTTAAAAAAAGAGGATATTACTGCAAATGAAAGAAATCTAAAGATCAACCATGTGGGGCTGTTTTGTACAAACACTATTAAAACTACCACATGAGTTTTGACTGTAACTTGTTGCTTGTATCCTTACGATTTATATTAATATTGATTGTTTCCTGATTGCTTACTTGAACCCTATGACAACCATTCTTGACAAATGTATCTTTTCTTTTATGTACACTGAGAGCATATGCACCAAAGACAAATTCCTTGTGTGTCCAATCACACTTGGCCAATAAAGAATTCTATTCTATTCTATTCTATTCTATTCTATTCTATTCTATTCTATTCTATTCTATTCTATTCTATTCTATTCTATTCTATTCTATTCTATTCTATTCTATTCTATTCTATGAGTTGTTTAAAATAAAAACCCTTCCACCTGCAAAAGCAACGTGCATGAGAAAGGCAGAGAGGGATACAAAAAGAAAATAAACTTGGAACTTTATAAAAAGTGATGGCAAGGTAGCCTGATAATAGAAGTGATATGTCAACCTTTGACAGAACTCTAGCTGTAACATTTTTCACCAACCATTTTTTTTTCACTTTTCAAGGAAAGCACATAATCCTTTGCAAGTAGAAAATACAACACCTTAAAATACATGTGACTCTGGGACCATTAATACACCATTAAATCTCCATTCAAGGAAAGGGCTCTGTTAATACTGTATTTTAGCCAAAGGCATTTCTCACCCAAAACAGACATATTCTCTCTAGGGACCAATAAAGGTTCCAAGAAAATCTCTAAACTGCCAGTCTGATTCTCCAAAAGTGCAAGCTATGTCCAAATCCCAGAAGGACATGTCCGCTGACATACAGAACCTTCATTTAATTCAGACTGCATCAGAGGTTCCTCTATAGAACCGGTAGTAACTTGGCGGTCTGGGTCGCTAGAACAGGCAGCGCCCCAGGCCTGCCACGCCCCTGAACCGGCTCTCTCGGCAGCGCCATAGGTGCCACCATCTTGTTTTTTTGCTTCTGCGCATGTGCAGAAGCTGTGTTTTAAGCACTATGCATCGCGTCATTGAGCGAACCGGCAGCGAAGAAAACCAGAACCCACCCCTGGACTGCATTTAATTTAATAATTAAAATGACACTTGTTTAAAAATCTCCTGCATTAAATTTGGTATCCTTGTTTTAAAAAGCTACTTTAATATCAGTGTATCAAGGCAGACAATTCTCAAATGCAGTTTGAAATGTAGCCTAACATTTTTTCCTGATTCCCGGACACTTCAGCATACAGTATGTGTTGCCTCCCAAACTTCATGCTGGAAGTGTAAAATGATAAGGGGACACATAATGTGTATAATAGAGAATTAAGTAATAATAAAAAAAATGATCTGGAGGCTGGAAGGGACCTTGGAAGTCTTCTACTTCAGCCCCCTGCTCAAGCAGGAGAACCTTTACCATTTCAGCTAAGTGACTATCTAGACCCATGATGGTGAACCTATGGCACGCGTGCCATAGGTGTAAGGTGACCAGACGTCCCGCTTTTGGCGGGACAGTCACGCTTTTGAACAATTTGTCCCGCGTCCCGCGGCGTCTTAAAAAAGTCCCGATTTTCTTCTTCCTCCTCCTCCAAACAGCACTTTCTGTTTTCATGTCCCGAGCCTCAAAGCCACGCCTCCGCCACCCCCTTAGTTAACCACCCGGCGCTGTCCCCGGTCGCCTTTAGCTGGAAGGACCGCGAGTGCACCCGTCCATCAGTGGCTTCTTACAGCTGCAAGCTGAGACTGGAGGATCGAGCGTGGGATGTCGGGGAGAGAAGAACACATTTACCTGGCCTCACCCCCCCCCACGGAGCAGTGAAGCCCATGCTGCAGAAAAGCTAAGCTTCCAGCCTTGCTCTCCCCCTGCCAGTCACCTCCTCGCTCTCACCCTCTTTTGTCTCGCTTCCTATTTCGCTGCTGCAGGAGGACGGAGGAATCTCCTTAGAGTGAGTGCCCCGGGATGCGGTAGGAGAGGGCGGCTTCAGAGTTGTGCAAATAAAGGGTTAACTTTAGATTTCCTTATGAGGAAGGCGGGGCAAAAAGCGAAGAGAAAAAGCAAAGTGGTTGCTAGGAGAAAGCCTACACACACACACACACACACACACACACACACACACACACACACACACTCGTGGGAGACGTGGGATAAAATTTCCGAGCTGGTAAAAACTCTTGTTAAAGGTGGAGTCCATTGAAATCTCTGGAAGATTTGCAACTAGGATTTTAGATCCCAGCTCAGGATTAAGTACCATGTCCTGCCACCATTTCATGATTGTTAACAGTAAAGAAAGCAATGTGTTTTTCCCCTGATGGGGTTTTTTTTTTGTCATGTTTGAATGAGAATCTCTAAGCTTATATTGAAACATAAATAAGTGGTTGGGTTTGCAAGACTGAATCGCAAACTAGTTAACTCTGCTTTAGCTTATTACATATTGTGTGAACTGGGACTGTAATTAGTTTGTAGCTCAGTGACGGTCTTCACACAACTGGTAACCTGGTTTCTTAATTAGCCACAGTTTGGGTTTTGTCCAAAACACTGAATCTTAGTTGCCAGTTTTAGTGGTTATATCTAATATGCTAAATCACAAATCTCTTAACTGAGTTGAATACTAACCAAGCTGACCATGGTATCTGTGTTTGGAAGTGATAACGTTATGAGGTGTTTTTTAGGATGGGTTTTCTGTAAACCTGTATTTTCTGTATTTCATTTTTTTTCAAGCCCACACCCACCTGTTCTCTCTCTCTCTCTCTCTCTCTCTCTCTCTCTCTCTCTCTCTCTCTCTCTCTCTCTCTCTCTCTCTCTCTCTCTCTCTCTCTCTCTCTCTCTCTCTCTCTCTCTCTCCTACGGTATCTTTCAGATGACGTGGGAGACAGCTTGCTTGACAAAGCCAAGCCAGTAAACAAGATCTGAATGTTTGAAAAGTAACATTCATATATCTGTTTATACAATGGTAGTTTGGATGCTTAAAGAGAAATTAGGTATAACTGTATTTGTCAATACAACGTTAAAAAGTTTTAAGCTTTTTAAACGACTGGTCCTTTTGGCAAATGAGAGCTTGACAGTCATAAACCCATTTTCCCATGCTTCGTCTACTAGGCTTCACTGCAAGAGACCCGGGGGCGGAGTGATAATTTCAACGCAAGAAGCTAAACCGATTGTCTTCATTCTATGAAATTTTTTGTTGCTCCATATAGATGCAAATTATATTATGCAAATTTTATGCAAATTTTTAATCAAGGAACAACCCCCCCCCCGTCAATGGTGTCCCGCTTTACCAATGTTAAAATCTGGTCACCTTACATAGGTGGCACGCAGAGCCATATCTGAGGGCACGTGAGGCGTTGTCCTATGTCAGCTCCAGCACACATGTACGCACTGGCCAGCTGATTTTTGGCCTTCCGGAGGGCAGGGGAGGCCATTTTTGCCCTCCCCAGGCTTTAGGAAAGCCTCCGGAGCCTGTGGATAGTGAAAAACGGACCCAACGGGCCTACCGAAACAAACTTCCAGTAGGCCCGTTGGGCCCATTTTTCGCCATTCACAGGCTCCAGAGGCTTTCCTGAAGCCTGAGGAGGGCGAAAAATGGCTCAATGGGCCTACTGGAAGTTTGGAGGCTTCAGTGAGGCCTGCGCGTGTGCGCAGGGGGAGCAGCACAGAGGTATTTGTGCACACATGCATGGGGGGAGGGCATTGCATTGTGGGTGTGGGCACGCATGCACGTACTATCGCGCGCGCACACACCCTTTTGGCACCCGAGCAAAAAAAGGTTTGCCATCACTGATCTAGACTCTTTTTAAAAATATCCAGTGATGGAGCACCCGTGATTTCTGGAGGCAAACTGTTCCAATGGTTAATTGTCCTCACTGTTAGGAAAGCTCTCCTTAATTCCAGGTCACTCTCTTTTTGATTTAATTTCCAACCATTGTTTCTTGTCCTGCCCTCTGGTGCTTTGGAGAATAATTTGACCCCCTCTTCTTTGTGACACCCCTCAAATACTGGAATACTGCTATCATGTCTCCCCTAATTCTTCTTTTCTTTAGACTAGCCAAACCCAAATCCTGCAGCCGTTCTTCATATTGCCTCACAATCAGGAGGTTGTGAGTTCTATCCTAGGTAGAGGCAGGTGTAGGTGCTTGGGCAGGGGGTTGGACTAGATGACCTGCAAGGTCCCTTCCAACTCTGTTAATATGTTAATCTCCAGGCCTTTGATCATCTTAGTTGCTCTACTCTGAACTTTTTCCAAAGTCTCAACATGTTTTTTGTAGTATGGTGACCAAAATTGGTTGCGGTATTCCAGGTGTGGTCTTACTAGGTTCTATAAAGCGGTACTAATGCTTCACATGATCTTGAGTCTATGCCTCTGTTTATACAACCCAGGATTGTACTAGCTTTTTTGGCTGCTGCAATACACATGCTCTGCTCCATCTCCATTTGCTCAATTATTTTTGAGATGGAATTTAGAATATAGAATCACAGAATTGGAAGGGAATTTGGAGATCTTCAAGTCCAACACCCTGCTTAGGCAGTAAACTCTATACCAGGGGTGGCCAAACCGTGGCGCATGCGCCAAACGTGGCGCATTCCACGATTTCAAGTGGCGCATCCACCGTCGCGTTCCTCAGTATTGTGTCCAGGGCAGCCCGTTCTAAAAGAGATCGTCTCGCGAGTTTGAGAAGTTTGAACTCGCGAGACTTTCTCTTTTAGAATGGGCTGCCCTGGACACACTACCAAGGAACGCGACGGAACAAGTCCCAGGTAGGACGTGCGTCTCGCAGCTCTCCCCGCCGCGCGCAGAGCCGAAGGGGCGGTGGGAGGCGAGGAAAGGAAGCGGCCGGCAGAGCCGAAGGGGAGGCTCTGCTGGCCGCCTCCTTTCCTCGCCTCCGGCGTGCGGAACTTGGCCCTAGCCCGCCGCTCCCCAAAGCCCAGCGCCTCAGGTGCCTTCAGGAGCCCTGAAGCTCTGCCAGCAGAGCCGAAGGGGAGGCGGGAGGCGAGGAAAGGAGGCGGCCGGCAGAGCTTCAGGGCTCCTGAATGCACCTGCAGCGCTGGGCTTTGGGGAGCAGCGGGTTGGGGCCAAGTTCCGGAGGCGCAGGCCTTCCTCCTCGGTGACCGTCCCTCTCCCGGGCCGGAGCGCCTCGCCTTCGCCGCTCCTCCATGCCCGCCTCCCCGGGCGCGCTTTCTGCCAGGCGGCTTCAGCAACCGTAAGTAGTGCTTCCTTCGGCGCCCTTCCCCTGCCTGCAGCTTTCCAAGAGGTCCATCTGCCTCCTTTATGTCCCCGGAGCTGCTCTGGGAGGGCCGGCGGGGGGAGCGAGTGAGCGCTTGGCCGGATGCGGCCGCCGCCTGCCCGCCGCCCGTCGCCCAAAGCCGAAAAGCAGTGGGAGCCGAAGGGGAGGCTCCATCGCCGCAACACCCCCGGACCTACAACAAAGAACGAGGCAGGGTCACCTTCGCACTCACGCTCGCTCGCTCCCCCCGCCGCCCGTCGCCCAAAGCCTCGCTTGCCCGGCCGCCCGCCGCCCGAAGCCTCGCTCGCCCTGCTGCCCGGCCGCCGCCCGCCCAGAGCCTCGCTCGCCCGGCCAGCCGGCCACCCTCCGATGGAGGGAGCCAAGCTCAGGAACGGAGCCCTGCCAAATGGGGAGCTTTGGGGTTCTCTGGCAACACCGGGTTTGCGTGAAGAGCCAAAGCGGGGGATTCCCAGTCCCGGAGGTGAATGCGGTGCAGGCGGGCCCTTCGTGAGTGCGAAGGTGACCCTGCCTCGTTCTTTGTTGTAGGTCCGGGGCTGTTGCGGCGATGGAGCCTCCCCTTCGGCTCCCACTGCTTTTCGGCTCTGCAGCCGCCGCTGCTGCCTCCTCCTTTCCTCGCTTCCTGCTCCTTTCCTCCCCCCCGCCCACCTGGATGCTGCCATTTGCGTCGTTTTGCCGTCTGCGCATGCGCAGAGGGCAAAACTCAAATGGCGGCATCCAGGCGGGCCCGCCCACCCAGGACGCCTGGGACGCTTCAGGTTGGCCACCACTGCTCTATACCATTTCAGACAAATGGTTCTCCAATCTCTTCCAATGTTTGAGCATTCAATTATTACTCTATTTGGTCAAAATTCATTTCACATTAAAGGGAAAAAAATCCCAAAGCTGTATTAATCTCATATATTAAAATTTCATGAACGTGTACAGTTTTGTATACAACTTACCAATTTAAACTTTCATGAACATATATGTTTTGATTATAGCTTATCCAACATGCGTTTGTGTACTCCAGCAGGCTTTAGAAATCACGTCCTTTCACCTGAAAAACACCTGGAACAGCTCTCTCTCACACAATCCATTCTAGTGCATCACTTTCTCCTTGTTTACAATCCTCCAGAGTTGAAGATCAGCAACTGTGTTGATTTATTTATTTATTTATTTATTTATTTTGTTATTCTTATATGCCGCCCAACTCCCAAAGGACTCAGGGTGGCTTACAGCAAAGAGAAATACAAGAATAAACAAAAAAAATTACATGAAATTTAAAAACAAATACAAAAATTTAAAAACAATTATTTAAAACAACAACATCCATTCGACACATGCATACTTGGGGGGGTAGGCTCAGATGGAATTACGCTGTCCCCCCCACCTGCAGGAAAAGCCATGTTTTAATGGCTTTTCGGAAAGCCAGCAGAGTGGGGATAGTCCGGGTCTCTGGGGGTAGTTGGTTCCAGAGCACGGGGCCAGCCACAGAGAAGGCTCTCCCCCTAGGGCCCGCCAGCCGGCATTGCTTGGTCGACGGGACCTGG
The DNA here is from genome assembly GCA_023053685.1 of Diadophis punctatus similis. NCBI lineage: Eukaryota > Metazoa > Chordata > Lepidosauria > Squamata > Dipsadidae > Diadophis > Diadophis punctatus. Next base: position 193,674,689 of record JALIGW010000002.1, read on the forward strand.
AGGAGGCCAACTCTGTGGGCCCTAACCGGTCGGAGGGAAGTATGAGGCAGAATGCGGTCCCGAAGATATCCTGGTCCTAAGCCATGAAGGGCTTTAAAGATGGTGATCAACACCTTGAATTGGACCCGGAGACCGATGGGCAACCAATGCAGCTGGCGGAGTATTGGTGTCACGTGGGTGTACCTTGGCACACCCACCACAGCACGCGCAGCCGCATTTTGCACCAGCTGAAGTCTCCGGATACACTTCAAGGGTAGCCCCATGTAGAGCGCATTGCAGTAGTCCAAACGCGAGGTGACAAGGGCATGAGTGACCGTGAGTAGAGCCTCCTTCTGCAAGTATGGCCGCAATTGGTGCACCAGGCGAACCTGTGCAAAGGCCCCCCTAGCCACAGCAGAAAGATGGTGGTCCAATTTTAGCTGTGGATCTAGGAGGACCCCCAAGTTGCGGACCTGGTCTGAGGGGGTCAGTTTCGCACCCTCAAAGACCAAGGAGGGATAGTTGTCACGAACCTTAGGAGGCAATATCCACAGCCACTCAGTCTTATCGGGATTAAGTCTGAGTCTGTTCCTCCCCATCCAGATCTTAGCGTCGTCCAGGCATCGGCACATTACATCCACTGCCTCCCTGAAGTCAGACGGGGTGGTGATGTACAGCTGGGTGTCGTCAGCGTACTGATGGAAACACACCCCATGTCTGCGGATGATCTCACCCAACGGTTTCATGTAGATGTTAAACAGGATGGGCGAGAGAACTGACCCCTGGGGCACCCCACATAATAGGGGTCTAGGGGACGATCTCTGCCCTCCTGCCAACACCGACTGCATCCGATCGGCGAGATAAGAGGAGAACCACCATAAAACGGTGCCTCCCACTCCCAACTCGCCGAGTCGATGCAGAAGGATACCATGGTCGATGGTATAGAAAGCCGCTGAGAGGTCAAGTAGCACCAGGATAGAGGAGTTCCCCCCATCCCGGGCCCGCCAGAGATCATCCATCAGGGCGACCAAGGCAGTTTCTGTACTGTAGCTGCGCCTGAAACCCGACTGATAAGGATCTAGATGATCTGTTTCATCCAGGAGCTGCAGGAGCTGAGTCACCACCACCTTCTCCACAACTTTACCTAAAAAAGGTAAGTTGGAGACTGGCCGGTAGTTCTTCAAATCAGCTGGATCCAGGGAAGGCCTCTTCAGGAGGGGTTGCACCACCGCAGTTTTTAACGACTGCGGTACGGATCCCTCCCTAAAAGAAGCGGTGATCACCGCCCGGATCCAGCTGCATGCCACCGCCCTGCTGGCCAAGACCAGCCAGGAGGGGCACGGGTACAATAAACAGGTGGAGGTACCCATCGCTCCCATAGCCCTGTCCACATCCTCGGGAGAAACAGGCCCAAACTCCTCCCACAAAGATGGATTAAGACTGGCCCCTGTCAACTCTATGGACTCTGCCCTGCCAGAGTCCAAGTCCAACCGAATCTGAGCGACTTTATCCGACAGAAACTCAGCAAATTCCTCAGCTCTGCCTTGCAAGTGTTTTCCAAGGAGGGAGCGAGTCACCCTAAACAAGGCGGCTGGACGAGAATCTGCGGACGCAATAAGAGCGGAAAGATAGGATCGTCTTGCCGCCCTTATCGCCACTAAATAAGATCTGATGTAAATTCTTAATAGTGTTCGGTCAGATTCGGCTTTCTTGGTCCTCCAGCGGCGCTCCAGACGTCTCTTCTGGCATTTCATCTCCCAGAGCTCCTCGGTAAACCAGGGAGCTTTCCGGGATCCACTGCCACGGAGAGGTCGCTTAGGCGCAATTCGGTCTAGAGCCCCTGATGCTGCGGTGTTCCAAGCAGCCACCAGGGAGTCAGCCGAATTGTGTACCAGGGTTTCAGGTATTTCCCCAAGTTCCCTCTGGAATCCTTCCGGCTCCATTAGGCGCCTGGGGCGGAACCACCTAGTCGGTCCCGCCTCCCTTGTTCAAGATTCTATAGAAGTTTAACTTTCAAATTAGAGAGTGGGGCAAAGAAGCTGAAAACAGATTAGTGGAATTCACCTGGCCACTATTTCCTGATTCCCCCCACACACAGCTTTAATCTTTGGAAAATTGTATTCTACTACTTTCAATTGTATCAAGTGAAGAAAGAGAATTGCCAAATGAAATACAGTCTAAACTCCATTTCAGAAATCAGTGTATTACTATTTATCTTTCTCATCTTTCCTATTACCGTTTATTATAGGAACCTTATAATTATATTACTTTGTTGTTTGTATGTTTACTGAGAACTTATGCACTGGAGACAAATGCCTTCTGTGTCCTATCACACTTGACCAATAAAAAATAAAGAATATTGTATCTTATGTATTAGCTACTGCATTACAAAACAAAGAGGGAAAAAGAATAAAAACTTTCTTTTAAAGGAAAGGCAAAGTGAAATCCAATAAAGGAATAATAGATTTACATAAAGTGCGCACTTAGCAATAGCACTTAGACTTATATACGACTTCACAGTGCTTTACAGCCCTCTCTAAGCGGTTTACAGAGTCAGCATATCGCCCCCAACAATCTGGGTCCTCATTTTACTGACCTCGGAAGGCCTGAAGGCTGAGCCAACCTTGAGCTGGTGAGAATTGAACTGCCAAATTGCAGTCAGCAGAAGTAGTCTGCAGTACTGCATTCCAACCACTGCGCCACCACAGCTCTTGTGGTGGTGCCACCACATCCTGTTTCCAGAGTCTTCAATCCAGCAGTAGACATGTCTCTGGATATCATCTGACAATTTTTGTTTGGTGACCAGCAATCCCTGTCAGTTCACTTGGCAGCCATAGTGCTCACACATAGTACACTCACAATTCCAAATTATCATTAGCCAGAAAGGTTGGAGAGACACCTGTCCTAATTTACATGCATAAGAACATAATGACTTTAATTGAAATAGAAGTCTCCAATGGGAAATATATCTAGGTCAGGGGTGGCCAAACTATGGTTCTTTGAGGACCTGTGGACTTCAACTCCCAGAATTCCTGAGCCAGCCATGTATGTATGGCTAGCTCAGGAATTCTGGGAGTTGAAGTCCACAGGTCCTCAAAGAACCATAGTTTGGCCACCCCTGATCTAGGTGATCAAAGTGCTAGTTCAAGAAATCTCAAGATTTCTGACCAGATTGATGAAACAGATGTGAAGTCTAATTTGAGATTTAATTTTAAAGGTGTTCTACATAGGGCAGGGTGGGTAAATTTGGACTTTTCTGGCCTTGGACTCTCTAGCTTTCATGAGGAAATTTCATCAACCATTTTCCAAAGATAAATATTTGCCATAGTTACTTCTGTGTTACTCTTTGACTACTTACAAAGTTCACTACAAATAAAGGTCCTTCCAAATTGACATTTTTCTTTTTCTTCCAACATGGGGAAGGGTATCCCATGTTACATTTTACTGGCCTTGATTCCTGCTCTTGTAACTTCAGATATTTTGATAAACCCCTTGAGAAACATTAAGGTATGTAGCTAAATACAAAAAGTTGCTTCTTTTTCCCCTCAGAATTTTTTAAAGCTTTGAACAGAAACCTCAAATCCACTATCTTGATCTTTCAAGACATCCTCAGCTTTCTGCCTGCCTGATTCAGGATACCTTTACTTACCAGTACACTTAATTTGGCTGAAATTCTAAAGTTCATGGAAACTGGTTGCCTGTGAAATCTCATGCCCTGAGCTGGTTGGCTCAGATGTGCTGCATTTGGATATGAAGCAGGCAAAGTTATGCTGGTCTATGACCATAATAAAGATTTGATTTGAAGCCAGTAAGGGGCTATGGTTCCTTACTGTGCCTGTTAGCAAGTCCTGTGACTTCATTTATGAGCTGCTGAGACATACCCTAAGGGGGGTTGTGTTGGACCCAGACTTGATTTGCCTTCTTTGGATCTATATGCTGTACATCATGTTGTGCATTTCAGTAATTTTGGGGGGGAAGACACTGAATTAAGAAAGAATAAATCAGATAAAGCAAGGAGTACTCGTGTCTATGTATGTGTGATTGTGGGGTGTTTGAAACGGATTCATGGTGCTACATACATTCATACATTCATACATACATACATACATACATACATACATACATACATACATACATACATACCCTGTTTCCCCCAAAATAAGACATCCCCTGATAATAAGCCCAATCAGGCTTTTGAGTGCATGGCAATAAGGCCAAGCGCTTATTTCAGGGTTCAAAAAAATATAAGACAGGGTCTTATTTTTGGGGAAACACGGTACATACACGAGAAAGCTATCCACCACACCTGTGTTTATACCTAACTTACCTAAAATTGAACTGAGGCAGCTCCACAGATATGCCTCTGAGGAATGGTAGAAAAACTCTATTCGGTAAATGTATTTATCTTAGTTAGTATGGTAATTTATGGTATATTTTCCAGATGTTTGTTATTTTATGTTTATGTAATCAATTTCCAAAATAGACAGGTTGGTAAGCGGGTGGGGATTTCTTTGGTAAGAACCCAGCCAAGGTTATGCATGCTGATTATTCACATTTCATTTTATCGAAGCTCTCATTTATTGTGATGCTCTCACTTAAAACGAAAAGAAATGTGGAATAACATGCAACTACTATGCAGCATATTTGGTAGGATACAGCATCTTTTGTTTGGCAATAATTAATCCTTTTTTCACTTTTTATTTGTAGAAGAGAAGTGCCACTGATGTGGTAAGTAACCTTTCATTTAGAATGCTGATCATTAAGTTTAGATGACACATACAAAATACAAATATTTTCTCTTAGTCATATGTATCTTCATTACTGGGCTTAAAGAAATCATTTGCTCAGCTCGAAAGTTATGTTTATTTCTTCAGAAATCAGTCCTCTTGTGTTCAGGGATGTTTTAATTATGAGCAAACAGCGTATTTCATTCACTCTTGCAAAGTAACCATCATGTGCAAATGTGCAAAGGCCGCATCACTCACTTTTATGAAGGAGATTACCTCATGCATGGATTCAAGGGGTAACAAATATCTGTTTTACGTTCCCTTCATGGCAAGAAAGTAAAATATTTTAGAAGTGAAGGAGCATAGTGATCAAACCAATATTTGCTGTTTGCTTCTGATATGATATACAGCTAGAAATCATTTATTATGAATTTAGCTTTGTTATTGGCTTCTGCTTATATTATTGTATACTGTCAGAAATTAGTTGTTAGGAACTAATTCTAGCTTAGTAAATTGTAACCTTGATACTGGTTAGCATTAGTACAAAGCAGTAGTGGTTCGCTACCGGTTCGGAACTGTTCGGTTCGGAACTGTGAATGTGCGTGTGCGCGGGGACCTTCTGTGCATGTGCAGAACCTTCTGCACATGCGCAGATAGTCTGTGATGACGTCCGGGTGGGCAGGTGGAGCTTCCCGCTGCCGCCGCTATCAGTTCGCCTGAACCGGGGCGAACCGGTAGCAACCCACCACTGGTAGAAAGTTTGTTATCTTGCTTCTGTGTCTCGCTTCTGTTCTTGACTTCAAAAGCTAGGCACATCCCTGAAAATATAGAAGAAACTGTTACCCAAGAATATCAGACCCCATAGATAAAGGAACCAGAGTAGGGAATTTTACTGTCTCATAAATTTTGAATCCTGAAAGCATTCTGCTGAATAAACAACTTGGCCAGGGGGGGGACCTCCCCTACACAAGGCTATAGGAATGCTCCATAGATAAGGTGGACAGAGACAGGGGCCTGAACAAAGAACGCTTTAAAGACCACGTTGGTAACAAACCTTTGTCTCTGATTGGTAAACTTTGTTTCTATCGGCGTGAAATGTATATACCCAAAAGAGGGTGAAAATTTGGGTGCGTCTTATACACCAAATGTAGCCAAAAATGTGAGACATGGAGGAGGCGATGGTCTGTGGCAGTCCCTGCAGCCTGGAACAGCTGATTGGGGGTATTCCGGGTGGCTGATCCACCCACCAATCAGCTGCTCGTGCTGAATCAATCTACAATAATCTGCTGAAGCTGACCTGGCTGTTCACTATTTGCTGCAAGGACGTGTCAGAGTTTGCAGCAGCAATCACATCCAGAAAGCATACAAAAGTACCGTATTTTTCGGAGTATAGGACGCACCTTTTTACCCCCAAAAAGAGGGTCAAAAACTGGGTGCGTCCTATACTCCGGATGTTGCATTAGGCCACTGCCGGACCACGGGAAAGCCACCGCCGCTGCCTCCGCCGGACCACAATAAAGCCGCTGCTGCTGGCCACGGCCGCGACCGTCACCACCGGACCACGGGAAAGCCGGCATTGGCGGACCATAGAAAAGCCGCCGCGGCCGCCCTGGCGGTGGCGGCGGTGACGGCCAGCAGCAGCGACTTTGTTTGGGGCGATTTTGGCGGCTAGCAGCAGCGGAAGCGGCTTTGTTTGGGGCAGCCGCGGCGGCTTTTTTATGGATGCCGGCGGCGGCTTTCCCGTAGTCCGGCGATTTTGGCGGCTAGCAGCAGCGGAAGCGGCTTTGTTATGGTCTGCCGCCCCAAACAAAGCCGCTTCCGCTGCTGCTAGTCGCCACTACCGCCGGACTACGGGAAAGCTGCCGGCGGCATCCATAAAAAAGCCGCCGCGGCTGCCCCAAACAAAGCCGCTTCTGATGCTGCTAGCCGCCAAAATCGCCCCAAACAAAGTCGCTGCTGCTGGCCGTCACCGCCGCCACCGCCAGACCACGGGAAAGCCACTGCCGCCGTTGCTGGCCGAAGCCTGTTCCCAAGGCAGCTACGGAGCCGCCGCCGCTGCTGCTGCCCAAAGCGAGCCACCTGACAGCTTTGAAGACCTGCTGGCCGAAGCCTGTTCCCGAGGCAGCTACGGAGCCACCGCCGCTGCTGCTGCCCAAAGCGAGCCACCTGACAGCTTTGAAGACCAACTTCCAGGTTTGCTGTGGGGCTTGTGGACTTCAACTCCCAGAATTCTTCCTCCAGTCATGCTAGCTCAGGAATGACTGGAGGAGGAATTCTGGGAGTTGAAGTCCACAAGTCTTAAAGCTGTCAAGTTTGAAGACCCTTGCCACCCCTAACCCAGGGCTCTTCAAACTTGACAGCTTTAAGACTTGTGGACTTTAACTCCCATTCCTGAGCTAGCATGACTGGAGGAGGAATTCTGGGAGTTGAAGTCCACAAGTCTTAAAGCTGTCAAGTTTGAAGTTTGTAAAAAGTGTATATGGTTGTAAAAAGTGTATATGGTTGTAAAAAGTGTATATGGTTGTAAAAAGTGTACATGGTTGTAAAAAGTGTACATAGTTGTAAAAAGTATTCTGCTACACTGGTATTTTATTAAATAATATATTGCTACACCATTTCGTTCAGAATACTTTTTTCCTTTTTTTCCTCCTCTAAAATCTAGGTGCGTCCTATATTCCGGTGCGTCCTATACTCCGAAAAATACGGTAACTGATTTAGCAGGAGTCAATAACTTCTCTTTATATATAATATAACACATGAAGTAAATATACAATACCAAAAGCAGGTTTTCCAATGTGCTAGTAAATACAAGCAAAACACAAGCAGAGGAGAGGAGTTTCAGTTTCAGTTTCAGAGCACACCAGCTTCATAGCTCAGCACAGACTCAGAGCTGCAGAGCTAAACCATGCCCAGGCTCCTTGCTGTCTCCTTCTTGCTCACACAGCAAATACTGTTTCAGTTTCCAAACAGCCCTCAACTCTCTCACACACTGAGAGGACGCTAGTTAGATGAATACTGATGGATGCTGGTAGGCAGAGGCAGAATTTTTTTTCTTATTTTCCTCCCCAAAAACCAAGGTGCGTCTTATACTCTGGAGCATTTTATACTCTGAAAAATATAGTAATACTCTGAGTCACTTTCGCAGGGGTGTGGCTATTCCTTACATGCATTTTGTCTGTATGTTTTGGATATAGTTTTGCACCCAGCCTTTTAACTTTGGCCATAAATTAAAAAGCTGTTATTTTTTGCAAGCCTTATCTCAAGTCTCACTCTCTTTGGCATCTCAGTGGCTCGGGGAAATTTCTGGGACCTAACAGAAGTTTGTTCATGTTTCCCCCCCCCCCCCCCTGTAACAATTCAATTCTTAAAAACACAATTGTGAGGATCAGGGATAAAAATCTGACCCACAGTTTCCCCTAACATATACTTTTGAAGATGTGGCCTTTAGATTTCATTTTAAAAAATAACAGGAATGTAACAAGAAAATGATTGGGTTCAGTTGCAATTTAGTTAACACTTTGTAAGTAAAGAAAACATTAATCAAATGTAATTAACAGATATGTATGTAATGTAGTATTTGTGTAAGATCTTTGTGCTATCTCAAACAAAAGTGTTTAAAATAAAGATATTGTCAGGGGTCCAAATAACCCCCAACAAAAGAAGACTCCGAGGTTGCCGATTACTCAAAGTTCCATTTTATTAGGGATGTCATATTGACACATCAGGTTTTCTCCACCCAAAAGAAAATCAAAGACCCATCCCCTGCACCCACCAGTCCATCACATGGTCCAATCAATTCATCATCCCAACTGGAGACAATCCCCAGTCACTCTCATCCAGGTGCAGGCCGAATGTCCTGGACTCCCAGAGAAAAGAATGTTGTTGTGGCTATATTTCTCCACCAACTCCTTGTAATCCCCCCTCCCATTTTCCCAGGCACTAAATGTGGCAGCCCTGAAGCTCCAAAGAAAAGATGGCTTCCAGGGCTGACAGATAATATATTAGCAGCACATTTCTGTATAACCATGTGGCTTTTTTATTCTCTAGCATACCCAAGCCATAGAAATCTACTGGGTGAAAATAGACTGCAGTGTTACTTCCAGGTTTTCCCGTAATGTCATCACTAGTCGAGCTGTGAATCGTGCCAATGTGTCCAAGGAAGCTCAGTTTGATGTGGAGCTTCCAAAAACAGCCTTTATTTCCAACTTTACCTTGTATGTACATTATTTTCCTATTTTTATATGCTTTGGAGATCAGTCTAGCAATAATTAAGCCATTCAGATACTGTTAACGGAATAACTACCATGAATCATAGTGTTACAGAGGATGTTGTAGCCACTTAATCCAATTATGCAGGGGTGGGTTGTAGATCCTTTTGCTGCTGATTTGCTCAGTGGTGTGCCGGACGCGCGCGCGCTTGCAACAATAAAAAATAGCTTCTGTGCATGCGCAGAAGCAAAAGTTAGCTTCTGTGCATACGCAGAAGCAAAATCCAAGATGGCGGCACCCACGGACCAGCACCGACAGAACTGGCTCCATGACATCATCACCGGTTTACTAACAGTTCTAAAGAACCGGTTAGAACTGGTTGGAACCATCTCTGCAATTATGTGTTCAAAATCGGAAATCTAAAGCTAAGGCCTCCCTTATAACCTCTCCGTTCTTACCAGTCTAGATAACTGATTCCATCACAGCATTATTCTTACCTTCATTCTTTTTAATGATCATCCAAAATGTGGCCTCCTGTTGCATAAGCTCCTCTGAAATAGACATGCCCTCTGGGTAGATTTTTTTACCAATCTGCTCTGCAATATCCAGAAAGGTCTTCCTTCATCTTCCTTCATTATGTTTTCAGTCCTATAGAGCAGTGGTTCCCAAACTTTTTCAGTCCACCGCCCCCTTGGTGCTACAAACTCATCCTCACTGCCCCCACCCCACCCCCTCAGGTGGGCGTGGCTTAGTGGTCAGGTGACCGGGTGGGCGTGGCCAACTTGTAAAGTGTGGTGAAACTCACTTAACAACGCTCTTGCTTAGCAACCAAAATGTTAGGTTCAATTGTGGTCATAAGTCTTTCTTCCTTTCTTTCTTTCTTCTCTACCTTCCCGCTTCTTTCTTTCTTTTTCTTTCTGTCTTTCTTCCTACATCTTTCTTTTTCTTTCCTTTCTTTCTTTCTATCTGTCTTCCTTCCTTCCTACCATCTCTTCTTTCTGTCTGTCTGTCTGTCTGTCTTCCTTCCTACCTACCATCTTTTTCTTTCTTTCTGTCTTCCTTCCTATCATCTTTCTTTTTTTTCTTTCTTCCTCCCTCCCTCTTTCTTTCTTTCCTTTTTCTTTCCTTCTTCCCTCCCTTCCCTTCCCTCCCTCCTGTCTTTTTCTATCTGTCTTCCTTCCTACCATCTTTCTTTCTGTCTGTCTTCCTCCCTCCCTCTTTCTTTCTTTTTCTTTCTTTCCTTTTTCTTTCCTTCTTACCTCCCTCCTTTCTTTTTCTGTCTGTCCTCCTTCCTCCTACCATCTTCCTTCCTTCCTTCCTTCCTTCCTACCATCTTTCTTTCTTTCTCTTTCTTTCTTTCTTTCTTTCTTTCTTTCTTTCTTTCTTTCTTTCTTTCTTTCTTTCTTTCTTTCTTTTTCTTTCTTTCTCTTTCTTTCTCTTTCTTTCCTTTTTCTTTCCTTCTTCCCTCCCTCCTTTCTTTTTCTGTCTTCCTCCCTCCCTCCCTCCCTTGCTCTTTCTTTCTTTCCTTTTTCTTTCCTGCTTCCCTCCCTCCCTCCCCTCCCTCCTTTCTTTTTATGTCTGTCTTCCTTCCTTCCTACAATCTTTTTTTCTGTCTTCCTCCCTCCCTTCCTCTTTCTTTCTTTCTTTCTTTCTTTCTTTCTTTCTTTCTTTCTTTCTTTCTTTCTTTCTTTCTTTCTTTCTTTCTTTCTTTCTTTCCTTCCTTCTTTTCTCCCTCCTTTCTTTTTCTGTCTGTCTTCCTTCCTTTCTACCATCTTTCTTTCTTTCTTTCTTTCTTTCTTTCTTTCTTTCTTTCTTTCTTTCTTTCTTTCTTTCTTTCTTTCTTTCTTTCTGTCTTCCTTCCTTCCTTCCTTCCTCTCTCTTTCCTTTTTCTTTCCTTTCCTTCCCTTCCCTTCCCTCCCACCAGCCATGGCCAGGCCGCCGCCACTCACCCAGGCCGATGGCTTGGTAAGCGTGCACCAGGTCGCAGAGTGCCATCAAGGCCGGCTGACGCGTCAGCAGCTCGGGGTGCTGCAGCTCTTCATTGAGCTTGGGGAGGCCTCAGCGGCCGAAGGCCACAGGTGCCTTGGTGGGGTCAATGTCAGGGGGCAGCTGGGCTGAGATCTGTGGGTTCTCCCTGCCGAATTGTGCGCACCGGGTTGCTAGGTGACAGGGACACCAGGCGGGAAAGTCCGTGCACGTGCAGGTTCCATAGCAGGGCCTTCCTGCGGGTCTGCGAGCGCTCGCCCGAGCAGCTTCAGGAGCGGTCAGCTTCCCTCGTTGCTGTGCCGTGCTCAGTACCTAGCACTTGTAACTCGCATTCCACACTCTTGGGTGCAGGGCAGCCCATTCTGAAAGAAAACATCTCGCGTTTTCTTTCAGAATGGACTGTTCTGCACACAAGAACGAGGAATGTGAGGGAACTTCAAGTGCTAGGTAGGACGCAGTTTGGGGTGACCAGTCATGCGGGGTGGGGCGGAGTGGAGTGGAGCCTGGGCTGGGCGGGCCGAGTGGAGCCTGGGCTGGGGGGGGCTGGGCGGGCCGTGAGACGGGCATCATACCTAGCACTTGTAACTCCGTCGCATTCCATGCTCTTGTGTGCAGGGCAGCCCATTCTGAAAGAAAACATCTCAAGTTTTCTTTCAGAATGGGCTGCCCTGCACACAAGAGCGAGGAACGTGAGGGAGCTTCAAGTGCAAAAGCATGGCGAACCACCTACCACCCCCCTGGCCCCTCTCACCGCCCCCCTGTTGCCACCCTTGCCTCTCACTGCCCCCTAAGGGTTCCCACCGCCCCCCGGGGGCGGTACTGCCCACTTTGGGAACCACTGCTATAGAGGCAGCATTCTTTCCAGTCTCTTTGTTATACTGCTCAAATATTTCCTTTACTTGATGAACTGAAGAAAAGAAAACCCAATAACAGATCTGCACACATATTCAGATATCCGATGTACCTTTCAATAGGACAGTTGATGGTGTCACTTATCCTGGAATCATAAAGGAAAAAGAAGCCGCCCAAAAGCAGTATCAACAAGCAGTTTCAAGGGGCCAGACTGCAGGGCTTGTGAAGTAAGTATGTGAGGCTACACCTAATCTGTTCCCTTATTTCATTTCCTGTCCTAAGTATTTATTCAATAAACAGATGCAAAATACATGAACAAAGTATTTAATGGTGGGCTACATGAGCATGAGGAAATGTGATCATCGCTTGAATTTTATGAATCTTACTATGTTTAACATGTGAAGGGCTGCTGGAAGAAAAACAGAGAAATTCAGTGTTTCGGTCAACATTGCATCATCCAGCAAAGTTACTTTTCAATTGACTTATGAAGAACTCTTGAAGAGAAAGTTTGGAAAATACGAGATGTTTATCAAAGTAAACCCAAAACAGCTTGTCAATAAATTTGAGGTATGATCAAATGTATTGTCGCTTTATCTTGTAGTCGTTTTTGGAAAAGTTTGTGAATTATGCTCAGAACTATTAATTTAGAGACAAATGTATAAACAACTATGAAATTAATTCTTTTTTAATGCTTTTTTACAGTTTACATTACTAGTCTATCTGTTTATTTGTTGTTGTTTTTTCTTGGTCTTGCTAATGTCAACATAATTTTAAATCATTATTACAGATTGAAGCAAACATCTTTGAGCCTCAAGGCATCAGTGAGCTTGAAGTTGAAGGGATATTCCTCAACAACGAACTGCTACCAGTTGTGAAAAAATCTTTTTCAGGAAAAAAGGTATGCCTGGTAGTAGAATCTTGAAGGGTGATTCATACATAGGTAGTTCTTGCCTAATGACCAGTGGGATGGCAATTGGGATTGCCAGGATTTTTGTTGCTAAGCGTGTTGTGTAGCAGTGAGAATCCCAATCACAATTACATTGTTAATTGAGGATTAACTATAATGTGTTGGAAGCATGGGTATCTGCCATGATCATGGTCACCACCTTAGCTACAGACTCCTCTGGTTGTATGTAAGTACAGAAGAGGTCAATTGGATTCACAAGCATCAAGCGAAAATTACAATGGTGACATGCCTTGTGATACCATCCAGAAGTAAAGAAAAGAAAAAATGACCCCTTGAATATATTTCTTAAAAGTAATCTATTTGTTTCACGGAACACAGCTGACAGGTTATTTTGTTCCAGTCAGGGCTCTAAGTGAGACATGGCACAAGGCAACCACAATCAAAGATGCAGCACAGAATTATTTGAGGATACTTCACAAAAGTAAAAGTAGTTCCCAAGCATTTCCCTTTATCAGGAATAGGCAATATTTTCTTAGAATAGCTAAAGAGCTGCACTTACAAAAAAATAGGTGGGTCAGAATGAAAAAATAAATGAAGGCTCAAAAAGTAGATGGGGGCTAAACCCAAATAATAATATTGAAAATCTTATCATGCCTAATCATCCACTTTCAGAAAATGCTTTACAGTATTTTTTTTACTGCTTTACAGTATTTTTTTAAAGTTGAGGGAGATAGCTTATGCCCAATAAAAAAGAATGTGTGTACAGAGAAACAACAAAGTCAATGTGTATTTCTTGTTCTTGCATCTGGTATATAGATAGGGATTGTCTGCTCCTTAAAAAACATGTAATTCAGTCTTTCATTCCCCGCCATCCCAAGCCATTGCATCCAAACATGGACACTCTTCTGTAACTTGATCAAGTCTTTCTTTTTCAAGTTATTGCTATCGTTTTACATATATATATACCTTCCTTCTTATAAGAAAATGGCCTTTACATATACAGTAGGTATTGAGCAACATTCCTCTTGAAGCTTTTCTGAATTCTTTGAGATTGAGACATTTAATAAGCTAAATTAAACTAGTGAAGACTGTTATTAAGAAGGTGTGTTTCACCGCTGGTACAAAGATTCCATTGTAATCTTTGCCATGTTTTGGGAAGTATCTCTTAGCAACCCACCTCATTTTGTAGAAATAAACACTGTATTGTCTTCTGCATCACACTAATTGAGAACCAATTTGTATCCAAAGAACTTCCTCTCTTTTGGTACCTCTGTGAAAGTCTGTGTTTTCTTGTAAAAAAATTCAATATCTTTTCTACCAGCATGTAACTATTTGACTTCCCTCCAGTGTGGTTCCTTGTGGAAGAATCTAGTTTATCTTCCTCTCTGGCTAGAAGAGAAATCATTTAGAAGGCATTGCCTTGTTGAGTTGAGTATCTTACCTATGTTTGGGGGTCTCTAGTGACCTTTGTTTCTGCTTATGGCATCACTTCCATTTCTTCTTTATTACGAAGGTCCAATAATTTCTTCTTGCTATGAAAGCTGCACTATTGCTTCTCCTCTTGTCATTTCTAAGTTAAATCTCAATATTCAATTAGTATTGATTCCTTGTCAACATCAAAATATGCCTCTCTTTATATTTTAATAGAATGCAGGGAATTATGCAATTCTTCTGTCCATTTAATATCTTCCTATCTTACGCATACAGTATTACATTGCAGATGTGAAGAGAGGGGTGGGCTGCTGAGGGTTCTCAGGGGTTTGGGAGAACCTTTAGCTAAGTCTATTCCATACACTTTCTTTTTTCAGTATAATCTCACTTGCTATTACAGAAAGGTGATCCATGACTGTTTTCTTACTTCTTTCCCATTTCTGTTGGCCTTGGTTCTTATAGAATATAAAGCACCACAGCAGTATTTTTATTACAAAGAAGACTTTTCTATAGTTTCTGTAATATAGCACTTCAATCGAGCCAGATCTCCTTGCTGGATTGCTCATGGTCTTTCTGCCTGCTTTGCAGACTGACAAACACTTTTGTTCCTGAATATAAATTACTCACTGCTCTTGGCCAACACAACCTTCTTGGGGGAGGGATGAGATAAGCAGTATATGCTCAATGCAGGATCATATGCAGTGATGAAATCAGTGGCTTCAAAATGATGGGCAACAATCAGACAGTCAAAGCCCTTCTCCTTTTGACTTGGTTTTCTAGAAAGAAATCTGGAAGTTAGTATGAATGGAAACCCAATAGACTCTTTATTGCAGAACATAAACAATGCCTAAGCGTAGAACTGGTATGGTGCATCCAGCCTTATGGAAAAAAATAATAGTGAAGAAGGAGAAGAATAAAATCAGTGAAGAAGGAGGAGATAAAAGTAATAAATATCATGATGCAATTATGACGAAAGAAAGAAGGAAGGAAGGAAGGAAGGAAGGAAGGAAGGAAGGAAGGAAGGAAGGAAGAAAGAAAGAAAGAAAGAAAGAAAGAAAGAAAGAAAGAAAGAAAGAAAGAAAGAAAGAAAGAAAGAAAGAATCCTGACCATATAAGTATAGTGTCAGGGTTCCAAATAGCATCTGAAATTAAATCAGATTCTGAGGCAAAGTATTCCTCAAAGTTCCAATTTATTAGCAGAGCCATGTTGGCACATCTGGGAGAAACCCAAATCTGAAGTCCCAGGGGTTTCTCCACCCAGTTGAAAGTTTAAGCCCTTGTCCCCACACCCCCAAGTCCATCACGTTGACCAATCTTCATCTGCAAAGTTGGCAGCAACTCCCATCTCCTTCAGTGCAGGTGCAGGAGTGCAAAAACAAAGGATGACCTTGACAATCTAGAAGGAATTTGTTATGGCTACATGCAGACATCCCTCATGCAATGACCCCACCCAAATTCCCATAGCAAAGAATACATTTTAAAATAGCATAAAGTGTGGAAGGCCAAAGACCCCAAGTAAAATGGTTTTGGCCTGACATATAGCCAGTAAGAGGCAATGCAGAGTAAGATATGCAGAGTAAGTCTTCTTAGACAAGAAAAGGAGATAAAAATGCAATTTTCCACTGCTAGTTTTTCTTGCATTCATTGTTCCTACAGATTCAGAAAGGCTGGTACATGCAATGTTGGATCTTGCAATAATTAATAATAATTAATAATTTAATAATTGCTGAAATCTAAGATGAAGAATTCTTCTTTTTTAAGGCCCATGTATCATTCAGTCCTACTATTGAACAACAACGAACCTGTGACAATTGTACAACTACTCTGCTACAAGGAGATTTTATCGTCAAGTATGATGTGAACAGAGATTCTGCTAATAATTTACAGGTAACTAGTTGTTTGATACTTGCACTAATATATCAGCACAAAAACAAATCCAAACAAAAAACCCTACCACAAATGAATACTATCTTTATCATAATATTTTTAGGTAGTAAATGGATACTTTGTACACTTTTTTGCACCAAAAATCCTTGAACGTTTACCTAAGAATGTTGCCTTTGTAATCGATGTCAGTGGTTCCATGTCTGGACAGAAAATTCGGCAAGTAAGTAAACAACACAAATTCTTGTAATATTGCTGAAAGGATGGTAAATAGTACAGCAGATAAAATCAGGTCTTACAATCTTTTACTCCAAGTTATTTTTGCCTTGAAAGATTTACACATATATTTAAATATGTAGCATAGTAATCTTGAAAATATTTAGTAATGTAATTGAAATGTATGTCTTTATCCGTAACTTTCAACTAAGCCTTCTTTTATATGTGTCGATTTAGGCCACGAGCCCCCCAAAACCTGGGCTGCGGCCTGTTCGGAACTGGGCTGCACAAGTGGTGGGCAAGTACACACATGTGCATGCAGCTCTATTCACATGAGTGGTAGGCGCTTGGCTCGCGCTTGAAGCCCCACTTGCATGAGTGGCGGACGCTTATGCTCAGGAACAAAGATCCACTCATACAAATGGAGCTGTGTGTGGTCATGTGTGTGCACCTGCCACTCACACAGAACCATCATGTCTCCTCATCACTCCCGCTGGGCCACCAAGCCAGAAAGGTTGGGATTGCTGATTTTGGCCATATATTAACTTAGCTTCAAAGTCATACAGAACATTCTTTCAGGTGGCACCTGCAGAAATAAAACACTTGAGCATTAGAATGAAATGTGCGATATTGGCAAGCTTGACCATTACATTGCCAACTGGTTTATTCAGCTTTACAAGTAGAGTGAGGGTCCAAAACGGTGAAAGTGAATACAGGAGGACTTTCTTCGAGGAAGCAGTTTGATTTTGAAATGATCAGTTTGCACTTAAGCCATGAATCAATCTGTTCATGAACTATATCAAGAGTCAAAAAATTATTAAAAATTATTAAAAACCTAAATAACAGTAATATTTTTTTAAAAGACTAACATGTTATGAAATTATCATTTTAAAAATACCTTAGCTATCTCTCTATTAAGATTTCAGTTTTATCTCAAACATCCTACAATTTCATGGGAGAAAATAATAATTCGGAAAAGACAGCCAATTTTTATTTATGAAAAATACATATTAAATTTAATACTTATGGTTCAGGGATAATAGTGTGGAGCCTGACTGCTGCAGAATATTACTTAACCTTTGACCATGGTTAGGAGACAATGGAGTGTTGCCTTAGTATGGAAAAGGGTGGGGGGTTTTCCCCTCAGTAAACATTTGGTTTTACAGTATATACCGTTGGGTTAAACAATTGAAGATCTCAAGTGAACAAATTTCATCAAAGGATCTGCCGCATCATATGATGTGGGTAGCAGCAGCAAGACATGGGCATAACATCTGATTTAGGAGCTGATAGCTTCTGCCATATAAGAACTTAACTTGCCATCCAAATATTTAAGGAGATAAACTCCTACGAAACAAAATATTGATTATTGGTAGTAGGGAACTACATTATCTAACTAACCAGGAAAGTAAAAATATTGAATTGTTTTCAATTGGCTAATAAACTATAATTGGCAAGAAAAGATTGTAGCAATGTAATGTGCTGGTGTAGAGAGCTCATTTAGCTGAAAGGAATGCAGGGTGGAGTAACCTCTGGAATAGCCAGATTGGGTTATGGAGCATAAGTCCTTTGTTGAGAGTTGAGAGATCCCTCAAATACTTTTTAAAAAATAATTCTAGGCAAAGGAAGCCTTGACAAAAATAGTGGAAGACTTAAAAGAAGAAGATCACTTTAATATCATCCTGTTTGAAAGTTCAGTTTCAAAATGGAAAGATAACTTAATTCAAGCTACTCCAGAGAATGTGAACCAATCAAAGGAATTTATTCAACAAATACGTGCGTCAGGAGGTAAGTAGGAAAAAAAAGTTAAAGTTAAATTGCTATATTAGAATAAGGTTAAAATAAAATGGCTATATTAAAAAACACTACATTGAAAATATTTGAATCTCCATTTTCATATTCTAAAAAATTTGAAACCCTGCTTTCACGTTGTAGGAACAAATTATAATGATGGTTTACTGACTGGAATTGAAATGCTGAATAAAGCTCATGAATTGAAATCTGTACCTGAAAGAAGTGCCTCTTTAGTTATCGCATTATCTGATGGGGAGGCCAATGTAGGTAAGTAGCTGAATGACTGATGAACATGGGAATAAAGACTGCTATTCAGTCTCCTTGTTTTCACACAGTCTTCTCCATACTATATACCACATACCTCTGGTGATCATGTGTCATCTTTAAACTATTTAATTGTGTTTTGTGATCCTTTCTGTGCAGGTGTAACAAATCCCAGTCAGATTCAAGAAAATGCTAAGAATGCAACTGAAGGAAAATATCCCATATACAATCTTGGGTTTGGTTATTATCTTGATTATGCATTTTTAGAGAGAATAGCAACAGGAAACAATGGTGTGGCTCGCCGCATCTTTGAAGACTCAGATGCAGCCTTACAACTACAGGTAGAATAATAAGCATATGAAAGGTTGATATTTACCTCATCCCATCCTCAATTAGAGGTGTATAGCATCCAAAAGTAACCAAGAGAGATTAGCATATATGTCCCTCCCACATTCTGGTGATCAACTCAGAATATGTTTACATACCATGAAACATAGAGTGAGAAAATATAGGAATCCATTGTAAGTAATAAGTTTCATCATCCCATCAATTAGTTTTCTAAAATAGCCCTGGGACCAACCAGTTCTAGTTTTTGGCTAGATCCTGACCTCAATCACCATTTCCCCTTGTTTCTGGCCTGTTGCAAAAGAATGAGCCCAGCCCAGTGGGATGAAACTTTATCCCTTCTCAGGCAACTAACTACTATTACCCGTGATGGCACAGTGGTTAGAATGCAATACTGCAGGCTACTTCTGCTGACTGCTGACTGACAGCAGTTTGGCAGTTTGATTCTCATTGGCTCAAGGTTGACTCAGCCTTCCATTCTTCTGAGGTCGGTAAAATGAGGACTCAGATTATTGGGGGCAATATACTGACTCTGTAAACCGCTTACAGATGGCTGAAAAGCACTGTGAAGCGATATATAAGTCTAAGTGCAATTGCTTTTTCATTCCATATCATACTTCATACTTTCCTGGCAAAAATTAATAACAAGTGAGAGGCTGGGTAAAAAAGCTAGAAAAAGTATTTTGTTTAAATATGTGTCCTATTAAAAATGTTGGTTTCTTTCTTTGAAAAAGCTGCTCACATCAGGAAAATTTACCTCATGAGAGGCTACATCGGGGACTATATATGATGAATGAAAGTAGACCTTTTTATTTTTAAAAATGGGATTGTCTAGCAATTGATGGTTTTGCAAAATAGGAAAAAATGTCCGGAAAGACTTTGTGTTAGTAAAAATTGTGAATGAAAAGTATTACACCTTTTTGTGTGATTAAAAAGAATTAAAACTCATCAGACTTGAAAACTGTTTTATTAACATGTACAGTAAAAAAGTCCTAATTTTTGTACTGCACATGTTTAATGTTATTGCTACATCTAAACTTACATGGTTAATCCTCCATTTCATGGAGTCCCCCTTTTCCATATCTAAACAAAATTGTAGATGTTAAAAAAGGACAAGATTTTTAAAGAGTCAAGATTTTCAACGAGAGTCCTCTTTTCCAGAGTACTTTTCCAGGGTGGTCTAGATTCAGATAAAAGAAAAGTACTGTCCCCAAAAAAACCAACCTCTTATTTCCAATATTTTGATTTTGAGAATAAATACCCTTTTATTGTTACAGTTAATAACCCTAGTATCTATTTTGTTCTCAGGATTTTTATGATGAAGTAGCCAATCCTCTGCTTACTGAAGTGGAGTTAGACTATAAGGAAAATGCCATCTCAGATTTGACTCAAAATAGTTTTAAACATTATTATGATGGCTCTGAAATAGTTGTGGCTGGACGAATTACAGACAATGACCTGAACAGTGTCACAGCAGAAGTAAAAGCTCAAGGGGTAAGTATCTTTGAAGTCTAACATTCCTCAAGAGATTCCAGTTTCTATAACACAAACAAAATATTCACAGTTCCAGAACAATAATTTTCTGAACTCTGCTGAGAAAGTAGATACTCCAGGGAAAATCATTAGGTATCTCTCAATCATGCTTCTATCAATGTTCCAGAAGTCAGGGAGATTTCCGGCTGATGTCGCGGTGGGATCAGTCATGGAGAGCAGGCCTCTGCACTCCCGTGCTGAGTTCTTCCCGTTGGTGGGCTCCAAAAGGAGCCAAAGCCACCCTGTAGGGGTGGTGAAGCAAAGAGGGGCGCCCTGTGAGGTCGCGGAGAGCCGCATCTCTCCTGCTTGGCCCGGGAATTTCTTTTCCCTCTCAGCCACGATGAGGAGAAGAGGCAGCCTAAAGATGGCTTTCATGAAGCTGGAACAGCCAAGGAACAGCTAAGACTGGTGCTGGAGCAGAGTTAGTGAACAATGTCTGGAACTGGGTGAGAGGATTCCTTTTTACTCAAAATTTAACCACAAAAGGAAAAATCCAGGAGAACTATTTGCTCAGAACTACTTGTTAAAGCAGCGAGTGAATATTTTGAGAAAAATACTAGATTGGAAAGAAAAGATCAAGGGAAGAAAAACAAAAAAACCTTTAAAAATACAAAAAAAATGGATTTTTAAATTGGGAAGGCATTGTTTTGGGAAGGTATTTTAAAATGCTGGAACTATTTACTTAAAAAGTTAACCCTGCTTTTATAAATTGAATTAAAATCAAATTGGATTGAAACTGGTTAGTTTCATAATAACATTGAAATTTAAGCTGAGAGTGCCACCTGCTGATGAAAGGAAATACAACATATGTTTATAAGCCTGGCAAGATTTTGGATATGGAATAAACATCTGGAGGACTGTGAAGATATTTACTGAGTTATATGTATCTACTTTATGATTATCGGAGATTTAAATGTGAGAACAAGGAAGATGTCTATTTAAAGTGATCTTTGAATATTATGATACATGATTGAATTTATAAAGAGGATTGAATGAGATTTTGAACAAATATTGAAGAGCAATTTTAGGCTTGAATATATGGTTCCTGGACTACTAGATAAGAGTGGGACCTATGAAAATAAGACGAGATGCTCCATCAGGGGGAAATGAGTGGAACTTTGGAAGATATTATCACTAGTTTACATGGCTGAAAGCTATGTGGTCATGTTGAGCCTGGGTGACAAATAAAGCATCATCCATTCAACACAAGATATTGGAAGGGGATTGATGGTACCTTTTCCGTCTAACCAATGTTATTCAGAAACACAGGTTTCATTGAGTTGCAGCACATTTCATCAGATGCATTGAGTGACTAGGCTGGTGTAAGATTTAATTTGAGATTTGGCAGGGAGGGGAAAATAGGCATTTATTTGTTTATTATTGAAACATAGTTATATAGTGATTACGTAGCAACCCAGCTTGCACCAAACTCAAACCAAGAGATAAAACCACATTTATGTAGAGTAAAAATATTAAAACCAAATATAAGTTTTTTGCAAGACAGTACAGGTATCTTCTCAATAACTGTAATATGTTACAGTTCATTGAGACCTTTAAAGACTGCCTGAAATTTTTTGATACATGTGAGTTCAGCCATCTGTTGCTCAATGTAAACAAATATAGAAATAAACTCCTGTATAAATAATGAAATAAACTGCTGAAAAATTACAGTGCAATTATAAATCCAATCCTTTTCTTTCGTCTAGGCACTAAATGAGGTGACTTATACTGAACAAGCTGATGTTGAGGAAACAATCAAAGCTTTTGAAGAGCAACAATACATATTTGGAGAATATATTGAGAGATTCTGGGCTTATCTCACCATTCAACAACTTCTAGAAGCACGGTAATGTAGGACTTTTTCAACTTTGTGATTACTCCAGAGACATCCATGAGGAGCAGTAAATCAATCACTTTAAATCACTTTCTTGAGAAAGATTATACTTTAGGGAAAATTCGTTTCATTAGTTTCATTCAATAATGCCTGGAATGGACTAGCTATTCATCATTTTTGGCCTGTAGTTGATTTGATCTCTTGGCCCAAGTTAAATTGCTTCAGATAATGCAAGATAATTATTGCAGGTCTTCTAACATCACATTAGAGTTTGATAAGTTTAGTTTTAAGTCCCAGTTATCTCTTTCTTCTTTCAGGAGACAAGTCGTTTGTTTCCAAAGTATTCATGAGGCTCATATACTATTTATTTTATTATTTAAGAACAATTTACAATATGTTTTTGCATTACAGGGTAGAAGAATACTGAATGATTAATATTATCATGGTTAAAACAGTTTCTAAATGCTGATCCAATGTCCTTGCTTTTAGTGCTCTAGCGCAGGGAGATGAAAAGGAAAATATTACTGCTAAAGCCCTGGAGTTGTCTCTGAAATATAAGTTTGTGACTCCATTAACATCCATGGTTGTCACAAAGCCAGAAGACAATGAAGAAAAAGAAGCAATTGCTGACAAACCCACAGAAGGTACAGATATTGTCATAAGGACATTAGTCTATCTGGCTTTTAGTGGTTTGGGGGCAATATTCAAAATATTCACAGTTGAACTAGTTGAGAATACCCTGGAGCAACCGGTAGTTATGCTTTCCCCTTAGATCGGGATAGGAAAGCATGAATTTTGTGGTGTGTGTTTTTCAGCAGCATCTTCAAACAGGCCAAGGGAGAACAGATTGATGTCAGCAGCATCATGGCAAGGCCACACAAGCTCCGCCTCTTTTCTAACATGCATTTTGACATTACATATATTCCCCAATGGAGAAGAACTTGAGAAGAACAATCTCACAATATGGCTTTTGTCATCTTTTGTTCTTATTTTTTTACATTTCAACTTAAATATTTTCATAACACAGTTTAAAAATTAAATAAACAAACAGTAGAAATGAGATTTTTAGCAATCTCTTGCTATAGCAAGGTTTTTCAATCTTGGATCTCCCTTAAAAAAAGGCAGTCTAGCCATGGCAACTTTAAGATCTGTGGACTTTATTGATGGCTGGGGAATTCTAAGGTCTGAAAGTGGCCAAGGTTGAACACCCCAGCTCTAGAACCACAATGGGTTCAATTAAACTTATCTGCTCACCACAGTTCTTTCTGTCATTTGATCCCTTCCTTCTCAAAAGCCTCAAATTTTTTGTCCCGTTGTAGCAGTGGTGGGTTGCTACCGGTATGGCCCAGAGCTACGAACCGGTAGCGGTAGCAGCGGGAGGCTCCGCCCACCCGCCCCGGACACTTCTGCACATGTGCAGAAGCGGTGCGTGCGCAAGTGTGCGTGCAAACCAATGGCAACAGGATTTGCAACCCATTACTGCATTGTATCATGAAGCCCACCTTGAAATGAAAGAATTGCAAACTGAAATGTATCATCCCTGCCTATCAGATAAAATTTATCTCTGGAAGAATTAAAGGAAATAAAATCTTGATGCTGCTGCTTTGCTAAATAACTGCATGAAATGAATAGCTGGAGGAAGGGGAAGGGAATGATTTTGTATAAACCATGTTTTCTAATATGAGTAATTAGACAGGATTTTGAGTCAAAAATCTTTTGAAAGAAAGTAGCTGTTTTTAGAAGAAATAAAAATAGCTGCCTAGAGACATGTAATTGACATTGTGTGCACCCTCCAGTCTATTCTTATTGAGATAGGTCAACTATAATTTTTTGCAGTCAAACTAGTTTAGCAAAAAAATTAATGTTTCCCTTTCTTTCTCTCTCCCTCCCTCCCTCCGTCTTTTATCATCTTTGGAAACAGCTGAAGGTAAATTCAGTTCTAATTCGTTCCCTCAAATTTCATATCTTGACATTCCATTGGTCGGGTTTAATGGAGTGTTATGTTAGTTCCTTCTTTTGCTATCTATTTAAGGTGAAATGCATACATTTTCACAGTGGAATGTAATTTAAATATACACCGTGCTTTTAAAGAAAGGTGTATACATATATTTTCCATTTATTAGCTCAGAGCAATTTTCTAAACATATAGGTTTAATTATATAAAATGTAACATACTAGCCTAATTTTCTGAAATGTATTGTACAGCTTGGTTGATTATAAGCAAAGTTTTCATTTGAATCTTGGTTGTGCAGATGGGAAGGAAGGTCATATCCACACATACAGTAATAAAAACAACATCCATTTAAAGGAATTGTATTACAGACAATGTTGGGAGCAGATTTGGACTGTTTGCTCCAACAGATCCATGGTAAAAGTAAAAGTCAGCCACAGTTGATCTGGCATTTTGACTTCAGTCTGAAACCTCAGTGTGGGTGTTTCATTGTTTTTGTTTAGCTTTTATAGTTATTTCTTCCCCCCCACACCCCCAAGTTTTTTTATTTTATTTTACATATGCACATCAATGCATGAACAGTGTGGCATCTGGGTATCATACATTTTGATGCAAATAAGAATAATAACATTAATCATATTTGTTACATTCATCAAACTTATCTAATTCTAATGTTAATGCACATATTTGTAGTATGTTATAGTCTTTCATTATTTAATTATTCAATGTTTCAATATATTATTCTAATGCCAATCACAATATTGTTTACACATATGTGATAATTCCATTATTTAATTTCTAATCTTCCCTCTAATTATTGCTTTTATCTCATTATATTAAAATATGTATATTAATAATCCCCCTCTCTTTTATTTCTATCTCCATTCTAATTTTTAATCATGCCACCATTATATTTTAAAAAGACATTTCCTTTTTACCCCTCATCTCTCATCATACCCATCCCTGTTCTCTGTGACCAATTCTGCTGTGATGTCAGCCGGAAGTCTTATAGTTATTTCTTCACTCACAGCCGGTTGCTGCTCTTTATAGAGATGTTTAACTCCTGCAGTGCTTCTTGGAATGACCACTGTAGTAATGTGGTAATTATGGGTCAAAATAAAAAAGTCAAAAAAAGCCCAAAACAAGATGGCAACACATGCGCAGTGCCAGAAACTTGGCTTCTGTGCATGAGCAGAAGAAAAAAAATCCGGAAAAAATCCCCTCCCCCCCCCAAAAAAAGAATTAAAAAAAACTCCAAAAAAAGATGGTGGCCTCCACAGACCCACACCGACCAAACCGGTTCCATGACGTCATCGTGATGTCACCAGTGGTTTGCTACCAGTTCGGGCAAACCTGTCCAAACCGGGAGGAACCCAACTTTGCGATTATTGTAGTAATATGGCAATTATGGGTAAGGAAGGGTTTGATGCTGTAGTGATGTGTAGAGGCTTTTTAAGTGATAAAGAAAATCAGGGAAATATCTCTTACAAATTTATACAATGAATAAGGTAATTCCAATCCATCAGTAAATCACACGTGAATAATCCATTGCCCAAGGTCACAGGTAGACCTAAAACGTTTTGCTTTCTTTTGGAGAAAGCATCTTACCGTAATTGCCAAATAGTGAAAAGAAGCCATCTTCCATTATTTTGAGGCACAAAAGACATGAAATCTGTGCAGGATAAACCTTAATTAAGCGTAATTTCTGAAGCACTATACTCAGACCTAGAAAAAAAGCCAAAAACAAACAAAATCTCAGCCCTTGAACGTGCAAAATAGGCACACAGATTTCATCCCATTACTTGGTTTCCCGATTGTCCCTGTCCTTCCTTCAAATGTTACGTAATCCTTGCCTCCCCCCAAATATTGCCTTTCCCTGCCCCAAATGTGAACCTGGCCTTCAAAGCTATTATTGAAATGGAGCAGAATGTTAACTGATATCCTTACAATCACAACATGTGGGAACAATTGTTTTCTTTTGTTTTTCTTTTTTCTTTTATGCAGGAAGGCCACAAGTGTCCAGCTATCGACCTCCATCTACCCCTTACTATTATTCTAGAGGTAAGTTTCTTTTTTGGAGTTCATAAATATCTAACACACACACACACACACACACACACACACACACACACACACACACACACAGTGATTGATATCAATAGTAAGGAAAAAAAATCTAAATCTTTCTGAGGTCCTGGAGAGTGAATCCATGAAGTAAAGGCAACAAAAGGGTTTCAGCAGTCTTCCTGTTTGAGGCAGAACAGCCAAATGTTGGATGTAGACTGGAACATCTCATGCCGTACCTTAAAATGGGAGGCGCGTCAAGGAACGGATCATGTCTAGTACAACTATTGCTGCCTGTGAAAGAGCCTGCTCCCAGCCGGAGCTCTTCCCTTCCTGTATCCAGCTGCGGCAGCTACTCCTGCCCGTCCCCCTCTTTCCTGAGCTGACATGAAGGGGACTGCAGCTGGCACTGAGCAGCCTGCGAAGGACACAGAATCACAAAAAGCAGCCGGTTGTGAGCAATGCAGAGAAAATGCTAGGAGCACTTCAGCCACATGGCTCTGCAGAGAGGCTTGTGCCTTCTCAGGGCAGAGAGCATGTTGCACAACAGGATGGGCAGGGAGCTGCAGGAGAGGGGTCAAAGAGCCGTTTTGGAATCGGGGAGGGGATTGCAGTGCTGATGTACATCGCACAGCCCCCCTCCTCCTTCTCCACAGACATACCTTCTCTTTCCTCCTGGCCAGATCCTCCGCCTGAAATGTGAGGATCAGGGAGGAAATCGTTTTCAGGTGGCAGTGCTGCGATCCCCTCCCCGATTCCAAAATGGAATCAGCCGGCACTGCCACCTCTCCAGGGGACATGAACATGATTGCCAAGTCCTGCACCTGCTGGTGAGCAGCCTCATTTCTGGCAACGAGCTGCTTCCTTCCCTGGGCCTCCGCTCACTCCCACCCACCCACTGCCTCACCAAGAGAGAATCCAGATTTTAAGCCATTTCTGCTGTTGGGAAGGCGATGCTTGTGGCAGGATGCCCCTCAATGAACAGAGGCATGAGGCAACAGATTCTTTCTCTGCCTGCGAGCTCTGGGCAGCATAATGAGTAAGCCAGTGATCTGCCGGCTGCCTCTAATGTGCAGTTTACTCATGAGCACCATTGGCCTTTCTCCCTGCCTCTCCCTGCCAATGTTGCTCACGAGTAAACTGCAGTTATGATCTCCCGTGTGCTTCCCTCGCAGACCAGGCCAGCTGGGAGAAACACATGGGAAGAGCTCCTGAGCTCCGGGAGGGAGAGCTGGCAGAGGGGTGATACCAGCAGCGGGTGGACCAATGCGTGTGGGGAGGGAAGGTGGGGAGGGAGGGAAGCACATGGGAGATCACAGCACTGGAGCCTTCCTAGCTGCAGTTTACTCGTGATGATCTCCCACGTGCTCCCCTCCCTCCTCGCCTCCCTCCCTGCACGCATCAGTCTACCTGCTGCTGGAGCACCCCTCCACTAGTTCTCCGCCTCGGAGCCAGGGGTGGGTTCTAACTTACCTCGCTGCGAGTTCGCTTCCTCCCGTGCCGCATGCACAGTGGCAAAAAATAAAAAAAAATTTAAAAAACCAAAAACAAGATGGCGACACATGCGCAGTACCGGAAACTCGGCTTCTGCGCCTGCGCAGAAGAAAAAACCCCAGAAAAATTCCCCCCCCAAAAAAAATTCAAAAAAGAATTTAAAAAATTTTTTTTAAAAAAGATGGTGGCCTCCACGGACTGGCACTGACTGAACCGGTTCAGTGACATCATCGTGACATCACCAGCGGTTTGCTACCGGTTCCGACAAACCGGGAGGAACCGGGAGGAACCCACCTCTGGGACCATTGTAGTAATATGGCAATTATGGGTAAAGAAGGGTTGGATGCTGCAGTGATGTGTAGAGGCTTTTTAAGTGATAAAGAAAATCAGGGAAATATCTCTTACAAATTTATACAATGAATTAGGTAATTCCAATCCATCAGTAAATCACACATGAATAATCCATTGCCCAAGATCACAGGTAAACCTCAAACTTTTTCCTTTCTTTTGGACAAAACATCTTACCGTAATTGCCAAATAGTGAAAAGAAGCGATCTTCCATTATTTTGAGGCACAAAAGACATGAAATCTGTGCAGGGTAAACCTTAATTAGGTGTAATTTCTGAAGCACTATACTCAGACCAAGAAAAACAGAAACAGAAAAAAAAAACAAAAACAAAATCTCAGCCCTTGAATGTGCAAAATAGGCACACAGATTTCATCCCATTACTTGGTTTCCCGATTGTCCCTGTCCTTCCTTCAAATGTTACATAATCCTTGCCTCTACCCCCCCCCCCAAATATTGCCTTTCCCTGCCCCAAATGTGAACCTGGCCTTCAAAGCTATTATTGAAATGGAGCAGAATGTTAACTGATATCCTTACAATCACAACATGTGGGAACAATTGTTTTGTTTTTCTTTTACTTTTATGCAGGAAGGCCACAAGTGTCCAGCTATCAACCTCCATTTACCTCTTACTATTATTCTAGTGGTAAGTTTCTTTTTTAGAGTTCATAAATATCTAACATACACACACACAGACACATATACAAATAGTGATTGATATCAATAGTAAGGAAAAAAATCTAAATCTTTCTGAGGTCCTGGAGAGTGAATCCATGAAGTAAAGGCAACAAAAGGGTTTCAGGTCTTCCTGTTTGAGGCAGAACAGCCAAATGTTGGATGTGGACTGGAACATCTCATGCCGTACCTTAAAATGGGAGGCGTGTCAAGGAACGGATCATGCCTAGTACAACTATTGCTGCCTGTGAAAGACACAGGCCTTATTTTTTTCTCAGCTCCGTCACTCATCAACTAGAGATGATTATGTCACAAGAAAATGAAATCAATGACCTCCTCTTCTCAATTTCCAATGTTGGATTAAGGCTAAAGCCCATGCTACAATAATCTTACCCTGAATGTTCTTTCTACTGTAAGGGCACTACAGAAATATACTAAATAGAATCTCTGTATCTTTCTATACTTTTTATCCTTACATTCTTCTATTTCATTTTAAATGGTACACACAAAAAAATATCACAGAAATAAAATGACCGGCTGATGGAAGCATGATTTTGGTGTAATTTCTTCTTTGCAGTTGATGGAGACCCACACTTTATCATAGCTGTACCCCAGAAAGAAGATGCCCTTTGTTTCAATATTAATGAAGAGCCAGGGGTAGTGTTAAATTTGATAAGAGATCCAGTTACAGGTGAGCCTTTCTTTTCTGAAACTGTGATTGTAAGTAAGAAAGATATTGCACTCCTAGATCAGTTCATTGTCTATCTAATTCCATTTGATTTCTTTGATGTCTGTTTCCTTTGGATAAATAATATGCAGATAACATGTATACATGTAAGATGCAGATAACATGTATCCTCTTCTTTATAATGCCCAGGCTGACTGTCAAAGCTTTTCAGATTTGGACTCCTTATTATTTAAGTGGAATTGGGGGCTTTTTCTGATCTTGATTTACTTGCTTCTTCTGCTATACCCAAATGTCCCATTTCCATACTGTACGGTGAACTTCAGCTGCCACTGTCTTTGATATTTGACTAATACTAAGGAAGCTTCTACTACTCTCTTCACAACACCTGTTTAAGTGTTATGAATCCAGAATGCTTGCCACACAGGAGGTGTATATACTGGTGTTGCCACATTGTTAGATTAGTTGCTGACAATCCCATATTCTAAAGTCTGCTATAGCAGCACAGGTAGATAGTAAAAGTATCACTACAGAACCCCAATACAATATAAGTATCCCCCCCACACCTTTTCAATCCACGAGGAGTGATTTTCATGCTTTGGCTAGGTTGTTATTGAAAAATTGAGCCGTCAAGTCTATATGATCATATAAGAGATAGCATAGGTATGCTACTCCAAATGTTCATCCATTATACTGTTCCATTCTGTTATAACCACTTATACATTGATTCCATGTCCTGCTAGTATATCTCAAGAATTCACCAATGTTGCTAACATGTGGACAATGTATTCAGGGTTGCGTAAGCTTATCAAAGCTTCTGCTATATCCTAAAATCCACTCACCATCAATA
Source organism: Diadophis punctatus similis (assembly GCA_023053685.1). Lineage (NCBI taxonomy): Eukaryota > Metazoa > Chordata > Lepidosauria > Squamata > Dipsadidae > Diadophis > Diadophis punctatus. The sequence goes on from JALIGW010000002.1 coordinate 193,704,714, forward strand.
TATCTCAAGATAGATTATATCCTTTAGTTCTCAGTGTATATACCAGTTTGTTAGTTCAGCATGGCTGTTTATTTTAGATATCAACACCTTGAAAGTATTGTAACTGATGTCAAAAGATGAGCTGACTTCAAGGAAGCCACGGTGATTCTTAGGCACCAATCTACAAGAGATGATCACAATAGCAGATTATCAGAAAAGATGTGATTTTAAATCATGGGACATATCCAAATATAGTAGAAAAGGAATTTTATTTTTTTTATTGAAAAGGCTTCAGAATGTGATGTATGTGTTTCAGAGCTACCTGCACTAGAATATATGACTTCTAGATGCTGGAATTACCAATAAATAGTCATTGTCCTTTGGAAAAGCTACTTGCCTATATATAATAACCCACTCTGTTATTCTCTAAAGAAATAAATATGTAATTATCCCCAATTAAAGGAGATTGAGAAAATTAAATTACTCTAAGAAGCATAATTCATTACACTAAATATTTCAAGATTGCTTAAAGTAGAAGAGGGGACTAATGGCTTTCTTTTCAGTACAAATGCAATATTATAGTAAGGGAATACGCTGTCAATTAAAATTAGGCAGAAAAGAAATAAACGTTTCATTTTCATTAGAGTCAATCCCAGTTTAACAAAAAATATGCAGTATGAAATTCTGCCCCCTGGAAAAGACATATTTAAAAAAATATGTTACTTATACATATGCCATCCCTTTAACATCACTTCTGGACTTTAGGCTTTACCGTCAATGGACAGCTTATTGGCGATAAAAAGAGCATCAACAATGTAAGACCACAGATCACATATTTTGGAAAACTTGGGATTGTAACTATGAATCGGAATGTAAGGCTTGAAATAACAACTCAAAATGTCATTCTTCAAGATGGTATGGAAAGGAGAGTATTCAGTTGGTTTCATGAAGTTGGCTTACAACAACCCGGGTGAGCTTTTTATATTCCTAATATATAAAAGTGTTGTTCTTAAATCAGAGATGGGCGACTTAAAGCTTCTGTAATTTTGCAGATCTCTTAGTCTATTCCAAACGCCTAAGGCAAGATACCAGATCAGATTTCAATCCTTATTTCTTTGCAGAATGCGATGAGAGAAAAAAGAATGTCATAAAGAATGGATGTTCCCACCCACTGTTTCTATGTCTACCCTCCCTTTGGTCTCTGCTCTTAATCTCTGCTTGTTTCAACTCTATTAACAATGCATTCCCCCAACAGACTAACCCTGAAAGAAGGTGACCTTCACAAGGAAACAAGTTTGCCCAGTCCTAATATAAACAAAGTAGGGTAGATCTAAATAAATTCAGCTACATAGAAAGACAACATGCTATAATTTCCTTTGCAAACATGAGGCATGCTTTATAAAAAAATAATCATGTGAAGTATAAAACGTTCTCTATGGCCTTTGAAATATAACCAGTGAGATACATTTTTGAAATATATATTGAAATATATTTTTTCAATATATTTCAGATGCTTAATATGGCCTATATTTAAGTAAATATGTACCCATGTTCTAGTTATCTAAAAAAAAGTGATGACCCATATAAATAATGGGTAAAGTGGAATAATATTTCAAGAAAGAATCTGCTTATGGCACTGAGACTGAGGTAAGAACATCAGAAAAAGGATGTGGAGTCCATGGCTAGAAAGCTTCTTCTGTTACCAGTGTTTCTCACCCTTAGTAACTTTGGGATGTGTTGACTTCAACCTTCAAAATTCTCCAGCCAGAATTCCTCATATCTTAAAGCTTCGAAGATTGAGAAACACCATTACAGGTAGTCCTCGACTTTCGACTACAATTGACTACAAATTTCTATTGTTTAGCGAAACAGTTGTAAAGTGAGTTTTGCTCCATTTTCTGATTTTTCTTGCCATAGTTCTTAAATGAATGACTGCAGTCATTAATTTAGTAACACTGTTAAATGAATATGGCTTCCCCATTGACTTTGCTTGTCAGAAGGTCACAAAAGGTGATCACATGACGCCGGGACACTGCAACCATCATAAATATGAATCAGTTGCCAAGCATCTGAATTTTGATCATGTGACCACACGGATGCTACAACAGTCGTAAGTATAATAAACAGTCATAAGTCACCTTTTTCGGTGCCATTGTAATTTCGGTCACTAAAGGAATGATTATAAGTTGGCGACTACCTGTACAGACACCATTTACTTTCATTTATCTATGAAAATGTGCCATCCAAAAGTGTAGCAGATACATATTTAAAGGGTAGGGGATTTTCTAGGACTGGTTTCAGCTGCAATTGAGAAATCTAAGTTGAGAAATCTAATTTTGACAAAGTGAGGAAGTTGGGCATTGTACAGGATTTTTATGGGCATTTATATTTTTGAAACTGAACATGGTTGAGGGCCAGAACTGTTAGGCTGTAGCAAAATTTAATGCTAGGCTTCATTTAAACAATAGCCGTGTGCTTACAGATTCCTTCTCCAGAAATGGTTCTCCCCTTGCAACCAATTTTCCTGATTCGAATCTCTGCATTATGCATACTAATAATCACTTTTTCCTGCTTGGTTTCTCTTTTCCCACTTAGTTTGACACTAATAATCAAACGAAAACAGAGCCTAGAGGTTTCAATGGATAATGGAGCAAAGTTTATTGTTGTTCTACACCAAGTGTGGAAACATCCACTACACCAAGATTTCCTGGGATTTTACATGATGGATAAGCACAGATTATCTGAACAAACCCATGGTTTACTAGGTAATACAAAGATGTTATTCTAAATATTTTGTTTTGTTTTTTTCACTGCGTTTGTTTCATAAGGCATATAGTCTTCTGAAATGGCATGAGGTTAAACTCCTGACTGACTTGGCATGAGATTAAAAAGTCAGAAACACTTGCTATTTACATTTGTTTGTTGCGAGCAATGCAGTGTTTATTTCTGGATTGTGCCTTCTGCTATCATTGATTGTGTATAAAAGTTGTTGAGGTCTTGGTAGGGTTTTGGGGGGGGTCATGGGGGGCTTCAAAAATTTTAACAACCAATTCTCTGCCCAGTTGCTGCGAGGACGTGGCCATGGTGCATGTGGCCTAGTCGGCCTCCTGCACCAGGTGGGGGGGGCATTTTCGCCCTCCCCAAGCCTCCACACGGGCCCTGTACTTACCTGGCATCCAAAACAGGCCACATGGGGACTCCTGGGAAGGGCAGGGTGCAGGGGTGAAATGCTCCTGGTTCGCTTTTACCTGTCTGTCGGCGGAGAGCCGATTGCGCAGGTAGTGCGGCGCTCCCCCCACCCGCCGGGACACCGCCATTTGAATTCTTTTACCCTCTGTGCATGCACAAAGCGTTCTGTGCATGTGCAAAGGGTAAAAGAACTCAAATGGCAGTGTCCTGGCAGGTGGGTGGAGCACCGAGCTACCTGCGCGATCGGCTCTCCGCCAACAGACAGGTAAAAGTGAACCGGGAGCATTTCACCCCTGGCGGGGTGGGGTGGGCAGGCCCAGCCAGGGGTGGGATTTGCAGGTTGGCCGAACTGCGCAGAATCTTAGCTAGAGGATCGCCCGAACCCGTGCAAACCCTCAGCAGGCCACCCCTGGGGGGGTATTGTTATGAGTTATTTCCATTTTAGTTTACACCAAGCACATTCCATTTGATTCTTATATTCAGATTATGGCACACCACCTGACATAGACAGCAATAAATATATCCTGATGTTTATCAGAGCCGAGATGGTGCAGTGGTTAAATGCAGCACTGCAGGCTACTGCTAGTTCAGCAGTTCAGCTGTTCAAATCTCACCGGCTCAAGGTTGACTCAGCCTTCCATCCTTCTGAGGTCGGTAAAATGAGGACCCAGATTGTTGGGGGCAATTGCTGAACTCTGTAAACCACTTAGAGAGGGCTGTAAAGCACTATGAAGCGGTATATAAGTCTAAGTGCTATTGCTATTGCTATTTATTTATTTAAGATCAGCAAACATCAAAAACAGTTAACTGGCAGAATGGGGTAAAAAACAAGCAGAAGCAGGGAGAGAGAGAGAGAGAGAGAGATGAACATTAGATAAAAATAGAAAAGAATCATTGTATATAGGAGTTGGGCAGCATAAAATTTAAGAAATAAAATAAAAAGTAAAATGAATAAAATGATAATTTATTAACTGAAGACTATTTCTAAATTAAAAATAAACTCTAGAACTTTCCAGATTAACTGGAAACTATTTTCTAGGTAATTAGCATAGACAGTTCTAAAGGGCTAATTAATGTTTTGGTTAACTGAGATTTAATCCTTTAATGTATAGAATAGAGATGAAAGTTGGAATCGCCAGTTTATTCCATCTCTTTTCTGGGCCTTGAAAGAAACAATTTGATGGACAAGGATAATGTAGCCAACTATTTTGACTCCGGGCACACTTCCTTGCTTTTCTCCTTCCCATATTAAAGAAAAAACTGCTCCCTAATTAACAGTTTCTTCTTTAATATGGGGACAAGAAAAAAAACTATGCTACGAAAACCCATCAAGAGCCATTGTACAGGAGCTGTACACAGTAGTGGGGTGAACCAGAACCTTAATTTTCTAGAGCCATTTTATCTTATCTGTAGCTCTTTATCTCTGTCATATGTAAACACTCATACACAAAGCTCAAACAATTTCCAAAGCAGTATTTTGGATCATCCAAACAGCCTTATTTTAAATTTGACTCTTAGTGCCCATTACCAGTCTCTATGGTATTGTGACCAATATAAGGGAAGTTCTTTGAAAGTAGGATAGTAATGTATTGTATGCAATATTTCTGTATAAGTAAAAATAGTATTAGGACCTCAATGGGGTAGCTATAAAAGTAGTTACATTCAACTTATAGTCACAATTAGCACTGCCGAATGCAAGATGTAGCTCTTACGATTTGCTCTTGAATGACTGACAACTATTTAATCAAGTTCCTGTTTTGCTCTAAAATGACTGGCAACTGTTTAATAATGACTGTTGCTGCTGTCATGTTTATTTTAAGGGCAATTTTTCCACCCAATCGACTTTGATATACTTGAGGTCCATCCTGGATTGGATCCAGAAAAACCGGATGCCACCATGATTGTGAAAAATAACCAGCTGATAGTAACCAGGTAAAGAGAGCCTGACATTTTAGCTGACATTGACACGCTTGCATGAACTGGATGCTCTAAGCTCATTGCTTTTCTGTGTTATATTGTAGGGGATGGCAGAAGGATTACGTAGCTGATATCCAGCAGGGCGCCAATATCCCTTGCTGGTTGATTCACAACAATGGAGACGGCCTTATTGATGGCAATCACACAGACTACATTGTTCCCAGCATATTTTGAAATAAATAAAAAAACCTGAAGAATGATGATGATGATTGATGATGATGATGATGATGATGAAAACGTTCATGTTATGATAACTGCTTGTGATGCCATCTTAAGAAATATTCTAATACTGGGGATTTTGTTGTGAATCCAAATAATTGAAACTAATATATTCATGGTACAATATGTGTATCTTCTGCTTAGATATAATTTCAATAGACTGGAAAACTTTGAATTGATTTAATTACACATTTATTTTCTACTCATTCCTGAGTATCTGTAAGCAAGTTTACATAACTAAACATTAAATATGGAAAAAAACCATATATGTTGCAATGTAAAAATCTCCCCATGATGTCTGGCTAAGGATGTGGCTAAATTTTAATAATGTTTGTGTGCAGGCATACATGTGTGTGTGTGTCAGCTCCAATAGCAATTTGTTCTGATGATTTATCACTTATATCTTTTATGTACACAGAGAGCTTATGCACCAAAGGCAAATTCCTTGTGTGAGCTATCACACTTGACCAATAAAGAATTCTATTCTATTCTACAGATCCTGCTGCTTTAGATAGATATTAAATAATGCGGTAAACAAGATGGAACCTTGCTACATTTTCAAGGCCAATTCTGAAGCAGTCAAGCAGATGGTGCCGATATTATCTTCTGACAGTGCTCAGAGAGACAATAGCAGAACCATCATTAATTACCATTGTGGGTAATGTTCACAGTACAGTTTAGGTTGGTGCCATCCATTGCTTTTTCATTTGATTCATACCCTGAAGGACTACATTATGTTGTTCTTTATGGATGCAGTTGAGGGGAGAAATCCATGGCTTAGTGGTGGAATTCAGCTGGTTCGTACCGGTTCACTAGAACCGGTAGCCAACTGTTTGTTCAGTTTGGCGAACTGGCTGCAACCTCACCCCTCCCCTCCCCTCCCAGCCACTCCTCCCCTTGCCCAGCCTCTCCTCGCTGGGCTGCTCGACTCATACTTTTGGCGAGAATAAGGGACTATCGACAGCCTGCTTCCCCTTCCCTCCTTATGCTGCGCCAAAAAAAGTCACCTTCTCGCACTTTCCCGTCTGGCCAGACTAAGGCCATTTGTCATTCTTGGTGCTCCTCTAACTGCCCGCCCTGCCCCCCTCCAAGCAAGCGACATCCGCGAAGGCAAAACTCCAAGGCAGCTCTAAGGCACCCGAGGGGAGGGAGCATGGGGAGATAGCATCTTGGCAACTGGACTCAGGGGAGCTCAGGGCCTGGTCATGAGAAGCCCCTTACTCCTGGGAAGACGGAGAAGAAACTCTATAGTTCGCTGGCCTTCCACTCTCACAGCAGCAGCAGCAGCAACAGCCGCCGGCGGGGAGGAAGCATGTGGAGATAGTACCTTGGCAACTGGACTGTTTCTCTCAAACCCCCTTTCCTGTTTTGTCTGCTGGATCGATGCAGGGGGACATCAACCCTAGCTTTGCTGTCCATTGCAGCTAGGAATCTCAAATAAGGCCGAGGATGAAAGTTTGTGTTGTAACCAGCCCGGGCATTAGATTGGCCCCCTGCAAAGTCCTCGTTTGCCGAGGAGCCTGTTCGAGGCTTCACTCACCACCCGCTGAGGCGCCTGGACTCCCAGTGATGGGATGGGGTCCTTCAAGCACTTAGCTTGGCCGCCTTTTTAGTAGCTCCAGCCCCTCCCTTCATCATTGGGAGTCCAGGCACTGTCAGGCCTGGAAACCATCTTGGGCATTGGATCTTCAGGCCTGCCACATTTAGTGCTGTGGGAAACTGGGAGGGGGGGATTGTGTGAGTGGGGAGATATAGTCAAAATAACATTCCTTTCTCTGAGAGTCAAGGTCACTCTGCCCTACACCTGGAGGGGTGTGCCTGGGAGGTATCTCCAGTTCATTGATTGGACTCCATTGTCCATTGATTGGACAATGGGGCAGGGACTTGAACTTTCTTTTGGGTGTGGAAAACCGGAAGCTTTCAGATTCGGGTTTTCCCAGATGTGCCAATATGACATCTCTAATAAAATGGAACTTTGAGGAAACTCAAACCTTGGAGTTTTCTTTAGTTGGGAGTGTTACTTGGAACCCTGACAGGCACCTCAGCAGGTGGTGAGCAAGGCCTCAGCCGGGCTCCTCGGCAGATGAGGACTTTGTAGGGGGCCAATCTAGTGCCTGGGCTGGCTACAACACAAACTTTCATTCTCGGCCTTATTTGAGATTCCTAGCTACAATGGACAGCAAAGCTAGGGTTGATATCCTCTACATCGATCCAGCAGACAAAACAGGAAAGGTGGTTGGAGAGAAACAGTCCAGTTGCCAAGATACTATCTCCACATGTTTCCTCCCCAGCTGCTACTGCTGCTGCTGTTGCTGCTGCGAGAGTGGGAGGTCAGCAAACTAGAGAGCTTCTTCCCTGTGTTCCCAGGAGCATGGGACTTCTCGCGACCAGGCCCTGAGCTCCCTTGCAGTTTGTTCTGCTGCTGGAGGATGGCTGCAGTGACCCCACCTTGCTGCAGAGAGTCTCCTCCTTCGGGGTCTTTTTGTGCAGGTCGGAGGGGGGCAGAAATTCCAACTTGGGGTCTGCTTTAGTCTCCTGGTATTGGGCTCTGGGCAAAGGCTGGAGGGAAGCACCGCTGGTGGTAAAGAGCCTAGAACTGGCTGATCATCTCAACCCACTGAGCCTCCAGGCGCCAGCACCTGGCCTTGCCCTCCCGCAGGTCTTCCCTCTGCTTGGAAAGCCTATGCTCGTAGTCCTCAGTGAGGTGCTTCTGCTGAGCTTCTGGGTGGGTAGGTGAGGAGTGGCTACGGGGGGAAGGATGAAGAGAGTCCGGGCAAGGCACCCTTCAATGTGAGGGATGTCGAGTTGGCCATGCCCACCCAGTCACATGCCCACCCAGCCACGTCTACCCAGCTGGTCATTAGGGCAGAGAACCGGTTGTTAAATTATTTGAATCCCACCACTGGCTCACATAACTATGAGGAAGTTCTGTGAGTAGCAATATGCAGAAAACTTGCAGGATGGGGGGAGGAGATGGGAGGCTATCTCCTTATCTGTGAGTTACTGTTTTTACATGTGCAGATTGCATTGAACTTGTTTACAATCTGAAATAAATTGACTCTGGACTTCAGACCGAATATAGAGGCAAAGGTTGATGCTGCACCAACAAATGTTATGGGAGAAAGAGAAGAAGCCAAACAGTACACAAGAATAGACAAAGAGTGTGGGTGCACACACACACACACACAGAGACACACGCACAAGCACACACATCATGGATATGAAAGATGCAGTCCAACTCTTGGGAGGAAGATCATATTATATTAAGATTGTTGGATTCCAGCTCACAAGGGGAAAAAAACAGAAAGAGAAAGGAAGACCCCTTATAAGGATCTTGCATTGTGGGGCACCAAATTCTAAGGCTCTGATTTGCTGTTAGTATTGGGGGACCATAACTGAAAAACAGTGTAAGGAGAGACATTTTATTGTTTAAAAATACTGAGTCTTTTAGAAGTGGCATGGATGCTAAAATATATTGTTTCTTGTTAACCAGTAGAGAAACATTGATGGGATTAAGTAGCTATCACCCATCACAAAATATGCTGATTTTGATCACCCTCTGTCATAGTTTTAATTAATACTAGACAACCTATAACACTTGGATCTTCCCTTGTCAATATTTACTTAGCTAAAGAGATAAACAGAATGACCATGGAGAAGGAAAAAACCAGTGGGAGTTGGAGCAACCTCTGACTTTCTGCTAGCTTCCCCATTGACTTTGCTTGTGGGAAGCTGACATATGGTAAGAAATCACAATTATGTGACTGTGGCTGACCACAGTGGTACTGCAGTTGCTGCAAATTTGTAAATGCAACTGGTGTGAAGATCATTGACATTTCAATTATATGGAAATAATGGTTTTGGGATTTTCTATGCAATCTTTAAGTTACTGGTTTCAAAAGATGTTGCCCTATGATGCATCATTTTGGCTAATTGAAGTTGACATTCAGACAAACAGACAGGAGAGTTTTAGCAGTACAGTATATAATCTTGTCCCCCCCCTTATTTATCTTAAATCTGAAATTTTCCATATTTCATTAATGTATGTATTAAAATGTCAACATTTTATTAGGATCCACTATTATTACAATCCAGATTATAGGAAGATGATAATCAGTTTTATTAATTCAGCGGTCCCCTTCTTTGCTTGCTCTTTTGTGTTGCAGCTGTGTAAGAAATGAGCTTATATTTTGCCTTCTCTAGAGGAAGCAGGTCGGATGCTTGGTTTGTCTTCCATCCTTCCAGCTGAGTTCCAGCAAGCTTCTGTTCACCTGGGAAAAAAGCATTTTCCTCTGACAATAAAAGCTGCCCTCCCTGGTACAGCCTGTTTATCCTACACTAAGGAGCTAATGAACCACATCTGGTAGCTTTCTATTTTGACTAGCCACTGAGTAGGACACAGTTAAAATAGAGACTAAAGACCTCATTTCTTTTATTAGAGATAAATACGATATGTTATTCAGCTTGTAGGAGCACTGCTGAATGGTTGGAGGACAAACTGAAGACTCTACAGCTGTGATGGCGAACCTATGGCATGCGTGCCAGAGGTGGCACGCAGAGCCCTCTCTGCTGGCATGTGCACCAGCGCCCCAGGTCAGATCTCTGTGGCGTTTCTTTCGTGAACTTCTGTTTCCCTACAAACGACGAAACAGAAGCTCACAAAAGAAAAAGATCTTACCTCTTACCCCGCTGCCGGTATTGGGATGCCCCACCTCCCACTGGCCAGCTGGACTTTGGGTCTCTGTTGTGCATGTGTGCATATCTGCACATGTCTGCATGCATGTCTGCACATGTCTGCATGCATGTCTGCACATGTCTGCGCCCATATCCGTGCATGCGTACGTTCGGGAACGCGTATGCCTTTCAGTTTGGGCATGCACACATGCGCAGTTTGGGCACTCGGTGGCTAAAAGGTTCGCCATCACTGCTCTACAGGAAGCAAGCTTTTGAATTCTTCAGAACTCTCCTTCGGGCAGATGTTATCTGCACTTCAAATTTCTACATCTGCCTGAAGAAAGATCTGGAGAATTTAAAAGCTTGCTCACTTTTGTGAAATTTTAGTTAACCTAATAATAAAGTTATTGACCAACTGTAGATTTTGGATTTATCTTGATTAAGGTCAGGGTCCTGGTGTGTTATTTAGCTGGATTCTGGGAAGAAGATCAAAGATAGATTAAATAAATAAAATCTAAACCTGAATATATATATATATATATATATATATATATATATATATATATATATATATATATATATATATATATATATATATATATATATATATATATATATATATATATATATATATATATATATATATATATATATATATAAATATATAAATATATATATATATATATATATATATATATATATATATATATATATATATATATATATATATATATATATATATATATATATATATATATATATATATATATATTGTGACAGACTAAAGTTTTCTTAAGGAAAATACTAGGAAAAGTCAAACATTGGTTTTAGATATGTTACATCATGTTAGCTACCCCACAAATGTTGCACAAATGAACAAAAAAATGTTGCTTCAAAAATAATCAGCAAAACCTATTTGGAAAAAGTGGAATGGTGACAAATGAATTCTGCATAATGCTGCTGATCCTGGAAAAAGGTGCAGATAGATGTGTATTTATGTACTATATGTACATAATGAAATTTTATCATTATATATTTATTTTTCTGTTTTGTGCTTTTGAGCCAGTCCCATTTTCTTGGCAATATTTCAGGAGTGGTATGCCAATGCCTGCTTCCCAGGGTTGAGATCTGATCAGGGCTGATCAAAGTGCAGATGAAGAGTTGAACAACAATCAAAAGCACTATGAAAAAATGGAGGGCACTGCAAAGCCCTTAAGTCAGCAATGGCACTGAGCCTTAGCAACAAGAAGTGGCAGAACCAAGTTGCACAGTAAACAAATTATTTGCAAAGTTAATTAGATAACCAAGATGACAAGGAGAAATGTGTGCATGTTCAATTTCGAGGTATGCCTGAAAAGGAAGGATGGAAGGGAAGGAGGGAGGGAGGGAGGGAGGGGTATGCTGCTATTGATCCAAGAAGCCTAGTAAGAAATAGACACACAGAATCTTCTGGCCTAAATAAACTAGCCGGAAAATGTGCTGCTAAGATTTGCAGCCTCCCGTTGAAAGAAAATCTTATTTCACATGTTAAAAGCTAGTAAGTAGTTATTAGATACCTCCCCAATTCATGCTTTTCAAGTTCTACATCCAGTTATGTTAGCTAAAAGTTAGGAAATTGAACTATACATACAGAAAACAATTCAAAGAAAGGTACTGTATATGCAAATCAGTTAAGGAGCATCCCTTTAAGCTTGTAACTCAAATACAATGGAAAATCCCTTGTTGCAGCAAAAAAATGAAAAAAGGGTGGACAACACTTAAGGAATTATGACTTCTGACTCCCAAATCTGAAAAAAGGTGGGTTGGCTAGAGGAGCAGCAAAATCCTGTGCAATGGTCTAGAATAGATCTCTGTCATAAAAACAAGAATGAATGAATGAATGAATGAATGAATGAATGAATGAATGAATGAATGAATGAATGAATGAATGACAAAATTCTGTAATATACTTAACAGAAGAATAATGCACTTGCAGTTGCTTAAGAATAAACATCCCTAGGTTACCTCTTATAACATTTAATAACAATGTTCCAGCCAATTACAAGTTAAAAGTGGCAAGGCCCTTTTTTTTTTGGCCATAGCCTTTACTATGATTAATAGATAGGACCTCCCCCACCCGCCCACCCTTTTACACCTAAGCATGACACAAAGCTGTCCTAGCAGTATCTATTTTTTCTACTTGGCCCATGACATTGTCTTCATGTTTTCCCCAGCCTATGAGTTGAGACAGGCGTATATCGGCTTGTTAAAAAAGTATATATTTCCTTTTATTTTGACACTGTCCTGTGGCAGCCGAAAAGTGGATAAAATCCATTCCAGTTGTCATCTATTACTTTGGAGGGAGATGCTGTATTCACAGCTAGTAAATGGGCACATAAGCAGGACAGAGATTTTCAACAAAGATAGAAGATTTCAAGTCAGTTTATTTTCTGCTACCTGGAGGGAGAATGGATAGCACTTCACTTTAGTTGGAGAAACACCAATTTAAAGAATTTCCCAACAGACAGAACTGTAATGAAAATTGTGATTTTAAAAGATGTTATCATTCTCCCCTTTTCCCCTAGCCACAGTAATTTGGCCTTTGCAGCCTTCAAATTAAAATAATAGGTACTATTTCTAGAATTAGCATTCCTTTTTTTAATAAGACAAGGCCCATGGAGTCCCAATAAGTTGGAATAGTATTTTGCAGGCCTCTGGATGGCCTCTTCAAAAATTCCGATTCCTGCATTTTGCACTTCTGTGTGATAAGAATGTCAACATAAAGTACACCTTAGCATAATTTCAACTATCCATTGTGAAAAGTGTTTTTCTTCCTGGATGTGTAAGTTGCTATGCATCTACATATGAATACGAATCCAACAAGTAACAGTAAAATTCAGATCTTAAACATGATATAGAAAAGTTATTGTGTTGTGTCATTACACTGCATGGATCTCCTGGTTGGTGAGCAGCATTTGATTGGTTTACAAAATAGCCTCTAAATACAGATTCTAACCTAGTAGTATAGCATGCATGTGTTGGAATGAAAGTAGGTTTGGGTATACTTAGAATGTGTAAAACAACCGACTGGTGTTGTCTTTGTTGTTGGTATAGACTGCTGCATATGGCACAGGGATAACTAAGGCTGATAATTTAGTCTGCACCTTCTACATGGTACTGAGGCAGGACGTAAAATAAAGCAAGTCATTAAGTGAAACAAGAGGCCATAAACGGGGTTGGACTAGATGACCTATAGAGCCCCCTTCTAGCACTAATATTAAATAAGTAAAAAGTCTTTTGCACTGGAAAAATACAAAAGAGGAAGTAACAGAATCAGCTGACCACAAACAGTAACAGGAAATTTTAGGAAATTCAGAGATGTCTAAATGAACCTATGTCCCATATAAGGGAAAGCAAATATACGTGTCAATAAGGAAGACAGGCACATGTTGTTTTAACTTTTTAATATGGTAACAAAAGGCTGATCTGTAATATAACCAATCACATGATGTTTACGTGTTCTCTGTAACTTTGAAGAAGTATAAAGTTGCCCTCTCAGCAGTTACAGATTGGATTAACTTAATGGAAGAGAGTGTATTAAACATTGAGGGATATGGTTTGGTATTTGGGTGGCATGCTTATTTAATATATGATAAAAAAGTAGATAAAGCTTTTAAGAGTCATATATTAAGAAATGCTTTATTGCGTGTCTGGAAAAAACACCAATCTAAACTAAATGATAAGTTACCCTTATGGACAGTAGCCAGACACGCGATAGAAAATATAAACATGGAACAAAAAGTTGATAAAATTACATATAAAGAACTTCTTTCTGAAGAGGGAAATTTATTTCAATTAAAAACGTTTGAGAAATTAAGAGAAGAAGGTATAATCAGAACATGGTTTCAATACATGCAATTACAAGTTAGATGGAGAGACGATCAAAAAATTGGTATTTTGAAAAAAGAGGACAATTTGATTGTACAAATGAAAGATAAGGGCCCAATGCATATAAAGAGATTATATAATATTTTATTGGAATTAGATTCAGAAACAGAATTAGTTAAGGATTGTATGATAAAATGGGCTCAGAATATTGGTGAACCGATTATGATGGATACATGGGAAAAGATATGGGTCAGAAATGTTAAATTTACGCAGGCACAAAATTTGAGAGAAAATTTTTATAAAATGTTTTATAGATGGCATTTAGACCCAAAAAAGTTAGCTTGTATGTATCCAAATTTAGATTCTAAATGTTGGAGATGTGAATGTGGGGATGCTACATATTTTCATATATGGTGGACTTGTAAAAAGATCAAGGCATTTTGGATAAAAATATGGTGGATCATACAAAACATTTTAAAGAAAAAGATCAAATTTACACCACAATTCTTTTTGTTGGGGATAATAACGGATTGTTCGGTTATAGAGACAAAGCTGGTTTTGAATTGTATATCTGCTGCCAGATTGTTGGTAGCACAATACTGGAAGAAAGAAGATATACCTACAATTGAAGAATGGACATTGAAAATGATACATTTGGCCGAAATGGCCAAGATTTCGTCATATTTAAAGGACCACTCAAATGAAAGATATATATTGGAATGGAGTAGGTGGACTGAATATATTCAAAAAAAGTATCAGATCAAAATAATTTAAATAGTTTATTAATATTAGAAATTTGTGAAATGATATACTATATTTTCAAGCTTTTGGACTGTTAAAGAGTTAAGGATAAATGGGTATTTTTGAACTAATAATTTTTTTTTCTTTTATAGTAAGTTTTATGTTAGTTTTTTTTTAGATTTATACCTTGTGCTTCTCCTGGGAAGTCCGGGAGGAGGGAAGAGGGGGAGGGGGGAGGGGGGGGAGGGGAGAAAAATGGGGGAAAAATGTTTGTACTTTGTACTTTTAAAACTTTTCAATAAAAAAAAAGAAGTATAAAGTTGCTTACTTTTCCATGAAGAATCTGTTCAGCTCAGAATTTCAAATGCTATATTTTACATGCGTCTCTGTCTGAACCTATCTGCACAGATAATAATAAAAGCTTATCTTACTCCTGTGGTCTGAAATCTCTTCCTGTTCTGCTACAGTACTAAAAAGTACTGTGCAAAAGCTTCAGTTGACGAAAGCTGATATTTATGGTCCTGACTGATGAAGCCTGTGGCACATGAAAGCTTGGGGGAGGTTTCCCACAGGGTGCAAACCTAGTTTACATTGCATTCATTGATTTATTGGTGGTCACGGAATCGCGCAATTTTGCTTCTGCGCATACATGGAACCAAAATTGCGCCAAAATCTCACGAGGGGATGCGTGCGCACATGAGATTTCAGCGCAATTTTGCTTCTGCGCATGTGCAGAAGCAAAATCTTGCCAAAATCTCACACATGCACGCGTCCCCTCGTGAGTTTTCAGCGCGATTTTGGTCCTGCGCATGCGCAGAAGCAAAATTGCTCAAAAATTCACAGACAAAAATGGCGATGTGCGCGATGGACCAGCAGAGAGGGCTCCGGAGCGGTCGTGTGTAAATTGCGCAATCGGCCGCTCCCTACCGGAGCTGTGCACTGGACAGCTCCGGCAGGAACCCACCTCTGGTTTGTATGCCTGATTAATTACTTCTTATATGAAAGATATTTCCAAATTTGGCACCTGCAGATTGAAAGGATGTATGTCATCAGCAGACACATCCTGAGA
Organism: Diadophis punctatus similis; assembly: GCA_023053685.1. Taxonomy (NCBI): domain Eukaryota; kingdom Metazoa; phylum Chordata; class Lepidosauria; order Squamata; family Dipsadidae; genus Diadophis; species Diadophis punctatus. Next base: position 193,720,429 of record JALIGW010000002.1, read on the forward strand.
ACTTTATGACTAGCTCTTCTGTTAGTATAGGTTGGAGAGGTGGCTCAACAGTTAAGGTGCTGGCTTTGTTGGCTGGAAGGCTGGCAGCCCAGGTTCGAGACCCGAGTGCAGGGGTGAAATCCTCCCGGTTCGCCCGGGCCAGTCCTTCGGCGTATAGCCAATTGAACTGGCGGCGGTCGCGGCGCGGAGCTTCTCCCGCCCGCTTTCCCGGCCCTGTTGAACGCCGCCATTTGGGTTATTTTTCCCTCTGTGCATGCGCCTTATAAGAGCCGAGTTGGTGCAGTGGTTAAATGCAGCACTGCAGGCTACTGCTAGTTCAGCAGTTCAGCTGTTCAAATCTCACCGGCTCAAGGTTGACTCAGCCTTCCATCCTTCCGAGGTGGGTAAAATGAGGACCCAGATTGTTGGGGGCAATATGCTGAACTCTGTAAACCGCTTAGAGAGGGCTGTAAAGCACTATGAAGCGGTATATAAGTCTAAGTGCTATTGCTATTGCTATTATAATCTTGATCCAGGACATTGTCCTTTGGCTAGTCTTATGTCAGCACAGGTAGGCCTTGCTTGCCAACTGGCTCACTTAGTGACCATTCAAAGTCACAATGGCACTGAAAAAGTAACTTTAAAACCAGCCCTTGCATTTATGATTGTCACAACATCCTACAGTCACGTGATCACCATTCACACACTTTACAAGCAGCTTCTGACAAGCAGTGTCAATGGAGTAGCCAGCAGTAAAACTGCAAGTCACAGTCATGTGCTGTCTCATTTAATGACTCACAATTATTTGCTTAACAACTGTCCCAGAAATGAGGTTTTAAGCCCCTCACAGTCACATGATATTTCGCTTTATGACAGATTTTCCAATCCCAATTGTGTTAGATAAGCAAGGACTAACTGTATAGTACAATGCTCTTCGCTGGTTTTTTTCTCTAAAGCAGAGTCCCACTGAAACTATCCGTTCTTGTGTTAGGAACCCCCTCAGGATTTGCCTGCCATTATTTCTCCTTACAATTCTATTTGTTCTTTACACTTTTCTGAGAAGGCCCCCTTTTCACTTTCCTGGAATCAGATTCCTCCTTTACACTGCTCCCCCTCCCCCTCGAAAGCTTCTGGGCCATTAAAAGGGATTTAAAGAATGCTTTATTTAACCAGGGTATTACGATTAATAGAGTAGAGGGGGAGATAATTTAACAGTTCCCAAGTTCTCTTTTATTTTAGGATGTATGGATATATACGGATTTATATATGCCTGATGTATGGCAAGGCATTGTTTTAAATATGTTACATATGTACAATCATTATGTTTGATTTGTCTTTACTGTTAATATTTGTTTAGGCTTGACTGTTAATTTGTGAACTAATTTTATTGGATTGGTTTTTGTAATTATATGTTTTTCGGATGATAATGATTAGCTAGTATGTGTAGAATAAATACAAACACATATATACTTACTTCAAAATCTTGAAGCACAAATTTTAATATCAGTTGAAAATTATATAAAATTTTCCAAGATGTTACATCAGTTTTTATAAGGTGTTTAACATAAGGTAAATACCTCTTTCTAACAATGTTATATTTTGTTTCCTTTAACTATAGAGAGGAAATTATCAGAGCTAATATTAAAAAGAGACTTGCCCTGTAGTAAATGAAAGGAATGGAAGAGGCAATAGCTCGTGAGTTTTGTAGATTAACTGGTGATTTGTGATTCCTTTATACGGTATAGGAGTATTTCACTATAGAGAATTATAATTCATTATGATTTTGCAGAATAGGCACAAATGCCATGGAATGATAATATTTTATTGTTTCAAAAGGCCATAACCATAATTAGATCTCTTTGATTAAAACAGACTAGAGACTATATAGTCAGTGTATGTGCCATCAATCAGACCTTCTGCATTATTGTGAATAAACCAACAGGGAACATTCGTGCCATGCTTTGAATCTTCAGTGTAGTCTTTTTGCCACCCCCTGCAGAAAAATCACAGAGAGTGAAATTTAAAAGGCAAACTCCCTGCTGGTAAAATACCATTTCCACAATCCTTGAATGATTATTTACCTGGTGACTGTCAGCTGGCGATTTTTAACAATCATGGTAGCATCTGGTTTCTCTGGAGTAGATCCAGGATGGACCTCAAGTATGGTAAAATTAATTGGGTGAAAAAACTGACCTGAAGATGAAAGCAGAAAGATCAGTTAAACTGTTTTCTAGAAAAGCATGCCAAATAGAAACTAAACAGAATATTTGTCTTCGCAGAGGTTCTACTTAGCCAAGGTCCTACTTCTCCCTATTATTAAATACAACTTGATTTTTCAAGTACTGTTATTAAAGATTATAAATACTAAAATCAATACAAATTAAAATTAAAATAGAAAAATAGAAAGGAAGAGTAAAAGGTGAAAGGGAGAGAAATGGGATGTAAAGAATAGAAAGGAAAAAAGAAAGGAAAGACTATAGCAAAAACAAGAAATATATATGTAAGAAAATGATTCAAACCTTCATTAAAGCAAGTATGAACAATTTTATTAATTTATCACTTCCTCTTAAATTACACAAATAAGCTCTTGCTTCCATATCCCATTTGTTATCTTTAAACAAATTCATAAATCATTGTCATTTCAGCAAATGTCCATTTAGCATTATCAGAAAACTATCTATTTTAGCTTTGAACAAACTTTATATTCCTTATTTTTTACTTCTAATAATCTTAAATTTTGTTCAATTCAAATAATGCCATAGAAGTTGATTTCTTTTTATTTCTTCTTTGTCCCTTCTCATGAACTTCAAAGCTTTAACAAGTCTCTTTTGTAAGTCCAATACAGAAAAATTATCCAGGCCACTCCCTTGATTTATTATTTCTATGTCCCTTTTAATTAATAAAACATTGGGGGGGGGGTGTTTGTATGTCCAGTAAATAATATTTCCATGTCATTCTTGTAACCTGTCATTGTTAAATCCACTTTCAACTCAGTCTCTTACTTGTAGCACTTGTTCTCTTCCATCACATTTTCTTTAGACAGTCTATCCATATAGGTCAGATATTGCTGTGATTGACATTGTTAATATTAACTTTTGACACAATTTTTCAAAAGTGTCCTTCAATATTTCCTGAATTCACCATTCTGTATCTATTAAACAAGTTTATGTGTTTTTCTCTATAAGTGAAAACTTTGGTTCCCTGTAGTGTCTAATTTTTAAAATCTTGCATTACATTAAAAAAGCATTTTCTTGCAGGAAGGATTCTTTATGATTAATTCCAAATTCTTGTTTCAAATTAATCTGGACCCTTAATTGGCTTGCAGCTTTCTAAAAGTTTTAATCAACTTTTTGCTGTTTATTTCAAAAAAACATTTTTTAAGTTCCTAAGTTTATAGTAAATACATTCTTGTTGTTTCCTTTTTGTTTCCTTTTTGTTTTGGCAACTTTTACTTTTTTAAAAAAAACCTCCCTTATTATGACCCTGTAATCCCTTAATTTTGAGCAGAGTCAGACAGACTGGATGGAGCTGAGTGTTTACTGACTGGATGCCCTCCCTGATGCCATGCTTCTAACATTATTGCTGCCATTCATTTCAAATAAAAGGGATTGAAAACAATAGCACTACCTTCTGATACACTCATTTCCATCTCATACTTTTCCTACTTCCCCCCTCCCTCATATTTTAATATTTTTGTAAAAAAAAAAAGACATTGTATTTCTCATTTTGCAATGCTGGTATTGTATCATCATTCAAAGGATGGTTGTAATATAAAGCAATAAGACAGATATTCATCTTGCAATGAAGATTTTCTATGGAATAAGATCAACTCTTTGGATATCTACATAAATTAAACTAGTCAAGAAAGATATTTAAATCCTCTTTTCCCAGTGTACAAAAGAAAGTAATATAATAAAAAAAACCTTCTGAAAGAATTACCAAAAAGGAAAATTAATTATATTACATCAAGAAATCCAAGATTTATTCTTGTATATTAATAATAAAACAGTTGCTTGCTACTTTTCATCTTTGCAAGCACAATATTTTATGGAAGGAAGCTTCAGTTATCAGAGCCTTTCAGATTTAAATAGAATGAACAGATCCTTTTAACTTCTGCACATCAAAAATGTTGCACAAATTCCTACCTAATAAACCATGGGTATGTTCAGACAGTCTGTGGCTATCCAGTGCATAGAACCCTAGAAAATCTCCATGTGTTGGATTTCTCCGCCAAGCTTGATGTAAAATTATTACAAATGTTGCTCCTTCTCCCATAGATACTTCCACACTCTTCTTTCGGATAATTTTCAAAGTCAGACTAGTTTGCATGAGAAAACATGATAGAAACAGGTCAATACTATGGTAGTATACGGAGGCAACCCAAGACATTTTTATCATTGAGACAAGCAGAACTACTGGTATCAATTAACCCACACTACCACAAAGAAACTCCAAGCTTTGCAAGGCTTTTCCAAAATCTTCCTTATGGACAGAGAACAGAAGAAAATCCTCTGAAATTTACAGATATCCCACAGGACATTAGATTTTAATGTGATCTCTCTAAATTACAGATGACCTATCTGTAGTGTACCTGTAATTTTTTTTTACCTTGCAGTCATGCTGGTTTGACTCTAAACCAGGGGTCGGCAACCTTAAACACTCAAAGAGCCACAAAGGTCCTAACCGGAAGCCCCCCATTCAATTCTGGAGCCGATCGGAAGTCCGGTTCCCCCACCATAGAGTCTCCTCCTAGCGTGGCATCCTTTTTCCTCTACCTGTCCTAACAGAAAACCCTATCAATTGTGGAGCTGACCGGAAAAACCACCCCTTGCCATAGAGTCTCCTGCTGGCATGCCCTGCTTCCCCCCACCCTAACCGGAAGTTCCTCTCAAAATTGTGGTGCCAACTGGCGACAGGGAGCCACAGCAGAGGGATGAAAGAGCCACATGTGGCTCCAGAGCCACGGGTTGCTGACCCCTGCTCTAAACCATCTTAAGAAAAACCTATATATACTATATAGGCTGCTATATCTATCTCCCTCAACACCTGCTGATGTGCTTTTTCAACATTCTGCTTTGGGAAAGCAGTTGCAAAGTCCTTTCCTTCCTGTGGCAGGCCTTCCTAGTCATTTATATTTTTATAAGTCTGTGTTTGTGTGCATGTTTGTATCAATATGACAAAATGGAGCATGTGAACCCTGTCTGCCATCTTGACACATGACCTCTCAGACATATAAACTATACCTATTCTTTTGGGGAAAATAGCCCAGAACAAACTGCATTCTCCCTGAGATCCAGATGGCCTTGATCTTTTGGCCTGTCATAAGCCATGAAAGACTTTGTTGTTTCCCCAAGGCTTTTGGGTCAGAAGGTTATATGAACCCCATGGACTGATTTGTTTGATTCCAAGCCTTGGATTAGAACTAGAGTGTTTTTTGTGATTATCTCTGTGAGGAAGATGGGTGGTTCAAAATGTGTTAATTAATTAATTAATTAATTAATCTTACTGATTCTGATTTGTTTTGATTGTTTCTGTTTTGGTTTTAATCTTTTGCTGACCTTCTCAAAGTACTGTATTGTGAGATGGGCAGCTATATAAATTGTTTAAATAAACAAACAAGCAGATAAGGTATATATAAACAGAGAGAGAGAGAGAGAGAGAGAGAGAGAGAGAGAGAGAGAGAGAGAGAGAGAGAGAGAGAGAGAGAGAGAGAGAGAGAGAGAACTTGTTTCATGAAAATGGGGAGGAAGCTAAGATGGATGGGCTAAGGAGCTGAAAGGAGCTCTTGGTGACCTCTGAGCTTGGTTGTTTCCTTGTGAGTGTTTCATTGCCCAACTAGACAAAATAATTGGTGCAAGGGAATGTGGAGTTTGCTCCCAGTTTAGATATAGTAGCTTACTGCAGCTAAAATGAGTTAGTATTGATGAGGTAAAGAGGTGGGTAGGCAAACAAAGTGGAATTTTGGCAGTTTTAGTTGCTGAAGAAACTGGGGTATATTAGAGGCCGCTGAACAGGCTTCTGGGGTGAAAGAGGATCACTGACAATGGAGGAGGATCAGGGTTTGAGAGATAATTCTATCCTATATAGATTTCCAGGGAGAAGTGGATCCAGAGATCAGTGAGTGTTCTGTTAGCCACAAGAGGTGACCAGGCCAGCTATATTTGATCTGAAATTCCCATCTAAAATTCAGATGGGAACTGAGTCCTAACTACTTATTTAACAAATAATTCAGGATAGGCACTGACTTTAGAAGCACTATTTTGAAGGTAGGAAAATAGCTAATTCCTGAATGGCTGGGTGTTTAGAGCCATATAGGGATTTCCTGCCTTTCCTGCAATCCTGCTGGAAAAATAAACAAAGTTTGAAGGTCTGCTGGTTTTAGCTGACTATCATTTACAGAGCTACCTAGTCTTAAAAAAACCCCAAACTTTTCTATTTTTAAAATATTATAAATGAAAAGAAAAATTCCAAATAGTTTTCGGAAGAAGGTTCTTGCATGTTGTATGTCTTGTCTGTTTGATATTTCAACACACACACCCATGAGAAGATTCATTATCTATCTCTCTTATCACTCTCCATATGCAAATCTAAATTAAATGTGTAAACTTAAAATATTAAACACACACATAACACAGAGGCACAGCAACAGTTTTAAAATAAAAACGCTTTTTCTCTGCTTTTCCTGGATAACCTCTACTGTAATAACATTTACAGAAGATTTTCCTTTGTAACGTAATGTTTATATTTCTTGCTTAATACAGCAAAATCTTAGTTTGAATAGAGAAAGCAGTTTTTATCTCAACTTACTATATTTTTCCTTGTGCCATCTATTTTTCAGCTACATTGCTATTTTTAATGTGTCCATCCAGTGCATTGTTTCATTATCTTCCCAGTCACTTCAGGGAGTAGAAAAAATAATGAAAACAGTGGGAGGAAAAATGATACACTGGTGGATTTATTTATTTATTTAAAAAAATAATGGCAAAGTAGACAGCTCAGAGACAGAAAAAACACCAATGCTGGTAATCCTTGAATGACAGCCATTCATTTAGTGACCGTTTGAAGTTACAACAGCATTGAAAAAGTGACATATGACCAACGAAGCAGAATATTTGTAGCTCGGGGCTGAAATGAGGGATCTTTACTGCTCTCTGAGTTGGGTTGTTTTCTTGCAGTTGTTTCATTACCCAAGCTAGGTTACACCACTAATGCTAGTGTTCATTTCCCCTTTCCTGTCCTGATAGGAAGCCAGCTACATCCTGAAACATCCAACAAAGTAAAAGAGTCTCCCTCAGTGTGAATGGTTCAGACTGGCTGTGGAAAGTTACCGTATTTTTCGGACTATAAGATGCACCGGGGTATAAGATGCGCCAAGACTTTGAAGAGGTAAACGAGAAAAAAAAGTTTTTGCCCTCCCCGGTCCCCAGGAGCCCTCTGCAGGCCTCCCAAACCCTCTGTGTGTCCCGTTTTTGTGAAAAATGGGCCCATTTGTCACAAAAACGGGATACACAGAGGGTTTGGGAGGCCTGCAGAGTGCTCCTGGGGGCTGGGGAGGGAAAAAAATGTGACGTGGGGGGGTTGGGAGGCAAAAAATGGGCCCTTTTTTGCAAAAACAGGGGGCACAGAGGGTTTGGGAGGCCTGCAGAGTGCTTCTGGGGGCTGGGGAGGGCAAAACACCCCCATTTTTGCAAAACATGGGCCAGTTTTTCACCTCCCAAACTCCCCACCCGTCACGGTTTTGCCCTCCCCAGCCCCCAGGAGCACTCTGTAGGCCTCCCAAACCCTCTGCGCACCCCATTTTTGCAAAAAAAGGGCCTGCTTTTGGCAAAAATGGGACGCACGGATTGGCGTTTCAGGGGGGCAAAAATGGCTGTATTCGGTGTATAAGACGCACCAACATTTCTACCTCTTTTAAGGGGGAGGAAGTGCATCTTATACTCTGAAAAGTTCGAGTAAGTACGACCTAAGCTTTTAGCAACTTGGCAGAGTATGTGTTTGATCCTAAAGCATCAAGCCAACAGCTGACACCAGCTGTTGGAATCACAATCATTGAGGAAAGGGCTGTACTAATTCTGGCACACTAATTTCATATCAGTTTGGGCTCAGACAGAAAGGACCAGAATGGATGCCCTTTTCATATCACTGTATTTCTCAAAGACTCAAAGAACAACTAGCACTACATGTAAAATTAACAAAAGCTAGAAGGGATAATTCTGAATGAAAAACATAACCCTAATTCTATACATGTTTTGGAGTACTGTAGATTCTATTGAATTCAACGGGGCTTATTTCTAAGGGGATAATACATTGCAAATGAAGAATGTTTTGTTTTATGTTTTTAAATCTTTTATGAGTACTGTTGCTGTCCCTTTCTACCAATCCCTACCATAGTGTTATTGCCCTTTTTATTTCTTGCACTACAGAGATGTAGCAAAATTATTTGATGTTTGTCCCACTGTCTCTCTGTCTCTCTGTCTCTGTCTCTGTCTCTGTCTCTGTCTCTGTCTCTGTCTCTGTCTCTGTCTCTGTCTCTGTCTCTCTCTCTCTCTCTCTCTCTCTCTCTCTCTCTCTCTCTCTCTCTCTCTCTCTCTCTCTCTCTCACACACACACACACACACACACACACACACACACACACAAGAGAGAGAGAGAGATATTGTCTCATGGAATAAGTACAATTATCAAGCATATTATCTCTGTTTAACCATGGTTAAAGTTCAGATTACTTGCTATATTTCAATATAACCCCTCTACATTCTTGTTGTGAGGTTAAAACAGGAATCAGAGTATGATACTGCCCTTGCCTAATAATAAACATGAATTTAATAATAAAATACAATAGTTTGATGGGTCAGCATCCTTCTTTGAGTTTCTTGACTCAAGTCCATTTTACTTTTAAATGTGATTTAGGCTCTTACGTGGGTTGTAGTAAGGTCACTTCATCCAACCATGTGAATGTCATCTGCTTTGTGCCATTGTGTAGAATGATTTTCTCAGGAGTTACTTCAAGCTTTAAATTCAGTTCTTCATTGAGAATCCCAAGTCTACCGATATAACTGTTCTGTGGCTGGACATCATTCCTGCTCTGCTTATTTCCAATCAGCTGTCCATTGACAGTAATGCCTTAAAAAAAGAATGAAGAGGAGAGGCCCTTTCTAGGTTTCTTTCAATGGAAAGCAATTTGATTTTATTCTATAAATAAATGCAATTAAAGGATGATCAAGCAGTTTTCAATAGCTATAGAAATATATTAGGGCAATGAAATAGTATATTTTATGCCCTGCAAAATTACTGTAATAATAAATCTGGCTTTTTCACTTCTGTTCCTTCTCTGTTACAGACTCTTTCTATGGAAAGACATCTTCTACCCTGCCCCCTCCTTAAAGATTTGGATGGCCCCAGTCCTGCTGCTCTTTTGTAAAGCTGTGAAATTTTTATTTATTTATTCATTCATTCATTCATTCATTCATTTATTTGTCAAACATGTACAGGATAGTAGTTGTTTGTATAAACATAACATAAGTAAAAAGTTCCGATAAAAGAGGACAGTAGGACAGGGACGGTAGGCACAGTGGTGCGCTTATGCACGCCCCTTACAGACCTCTTAGAAACAGGGAGAGGTCGACTGTAGACAGTCTAAGGTTAAAGTTTTTGGGGTTTGGGGAAGAAACCACAGAGTCAGGTAGTGCATTCCAGGCATTGATCACTCTGTTGCTGAAGTCGTATTTTCTGCAGTCGAGTTTGGAGCGGTTTACATTGAGTTTGAATCTATTAAATTAATATTAAACATTGAATCTATTAAATGTGGCTTTTTCCTCTAGGCATCAGGCCATGGTGATAGATCAGCCTGTTTGTAACTGCCTTGGATGCACTGTGTTTTCTAATGATTACATTTTGTGACACACACACACACACACACACTCCCCCCCTTCCCCTTATTTTTCTGTTTTAATCCTAGGCAAATTGCCCAAAGTTGCAATTTGTAAGTTTGGTGATCATATGAATTGATTAAATCAATACATACACAAATATCTGAGGTAATTCTTAGGCAGGAGATGAAATGAAATGAACCTGTGTCTTGGCAGGGTCATTTCAACTTACCTGTACTAGGGTCCCTGATTAGATTTAAAATTTTCCCTGGATCTTCATAAATGTTAAAGCAAAGATGATCATCTTTTTGTGGGATGTCTATGATGAAATGTGGATCTCCATCAACTGCAGAGAGAAATGGGCTGCTTGGTCTTTGATTCTCATACAAAGCCTTCTACAGAATTATGCCTTATGATATATTTTGCCCCTTTTATTGTTAATGTCATCAACATATTCAAAAAAGAGTCTGAACTCAGTTGTTTGGTTGGCGTTGTAGTCAGTCATAGTTTGCTTTAACCACTACTTGTTGCATAAGTCCCAGATGGCTAAGTACATCTCACTGTTATAAGCCATGATATACAGTACACAATGGCTATGTTGCTTTTAATCGAATTTCATTCACACGAGACTCTAAAGCCAAACACACTACATTATGAATTTTGCATCACTGTTAAGATTTTACTTTGCACATTTGAGGTTTAATTCCAAAGCCATTTTATTGAATTTTTATGGCTAAATTATATCTCCTATGAGATATATGCCATTCAATATGCCTTGAAGGTAGCACAGTGGCTCACATGGTTAGGACCCTGGATTGGAGGTTAGCAAGACCACATTCGAGACCCAAATGCTGCTGTGAGGCAGGGTGAGCTCCCATCCTTCACTCCAGCTCTTGCCAGGGACATGAAAGTAGCCTCCAATTGGACGTCCCCCAGGAAATGGTAATGTTACCAGCTAATCTTTTCAACCCAGAAACGCTTTGGTGCTTCTGACACGAGTACGATGTGAATATGGGATGGAAATATTTTCATATAAAGTTTGCACTGGAGTTTTAGATTTAGATTCACCTACTAATCTCCTTTTGTACAGAAATTCTCTTGTCCATATCCTAGATTTTTCTAATCAGTGTTTGCTATAATTGATGAACCATCTGATTAACACTTTGAGTGAGATGATAACATAGCTATAAAGATACTTCTTCATTACCGACCATTCATTAAGTGACTGTTCAAAGTTACAATGGTATGGAAAAAGAAGACTTACATGCTACCGGTCTTCGAAGTTCCAGCCATCACAGCATTCCCACAGTCACGTGACTGTGACCTGGACACTTGACAACTGGTTCACACTTTCAAGGGTTGCAGTATCCCATGATCATATGTTTGTCTTTTGCAACCTACTCTGCTGGCTTCCCACAAGCAAAGTCAACAAGGAAACTGACAGGGAAGGCTGCAAGTCACTCTGGTAACTCTCTCGCACCCTCCTCTGCCTGGCAGCAGCCATTCCTGCACTGCTATGCTTGCACTATGCACTATATCTTACCTGCCTGCTGGCCATTTTTGCAAGTCACCTGGAACTCGCTTAAGGACCTGTCATCTTTGCTTAATGATGGCAGTAGGGATTGCTGGGGTTGCTGTTGCTAAGCAATGCGGTCACATGATGTGGCACTTTACTGTTGCATCACTTAGCAACAGAAATTCCAATCCCAGTTACCATTGCTAAGCGAGGACTGCCTGCAAATGGTTTGGCAAGGCAGGATTTTCAGCCATGCTAAGTAAATTATTATTTTCCAGGTTTCGTGGCATGGCAAACCACGGTTAAAGAAAACTAAAAACAAAAAAGGATATAACCTGTGAAAAAGGGGTCTGTACGCTACTCTTTTAACATAGTCCTAAACCTCCAAATTAGATGGGACCAGAGGTGGGATTCAGCCGGTTCGCACTGGTTCAGGCGAACTGATTGTTAAAGTACCCACTCCCCACTCTCAAAGTGGATCCTGGGCGCTGCATTGTGCTGCAATGGAAAAACAGGCAATGGAGCGGCCGGTGTGAGGGAAGGAGAAGGCTGCTTTCCCTCTTTCTTCTCCCTATTCCTCCTCCTTCCCTCATGCCAGCCGCTCCATTGCCCATTTCTCCATTGCAGCACAGCGCAGCACCCAGGATCCACTTTGATAGCGGGGTGGGTGGATGGGTGGGTGTAATTTAACAACCAGTTTGCCCAGGTCAGGTTGGCCATCACTGGAGGCTCATCCCACATGTGCAGCGGAGATGGAGGATGGGGATGGGCCATGCTTCCCATGACAGCCAACCTGACCCTGGGCGAACCGGTTGTTAAATTATTTGAATCCCACCACTGGATGGGACCCATGTATATTACTAATTTGTTTTATGGTAAAAAAAAATCACAATATAAAGTGTCCACCAGCAGACTTTAGATATTATACTTTTCTCCTTCTTTCCATTTACACACACACACACACACACACACACACACACACACACACACACACACACACACACACACACAAAACCCCCCATCAAAACAAAACTTACCACTTGTGTACCTGTGACTAGGGCTTGATGAGGTATATGATGGATAAGCAGACACTGGTACTACTGCACGGGGGGGGGGAGAGAAAATGGGTTACACAAATGAAATTAGGATAGCTGTATTTGTTTTACCAGCTTTAAGGCACACTGAATTTTTATCTCAGTTTTCATCCTGATTTTAACAGCAGAGTTTCAGTGAATATCAACACTATATTTCATGTGACTGTTTTTTATTTGTAAAATGTCTGCTAATGTCAAATAAAAGAAAGGGAAAAAACAATATGAATGAAATAAAATAACATGTATCATTCCAATGAGATTCCAATCAACTAACAAAGAAAAGTCATACAAGAAGAGTACAATAAATCTGTACTGATATACTTGAAGAATTTCTGTCAAGGATTTTTAATTAACTGGTCAAAAATTATAATGGTTCGTTTTGGGCATTCCCATTGGTTCAATTCTGTGCTGTCTATATATCTATTTATTTATGAAAGACTACTCACTTCATTTCAGCTTTGAAATGAAAATTAATTGATCATCTCCAAGAGAATATTCTGCAGGCAGTCATGAACATGGACAGTCCATATACCAACATTTCCCTCAAAAAACCCAACATTGCTTTTCAGTGAGTTGTTTTTATTAAGGCAGTTTATTTCAACCGCTTGAAGGATTATCCTGAAGTATGTCAATGCAGATTTAGTCATGTTCTTCTATAAGATTTGCCCAATGGGAAGGAACCCACTTCAGAGGTAGCTATACTAACCATAATAACAACTTAGATTTATGACTGTATAGAAGTCAGATCCTGAGTAAAAGGAGATTCCATAGATGGTCACAGCACTAAATAGCTTTAAAATAGCTTTTGTTGTCAAAAGATAAATTGATGGAGATAAAATCTCTTGGAGACGAGAAGTGGGTTTATTTATTTATTTATTTATTTATTTATTTATTTATTTATTTATTTATTTATTTATTTATTTATTTATTTATTTATTTATTTATTTATTTATTTATAACATTTCTTTATATGCCATTTCTCACTAGAGATTTCTGAGTGGTGTACAACTATTCTTTTACTGCAAAACAATAAAATCCAACTAAAAAAAGCAATACAATTTTCAGTTCCACAGGCAGATTGATTATTATGCAAACAATGAAAATAATGTATCTCTGTGGGTTTTTAAAAAAAATATTACTGTTAGTAGTGTTTTCAATCAGTTCAGAAGAAATGTCACAGAAATAATTTTATCCAATTCCTTTTTAATGAAATGAGATAGTTCAAAAATATAGAATTGTCACTTACATTGTCGAGTAGCTGCAAATTAAAGAAATGCAAAGAATTACATTAATGTGAATAAGGAAAAGAACCCCAAATCCCCACTTTTCTTAAGTGTTATTTTATTATTAGGAATTTCTACAGATGCATTCCTGAAGGATCAAAATACCCAGAACATCTGCCACATCCAGCATTCAAATCAGTTCCTTCTATTACTTTTTCCAATGCATTCTAAATATATTATAGAGAAAGGGAGCAATTTTTTAATTTTAATTTTACATATTTAATATACACAATTAACAAAACAATTTTACACTACAATAGAAACCAAAAGAAAAAGGGGGAAATTATGGCGGAAAAACCAATCCCAAACTAAGAGAAAAAAGGGGGAGAAATACTTATATGTCACAAGTTATCAAAAGTCACTAGTTTACTAATAAATACACTAATATAATCAATACAAAATATTATTGTAAAACTTCACAAAATTGCTGTCATAGCATAACACATTGCTACAGCCTTTAATTAGTAGAAAATACCCTTTCCAAAGTAGATAGATCACACATTTCCAACAACCATTCATTAAAATCTGAAATAAAATTACTTTTCCAATTTCTCAGTATGATTCTTCTAGCCACCCCACATACTTCACAGAATTAGCAACCTCACTTCATTGCATATAAAAGCCCATTCTTTGTTATATGTGTTGTAATGTCTCATGGATATATGAAAGTGTGGAGCTTGTAATACATTGCCCCAATGCTACTTTTTTCATTCTAATGAATGAAGCCAATTCCTACAAACATCCAGACCAAATATTTGTCCATTCACATGGCCAGTTTTGACATATAACAGACGAGCCTTGAGATCCATATCATTGGCAGCAATGAACCCCAAATACCACTTAGTTATTTTCCTTAATTTATTTTTTTAAAATTTAAAGCTAAAAATTAAAATAAAAGTCAAACTTACCCTCAGCTGTTCCAACAAGGCATAAGAAAGGTAAAAAACAAAGAAAGAATGACATTATTAATAAAATACTGCTTTGATAAACAAAAATGCTCTGCAAGAACATTTATAATTTATAGTCCTATAAAGAATTATGAAATCTTTATAGGACTGTGTCTGTGAAATAAACACTGTCCTTCTGGAATCCTTGGTGCTTGGAGTGGGCAACAAAGGGAAATCAAGGAGCTACCAACTCCGATAAACTATCAAAGAATAAACAACAGCCTAATCAAGGAACTACCAAGAACAAACAACACTCCCATCAACACTGACAGGGTAGCCACTGTGTATAAACAGAGAGCATCCATGTAGATGTAGTACCAAACCCTCCATGTAGATGTAGTATCATTAAGGACTAATCGTTGAGTACGGTTTGTCAGCCAGTTACAAACCATATTCAATCCAATCCAATCAATCCAATCCTTCAAAATCAAATCCTTCAAAAGATAATTCAGAATACATAGCCGCCCATAAAAGCATCGCTTTCTGGATCAATAAAACAATGGCATTATTTTCCAAGCTTATGTGGCTGCTTCACTAAAGTGCTTCAGACTATCTCCACATGTAAATACAGCTATTTCATGTGTGTGACAATATCACTTATGTCCTTTATTGGTAACATTATAAAAGTTAGTAAGTATGGGTACCTTCTAGTGGCTTGTCAGCAATTGCAGCTTTATCAATATTGTCTTCTGGCTTTGTGACCACCATGGATGTCAGAGGAGTCACAAACTTATACTTCAGAGACATCTCCAGAGCTTTGGCAGTAAGATTAGTCTTCTCATCGCCCTTCGCTGAATTCCTAGATGACAGAACAACACCTAATATATTTCTTACCGCTAGATGTTTTTACAGCCAGTGGCATAAAGGCCTTCTTCTTCTTTTTTTAAAAGGATGCAATACATACACAAAAAACGACTGATATCTACAATAGTAACCAAAGCTCTATGTTCAAATGCAGTGATACTTTGACAACTAAATACTGGGGTCAAGTAAATGAAAATGACTGTTTCCATCATATCCTGAGCATGTCTTTTATGAACATTTTGTAGAGTCTGAAATTGAAGATAAGAAGCCAATGCTTCTTGTCTTATTAAAGCTGCAATCATTTCTTTATTAGAAGGCACCTGCCGCCTAATATTTTAATTGTACAATACTATCACAGCTTGATACACCGACATGGAGGTTGCGGTGTTATTTACATTTAAAAGGCTGTTGTATAAAATTCTGATACTGACACTAAAGGCACTTTTTAATTCTCTCTTTTTAATTGTTTTCTGTTGTGTTTTAATTATGCAAGCCGCCCAGAGCCATTTTGGACTCAAGCTGCCTTCTAAATCGAGCAAACAATATTTTAATAAAATTGTGGAACAAATGAAAATAGGGTAAGTATTGCATTATTTATAATGCTATAATTATAGATAGCAATAGCAATAGCAATAGCACTTTACTTATATACCGCTTCATAGTGCTTTACAGCCCTCTCTAAGCGGTTTACAGAGTTCAGCATATTGCCCCCAACAATCTGGGTCCTCATTTTACCGACCTCGGAAGGATGGAAGGCTGAGTCAACCTTGAGCCTAGTGAGATTTGAACAGCTGAACTGTTGAACTAGCAGTCAGCCTGCAATGGCTGCTTTTAACCACTGCACCACTTGAGCTGTTTTGTGTTTTCTATGGGGTTTTAGGAGGGGGTTATTTAGTTAAATCCTTGAATTAGGTTTTAAAATGTTTCAGTCTGATATTTTTATTTTAACAATGAACATGTGGTTTAGAAATTCTAAAAATCAATGTGACAGATCCAAACACACTGTGTTTAATGGGGCTTATGCCCAGGTAATTACGCATAGGATTGCTACTTCATTGGATTAAACAGAGGATGTTTCTACAACATTTCTAAACTAATGTATCATGAGGAAAATATCCTTCATTACCGTTTTTCCAAAAGCTGTTGAACGGTTAAGTAAGCCCAAAGTCTCTCAATGTAATCCCCAAATATGTACTTCTGATCTTCAAAAGCTTTGGCTGTTTGATTAATATCTGATTGTTCAGAGAAAGTTAGGTCGTCTTCAGCCTGTTAGAAATTTTTAAAAGAAAAGCTTTCTTTTACTGATTCATTTGTATGACAGCAATTCAGATTGTTTACATTTACAGTAATAGTTTACCGTACAGCAGTCACAGCATCTATAGGTAGTCCTCAACATATGACAGTAAGGGAGCCTGGAATTTACAGTTGTAAGTCACGATGATCATAAAATGGTTGGACCAACTAATTTTACCTTTTTTGCAGTGGTCATTAAGCAAATCCATGGTTGTTAATTTAATTTAATTTAATTTAATAGATTTGTATGCCGCCCAACTCCCGAGGGACTCTGGGCGGCTAACAACATATAAAATCATTGTTACATAAAAACATCTAATTAAAAAATTATAAAAATTAAAAAACATCTGACATTCATAAACCAGCAAATGCCATGGTCCCCAGTTAAGCAAATGCCATGGTCAGCAAGTGAACCAATAATACTCGTTAGGTATGGTTTTGTTACGGATAGGCAAAACCATTGTAAAAAGTGGTTGTGGACTGTGGGACCCTGGAATTGGCCATAAATGTGGCTGTATTGCTGAGCACCCCAAATTCCTAACCCTTTTAGGGCTCCGAAAGATCCAGAAGCAGAATGTTCATTTAAATCTCCTATGTACACGCAGAGAGACTCTGGCACACATACTGTACATTTTCTATTTACTGGATGCCAGATATGGAAAATACCAAAATGACTCCTTGGGCTATGTTTTAATACAGTGCCTCCCCCCCAATCTTTTGGGCACCAAAGACTGGTTCTGTGGAGAGAGGTTTTTCCATTGACCGGAAGGCAGGAGTGGGTTCCTCCCGGTTCGGACCAGATTGCTCGAACCGTTAGCGATCCACTGGTGATGTAATTTTGGCATCACGGATCCGGTTCTGTCTGTGCCGGTCCATGCTCACCACCATCTTTTTTTCTGAATTTTCGGCCGATTTTTCTGTGTTTGGATGGCTTCACAGCGTTCTGTGCTTTGAAAAAAAAACCTCCCACCCACCCCCGGGTTAATACTGACCTTTATTTCTTTGCCCGAAGCACAGCTGATGAGCTCCTCAGCTGTGTTTCGGGCTGAATCCACCTTCTGAGCATGCACGGAAGTGAAATTGCGCGTGGGGATGCATCGTGGAAACATCGCGATGCGAACCGGTGGCGAAAGTAAGTGAAACCCACCCCTGTCAGAAGGAGTATGGTTTTGCATGCTGTCTGCATCCCGCAGATGGGGCTTCACTTGTTTGTGTAGCCCAGTTTCTGACATGCCGTGGACCGCTGCCGGTCCACGGACTCAATGTTTGGGGAGCCCTGTTTTAATAGATGAATTGTTGTGCTTTGAATGACAAGGTCCCATTTATATGACCCTTTTAAATTGGGAACCATTATATAGAGATGGGGCTGCTCTGCCCCTAGTGAGTGGAGAAGGATCCAATCTTGTATTTACCCCATGAGCTTTCACATCTGCAGTAATACTGTTGAGAACATCGTCTATGATGCGTCCAGCCACAACAATTTCAGAACCGTCATAATAGTGTTTAAAATGATTTTGAGTCAGATCAGAGATGGCATTTTCAGGGTAGTGTAACTCCACTTCAGTAAGTAAAGGATTGGCCACTTCATCATAAAAGCCCTAAAGGGAAATCAAACAGAATGTTTTTTTTAAAGCAAATATAGAAACCCCTTGACCCAATTATCAGCAAAACTTCAGCTTGACAGTCTGTCAAGAGGAATGGGTGCACCATTAAATTCCATTATTTACTAAGGAGCCAGCTTGGTGTAGTGGTTAAGGTGCTGGCCTGGAAACCAGGACATTGTGAGTTCTAGTCCCACCTTAGGCATGAAAGATGGCTGGGTGACTTTGGGCCAGTCATCTCTCCCTCAGCTCAATCCATCTCACAGGTTTGTTGTTGTGGGGGAAATAGGAGGAGGGAGGAATAGTGTCCACTGCTTTGAGTTGTTTATAAAAAAAAAATTAATGAAGATGGGATATAAATAAATAAATCCCAAAAGATATATTTGCAATGTGACTATCCTTAGTAGCTGTGGAGGTGACTGTTAAGATGCAAGTCTCTGGCTCCCACTGGTTTGTTATGGTTGCTCAGCTATCATAACAAGCCAACATAACATGCACTGGGGCACTGCAATCTGAGGCTAACTGAGAGCTCCCTTCCACCAATCTTTCTGTTATTGTACTGGAGAACTCATTGTGTGACCTATCTGACTGAACTATCAATCTCCCAAGCCGTGATCATCTAGAAAAGGATGTTATTGCTGGACTTCAATTTTTTTAATAGACTTAAAAGTAAAGCAATTATATAATGACTATCTTTATCTATTATTTTATACAAACGTTGAATGAATATTTTATCATTTAAACCTGCAGCTGCAAGGCAGAATCAGAATCTTCATAGATACGCCGAGCCAACCCATTGTTCTCTGATGCCATCTTTTCTAAAGATCCATAGTCCAGATCATAGCCAAATCCAAGATTATATAAAGGATATTTTCCTTGAATTGCATTCCTAACGTTTTGTAAAATTGTGTCTGTGCTTAATTCTCCTACAGGAAAACACACAAAAAGTTAACATATTTTTTAAAAAATACATTTGTATTTTTACAAATGTAAAAATGTTGTTCCTGTTTCATTTATAATACCCCAAGTAATAAAAACTCAGCTTAGTATGAATTTTGAACGTAGCTTGCTTTTGAAATCAGATTTGCCACTCAGGACAGCAGTTTCCTGTCCTAATTCAGTTAACATATAATTGTGGTTCATATTAACAAAGCAGCACACTGTATTTTGATAAGTGAGTTGAGATCTGAATTATTTTTTGTCATGCCCAAACTCTTGTTGTTTTTCCCTTTATATGAATGCATGAAGCAAACAGGAACCATTTTTTGTGTCTTTTTTGTCTGCAATAGTTTTGTACGACGATTTTACAACGGAGAAGCTACAATGAACAAGTATGGTTTAAAGTTGACATTATAACCTAGTTTGTTCAAAGTTTGTTCATTGGCGTGGCTGGGGTTACACATCAAACTAATCCATAAAGTAATTTGGTCTTGGTTGTGTAAATCCGGCCAACTGTGATGTATTCAATAAGTGGGAGTTTGGTAAACCATAGCTTAGCACAGTGTGTGAACCCAGGCATTATCTATATAGCTTCCTGCGTTTGATAAAATGAGAAATGATGATTTACTGAAGGATTTATTACATGTTCCAGCTCATTGAAGCCAGAAGAATGAAGGGACTCTAAGCATGGTCGAATGGTTTATTCTTGATTAAGGTGAAATTCTCTTTAAAGTTCCTAAATAATTGCATAATGTGTTTACCGCTACATAAATCATTGTTAAATACATGATGATTAGTATTAAATAGGTTTTATACCATATATATATATATATATATATATATATATATATATATATATATATATATATATATATATATATATATATATATATATATATATATATATATATATATATATATATATATATATAATGTCAGATGCAGAGATTAATTTATGTAAGACTAAAATATGAAACCCACAGCTAGTTCCAGAGTATTATGCCAAGCTTGCCTGTCAAGAAAATTACCTTTAGTGGGTCTGCCATCTGTTAACATAATAATTAAGGAAGCACTTCTTTCAGGCAAAGAACCATTTTTGTGAGCCTCATTCAGTAGTTCAATACCGGTCATTAAGCCACCATTAAGATTTGTCCCTGGAACAAAAGTGCACAAGTTGAAAATAGACACCTCAAAGACTGACACAGAGAGGAGGGGTGGGGTCAACCTATTCTCCAAAGCAGGTAGGCAGGACAAGAACTAAAGGATGGAAACTTATCAAGGAGAGATCCAACCTAAAATTAAGAAGAAATTTCCTCACAGTGAGAACAATTAATCAGGAGAATGACTTGTCTCCAGATGTTGTGGGTGTTCCATTACTGGAGATTTTTAAGAGTAGATTGGACAGTCATTTGTTTGGAATGGTATAGGACTAGAAGACTTCCAAAGTCCCTTCCAACCAGGGGTGAAATGCTCCCGGTTCGGTCGTGCCTGCCGGTGGTCGGAGAGCAGGTAGTGACGGCAGCGCGAGGCTTCGCCCACCCGCCCGGATGCCGCCATTGGGTTTCTTTTATCCTCTGCGCATGCACAAAGCATTCTGCACATGCACAGAGGATAAAAGAACCCAAATGGCGGCATCCGGGCAGGTGGGCGAAGACTCGCGCTGCCGTCGCTACCGGCTCTCCGACCACTGGCAGGCACATCCAAACCGGGAGCATTTCATCCCTGCTTCCAACTCTGTTATTCCATATTCTGTATTACTGTAGCTCCACACACTTGCACTTGTATTAACATGTTTATATAATGAGAGAGAATATTGTAACATTCTACCAGCAACTGGGCTTCCATGATAAAAATCATTGTTTTTTCCTTTCTTTGTGTGCCATATCTATTCTTTAAAATTGTATTTTTTTTCTTCAAGCTGTTATATCTAAGGAATGAGGGCATGTCAAAGCTATGGTTGAGCTCGTGCAGTATTACATCTTACAAAATCCTGCAGTGGAGCATCTGCTTGGTATCTTTTATTTAAACTTTGGTTAGAATCTCAAGAGGGTGGTAGTTCAAAAGATGTCTGTGAAACCCTGGAGAACTATTA
This sequence comes from Diadophis punctatus similis, assembly GCA_023053685.1. Classification (NCBI taxonomy): domain Eukaryota; kingdom Metazoa; phylum Chordata; class Lepidosauria; order Squamata; family Dipsadidae; genus Diadophis; species Diadophis punctatus. The sequence continues at coordinate 193,741,846 of JALIGW010000002.1, forward strand.
ACTCAGCTAGTCAAACCTATACTCCACTCCAAGGGGCAATGGTCTGATTTCATATAAGAGTTTGATATACATCACACACAGAAATACATCAAAGATATGTGCATTTATGTCAGGAGAAATTGGAAAATGATGAGACTAATGGGCCAGGGCGTTGGGGGGGGGCAGATAAGGAGAATCAGTGTAACAAAATCAGCAATGCAGTGTTGAAACACAAGGCCCCATCTTTTTATATTTGACACAGAAAACTAAAACTGAGGCAGACATTGTGGCATGACATTGTGGATATCACCTGGTGGCCAATGGATGCTATTGCAACTGAGCCTTTTCCTTCAGCATCCATTATGAGGCAAAATCTCATGACTCAGAGAGTCATGCAGCCTCACTGTGATAAAATTACAGGTGATCCTGTAAAACAGGGGTATCAAACTCAAGGCGCTTAGTTTTGGCCCGCGGGACCACTCTTGAAACAGCGAAGGACCGGCCCGTGGTGCCTCTGCCAGTGAAAACGGAACTAGGGAGGGCGAAGGCAGGGGGGAGCTCCATTTATGCTGGCAGAGGGCTGCAGGAGGCCATCACAGCTGAAAACAGAGCCCAGGCAGGCCGCACGTGGCCTCCCCGAACTCCATTTTCACTGGCAGATGGCTGCAAGAGGCTGTCGCAGCCGAGAACAGAGCCTCGATGAGTGACATCGAGCTGGCCATGCCCCCTGGCCACACACCCTGCCCCCATGAGGTCAAACACAACCCTGATGTGGCCCTCAATGAAATTGAGTTTGACATCCCTGCTGTAAAATATTCAGCATTCTTTGTGTCTCCATTTGTTAATTTTATGCCCTTATCTCATGCAGGTTTTTTTTAAAGGCCTTGCAGTTCTTTCCACAGTGAATCTTATCAAGTTTTTATATTAATGATTCTCAACTTAGCAACTTTAAGATGTGTGGTCTTCAACTCCCTGCTGGCTAGGAAACTGTGAGAGTTGAAGTCCACACATCTTAAAATTACTGGTTGAGAAACACTGTTTTAGATAATATCAATTGGATTAATCATAATAAAGAGGGGGTGATTGTTGTTAGGCATCTATTTTTTAAAATGATACTCAGGATACAGATGCATAAAAATAAATAAATAATGAAAGATAGGTCAACAATATTCTATCCCCTGATAATTGGTCCTCCCACTATTTTTTTCCCTTGCTGGAATGTTAATGTTTATAATTTACCTCAGTGGTGGGTTGCTGCCGGTTCGGACCGGTTCATCCGTACCGGTGGCGGAAATTTGCCACCGCTTGCTGAACCGGTAGTGATGGCCAGCTGGCCACGCCCCCGAACTGGTCCTCCAGTTGCCACTCCTTGAAAGCGGCTGGTGAAGAACCCTCTCTGCATGCGCAGAGGCTTCTGCGCATGCACAGAGGGTCATTTCTGTGTTGTGGCACAGGCACTCATGCGAGCAAAGCTAGCGCGTGTGTGCAAAATGTGCACTTCCGATGCGATGTGTACCAGTAAGGAAGGTAAGTAGAACCCACCCCTGATTTACATGCTACTCTGGGGTAAAGAAACTGCAAATGCTGTTAGTTACTACAATTAAACAAATACAGCCCATTTCCCCACAAAACATACATCCAGCTATATCAATCTGCTGAACATAACGTCTTGCTTCTGCCAAGTTCTCAGGAGTGGCTTTGATTAAGGTGTCTTTCCATTTGTGTACATCACTCCCGAACAGTACGAAATTTATGTAGTCCTCTTCTTTTATATCTTCTAATATTTTTAGCAGTGCTTCTCTTGTCTAAAATTAAACATTAGAACAATGCTTAAAGCAAGAACCTTGATAGAGATATAGAAGTTTAACTTCGTTACTTCCAGCAATTATTTTCATTCATACAGGGACTCAGTTTGGCTATATACAGAGGTACAATCAACTACGGAAAAGCTGTATAAACCAGGATATAGTTTATAGCTGGATTCATAACAAGATTAGGCAGTTTGGTTCTAGAGAAATATTCTGGATTACCAGTCCCATGGTTCCTTGCTATTGGCCATGCTGATGGGGACTGATGGGGCTTAGTCCCAAGCCATTTTGGAATACCAGATTGCCTCTGAACCTTCCCCTTTGGTTGTCGTTGGTGCCTTTTCTGGAGTAGCAATTCATAGCCTCTCTGGAAGCTCTTTGTTATAGACCTGATATATACCAAACTGCATCTCTTTAATTCTGCTGCAGGCACAGGGTCTGTGGAAGTTCTAGCCATAGGAACATTAATGTCTTCATATTATTATGGATAAAAACATTTTAAAAGCCAGTAAGGGATTCCTAACTTTCAAAAGAAAGGAAATGTGTCAATAAAGGCCAGCTTTCTCTGCACAAGGGTAGAGAGAGAGAGAGAGACTCTTTAGTTGTGTGTTGTAAAGGAAAGATCATTCTCCACAGGTCTTCCACAAGATAAATATTTTCATGACCAAAAAACCTAAAACATTAGAAGAAACAGAGTGCACCAGTGAGCTGTCCAGTTCCTCTTGTTCCCTCTTACCTCCCAGCAAGAATGGCCAAGGAGGTACAGAATCCCAATGGCAGACAGGAAGTAGCACTCTTGCAATAGGCCAGAAGATCTGCCACCCTCCAAAATCTCCCTATCATTGAGAACCTCCATATAGGAGATCTTCAGTTGGTGTAAGAGGCAAACATGAGTTCCATGCAAAAATGCAGTCTGACTATATAGTCTGTCTCAGCAGCAGTCAGGCTGCTGCTTACCCCTTGCCTTTTCCTTTCAATCATGGCGTTTGATGTGAGTTGGAGGGGATAAAAAATGGTGAGATGAGGACATCTACTGTGAGATTGAAGTCCTCCTTTGCACATTGTGCTATGCATACTGAAAAGGGACCAATATTAAATCACGTGGTCCTGGCCTTCATAACTGGGATGCAAGAGTGCTGGCAAAGAAAAGCAGTGAGGCAAACTGACAGAACCTTTGTGCTAATTTAAGCATTAGTTGTCCTTGAAACTGACTTTAAAATACGGAGTTACCTGTTCCAGTTTACGTCCTCTCATGGAGATGCTGACATCAATGATAAAAACAATATTCTTAGGCAAACGTAAAATATTTTTTGGTGCAAAAAAGTGTACAAAGTATCCATTGACGACCTGAAAAATAAGAAGGTAAAAGTTATATGAAGTGAAATTTCTATAAGATACAATTAGCACACCCATTTAACTACCGTATTTTTCAGAGTATAAGAAGCACCCTTTTACTCCCCAAAAGAGGGTGAAAACTTGGGTGCATCTTATACACCGAATGTAACCCCACCCACCCACCCACCCACCCCCACCCTTTGGCCTCTGTCTCCCAGCAATTTACCTGCTTGCAGCAAACAGGGAAGAGCCTATTAAGCTAAGCATGCCATTAGCAGCTTCCCGACCCTCAGCTGATTTGCCACATGCTAAAATGAAACTGAAACTAGCTGTAAAGAGGCAAATAGCTGGGAGAGACACACAGATTTTTATTTTCCGCTGAACTGGATGCAAGGGGGTAAGTTAATAACTATAAATGTCTGTAGAATGTTCAAATTATTAGACTTATTTTTTAAAGACTGCTTTATTATTGTTCTAGATAACTTAACAAAATGAAGAAGCTTTTTAAAATAAATGCTTGCTCTGAAGAGGCCTAGTGCTATTGTATCTTCTTTTAAATAATAGAGAATAATGTATACTTCCAGAAATTTTAATTAATTTTAACAGCTCTGTACAAGTATAGTCTGAAATGTAACCGTGTCCTGTTTAGTATTAAGATAAAGCAGCTGAGTTAAATCCTGACTTACCTTTATTTATTTATTTATTTATTTATTTGGCATTCTTATATGCCGCCCAACTCCCGAAGGACTCAGGGCGGCGTACAACAGAAGAAAATACAGAAATACCAATTCATAAATATTATTAAAAACAATATAAAAGTTAAAAAATCAGTATTAAGATAACCCAACAAGCATACAACAACCATACATATCTGGGGGTGAGCTCGAGTGGATTAGGCTCTACCCCCAGCCTGCAAGAAGAGCCATGTCTTAACGGCTTTCCGGAAGGCCAGCAGAGTGGGGATAGTTCGGGTCTCTGGGGAAAGTTGGTTCCAGAGCACGGGGCCGGCCACAGAGAAGGCTCTCCCCCTAGGGCCCGCCAGCCGACATTGTTTGGCCGATGAGACCTGGAGGAGGCCGACTCTGTGGGCCCTAACCGGTTGAAGGGAAGTGTGAGGCAGAATGCGGTCCCGGAGATAACCTGGTCCTAAGCCATGAAGGGCTTTAAAGATGGTGATCAACACCTTGAATTGGACCCGGAGACCGATGGGCAACCAATGCAGCTGGCGGAGTATAGGTGTCACGTGGGTGTACCTAGGTACACCCACCACAGCACGCGCAGCCGCATTTTGCACCAGCTGAAGTCTCCGGATACTCTTCAAGGGTAGCCCCATGTAGAGCGCATTGCAGTAGTCCAAGTGGGAGGTGACAAGGGCATGAGTGACCATGAGTAGAGACTCCTTCTGCAAGTATGGCCGCAACTGGTGCACCAGGCAAACCTGTGCAAAGGCCCCACTAGCCACAGCAGAAAGATGATGCTCCAATTTTAGCTGTGGGTCTAGGAGGACCCCCAAGTTGCGGACCTGATCCGAGGGAGTCAATTTCACTCCCTCGAAAACTAAGGAGGGACAGTTGTCATGGTCCTTAGGGGGCAATACCCACAGCCACTCAGTCTTGTCGGGATTGAGTCTGAGTCTGTTCCTCCCCATCCAGATCCTAATGTCGTCCAGGCACCGGCACATCACAGCAACTGCCTCACTGAAGTCAGCCGGGGTGGTGATGTACAGCTGGGTGTCGTCAGCGTACTGATGGAAACGCACCCCATGGCTGCGGATGATCTCCCCCAGTGGCTTCATGTAAATGTTAAACAGGATGGGCGAGAGAACCGACCCCTGAGGCACCCCACATACTAGGGGCCTAGGGGACGATCTCTGCCCTCCTGCCAACACTGACTGCATCCTATCGGCGAGATAGGAGGAGAACCACCGCAAAACGGTGCCTCCCACTCCCAACTCGCCGAGACGATGCAGAAGGATACCATGGTCGATGGTATCGAAAGCCGCTGAGAGGTCAAGTAGCACCAGGATGGATGAATTCCCCCCATCCCGGGCCCGCCAGAGATCATCCATCAGAGCTACCAAGGCAGTTTCTGTACTGTAGCCGTGCCTGAAACCCGACTGGTAAGGATCTAGATGCTCTGTTTCATCCAGAAGTTGCAGAAGCTGAGTAACCACCACCTTCTCCACAACTTTCCCTAAAAAAGGTAAGTTGGAGACGGGACGATAGCTCTTCAAATCAGCTGGATCCAGGGAAGGCTTCTTCAGGAGGGGTCTCACCACCGCAGCTTTTAACGATTGCGGTACGGATCCCTCCTTCAAAGAAGCGGTGACCACCGCCTGGATCCAGCCGCGTGTCACCTCCCTGCTGGCCGAAACCAACCAGGAGGGGCACGGGTCCAATAAACAGGTGGAGGTTCCCATCGCCCCTACAGCTCTGTCCACATCTTCGGGAGAAACAGGCCCAAACTCTTCCCATAACGGTGGACTAAGACTAGCCCCTGTCAACTCTGTGGACTCTGCCCAGCCGGAGTCCAGGTTCGACCGAATCTGAGCGACTTTATCCGACAGAAACTCTGCGAATTCCTCAGCTCTGCCTTGTAAGTGTTCCTCGCTCCCCCCTTTGGCAAGGAGGGAGCGAGTCACCCTAAACAAGGCGGCTGGGCGAGAATCTGCGGACGCAATAAGAGCGGAAAAATGAGATCGTTTTGCCGCCCTTATCGCCACTAAATAAGATCTGATGTAAATTCTTAATAGTGTTCGATCAGAATCGGTTTTGCTGGCCCTCCAGCGGCGCTCCAGACGTCTCTTCTGGCATTTCATCTCCCGGAGCTCCTCAGTAAACCAGGGAGCTTTCCGGGATCCACCGCCATGGAGAGGTCGCTTAGGCGCAATTCGGTCTAAAGCCCCCGATGCTGCGATGTTCCAGGCAGCCACCAGGGAGTCAGCCGAATTGTGTACCAGGGTTTCAGGTATTTCCCCAAGTTCCCTCTGGAATCCTTCCAGTTCCATTAGGCGCCTGGGGCGGAACCACCTAGTCGGTCCCGCCTCCCTGCGGGGGAGGAATGGGGCTGCGAAATCCAACCTCAGTAGATCTATTTAAATAATTGGGAGGAGTTAGTGTGACTACATTTAAGAAAACTTTCTGGCATAATGTACATTTCTCCAATTCTTTGCTATTTCTATGGGTCAAGCACACATGCACAGAAATACACAGCAAACAGTGTATATCATCTGCGCTGTTTGCTGTTTGGCAAATTGCTGGGAGGCAGAGGCCTTTTTTTCTTGTTTTCCTCCCTAAAAACTAAGATGCGTCTTATACTCCGGTGCATCTTATACTCTGAAAAATACGGTAAGTTCTGCTTACCTGTAGGTTACCTGTAGCTTCTCTGTTCACATCATACTTCACGATAAAATCTCCATTCAGTAGTGTTGTTAGACAGTCTACACAGGTCCGTTGTTGATCCAGAGTTGGCTTGAAAGAAACTTGGCCCTGAAAACACAATGTATACACATGCACCCCTATAAATGCACAGACATAAGTTTATCAAATTTAACCATGCATATGCAATCTATGTTCAGTGGGAATCTATACATATGAATACCTGCTTCACAGAGAAATTGACATCTTGCATATGAAACAATCTAAATCAGTGATGGCGAACCTTTTCGGCACCGAGTGCCCAAACCGGAACACGCGTGCATGCACGTGCACTGGAGTGCCAGAAACCCAAAGACCAGCTGGCTGGTGCACATGCCTGTTTTTTGGCTGTTTCGCGGGCCATTTTCAGGCCGTTTTCCAGTTCTCTGGTGTCCATGAAGAACAGCTGGCCGGCACTCATGTGTGCGCTGGAAACCAGAAGAGCAGCTGGCGATGGCATGAGTGCCCACAGAGAGGGCTCTGTGTGCCACCTCTGGCACACTTGCCATAGGTTCACCATCACGGATCTAAACCTTCAAAGCATGCAACAAAACTCGATGCTACTCCTTCAAATAACTGTCTAGTTAAAAGGGTCCCAAACCTTCTCTCTTCAAGGTGTCCTTAAGCGTCTCAGTAATTTTTTCACAACACCTTGGCAATTCACAAACTGCACCATGGTACTACTAAAGCAACAGTCAGATAAAAGGGGCTTGTGCCCTGGTCAAGAATGCAACATGAGTAACCATTTCAGATAAGTCCTCCTTAATTCATGCTAAAATAAAGATAGGGAGGGGGCAAGTGTATTCAGACTAGGAAGTTTACTAAAGCTTTACAAGAATAGAATAGAATAGAATAGAATAGAACAGAACAGAACAGAACAGAATAGAATAGAATAGAATAGAATAGAATAGAATAGCAATAGCAATAGCACTTAGCACTTAGCACTTAGCACTTAGCACTTAGCACTTAGCACTTAGCACTTAGCACTTAGCACTTAGACTAATATACCGCTTCATAGTGCTTTACAGCCCTCTCTAAGCGGTTTACAGAGTTCAGCATATTGCCCCCCCAACAATCTGGGTCCTCATTTTACCGACCTCAGAAGGATGGAAGGCTGAGTCAACCTTGAGCCAGTGAGATTTGAACAGCTGAACTGCAGCTAGCAGTCAGCTGAAGTAGACTGCAGTGCTGCACTCTAACCACTGCACCACCTCGGCTCTAGAATAGAATAGAATAGAATAGAATAGAATAGAATAGAATAGAATGGAATGGAATGGAATGGAATGGAATGGAATGGAATGGAATGGAATGGAATGGAATAGCAATAGCAATAGCACTTAGCACTTAGCACTTAGACTAATATACCGCTTCATAGTGCTTTACAGCCCTCTCTAAGTGGTTTACAGAGTTCAGCATATTGCCCCCAACAATCTGGGTCCTCATTTTACCGACCTCAGAAGGATGGAAGGCTGAGTCAACGTTGAGCCGGTGAGATTTGAACAGCTGAACTGCAGCTAGCAGTCAGCTGAAGTAGACTGCAGTGCTGCACTCTAACCACTGCACCACCTCGGCTCTAGAATAGAATAGAATAGAATAGAATAGAATAGAATAGAATAGAATAGAATAGAATAGAATTCTTTATTGGCCAAGTATGATTGGACACACAAGGAATTTGTCTTGGTGCATGTGCTCTCAATGTACATAAAAGAAAAGATACGTTCGTCAAGAATCATAAGGTACAACACTTAATGATAGTCAGGGTACAAATAAGCAATCAAATCGTATTAGGAAACAGTCGATATAAATCGTAAGGATACAAGCATCAAAGTTACAGTCATAAAAGTAACACTGACCAACATGGCTTTGGTTTCCTTGTCAGGTTTACTCTACTGCAAGATTATTAAGTAGTAAAACAATCCCACAGCATCCTTAAGAGTTCATAGGCACTGTGGCACACAGTTTGGGAACTGTGGGCCTACTTTACGTTTCCAAATTAATTATTCGTTTCTCATGTCCAATGAATATATTATTCCTTTAATATATTCCCTTAACTTCCTAGGGGGAACTAGAAAACACATTTTTCTATAGTAGCCCCTGCTGTGGGAAACAGCCTTCCTCATAAAATCTGGCAGTTCCCCCTTCTTTTTCTAAGATTTCCAGAAACCAGAAAAGAGCAAGCTCTTTCCCCAAGCACTGAAATGAAGTAAGGATGGAGCCTATGTCTACTGATGGGTTAGGAAGCATTGATTAGGATGCTGGGATTCATTTGGGTTTTTTGGTGATTAGTTTTATTATTGTTTACTTTTGTTTTAATGTGAGTTATACAGAGTTGTTACACATCAGATGAGCAGTGGTAGGAATTCTTTAAATAAAATAAATCAATGTTGAAACTTCACATTTTGTTATAAAAAAATAAACTCATTTTGACTAAGATGAGTCAAGTTTGCTGTCTAGTATACCTTTTTTCCTGAAAAAGACTTCTGTAAGACTGGTAGCAAGTCATTGGTGATGAATGAGCCTTCAGCTTCCAGATAACTGATGCCCTGGGGTTCAAAGATGTGGATCTCAATCTGAAATGTTAATTTGAATCATGCTGTCACTGACAAATTCATTGACAAATTCAGGAAGAAGCCTCCAAAGAGGATCCCATACTAATGCTGGTTTCTAAATCTTTCTTTGAATCTTGAGAAGAACAGTTACTATCTGTTCTTTCTATCATCTGAAGTAGCATAAATGCATAGTTATGAAAATTATAAAATGCATACTACCACTCATTTAAATGCATTATGAAAAAACCTAACACCATCCATGTGTAATTTCAGAAGTACATTACCTCAAAGTTCTTGACAAGCTGCTTTGGGTTGATTTTTATGAACATCTCATAATAGCCAAATCTTCGCTTCAGCAGCTCCTCAAAGACCAACTCAAAAACCACTTCACTAGATGCTGCAATATTGACTGAAACAGTGAATTTTTCTGTCTTCCTCCCGGAAGCCCTAAAAAGGCCCAGTTTTTTAATTGAGCATACATGCCATTGCATTAAAATAAAATGCATTGTAGGGTATTTTTTATTTAAAGGAATAATTTTTAATAGTTAAACATCAGTGAAATTAAACAAAAAAGTCAAGTTTTGAGAAACGGAGCTCCTACATACTCTCCAAAATGGTATTTCTTTTAATATATATTTATTATGTTTTATCAATGGGAATACAATACAACACAGGGGGAAAAAAGCCCAGAAAAAAAACATACATCAAACAATAACCAAAAGGAAGGAAGTAAGTAAGGAAGGAAGGAAGGAAGGAAGGAAGGAAGGAAGGAAGGAAGGAAGGAAGGAAGGAAGGAAGGAAGGAAGGAGTACAAAGAAGGAAGAAGTCAAAGTAATCATCAAAATATTAAATATTAAAAAATCCACCCTGGCAGAATGCTGAAAAAAAAACACATGATAAATTCTCCTCCCCTTACACAATGGGTCTGCAAATAGTTTTATTATTAGAGTTGGAAGGGACCCTGTAGGTCATCTAGTCCAACCCCCTGCTCAAGCAGTTCCTACACCATTTGAGACAGATGGCAGTCCAGTCTCTCCTTGAAGGTCGCAAGTGTTGGGGCTCTCACAACCTCCGCAGGCAAGCTGTTCCACTGGTTGATCGCTCTCACTGTCAGAAAGTTTCTCCTCACTTCCAGGATGAATCTCTCCTTGGTCAGCTTCCATCCGTTATTCCTTGTTTGGCTTTCTGGTGCCATAGAGAACAGCCTGCCCCCCTCCTCTCTGTGGCATCCCCTCAAGTATTGGAACACTGCTATCATGTCACCCCTGGTCCTTCTCTTCGCCAGACTGGCCAAGCTCAGTTCCTGCAACCGCTCTTCTTATGTTTTATTTTCCAGACCCTTTATCATCCTGGTTGCTCTTTTCTGCACTTTCTCTAGGGTTTCAATGTCTTTTTTGTAGTGTGGTGAAAGTTGTAAACTTTCTCATCCTTTCTCATCCAAAATGGTATTGCAGTGCAGTTCTTGTGTACGTTTGCTCCATTGAATGCACAGTCTGGACTTAGAAGTAGTATTGAACATACCGATTCTTGTCCACTAGCAATTTTCTGAAATAACTAGCAATTTTCTGAAAAGTCAACTCTTCCTCCAAGGTACTGGGTTCTGTGTACAAATCCATACATTTCCCTCTCTTTTTTGTCATCCTGAAATAAATTACCAGGATTAAAAATAAATAAATCTCACCTTACTAAACCAGCTGTCTGTCCTTTTGAAACTGCTTGTTGATACTGTTTTTGAGCAGCTTCTTTTTCTTTTATAGTTCCTGGATATATCACACCATCAATTGTCCTAGGAAAGAAAAAAAATATTCTATATGTAAAAATATTTCTGGTCTTTCTCTTTTCAACGCATCAAATTTCTTTATATAGCCCTGTATTCATGATCTTGTTCAAATGAGAAACATTTATGTCATAATTGTCTTAAGGATTAGACAATTGCAATTAAATGCAGGAGAATTATGAAGAAAACACCCAATGGTAATTGATGTCCTGCAAAAGGGAAGCCCTTAGGTCGTTGCTCAGGCATGTGCTCTACAAAGACCTTAAACCATGGTCAACCACTGGCATTTTTAGACAGAGCACAGAAAGAAACAGCAATTGGATTTTTTTTCCCACCACAAAATCAAGAAAAGAGATAAGTTAGACAATTGCTTATTTAAAACATTTTTTACGATACTCTCTTCAGCCAAATAGAATAAAAGCGTGATTATATTTTTATTTTTAAAAATAAAAATGTGATTATATTTTTATTTTTAAAAATTGAATTTGTTATTCCAAGTGAGTGTCTCTTAGAAGGCTGGGGAGTTTGTGGCCCTCCCCAAAGGTTAAACTACAGCTCACAGGGCTGTGCGGACTCGGGCTACTGTGAATTGAAGTGAAATAATCTAGAGGTCGCAGATTAATCTTCCCTATTCTACAGTATTATAAAAAGAATAATGCAGTTACTACTAGACATGTAATCAGTCAGGACCCTAGGAATAAACAAACTCCATTCCATTTGATGGGGATACATAAAAATATATTTTCCTCTTTTTAACACTATGTATTTTTGTGTATTTGGGTGTGTGTGTGTGTTATGGTTTCTTTTATTGTATACTGCCCAGAATCATTTCTACGGTTAGATGGGTGGTGTATAGATTTGACAGACAGACAGACAGACAGACAGACAGACAGACAGACAGACAGACAGACAGACAGACAGACAGACAGACAGACAGACAAAGCTCTTTGCAAATTGAGAATAACCAAGGACAATTTATTTTCAAAATTGAGCTAGTTCATATATTTGAAAGTTGAAACCAAAGGTGTACCCTTACTATAGGGCCAAATATGTTTTCACCTAGGGCAATGACTCCATGAAGGTCAAATTGAATATCTGTTCACAACTCAATTATTTGGGAAAATAGATTTACATACATGGTGAAGTTTGTGATGAATGCTGTCTTTGGGAGATCCACATCAAAGAAGGCTTCCTTAGATGCATTGCCAAGGTTGATGGCCCGACTGGTGATGACATTATGAGCAAATCGAGAGGTAATGTGGGAATCAATGTTCATGCTATAGATATCGATGCCATCTGTGTTCTGGAAAATGAGCATTTACTTGATGGATTAGTGAAAGACATTAACCAATTTCAAATTGGGAAGATTGGTATAATTCAAACAGAAGTTCAGAACAAAGTTAATAAGAAGTAGAAAAAACAACAGAGATGTATCCATTTTCTCAGTATGTACTGACATTCAAAAAAGACTAATAGTGCTACCATTAGACTTTCCGTTTTATCACAGCTGAAACATAATATTTGGTTACATGGACATAAATACTGTAGATATATAAATGCATATACTAGTAAAAGCAACTCACTATCAAGTTATTACAGTCTGATCTTCCAATATACAGCAGACTCAGTTTTTATAGTGGACAGTTCTTACAGTATATAGAAGTTTAAGGAAAAGAAATCATGTAGAATCTTTTGATACAAAGTTTGGAGCCATTTCTAGCTTATGCATAAACTTCTCACCTAAAGCATGAAACAAAACTCAATTTAACAGCCTTGCAAAGTGAATCTGGAAGCCATTTTGGCAATGCTCCACGGTTTCTAAACATGCAGTATCTGCAATGTCTGGACTGAATACAAAGGCAACCCAAAATAGAGCATGTATATGAATACTGCAGTTCAGCTCAAAATCAGTGTGAAAGGATGAAAGGTTTTCCAGCACAAGGCTCATAAATAAGGAGAATACTTACAGCATCTGCAACATTTCTCTTCTGTAATGGGAAAAAAGTAATAAAAATAAATTATTATTCATTGTTAATCAAATTTAAATGACTAAATAAATTTATGTTATAGTAAATGTTTTGATATATTATAATAATAATTCTTTGTCTTAGAATATGCATTGCTCCAACATTCATTAAAATATTTATTTAATCCATTCGTTAGATGCATATCTCATCTCTCTTCCAAAAGAGAGCAGAAGTAGTACAGCATTCTAACCACTGCGCCACCACAACTCCTAAGATGGTGATTCCTATTCTCTGGACTAAGGTTCCTCCTGATATTTGAATGACTCCCACCCTACTAGTTTTTTGAATGGCCTTAAAGACCAGGCTCTTTGCTCAGGCTTTTGGTGAGGGTGATCGATGCTGCAAGGATGCCACACATTGCCACAAGATTACTCCTTTCTGAGGGCCCTCCATTGCTTGCATGCAGAGTCATGAGGAGAGATAATAGAGAAAACCCCACTGCTACACAATACTCCATTGTCCTAGCTGCAGATTGCCCTTAAGATATCGGCAGAGTCATGAGACTCCATGCCCTGGAACATTTGGACTTCTGGCAGGACAAAAGGCAGTGTGGATTTGGGCATTGACATGCTATAGGACAGAGGGGTGAACCAGATCAGAATCATTGTGTGGGAGAGAAGGGGTTTTTATCATTCTGCTTTTGCTATAGTCCCAATTAGAATTGCCTTTCCCTTTCTAATTTCTCTGGAGGAAAGCCCTTATAGATATATTTCTGTCACTGAAAATATTAAGAGGGGGGGCCATAACAGGAGTGGGACGACTCCAACCCACAAATATAAAGTCCAAGAGCTGTATCTGCCCCAATATCTTCCACATCCTGTTCCTTCTTTTTTTTAAATCAGCTATAAAGATAAAATTATGGGTTAAAGAAGTGTAGTTTGGTCCCCAACATATAATTCTATGTCCCAACATATAATTCATATGATATAATTTCATGGCATTATGTAGCTTCTCTCTAAGAAACTCCAATCTGTTCAAACTGAAAGATATGGGAATAATGGTAGCTAAATTATTTCCCTATAAATTAGGATTTCTGCATTCCAGAATATGAAAACACACCATTTGCCACTCTGTTCATTTCATTAATAAATTAGCAGTTTCCTCACTTTTTTTGTTATTGATGGCATGTACAAATTGATCACTCCTGAATAATTGCACTGCGATGCTAAGTACCATGTAATCAAGTACAGAAGTGCAGTTCAATAAAACAATACATAAAAAGAAACTAAATATAGCCTAAGATCACATAGGATTGTTTGTTTATATATGGATCAATGTTTTGTTACATCTAATTTGTGTGTGTGTGTGTGAGAGAGTGTCTAATACCAAAATAGGGTAGTATTGTACGGTACAGTACATTGAAAGCTGTAGTGTAAACTGTGTTTAGGACAAACTTTGGAAACAGCAAACAATGGGGTTTCTAATGCTGCAATTTCAAAAATAGTAATTTACAATACCAGATTTTGCACTTTCCGGAATCCAGGAAAATAAGGAAGCCATAAACACACAATAGATCTAAATAAGCAAGTGGGACCAACAGAAGTAATGGCATGAATGAGGCAATTAGTATAGCATGGCTTATACTGCCTACTTCTCCATCATATATGCAGTAAGCTCTGATGGATAGAATGCCAAGAAATCCTCAGTGCTCAAACCATAACCCAAACTGTCTTCATATGGATAAGAATATGATATTGGAATGGAATGGAAACCAATCAAAGAGAGAAGCAACTTAGAACCAAGGAGAAATTTCCTGACAGAACAATTAATCAGTGGAACAGCTTGCCTCCAGAAGTTGTGAATGCTCCAACACTGGAAGTTTTTAAGAAGAGATTGGATAACCATTTGTCTGAAATGGTATAGGGTGCGGTTGGACTAAAGGTCCTCCAAGGTCCCTTCCAACTGTTATTATTTTAGGATCATATCTTAAATTTTGTTCATATTTGTGTGTCAGAAGGGATAAAAATATATTAAAACTGGAAGAAGTTGCCACTAGAGACTTTTGCTAGCAGTTCAATGTCAAAACAATGCATGCATAACTCATGTGGTTTTAATATCAATAAGTTATTAAGAGCAATTTGATTCTGGTGGGGTGTAAATCTAATAAATAAATGAATAAATAAATAAATGCATACATACATATCTGCTTTTCTGTGCACTTACCTTGATGTTCCTGATATTATTTATTAGAAAATCATATGATCTAACCACAGGAATTGTTGCCAGAAGAATATAAAACAGCAGATATCTCCCCATGATCAAAGACTAAAACACATTGGCAGGAATGCACAAGATCAGGCAGTCACTCTTGCAATCAGAAGTTCAGACAGAAAACCAAATATTTGTCAATGCCTGCAAATCAATTACAAAATCATGGAAATAGGTTATAATTACACAACAGGGTCAAAGATTGATCATGCGGGGGGGGGCAGCCTCTAACCTGGCTAAAATACTCACCCATTTGCCCTTGAAAAAAAAAGCCCAGATTAAGTTGCTTTCCTTCTCTCCCACCAGTTTGCAAAATAATCCTGGCTGCTGCAGGAAGCTAGCTGCTACGAAAGCTGCTCCAAAGTTGTTTATTCCCAAGAAAGCTCCAAATAGCTTGCTGAATGGCAGATTTAAGACTCGGACAGAAAGTTTTGGAAAATTGGGCTTCTGCCTTCATGTAGGACAAAGCAATAGATTAAGTAGAAAGGGTGGGGGAAATTTGCTAGTAAGTTTGTTGACATATTTCTAAGATTTCCCAGGCATAGTACTTCTGTTTTCTTGTACACTTTCAATTTACATTAGAAGGAAAATGTATATCCTTTAATAAAGTTGGCTTGTTGGAAAAGATGATACCGGACTCTTTCTGATGTTTTGCCACCATAGACTAACACAATTCTCCACCTGCAAAGTACTTCTGTCTTGTGCTCACTTATATCTCCACCTATGATCATTATTTCTGCCTTTGTTATAAACTGTTTTCTAACAATACAGTTTGAATGATTGCCTTTGAGAATGGATTTAGCCATTGCAATAAACCATGGTTTTTGAATAAGCCACAGTTGCAGGATTCAATAACATCCCAAGCCATAAATTAATGTTTACAAACCATAATGTAAGCCAGACCAATAAATCTGTTCCATCTCTTCTCCTATTTTGGACAGGCTCTGGCCCCTTCTGTTCTCTTTCAAACTAATCTGCATCACTTGTACTCTTCCCCCCTGCCACTCACACACCCTCTTCCATATGGCAGTAGCATCCCAAGCCCCACTGCATTCATGCCCAACTTCCTGGCCATCCATATATTCCCTTATTCCCGCTCCCACCCAGCAGCAGCTACTTGACCTGCCAGCTGACCACCTGGGACTTGCAACTTCCTACCAGCTTCCCCACTGACTTTTGTTGATGAAAGCTAACAAGAAGTTGTGAGGAGGTGCTTGCTTGATGACTCACAATCATCATTTAATTACAGCAACAAGAACCGCAGGGATTGTCATTGCTAATGATGTGGTCGCATAATATTTTGTTTTATAATCACATTGTTTAGCCATGGAAATTCCAGTCCAATTGCTGTCATAACCCGAGGACTACCTGCATAATTATTTTACAGTTAAAAGACTGTAAAGTTTGAAAGAGTAAAACTTTATCCCAAAATAGAAGAAAAGTTAATTAGCAGTTTAAAGAACTTAGAAAAAAATATAAAACACATGCTAAAAAACTAAATAGGAATTTAATTTAAGAAAGTTTTAAAACGATTAAAAGACCAGGCAAACTTTGGAATGTTAGGACTGTTGCTAAGATTTTTTTGGGAAAAAGAGTAAACAAAACAATATTTCCATTAGAATACAAATTGCTTAGTCTACCAGGAAAGACAGTAATTGACTCAAAGTTGAAAACAAAACAATGAAACCTGAAACTTCATGAATGTAGTAATGGGCCACTAGATGGGACTAAAGTTCCAAGCAGAAAAAAGAAAAGTGAAATCTGCAAAATGACAAATAAAGGTTTGACCCTTGAGACATTTCAAAGGATTTTTGAAGAAATGTAGGGGAATCTTTACAATCAATCTGATAATGATCCTCTCTGTACCAGTAAATGTATTTTTTTAAAGGGAGGATACAAATCCTAGCTCACAGAAAAATCAAGAAAAATAAAAACATTGAAAAGTATAGCATGACATTAAGTCAGACAGCATACTGAGAGCCAGTTTCTCTCACCCAAGCTTGTTGTGGGGTAAAAAAAAAGAAGGTGGAAGGAGTATTAGTTACTGTATTATAAAAATAATAAAGAAAGGATTTTAATAATCTTTTTATAAACCCCATACACAAATGACAAACTAAGAGATGGAGCTGGGTAAGGACTTCTTTTTGGATTTACAAAAGAGGATTTCTAAAACTTTGAAAAAAAAATTGAGATGGGAGAAAGAAGTCCCCAGAGAGATCCGATCCTATGACAGAACTAAAGCTAAGATTGTTAGACGTAAAAGAAAGAAATTTAAAGTTGGCTTGTTTGATCAGAGTGAAAATATGGAATATTTTTATAAAATTCTGGAAATCCTTTATGGACTTTCTGCTAACATTTGTACAGAAATGACAATGCTCTTCAGATTTATTAATGGATAGAGGAGGTTATGGGAAGAAATGAACCATACAGTAATATCCTACTGAGTGGGGAAGTATTAATTTACTTATACTTGTTGCAAGGAAAATTTGCAATCACTTCTTTATAGAGCTGAAGTGGTGCAGTGGTTAAATGCTGCGACTGCAGGCTGACTGCTAGTTCAGCAGTTCAGCAGTTCAAATCTCACTAGGCTCAAGGTTGACTCAGCCTTCCATCCTTCCGAGGTGGGTAAAATGAGGACCCAGATTGTTGGGGGCAATATGCTGAACTCTGTAAACCGCTTAGAGAGGGCTGTAAAGCACTATGAAGCGGTATATAAGTAAAGTGCTATTGCTATTGCTATATATTCTTTTTTTCTACCTCTCTTCATTCTCTTCTCTTTCTTTTCTTTTTTGGAGTTTCAATTTATTCCTTTCTATTTTTTATTTTTTCTGATTTCAGTTTTTATTATCTTTTAGCATTGTAAAACTATTTTAAAAGAAGAGAAATAGAAAACAGAAACTAAAAAAAATGATAACAATTAGATTGAACTTGGTAGAAAAAGATGTACACACACACACACACACACACATGTTAAGACAACATAAATACAAAAGTCACCAAGAAACAAATATATTGGAGACATAGATTAGAAAGACATGAGAATATAGTGAAATTGGACCTTGAAAATATATTGTAAAGATATATAAAGATAAAGAAATTAATGAGTAAAATAGAAAATCTTATTATTAAGATCAATTTCTACAGTAGACTTTAATTTCCTTTCCATTATTTTTAAAGTAAAAATCTTCTCTTGGCCACTGAAGGGAGATACAAACAAAATTAATTGTCCAAGTTTTCAGAGTTTTGTGTCCATTGAGTCTTGATCAATCTGGTTATTGGTGGAAGAAAAAAGCAACAGTGGTATTTAAAACCTCCTCTTGCTTATCTATGTAACTAAGCAGGTTCATAGAAACAGAGGTAATTCCACAGATACTCTTTTAGCACCAGCCCCTGAAACTAGATGGTAAGAAAGAAATGGAGTCTTCCCTTCCCTTCCCTTCCCTCTGTAGGAAGTTAGCACCCACCCCTCTCCTAGAAAAATGAAATATCCCAGGAAATATTAAAAGGCAGAATATATTCTATAGAATATCCCTAGAGAAATTGAGAAACATGCTGTTAGAAAGGAAACAGACTCACTCTTAGCCCCCTCCCCCTTTTGTTAATAGCCAGGAGCAGTCTTCTACATAACAAAGATTTATCTCCTTCAGTCATAGCATATTAGGAATTGCCCAAGGCCCTTTCATTCAGCCAAGCCTGGGACAGACAAAAGCCTATAGAGTTGCCACTGCATGGCCTCCTGGGAGCCTGACCACCAATCAGTGCATTACATATACAGGAACAGGAAACTAAGAGGTGGGGCCCAACAGAGCTTATAAAACCAAGGGACTCAGCATCTTTCCCTTCCTTTTCTCTTCACCTACATCTAGAAACATGTGATCCACCTTTTCTGTACAGGGGCTCATGCCATGTGCTCCTGTCCACCATATTAAACCTTCTTTCCAAGCAACTTCCATGAATCCAGTGTCTTTTTCCCCACTTGGAACTGAACCCAGAAGGATATTCATTACAACACCTCCTTCTCCTCTTCTCTCCCTTCCCCCCGTGATTTATTGCCTGTTACATGTATATGCAGGGAGCTGCATCCCTATTTAATATAATGGTTCATTCCTGAGCACGTGATTGATATGTTCTTGTATGCATGTGTGCATTCCAAACTCCATTCTACCCTTCTTCTTCTGGCTTCCAATGAGAGAAGTCGCATTTTATATTAGACATGTAATTAATCAGAATTTATTGTTTTTGTACCGAAATAAATATTTTACTCAAACTTTTAAACTGCGGTTTTATTTCTAATGTCTGAATTCCGGGGAAAAGATCTATATCGCCTCTGTGAAATTTATTCTCACTCCGTCAGCGCTCCTCCTCCTTCTCTTTGTTGGCTGTTTCTGTTGACAGGAAGGAAAATGCATTTGTATCAGGGGTGGTATTCAGCAGGTCCGGTCTGGTTCAGGTGAACCGGTAGTGGCGACCTGCAGGTGGACCCACCCCCGCCCACCCACTCCGGCGCTATGCCGTCCTATCTAGGCACATTTTGAAGCCTGCGTGCATGTGTGCAAGGCGCGTGCGAGCAAAGCACATGCATGGAAGGCTCACATTTGAGAACCAGTAGGGAAAGTAAGTGAATACCATCCTCTGATTTGTATGTGCTTTCTTGTGCCTTTACATATACACCCACGAATGTTCTAACATGTGTGAGACTGATTTGAATAGGGAAGGGAATAGTTAATTTTAGAAACAAGGTACATTATTTTATAGGCAATTAATTTTAATTGATAGCTTTAGTTCAAGTAAAGTTTTTCGGGTTGCCTTGACCATGCCTTCCTTTTGCAATGTAGTTTCTGGCAAATATATTTGTAGGCATGTACTGTATATGTGTAACACACAGTGATGTGTCAATTGGGCATATGTGCAGGAATGGAGAATCTCCTGGAATGATTTCAGCTAGAACTGGCAACTTTAAGGAGATATTATGAGGAATCCAAACATTACATGTTCTTTTCCATCTGTATTTCTATTTTTTAATATATTTATTCCCATCTAATTCTTCCTTGCCAAAGGTGCAATTTTAAATTCATGGTTGTCTTTCTTTGGCAGGAGAAGTATCAGGGTATATTCCATGATACCAAGAGAAAGGAGAATCATGTAGTGCATTAAATTAAAAGTTACACATTTCTGTAAGCCTGCCATAGATGTGCTTTTGGCTAGAGTACTTGCAGAAAAACATATATGATTATAACTTGACCGGGGCAAAACAATAGACGCAGTTTACATAGACTTCTGTAAAGCCTTCGACTCAGTGGTTCACGATAAACTACTTCTGAAACTGAAATCCTACGGCATCTCTGGACCCCTACATGATTGGATAACTGCGTTCCTGTCAAACAGACAACAAATGGTCAAAATAGTGAGCGCCCTATCAAATCCTGTTCCTGTTAACAGCGCTGTACCCCAAAGCAGCGTACTAGGACCCACACTCTTCATACTCTATATAAATGACCTTTGCGATCACATTACAAGCGACTGTGTTCTCTTCACTGATGATGTAAAACTCTTCAACACCACCAACAACACTGCTATCCTCCAAAAAGACCTTGACTTTGTGTCAGAATGGTCAAACATCTGGCAACTCCAAATCTCAACCAACAAATGCTCTGTCCTACACATTGGCAAAAAAAATCAGAACATTAAATACAAGCTGAACAGTCAAGACCTTACAGAGGACCTTCACTCTGTCAAAGACCTTGGAATACTCATATCAAATGACCTAAGTGCCAAAGCCCACTGCAACAACATCGCCAAAAAGGCTTCAAGAGTTGTTAACCTAATCTTATGTAGCTTCTTCTCCGGTAACCTACTAACCAGAGCATACAAAACATTTGCCAGACCAATCCTCGAATACAGCTCATCTGTCTGGAACCCACACCGCATATCGGACATAAATACATTAGAAAATGTCCAGAGATACTTTACAAGAAGAGTCCTCCACTCCTCTACTCGCAACAGTATACCTTACGCAACCAGACTTGAAATCCTGGGCTTAAAAAGCTTAGAACTACGTCGCCTTCGGCACGACATAAGCACAGCTCATAAAATTATCTGCTACAACGTCTTCCTGTCAATGACTACTTCAGCTTCAACCACAACAATACACGAGCACATAACAGATACAAACTCAAAGTGAACCACTCCAAACTTGACTGTAGAAAATATGACTTTAGCAACAGAGTGGTAAATGCCTGGAACTCACTATCTGATTCTGTGGTTTCATCACCAAACCCCCAAAACTTTACCCTTAGACTGTCCACTGTTGACCTCACCCGATTCCTAAGAGGTCAGTAAGGGGCGTGCATAAGTGCACCAGTGTGCCTACCGTCCCTGTCTTAATGTTCCCTCTTATCAGTACCCATCTTATGTATATAAACAATGTTATATCTACGTATATTACCAACATATACTTGACAAAAATAAATAAATAAATAAATAAAAATTATGAATTAAGCACTGCTGTGTCTATCTAGCTGCCCAATAATCCTTAATAATATTAGAACCATAAGATAACACTGAGGTTACATGGCTATTCTTAAGGAAACTACTTTGTGTTTAGTCTCTTCTCTCCCTCTCTCTCTCTCTTTTTGCAGGCTTTGTGGGGGAAAGCATTTTAAATTCTTTTATATAATATAGTATCCATTTTGATAAAACATTTACAAGAGAATGTGCAATTTATCATTGATAGTAAATTGTGAAATTACATTTTAGATTTTTTTGGGGCAAAATTTAGAAAAGGTTCTTTTGGAATTATTATTTGTTCAGCAGGAATTAGCATAATGGTCACATGCAAATAATTATATACTTTTATATAATCTAATGCAAAATCATTACATTAGTTGCCTAGAAACTCACTCCAATACTCCTTTTTTTGAAATATTTTATTAAACTGGCAAGATGTCATTATTGTTATACTTATCAGAAACAATTTATCTTTATTGTTAACCCAATAAGGAAATGTAGATTGATTTGTATCACAATAATATATGTTAGTTTGAACTAAATCGAAAAAAGATATGACTTCTTAGTAAGGACAATGATAGGCTTCCTTTTCCCTTTGAAAATAAAACCAGTTATTTGAATTTAGGTTTCCATGAGGTACCAAATTTTATGGAGGTAGCAGTGTTATTCAACAAGTGTGGCCATTCACTCTTATGCCCATGATGTAATTAAACTGAAAAACATGTGGATGATTTTATGCTATCTAATAAAATCGTGGACATTAAGCAGTAACAATCTTTTGCTGTTAAGTGTGTTCTTTAAGGATTTATATTCAGTTGCCAGCAGGTAACTTTAGTTTGACTAGATCCAGTTCTATAGTCATTCTTACGTATCCTGAAAAAAAGAAAAAGAGAAGTATTAAGTACTAGCATGATTACTGATGAAATCTATATCCAGATATAAACCTTTGATGGCATTATAGTATTATCTGATTAGCTTATTTGCTTTGGTTATCCTAGAATCAGGTAACCATAGGGGTATCTAAATATTATTCAAGGGTTTCATATTACATCTGAATATGAAACCCTATGTCTGAGGAGACTTAGCAAGAATGAAATTGGTTAGTTCATGCCTTCTGTGACTCAGTGTAACTGAGAATACCACACAGTGTAAAATATAGAAATAATTCACATACTCCTATCCAAAAGATAGAGTGGAACTTATGTAAAATCCTATATATTGGGGCATGATATAATGTGAAATTTATATCTCTCTTCTCTGAGAGCTTAAGGGAAGGTGGACTGGCTTCTGGCTGTGCTTCCAGTGGTGTCAGAGGCAAGGGCTGTGAGCTCTGTGGCCCCACTCCAAGCCCTGTCGGAGGGCTCCGAAAGGAGCCATAGCCATCCTGTAGGGGGGGTGAAGTAAAGGTGGGGTGACTTGCAGGTCGAGGAGTGCCGCATCTCTCCTCCCTGACTTGGAAAATCCCCCTCATCCAAAGATGAGGAGCAGAGGCAGTCAACATGGCTGCCATGAAGCTGGGGACAGTCAGAACACCTAAGAAAGTGCAGGAGCAAAGAGAACAGTGAACAGAGATTGTTTCTGGGTAAGATAATTTTATGTTTCTTTAAAAATATTACCCCAAGGAAAACAAAACAAAAAATCCTAGAGAAGAGGTTCTAAAAATATAATCATTTAAGCGGCTTAAGTCACAAAAGAAAATATTTTTGTTAAAGAGATCTATGCTGAAAAGTAAGTTGAGAGCGCCATCTACTGATGAAGGGAAAAGTTATTCCTAGACTCCTGGAAATTTACCAAAAGAGAACTCTGGGAAGCTAGA
Source organism: Diadophis punctatus similis (assembly GCA_023053685.1). NCBI lineage: Eukaryota > Metazoa > Chordata > Lepidosauria > Squamata > Dipsadidae > Diadophis > Diadophis punctatus. Next base: position 193,765,268 of record JALIGW010000002.1, read on the forward strand.
ATAAAAGTCTAAAACCATAGAGCAGACTTAAAGAACTTGGAAATTACCTCGGACTATCAGAGTGTTGAGTAGATGCTGGAACTGGCTCATTTAAATAATTGACTTTGTTTTGAAAGAAATGGATTTTGAGTGAAATAAATACTTGCTGGAAAAAAGGCAGCATGGAAATTTGAGAGGAGAGCCCCATTTACTAATGATTGGAAATTTGGACTCTTTCTGAACTAGATTGTGCTTTATTTTTTATTTCACCTTTATTGCTATTATGACTGGAGTTGAAGGCTGTGGAAATGAGAGGACATTTTAATGAGATGACTTCGTTGTTCCAAAATATTACGGATTCAATTGATGGTATAGATGAGAAAATGGAAAACACTTTGCAAAGAACAATGAACAAAGATCAAACTGCCCATGAACTGGTAGAAGCAACAGAAACTCTAGATGAAATGGATTACTCAAGCTAGCAAATTGAATACGAACAGGGGGAAAATATGGATCAGAAAAACCAGCAAATGAAGCAACAGCTCAACGAAGAGGAAGACCAGATAAATGGCAAGCAAAAGGAGCGGAGAGAACAGATGGATTGGCCACATCAACAAATAAATCAAGGACTGGAGCAAAAAATAGGACTGACAAACCAGCTGATAAAGGGAGAAAGACCGAAGAAAATAAAACAGACAGATTGACAACTGGAGAGACAGGAAGATACCTTTGATAAGGAGATTGGGACATGGGCAGACATCTGGGAGAATTGGCAGTATAAGATTGTCCTGGGAGAAAGGTTTAGATTGAACAAGAAAGATATAGATGAAGGTAGAGACAAAGATGAGGAGTGTGGGAGGCAAATTAAAAAATGGATAAGAATTGAAGCACTAAAGAGAAGAGATGCTGGATAGAAGAATTGGCCTTTAAATATTAAAGTAGCCTGATTGTAAACTGAAAGAGGCAGAAATAAAATTAGATAGGGGAAATATTAGAATATAAATGTACAGATGTTAGGCATTTTTAATGTATGTTTAAATAATATAATGAGGATTACTTAAATTTGATAAATGTGATAGATATTACTAACATTGTAAGCGTGAATTGGATTAATATGAATGATACCCACAACCAACTTTGCCTATACATAATAGAGAAATGTTTAGGTTGAACAAGAAAGATAGAGATGAGGATAGAGATAAAGATGAGGAGTTAGGCATTTTTGTTTACACATGTTTAAACAATATAATGAGGATTATTTAAATTTGATAAATGTGATAGAGATTACTAATAGTGTTACTGCGAATTGGATTATTATGAATGATTCCCAGAACCAACTCTGTCCACACACAATATGGATGTATATTTAAAAATAATAATAAAAAACAATAATAATTAAGGGAAGGTGGACCATTCTGATAGAGAATCAGAAAATCAAGGATTAGATCATGACAAAAATTGTATGTTATATTCTAACATTTGTGAGAATCCTCTGTCTTTAAGTAAGCCTTTTCCACAGCTCCACCCCACTTGCATTCTCAAGCCCATGATAAAAGCCAAGTTCTAAAGATCCAGATAATGTTTAGTCTAGAGAAAAAGGCAACAAAAATAACAGAATAATAGGGTTGGAGATCTAGTTGGACTAGAAGACCTTGGAGGTCTTCTAGTCCAACTCCCTGCTGAAGTAGAAACCCTATAATATTACAGACAAATGGTTGTCCAATCTTGTCTTAAAAACCTCCAGTGATGGAGCACCCACAACTTCTAAAGGCAACCCATTCCACTGATCAATTGTTCTCCCTGTCAGGAAATTTCTCCTTAGTTCTAGGTTGCTTCTCTCCTTGATTCGTTTCCATCCATTGCTCCTTGTCCTGCCTTCAGGTCCTTTGGAGAATAGGTTGACCCCCTCTTTTCTCTGGCAACCTGTCAAATATTGGAACATTTCTATCATATTACCCCTAGTCCTTCTTCTCATTAAAAAAGACATAACTAATTCCAGCAACCGTTCTTCATATGTTTTAGCCTTCAGTAAAAATAGTTTATCAAGTAAGTGCTTTTTGGTTTCTCTCACCGGATGGCTACATTGCGCTGTCCCTGTACAAAAACGTTTACTTGACCAGAAGTTCTTTCAAAACGTGCATTAGAGAAAAACTGACCTGGGAACACAAATAGACATAAACCCACAATTACAATTTTTAATGTAATAGCCTAGACATCCTAGAGGCAGATTACATGCTACTTAAATCTATCATAGTTGAAATCTATGAAATATTTTCCTATTGCTTTTCTTCACATAGTTATAATCAATGAATCATTCCGCAATTTAACTGCATCTTTTGGGATTATATTTTGACCATAGCAATCAAAAGCTACAATCTAAAGTTCAGACCACTATCATTGTGCTTTTTCAAATAACTCTTACACTTATCAGTTATGAATATTTCTGGAATTTTGATGCACTATTGTGCTACTAGTTAATTGTGAAAATACTTTTCCATTCAGAAATCTTTATTCATGGCTAGAGATGTGCCATATATTCATCTCCAAGGCTAATAATAATAATAATAATAATAATAATAATAATAATAATAATAATAATAATAATAATAATAATAATAATAATAATAATAATAATAATAATAGTAGTAGTAGTAGTAGTAGTAGTAGTAGTAGTAGTAGTAGTAGTAGTAGTTGTAGTAGTAGTTGTTGTTATATAACAACAACAACAACAACAACCTTTATTGTCATTGTACATATATACAATGAAAATGATTTAGCCTCTACTGGTGCAATCCATAACAAAAAATATAAGACAACATGAATAATATAGAAAATGGTCCTTATACAAGTAATTAGAGAGAAACCAGTCATATGTTTCCATAAATCAGTGCAGGGAACAATAGCACTTAGATTTATATACCGCTTCACAGTGCTTTACAACTCTCTCTAAGCGGTTTACAGAGTCAGCATATTGCCCCCCCATCAATCTGGGTCCTCATTTTATCCACCTCCGAAGGATGGAAGGCTGAGTCAACCTTGAGTCTGGTGAGATTCCATCTGCCAAACTGCTGGCAGCCGGTGATCAGCAGAAGTAGCCTGCAGTACTGCACTCTAACCACTGTGCCACCGCGGCTCATTTGGCTTTATCCTCCACGATGCAAGTCTCACATTTAAATGAGACAGTCTATCAAGTAGCTTGCAATCAAGTCCTCTCGCTTCAGTGCTGGTACTTTGTTGCAGCTTGGGGTAGATCAGTGCTTCTCAATTATATTTATAATAATAATAATAATAATATTATAATATTATTTATAATAATAAAATAATTTCAACACCGGTGTTGTGCCAGCAAAAAGAAGAGAGAGGAGAAATTTTTAAAAAGCAGCTTATAGGCAAGAAACTGAGAGTTACCTTTCGCTCCAGCTGCTGCTTTTCTCCCCCAACCCCGCACACACCCACTCCCTCCTCCTCGCTTGTCTTGTTTGTTCCAGGGGTTGCAACCAGAGGCTTATTAGCTAAATGCCCTCACCCTTGCCCTCCCAAATCTGTGTCTTTTGCTGTCTCTGTCTCTTTTGAGTTGGCCCGTTGACAGACAGTTTGGGAAGCTGAAGCGTTCAGAGAGCACTTGAAATTTCTTTCTGCACAAACGTGATTGGAAAGATTGGGGCACTGCCGAAAGGAGAATCGCCGAAGTTTCTCTGGATTTGTTTCACCACCGCTGGGATCGCCCCTTCTTCCTAGCAACTTTTTCTTTTATTGAAACGCCACCCTTCATTTATTCCTCCCTCCCTCCCCCCCTCTCTCTCCATGCATCTGGGCATGAGTGAGTGAGGCTGTGTTTATTTTCTTCTCAGAGCATGGGAAGAAGAGGACGGGGCAACGAGAACCCTGCCTTGCCTGCTTCCTTCCCCCACATACAAACACACCTTTCTTTCCCCCCTCCCCACAATTCTGGGTCTGGAGGCTGTTTCACTTGGTTCCGACTGCCTGTGTGTGCGTCTGTTCAGAGGAGAGCGCGAGCTTCTCGGGAGGCAGATTGGCTGACTCGAGTTTGCCAACCAGACTGATTCGCCTCCGTGCCGGCCCCTGTTCTTCACCAAAAATTCCCCAAAAAAGATGGCGGTGCCCACAGACTACGCACTCCCCTGGCATTGCTCTGTACCCCCCTGGGGGGGCACACCCCACTATTTGAGAAACACTGGGGTAGATTAAGCTGTCTGTCTTGCATTGTTTAAAAGAACCCCTACTTCTATTTGAGATGTGACTTCAGATCTTAATACAAAAATGCAAATCTCTCATGCATGGGATGAGCAAATGACAAAAGCAGTATTGCACTACCGCAATGCAGGCTCCACAACATATATGTATTGTGATATCACATGCATATATGTTATGCCTATAACCAGGGGCGGGTTCCTAATTTTGTTACTACCACTCTGTGGGCGTGGCTTATTTTGTGGGTGTGGCTTGCCAGCCATGTGACCGCGCGTTCGTGGCTTCTCGGACTGCTAAAGGGGGGGGGACTGAGATAGGTCCTGCTGCCCATTCCCCCTCCCCTCAGCAGCTCGAGAAGCCTCAAACGTGCAAAAATGCCTAGGATCATCACCGTGCGTTTGTGGCTTCTCGGACTGCTGAAGGGAGGGGAATGGAGATAACTCCTGCCGCCCGTTCTTTCAGCATCTCATGCGCTCCCTCAGCCATCCTCCCTTGCTTGGACTCACTGTGGGATAGGAAGGCAGCGCATGAGCAGTGCCGGAAACTCGGCTTCTGGGCATGAGCCCAGGCAACTGACCGCACCGGTACTGTGACGTCACGAGTGGGCCGCTACCGGTGCTATAGAGTGGACCGCACTGGTAGGAACCCACCACTGCCTATAACATGATACTGCTTTCACCATTTTGATGAAAGCCTTCAATACATATGCTTGGACTGTGATTGGAAATCAATAAATGGTTTTACTTTTCTCATTTAAAAAAAGTTGGAAGACTGCTAGTCCCTTATTAGAGAATAAACCCTGCCAAATTTTTCATAAGAAAAAAATTGCCATAGTTTCTATTATAAGCAACAAGCATGCTTATTTACTTCATTCCAAATTTCAGAGAAATTATGTATTTCCTTCCTCTTCCATTTATTGCTTGCTTGCCAATTTGAATAAAAATAACAAACATTATTGATATTTTTCCAGGCAAGAAACATGGAATAGTCCAAGTGCCATGAGTAGGGAGAACAATTAATTAAAAGCAGTACAAGACATGTTTGTCCTCTGCTCAGTTGGGACCAAGCTCACAGAGGGCACCAAAGGGTAGGAGTAAATGATTGATGAGCATCAAACAATTGCAGAAGAACTTGAACATCCGGAGTGTTCAACAAGTATGTTGTGTTTATCCTCCAAACTCCCACACATTCAACACACACATACCCCCACGTACCATTTTGTAATCCTGGGAGGCAATTTCCAATAGGCAGTAGGATTGGCTCTGATTTATTACATCAATATCTTTGTTACAAAACACTGTTGATCAGGAAGCCTTTATTTAAATAAACAATGTAAATAGAGACCGAGTTCCAAAACCATCAGATATATTTCTCCACATGAGAAATGAAAAAGGAAATGATTCAATCCCTTTTTTCCTCACCCCGAAGAAATATATGCTTCAATAAACACAGTCTTGATACTCGTCTGACTTCACTAGAAAGGGGTTTGGAGTGGTTTCATACGGACTCCACTCTGTTATGAATATCTCTCAGACTTATCAAAGGCCATTTCCAAATGATTAGTTTTCACTCTCCCAATCCTCAGTTTAGAAGGTGATTATTTTTTGCTACTGACTTGGAATGCTGAGAACAAGTTATGAAGCTCACCAGCACCCAAAAGCATTTCCTTATTGCTGAGAAGAAAACCATAAGGCTATCAATGTTCGTGAAATCACTAGGAGTCAAATTTGATTCAAGGGCAAATTTATCTTTCTCATGTTAATGTACCTCAAAGGATTATCGCAAAGACTACCAAGATAACAGGGATAAAGTGCTTTGTGGATACTATATATTGAAAAGCCAAATTTAATTCCAAATTGTATTACCGTAGTCTGCAGCAGTAGTTAAATACTTACCGAAAAGTCCAGTAACTTGATTAGAAAAATAATTGCTATTCTCAAAGTACAATCCAAGCCAACCAAGAGGAGGAGGTACATAGAAAATTTTGGTTACAATGTTGTCTGGTCCTGACAGAAAGAGACTTTCTTCACTTGTCAGTGTAATGTTTAGCCTAAGAGGAAACAAACTATTATTTTCTAATATTCCTTTGACAACTTGTCATGCTGGTGTAGTAATTTAATATCACTTAAATTATTGTTATTGATGAACACAAGTTTAATAAAACATATTTAAATGAATATTTTCACATTTGTTTATTATTATATATCCCCTATGTATGTACCTGAAGTAATTTATATAGCATGTTTCAGCACAATGGCCATACAGAAAATAGAAATTTCCCATTCAAGCAATATCTCAAAGGCAGTTTTTAACTGCTGACCCTCCACTGATGGAAGGCATCATCTAGTACAGTGATGGCAAACCTTTTTTGGTTCGCGTGCCAAAAAGGGGGGGCGTGCGGGGGGGTCATGCGTGTGCGTGCCCACACCCATAATTCCATGCGTCCACCCACGCGTGACCCCCCCATTCCCGGCATGCAATGGCATGACCGTTTTTCATTCTCACCAGGGTCCAGAGTCTTTCTAGGAGCCTGGGGAGGGCAAAAACGGCCTTCCCCACCCCTCCGGAGGCAGAAAATGGCCCATTTGCCAACTTCCGGTTGAACTGGAAGGCCCCTTTTTTTGCTCTCCCCAAGCTCCAGTGCCTTTCTAGGAGCCTGGGGAGGGCGAAAACAGCCTTCCCCACCCCCTCCGGAGGCTGGAAACAGCCTGTTTCCTGACTCCCAGTAGGCCCAGAAGGCCCGAAAATAAGTCGGCCAGCGCACACATGCACTCCAGACCTGAGCTCGCGTGCCCACCGATATGGCTCCTCGTGCCACTTGTGGCACCCGTGCTATAGGTTCGCCATCACTGATTTAGTACAACAGAAAAGAGAGTGATTTGTTTTTAAATTTTCTTCTTCTTTGTTTTCAAACCAACATCTCATGCTTTTATTAAGCAGTCTTTAATTACCTTATCTAGATTTGTGGCTGTAGGGAGAATCCAAATGCTGAACTGTTTTCCCCAACTGTTTGATGGATATTTGCCATTGGAGGGAAATCAAATAACTATCCACCAGCCCATTTTTTTAAAAAAAAGAAGAGCAATCAATAATAGCAATAGCACTTAGACTTATATACCGCTTCATAGTGCTTTACAGCTCTCTCGAAGCGGTTTACAGAGTTCAGCATATTGCCCCCAACAATCTGGGTCCTCATTTTACCCACCTCGGAAGGATGGAAGCTGAGTCAACCTTGAGCCTAGTGAGATTCGAACAGCTGAAATGCTGAACTAGCAATCAGCTGAAGGTCGCAATGCTGCTTTTAACCACTGCGCTATCTCAGGCTTGCATTCTATAATGACACTATAGAATGCAACATGAAATAGTTACATAGGTAAAGCTGACTTAGAAACAATCAAAGAGAAATCAGAGTTGTATTTGATTTGCCTTTATCAATTTGGAATTGTTTCCAGATACCAGTTTAGGATTTCCATTGTCTCCTTCTGATTAATTTCATGTGGGTATCGAATACCATTCACACAAATTTACATCTAGAAGAACCACAGAAGGAAGATGATAGAGCAGTAAATTCCAAGTACAGCCTTCTGGATATATAGTAGACTTAACCAGGATGTTGTATTATCACTGACAATATGATTACAATCTTTGAAAGCTGATAATACATCAGAAGGATCAATACTATTGCTGTGTTTCTATCTCCATCATGACCATACATCAAATTACCAAAGACAGTTTCAGGGCAAACTACTAAGGGCAAAAATCAAATTGAAAAGAAACTGATAATTAGAATACTATTAAATGTCAGAGCAACCTAAGTCTTTCCAATATCAGATTAACAACCAAAAAATCAGATACGGAATAAAATTTTTCCATATCAATTTGGTTTTATCTAAGTAAATTAAAACCACCAACTCTTTCCAATAAAAAAAGGGACTAAAGATTGCAACTTGGAAGTGTTAATCAGATTGACTTTCAAGCTGACGGTCTAGCCAGTATGGACACCATCTAAACAATGGACCTCAAATCTCCAAATAATTTATCTATATTATCAAACTGCAAAAGCTCAGATATATCGATAACAAACTGACTAAATGCAGTACTGGCCGCATTAATATTTAATTCTATCTTAATGAAGATGTGCAAATTAGATGTGAGAAAACCCAATTCAATATTATTAATATTGCAGCCTGATAGCCAAGGATTTTCATTTTTTGTACACTGTCTCTTGGAGGAAGAAAGAACATCTTTCAGTCTGACAGATTACGCAAAAAGAGACTATGTTTTAGGGATTGGAGAGCTCTATTGTCTATAAAAGAAAACTAAAAATAGCAAGTTTACCCTTCAATTGTTAAAGAGTCTTTGTCATTCCACACAAAAGAGTGACTGGAGCCATTACTTTTCAGTGTAATTTGTTCTGTTGTCACCTTTATTTCCAGGTTAAGCCTTGGATAAGTTATTTCAAACTCTGTAAAATGGTTGTTTTCACCAAGCTTGCCAGTCACTTGGATCCCTGGAAGTATGTAAAGGAACAGTCAGGAAACATATTAGTGTTTGCCTAACATTCATTAGTACAGAAATAATTGCCATATAAACACAATGAGTAAAAACATCTGAATCTCACAAGATTGCTCTTTACTTTATCTGATTGCCAATTCAGTTGGCTGCAGTGCGCCACCCTGCTCAATTTATTTAGACTCAAAAGCTAAGATGAGTTTAACCCACTTAGGATTTAGATGGGAGGCTGCCACAAAACCCTAAGATTACTGGCTAGACATAGAAGCTTTCTACATTTACATCTATATCTAGCATAGAATGTATGAGAACATATTCATGAATTTCACCAGCAGTCAAGTTTAATTTGAAGATGGCTTAGTTACACTACACAAATAATTACATCATCTGTTTTTGTCCAGATAGCCAAACTTTCAGTCAAGCAATCCATCATGCCAATGCTGCTAAATATTTTTTACATCTGTGCAGCAGATATAAGACACCCAAGACAATCGATAAAGAGTTGATAGAAGTCCCCAACATTTAAAATAAATATCACAAATAATTAGTGAATTTGGGAACTAAGAAAAGTCAGCACACCCACATATACATATTGGAATCTGCAACATGTTACAGTGCATTTGTCTGAAATGAGATGAAAAGTACAGTCAACAAAAACAAGGATCAGAAAAGAAGAATAGTTGGGTTTTTTTAGGCTGTCACAAGGAAAACATCCCCATAGAACTTTGAATATAGCAATAGCACTAATAGCAATAGCACTTAGACTTATATACTGCTTCATAGTGCTTTTTACAGCCCTCTCTAAGCAGTTTACAGAATCAGCTTATTGCCCCCAACAATCTGGGTCCTCATTTTACCCACCTCGGAAGGATGGAAGGCTGAGTCAACCTTGAGCCGGTGAGATTTGAACCGCTGAACTGCAGCTAGCAGTCAGCTGAAGTAGGTTGCAGTGCTCCACTCTAACCACTGCACCACCTTGACTCTTATATTCACAGCTACACAATTTTTTATGGAAATCACATACCTTTCTCTGGATCAGATAACAGATTTAAGGGTGTTCGTGGCTGTCCGTTAATAGTTAAACAAACTAAAAACTTTTCACTAGGTGGTTGAAAAAGAAAATGGAGATCTGGAGTCCAAGGACGTTCTGGAAGATCTGGAAAGAAAAGTAATTATTAGTATACTGATTTATGGAATCGTCCAAGATATCTAATATAATAATAATAATAATAATAATAATAATAATAATAATAATAATAATAATAATAATAATAATAATAATAATAATAATAATAATAATAATAATAATAATAATAACAACAACAACAACAACAACAGAGTTGGAAGGGACCTTGGAGGTCTTCTAGTCCAACCCCCTGCTTACGCAGGAAACCCTACACTACTTCAGACAGATGGTTATCCAACATCTTCTTAAAAATGTCTAGTGTTGGAGCATTCACAACTTCTGGAGGTAAGCTGTTCCACTGATTAATTGTTCTAACTGTCAGGAAATTTCTCCTTAGTTCTAAGTTGCTTCTCTCCTTGATTAGTTTCCACCCATTGCTTCTTGTTCTACCCCCGGGTGCCTTGGAGAAAAATTTGACTCCCTCTTCTTTGTGGCGACCCCTGAGATATTGGAACACTGCTATCATGTCACCCCTGGTCCTTCTTTTCATTAAACTAGACATACCCAGTTCCTGCAACCATTCTTCATATGTTTTAGCCTCCAGTCCCCTAATCATTTTTGTTGCTCTTCTCTGCACTCTTTCTAGAGTCTCAACATCCTTTTTACATCGTGGCGACCAAAACTGAACGCAGTATTCCAAGTGTGGCCTTACCAAGGCATTATAAAGTGGTATTAACACTTCGTGTGATCTCTTAGCTTAGTTTTATGGCTGATGAAATTCAGGTAATTTATAATTAGTGTGAACAGAAGGCTGCAAAAGTTTACAACATATTAATTAACAAAGCTGTCAAATTCTTCATGGGGATATTTTGTTTCATCAAATGTCCAAGCACAGCACCCTAAAAGCAATCTCAGGAGTTTTTACTCAATAACAAAGTAAAATAATGAGCTGGCATGGTCCACTTAGGCTACAGTAGCCATATTACTTTTATTTCAGAAAGCTGTTCTTTAGATGTATTCAATTTAATGGTTTATTTTCTTGACTTGGCTCTTGCATTTTTCTTTGTAAAACATATAAACACAAACACTTTTAAATCCTTATGAACCTCTTTCAGATTTTCTCCCTTTTCAGGTTTGCCCTTTTTTCTGATCAAGGAAATATGATCATTGTAACTTAAACCCATGTTGCGTTTATGGAGTGAAAACATATGAAGAAGAAATAAATTGCAGCTTCAATTGTTTTCCCTCTGATGTTTTGCTGCAATAGATTAAATATATCATTTGAGGTGCTTTAAAAGGACATCCAGAATCTCCTTATTGGTGAGAGGGACGGCATATATCAGTGATGGCGAACCTTTTTTTCCTCGGGTGCCGAAATAGTGCGCGTGCATGCTATTGCACGCGCGTGCGTGCCCACACCCATAATTCAAAGCCCCTCACTTGCCCCACCCCCCTGCACATGCATGTGTGACTCCCCCACTCCCCCGTTTCCTGCCTTCCAGTGGGCCCGGTGGGCCCATTTTTCACCCTCCCCAGGCTCCAGAGGCTTTCTTGGAGCTTGGGGAGGGCGAAAACACTACCCCCGCCACCCTGGAGGCCCTCTGGAGGCCAAAATCGCCCTCCCAGAGCCTCCCTGAGCCAAAAATCAGCTGGCGGGCACGTACATGCGCACTGGAGCCAAGCTAGGGTAACGGCTCACGTGCCGGCAGATATGGCTCCGCGTGCCACCTGTGGCACCCGTGCCATAGGTTCGCCATCACTGGCATATACATTTAATAAATAATAATAATATGGTTTTTCCACTCTGACACTAATATTATTCTTAAAATAATAGTGTCTATCTTCTTTCAGATTAATGAAGTCCAGATTCATTGCTTGTTTTTCCGCCCACCGTACAGAATGGAGAGATTACTTAAACAAAGGGGAAGGGGTGGAAAAATATGATCTCTTTATACAATCTCTCCTGTGCCTGACCTGTTTTCTTGTACCTCACCCACCACCACTCACAGAATGAGGAGATTGGAGACGAAGAGATTACAAGAGAATAAACAACACTCAATGGGGAATACACTGGATGTTTGCATGATGTGCTTGGGGCTGCTGGCTTCCCCATTGTGTGCCTGCTTACTCTTTAGTAATCCCTTCCTCTTTAATGAATGTTAATAGGAGCAATGTTTCCCTTCTTGCTAATTATCCCAGCATTGGGGTTCTTTTGTAATCCCTCCCTCTCTAATAAATGTAAATACAAACATTGTTTCCTTTTTCGCTAATTATCCCAGCATTGGGGTGATCATTCTAAAGGGGAGGGGAGTGCCTGGGGACAAACAAAAGTCAAAGGTGTGAAGGTGATTAGTCTTGTCAATTACAGGCAGCAGCTGCCATCCAGCTATCCCAGCACCAAGGTGGGCATTCCAAAGAGAGGGGGAGTAGGGAAAAGGAAAGCACAGTTACATGATTTCCCATCCAGAAAATATTTCATTTAACGGCAGAGCTGTCTGTCCCAACTGTGGTCAAATGAGGACTACCTATAGTTACTGTTTGATTTTACACATACTGCTTGGGAAAAGCAATTTATTAGCTTGACTTAATGCCAAGGAGCTCTTAAGCCAGGATTTCTCGGACTCAGCAACTTTAAGATGTGTTGACCAACTTCATGCTGGATGGAGAACTCTGGGAATTGAAATCCACACATCTTAAAGTTTCAGAAATTGAGAAACTACAAGTCAAGATTCAGAGATAGTGGATATTGCAAAATATTTCTAAATTGGCAGTCGAGTTCAGACTTTGAGTATCACTAATGCTAAACTGGTTTCATTCTGCTTCTTTTTCCTTTCAACTTCCCAGACAATTTTGTATTAGTTCAATTATTATTTATGTAATACCATGTTTTTTCAAAAAAAATTATGCTAGCATGTCTATTTACTTTACAAAATGACTGAATGTACAGTATATTAAAAGGTTGATCAAAGTTTTGTAATTTGTCTTAATAAGAATACAAAGCATGTTTGAACTGGGCAAAAGTCTATATCTGCATAGTAGAACCATTGATACCTATTGATAATGTATCAATCTGTTTTTGTATATGGGCAATCCACTGACACTGACCATGAGTTGCTGACTTGGTGTTTAAATGTTCTTTGTTTCTTGATGTTACATATCAAGAGTGTCTGTTTACAACAAGGTCCTCTGTTTAAGTGGGAAAATGCTGGTTGCTGATTGGCTGAGCCATCTGACAGCTCCCTATATGAGGGCAAGCTGTCAGACTGGCTCCCTGCTGGATCTTGTACATAGTTGGAATAAAGAGCTGTTGTATGAAACCTGCTTCCAGTCTCTTCACTCACCAAACTGAACCTCTGGCATATCTGTTCTCCCATTCTTTAAATTGCTCCTTGCTGATGGTTTGATAGGACGACCTGCAGAAGTGTACATATTAGTGAAGCTCATTAGTTTTTCTCTTTTACTTTGATCTGATATATAGAATAGCATTTCATTATCGAAAACAAGAATTATATTTATTTCTTACCCAAACCTAATCTCAAGATAAGAAGATAAGATAAGAAGCCCCTTCACCTGCCACAAATACATTTAGACACACAGACACACAGACACACAGGCACACACACACACACACACACACACACACACACACACACACACACACACATATAATATATGAATACTATTGATAAGTGTGTGTTTCCCACAAATTTGCATGGATACACATAGAAACAAAGTACTAAAATCAAATTAAGGCTTGGTAATCCTTGCTTCCTGACTTCCTTGTTCAGTAACCATTGGAAGTTACAGTGGTGCTGAAAAAATAATATTACAAACAACCCCCACATTAAAAACTTTCACAGCATCCCTCAGTCACAGGATCACTATTATAGTCAGTATGTGTTGTCCTGTGCCTCATCTGTGTTTTTTCCCCCCTTGCAGAATGGAGAGATTGGAAAGGATGGAATTATAAGAGAGTAATCAGGCACACAATGGGGAATACATAATGAAAGCAATGTGTACTTTGCTAAATTCCCCATTGTGTGCCTGCGTACTCTCTTGTAAAGATAGTCCCTGACTTATTATCATAATTAAACTCACAATTTTGGTCATAAGTTGTGATGGTGTTGATGAGGTCAACAGATGACCACACCCAATTTTATGGCAGTCATTAAGCAAATGCTGCAGTTGTAAAGCAAATTCTATGTTTGATAAGCAAACCCATTGTTTGGTATGGAGGGTATTTTTGTTGGAAACTGAAAGTAAATACCAGTTTCTGGTGAAAACATCATAAATCTCAATCACATCATCGCTGAGTACTGCAAACAGTTGTAAAGGTAGGCCAGTTGCCAAGCACCACAAATTCGGTCACTTGACCAAGGGGGGAAGCCATCATAACTTTGAATATGGCCCACATTCAAAGGGATTTATGATCCATATTATATGGGTCATAAGTCCCTTTAGGGGGCTTCATCCCAACTTTGAACAATAGCTAAGTGAACCGTTGTGAGTCAAAGGCTACCTGTAATCCAGGGGTGGTTTCTAAAAATGTTTTTTTTTAATTAAAAAGTTTTACAAGTACAAAGTACATACATTTTTATCTTTTCTACCCCCCCTATCCTCCCTCCACCCATCCTCCCACACTCACCCTCCCCCCCACCCCCCTCCCGGACTTCCCAGAAAAAAACACAAGGTATAAATTCAAAGCAAAAAATATATAACTGCATAATACTTAAAAAAGATGGAATTTTAAAGGAGTGGCAAAAGGGCATAAATAAATTTATCTGGGCGGGGAAAGAAGCCAAGGGTAAATCAGAAGATAATGCAGGATACACGTGAAAGAGGGGGCTTAAAAATGCCTAATTTAAAATTGTATTATGAAGCAGCAGTTCTCTCAGCAATTACGGATTGGATTAATTTAACGGAAGAGAGTGTACTAAACATTGAGGGATATGGTTTGGTTTATGGGTGGCATGCCTACCTGGTATATGATGAAAAGGTAGATAAAGCTTTTAAGAGTCATATATTAAGAAATGCTTTACTGCGTGTCTGGAAAAAGTACCAATGTAAATTAAATGATAAGATACCTTGGTGGACAGTACCCAGACACGCGATAGAAAATATAAATTTGGAACAAAAATTAGATAAGATTACATATAAAGAACTTCTTCTTGAAGATGGAACATTATCTCAATTAAAATCATTTGAGAAATTAAAAGAGGAAGGAATAGTTAGGACATGGTTTCAATATAGACAATTACAGGCCAGATGGAGAGATGATAGAAAAACTGGAATTTTGCAAAATGAGGATAATCTGATTGTACAAATTAAAGATAATGGCCCAATGCATATAAAAAGATTGTATAATATTTTATTGGAATTGGATTCAGAATCAGAATTGGTTAAGGATTGTATGATAAAATGGGCTCAAAATGTTGGAGAACCTATAATGATGGATACATGGGAAAAGATATGGGTCACAAATGTTAAATTTACACAGGCTCAAAATTTGAGGAAAAAATTTTAAAAAATGTTTTATAGATGGCATTTAGACCCTAAAAAATTAGCGTGTATGTATCCTAATTTACAGCCTAAATGTTGGAGATGTAAATGTGACGATGCAACATATTTTCATATATGGTGGACCTGTAAAAAAATCAAGGCCTTTTGGATAAAAATTTGGTGGATTATACAAAATATTTTAAAGAAAAAGATTAAGTTTACACCACTGTTTTTTTTGTTGGGAATAATCACGGATTGTACTCCTATAGAGACTAAGTTGATTTTGAATTTTATAACTGCTGCCAGATTATTGGTGGCACAATATTGGAAGAAGGAAGATATACCTACAATTGAAGAATGGACAGTGAAAGTGACTCATCTGGCCGAAATGGCCAAGATTTCATCTTATCTTAAGGACCACTCAAATGAAAGATATATATCGGAATGGAGTAGGTGGATGGAATATATTCAGAAAAAGTTTCAGATTAATATAACCTAAATAGTATATTAATGTTAGTTGTCTGAGAAAACTTTAGATTATACTTTCAAGCTTTTGGACAACAAAGAGTTAAGAATGGAAAAGATATTTTTGAACTAAAAATATTAACTGTGGGTGTGACTTATTGTGTGGGTGTGCCTTGATGGTCATGTGATGGTGGGAGTGGCTTCATGGTCATGTGACTGGGTGGGCATAGCTTCATGGTCATATAACTGGGTAGGCGTGGCCAACTCAATGTCACATCAAGGGGTGCCTTGCCTGGCCCCACCCCTCCCAGCCATTCCTTGTCATACCCAGCCTCAGCGTATCTATAGTTCTATAAAAATGTTGTTCACCTTTTTTCAACTTTATTATCTACATACTATAGATGTACTTTAATGGACCACTGAAAGGAGGAAATGGCTCACACACTTTGCCCAAGAGTGTGATGGGCAACAGGCTTTTTAGGGGCGGCAAGAAAGAGGGGGGGCAATGTATTTTCCAAAGCACCAGAAGGCAAAACAAGAAGCAATGGATGGAAACTGAACAAAGAGAGAGGCAACCTAAAACTTGTTGGAATATTCATGACTGGGAGAGCCATGTGATTGAGTCAGCCAATCAGGCTGAA
The DNA here is from genome assembly GCA_023053685.1 of Diadophis punctatus similis. NCBI lineage: Eukaryota > Metazoa > Chordata > Lepidosauria > Squamata > Dipsadidae > Diadophis > Diadophis punctatus. The sequence continues at coordinate 193,781,702 of JALIGW010000002.1, forward strand.
GTGTTATTTGAGCATGTCCAGAAACTTAGCAAGAAGAAGGGTGTGGTTTAGTCTGTCCACCATTAAAGATTGCTGTGGAAACATCTCAACATGTGGTGAAACAAAGTGGTATTGTAAATGTTTTATTCTACTTATAAAGAAGTTATTTGAATCAGCAAAATGCAGTTATCTTGTGAAGCTTCTGATTTATTGCGTAACTCTGATAGGTTATGGGCCCAGGAATCGCTCAAGAAGTAAAATACAAACTGCATTGTAATTTAAAGCTGATAAGAAGCTGTCTGTGTTGTTAAAGGAACAGGCAGAGAAGAAAAATAAAGCAGGATGGCTGCTGCTATGGAATTTAAAGACAGTCCAATACCTAAATTGGGGAAGAAAAATTATTTAATTTGGGCTGCAAAAATGGAATGTTTTTTGAAAGCAAAAGAATTATGGGACATCGTAGCAGACCCCCCACAAGTGCTTGGAGCAGCAGATCAAAAGGCTCATGACAAAGCTATGGCTTATCTTCTCTTAAGTCTGGGGGATGATCAATTCTTAAATGTAGCTGAATTAAAGTCTGCAAAAGAAATATGGCAAAAATTGAAAGCAGTACATGTCAATGTTTCTGCGTGTAATGTGGTCCAACTTTCAAGAAAGCTTTTCAGAATGAGTTTGCAGACAGGAGATTCTATGGAAGATCATTTAATGAAAATGCAGTCTAATTTTCTAGAATTGGAGCAACGTGGAGTAAAGTTTCCAGAGTCCCAAAAAGTTTTATTAGTGTTAAACAGTTTGGATCAGAGCTGGGAGACTGTATCAGCTATTTTTGAAAGTAAGCCAGAAGCAGATTTGAATTTGGAGGCTTTGAAATCGTGTTTATTGAATGAATATGAAAAAAGGCTTTTCAGCCATGCTGATGGAAAATTCCACAGGCGGGGGCCCAACAAGGAGTACAGTGGAAACTTACAGCAAGTCTCCAGCAAAATTTTCCACAGGCTGCCTATCTCTAGCAACAGCCGAGGTGTCTGCAGACAAGAGGAAAGCAGAGGCAGGAGAGATCAAGTTACACAGCAACAATTCTTCAAGCAAGTTAAAAAAGCATGTTTCATTTGTGGAGAGACAAATCATCTGCAGAAAAGCTGTGCACAGAGAAGAAATATGCAAGACAAGAGACATTATTTGCAAGGACAGATTGCAGTTGCAAAAGTTTGTTATAATAACAATAGAGACAAATGGTTGATTGACAGTGGGGCTAGTCAAACAATTGTTAATAATTCTGACTTATTTTCCAGATTTTTCCCAGGAAACCATGAAGAAGTGGCCTTAGCCAATGGTCAAAAGGCTAAAATCATTGGAAGAGGCGATGTGCAAATTCCATATTTGGAATCCAGGTTTACTGATGTGTTATGTGTACCTGAAATGGAGCATAATTTGTTAAGTGTGTCTAGTTTAGACAAGGAAGGTTATGAAACCATATTTGTTAATGGGAAGTGTATCATCCAAAGAAATGGGAATGTTTGTGCACAGGGCATAAAAGAGGATAATCTTTATGTATTGCAGGGACAAAAGGTCCCACATTGTTCCCAGATATTTAAAAATGTAGCAGAACACAATTCGTGTGTTCATCTTCTGCACAGACGACTTGGTCATGCTAATTTTAAGGTTGTTCAACAAATGAAAGAATTTGCAGAAGGATTAGATTTGAAGGGATGTAAGGCATATTTGGATTGTGCAGTATGCAAAGCATCGAAATCCAAAGCATTCCCAGTTAGCAAGTTTAGCACAAGACAAACCACAAGAGCTCTAGAACTGGTGCATGCTGATTTAATTGGGCCTATGCAAGCCAGTTTGGGAGGAGCAAAGTATGCGCTGGTCATTGTGGATGACTACAGCAGATTTGGGTTTTGCTACTTACTTAAAAGTAAAACAGAGGTGCTACAGCAATTTAAGCAATGGTTAAGTTTTGTAGAGAGAAGGTACAAACAACAGGTATGTCAGTTGCAAACTGACAGAGGTTCTGAATTAATGTCAACAAATTTTCAACAATGGTTGAGACAATTGGGAATAAGACACAGGCGCACAAATCCTTACACACCGGGAGAGAACGGAGTGGCTGAAAGGAGGAATGGTGTTTTGCAAACAATGAAAGACTCATTACTGGAGGATTCTGGTATGAGCAGGTCATATTGGGGTGAAGCCATACTGACTGCCAATTATTTAGTAAATAGGTTGTGGAGTTCATCCATCAATAATACTCCATATGCAATGCTATATGGGAGAAAGCCTTCTTTAGCACATTTAAAAATATTTGGAAGTACTGCCTGGGTACATATTCCAAAAGCAATCAGAAGAAAGGGACAACAAAAGGCTAGAAAGCTCAGATTTGTGGGCTATGAGCCAGGCTCAAAAGGGTATCGCTTTAGTGATGGAAGTAAAAGGATAGTGATTTCAAGATCTGCTAGTTTTGCAGAACAAAATTGGAACAGAATAGATGCAAATTCTGAAAATGTCTCACTTAGTGACGGTGATCCACTTAGCGACGGTGATCCACTTAGTGACAATAACTCATTTAATGATGGTGAATCATTTACTGAAGGTGTCTATGTTCAGGGAGGAGAGTCTGAACAAGATATGAAGCCAGAAAAGCTTGAAACACAAGAACAGGCAATGCCACGTAGGTCAGAGCGTAGGAACAGAGGGGTTCCGCCAGACAGGTATTCTGCCAGTAAAGTTAAAGTGTGTAATGTGTGGTATGAGCCAAGAAACTATAAGGAAGTATTGGCATTACCAAAAGTTGAACAAGAAAAGTGGAAGGAAGCCATGGATAAAGAGATGAAATCCATCGGCGATCATGAAGTGTTCACATCTATGACTTTGCCACAGGGTACGAAAGCTGTAGGATGTAAGTGGGTATATAAGAAAAAGGTATTACCCAATAATGAAGTACAGTATAAGGCAAGATTGGTGGCACAAGGTTTTTCTCAATTAAAAAATGTGCACTATGATGAGGTGTTCGCGCCAACTGTAAAAGGTGAGAGCATAAGACTAGCACTGGCATTAGCATCAGCATACAGGCATAGAATTTGGCATTTTGATATAACCACTGCATTTCTCAATGCTGAATTAGAGGAAGAAATTTATATGGTTCAAGCGCCAGGGTATGAAAGTAAAAAACCTAACATGGTGTATAAATTGAACAAGGCCATTTATGGGCTGAAGCAGTCAGCCAGAAATTGGAATAACTGTTTAGATACTGCATTGAAAGGTCTTGGGTTCAAGAGTTGCAAAGCTGATGGTTGCATATACACTGGAAAGTTACAAGGTGGGAATTGTCTACTATTAGCATTTGTGGATGATCTTTGTTTCATTGCAAAGGATGCATCACAAGTTAAAGAATTTGCTAATAAGTTAGAAAAGAAATTTGAATTAAAGAATTTGGGAGAAATAAAGAATTATCTCGGTGTAGAGATACAAAAAACTGAAAAAGGTGGTTATATTCTCAGTCAAAGGAGAAAAATTGAACAATTATTAGAGAAGTATAACATGAAAGATTGTAATATTGCTCCTACACCTATGAGCACAGATTTTTACAATAGTTTGGGTGAGGACAAAAGTGAAGCCTGTGATCAGGAGATATATCACTCTGCAATAGGGAGTCTGTTATATCTGTCACAGTGGTCCAGACCAGACATAGCTTGTGCAGTGAGCATCTTAAGTCGCTTTACTGCTACACCTACAAAGTTGCATTGGATGGGTGTGAAAAGAATTCTCAGGTATTTGAAGGGAACTGTGAATTTAGGTCTTCAAATAAAGGTCACTGAAGAATTAAAATTGAAATGTTATGTTGATAGTGATTATGCAAATGATGTAAAAACCAGAAAGTCTAATTCTGGAATTGTAATAATGTTTGGAGGGGCTTTAATTGGTTGGAAGTCCAGAAAACAAACAACGGTTGCTATTTCAACTGCGGAAGCAGAGTTTATTGCATTGTCTGAGTTATGTTCTGAAATAGTTTGGTATGTACAGTTGTTACAAGATTTAAATGTAAATGTAAATGAAGCTGTTACTGTTTATGAAGATAATGCTGCTTGTATAAAAATGGCAACAGGTGACAGAGTGAAGAACAGAAGTAAACATGTGGACATTAAGTATTGTAATGTCAGGGAAGCTGTAAAAGAAAAATTGATACGTTTACATCATTGTTCTTCAGAGGATAATTTAGCAGACATGATGACCAAACCATTGGGTGGTGTCCATTATAGGAAATGTTTAAATCCAATAGGTCTGGTGTCTCTCCCAGTAATGAAGGGAGGAGTGTTGGAATATTCATGACTGGGAGAGCCATGTGATTGAGTCAGCCAATCAGGCTGAAGTGTTATTTGAGCATGTCCAGAAACTTAGCAAGAAGAAGGGTGTGGTTTAGTCTGTCCACCATTAAAGATTGCTGTGGAAACATCTCAACATGTGGTGAAACAAAGTGGTATTGTAAATGTTTTATTCTACTTATAAAGAAGTTATTTGAATCAGCAAAATGCAGTTATCTTGTGAAGCTTCTGATTTATTGCGTAACTCTGATAAAACTAAGGAGAAACTTTCTGAGAGTGAGAACTAATATAGGTGCAGAAATATTTCAGTCATAATTTCACATATAAAATAGCCATTCATGTAATGCAACCTGCATATTGTTCAAAACAGTAATTAGTATTATGACTGATGTTTGACAGCAAGCGTAAAAGTCAAAGATCACAAGAGTGCTTCTTTCTCTGCATACAAAACATCACATACCAGGAATAGCATATCAAGCTGAACTTATGCAACCTCATGTACAAAATAAACACACACATACTGTATTTATGCTCTGGACTATAGACATTGGATGCATGTAAATCCCTGAAAAATATGTGGTAGCCCTGGGTAAAAGAAGGCAGTAAAATCACTCTAGGTGTAGCGACAGTATAAAATATTGACACATGATAAATAATAGAACAATTAAAAATAATAGCACAGAGTTCTCTCTCTCTCTCTCTCTCTCTCTCTCTCTCTCTCTCTCTCTCTCTCTCTCTCTCTCTCTCTCTCTCTCCCTCTCCCTCTCCCTCTCGCTCCCTCCCTCCCTTCCTCTTTCTTTCACTTCTCTCTCTCTCTCCTTTCCTCTTTCTCTCTCTCTCTTTCTCTCTTTCTCTGTCTCTATGCCACCCCCGCACCCCTTTTGGGCCTAGCAAGCCTCCCTGCAGCCCCCTGGGAGCCAAAACGGGGCATGGGGGGACTCCTGGAAGAGGCGGGGGAAGGTAAGGTCATGAGCCCAGTGGGGATGGTGGGGGGGAGGCGCAGCAAGCTCGTGGGGCTAGCGCAATTTACCTGTAGGCAGGAGGAGGCAGCTCAGTTGGGGTGCAGGGCAGGCACCATGTGGGAAGGCAGCTTAGGCAGGCAAGCCACCCGGGAGGTGAGGAGGAAAAGGAAGTGACTGGACGGGGCGGCAGTACTTAAAAAACGCTTCTGCCTATGGCGCCACCTGGAGAACTGGATCGGGGGCATGGCAGGTCTGGGTCGCTGCCGGTTCTAGCGACCCAGGCCGCCAAGTTACTACCGGTTCTAGAGAACCAGTCTGAACTGGGAGGAACTCACTTCTGCTGTAATCCCTTCTACTCCAATATCCCTGCTCTGAGGGGGACAAGGAACAGATCAAGCACTGGAGAGATTGCCTAGAGAAGTTGCAGGGCAGAGAATGTAAAGAAAACAAGCAGGCATACAATGGGGAATATATTGGATTGTTTTCATAGTATGCTCATAACTTTCAGGTCTGAGAGATACTGCATTTATTTTGATATGTATTTCCCTGGGGTGAGATTCCAAAGGGCAGGAGAGTGGAGAAAAGGGAAGCATAGTCACAGGGACATTGTTTTACACTTGGCAATCAATTGTGTGTAGGAATCCAGAACAGAATCAAAGGTAGAGTGGTATCAGGCTGTGTCAATGCTTCTCCAGCCAGGCTGCAAAACATTCAGATGACCATCAGATGGCAGAAAAGATTTTGAGTTTCCTGAACCCCTTCTCTGCCACCTAGCGATCAAACTGATTATCATATATTGAGACTGACTCCCTGTTTATTCATTGCCAGGTCCTGTCTATTCTAGCATGAGATATCATGCTACCCAAAGCAAATGCTTAGGCTCTTCTCAAGATGCATACTGGGCTTGCATCAGACAACAATTAGATTTTTTTTAAATGATTGGGGACACTCCAATTGAATTAAGGCACTCTGTGACTATTTAGTAACTATTTATCTGTTATAAAAGAAACACTGTAGTCTATGGAATATGCAGATTGGCCATGTTGAAGGCAGGCACAGTTATTCAAAGTTGTTTCAGAAGACAGAACAAAAAACAATTTTTTTTAATATTATCAGGAAGCAGATTTCAGGTGGACTTTCCTAATGGTAAGGATTGTTCAATAATAGAACAATCCTTATAATAGTGCTGGATCCCTACCCTGGGCAGATGTCAGGCTTGAAGAATTGGGAGATAGTCCTTACAACCATTTGCTTAGCAACTGTTCAAAGTTATAGTAGTGCTGAAAAATATGATTTAAGATTGGTCTTTGCAGAGGGGGCGTGACCAACGTCCTGGCGGCACGGAGTTCCCCGCACTCCGCGGGGTACCCTGAATCTCAGCTGCCTGGAGACCTGGAACCAAGTGGTAACCAGGTCTGATCTGCCCTGGAGGGGCAGGGAAGAAGAGAGGCACCTGTCTGGGATCTGGGAGGGGGCTACAAACCCCCTGGGGAGCCGGCACCAGCCTCTCGGCCAGCAGCTGCAGAAGATGACTCTGTTGTCATTAGCTGGGATGGTCATGAATGAACGGACTGTTTGAAGAGCTTGTGGATTGCCTGTGTGACAAGATCTAAGCATCTGTGCTGGAGAGAAGTGAAGAAGTACTAAAGCTGGTGAGTGTTTGGCCGATATAACGATTTAAAGAAGAAAAATAAAACTTAAAAGGGAACAAAAGAGACTTCAAAATGGTGGGAGCGGCTAGCTAGCAACTTGGAAGACCATAGAGAAACTTTAAGGAACAGGATTTAAAGCCCGATTTTGATGGAAATTAAAACATTGGATAAATAAATAAGAATTTGAAGAAAACAACTTACAAGTGTTAAGTGGATTAAAAATACAGAAATACAGAAACTTACTTTTTAAAAAAGGAGCTGTATTGCTATATTGGGAATTGACAGTGCCATCTGCTGGTTAAAAGAAAATACATTAACAAAATGGAGGAAGCGCCTATCTAGCAATCTGAAAGACCATAGAGAGTCTTAAAGGAGCAGGATTAAAAGTCCAATTTTGAGGTTGTTTATATATTAAACTTGGTGGGAATTAAAGCGTTGGAAATAAACATTTACAAGTGCTTGGTGGATTTAAAGAATAGAAATACAGAAATACAGAAACGTACTTTTTTTAAAAAAAAAAAGAACTACCATATTTTTCAGAGTGTAAGACGCAATTTTTTACCCCCCCCCAAAAAGAGGATGAAAACTTGGGTGTATCTTATACATCAAATGTAGCCCCACCCAGCCACCCCCACCCTTTGGCCTCTGCCTCCCAGCAATTTACCTCCTTGCATCAAACAGCGCAGAGCCTGATTAGCACAAGCAACTGATTATCCCAACCCACAGCTGATTGAGGCTGCAGGCAGGCAACGTGCTAAAACTGAAAGTGAAACTAGCTGCAAGGAGGCAAATTGCTAGGAGGTAGAGGTAGAGGCAGAGGCAGAATTTTATTTTCTTGTGCTAATCAGACTGCTGAAACTGGATGCGAGGGTAAGTCAATAACTATAAATGTCTATAGAATGTTTCTATAGTTTCTATACTTCCAGAAGGCCAAGAGCCGAGGTGGCGCAGCGGTTAGAGGCAGTACTGCAGGCTACTTTAGCTGACTGTGATCCGCAGGTCAGCGGTTCAAATCTCACCGGCTCAAGGTTGACTCAGCCTTCCATCCTTCCGAGGTAGGTAAAATGAGGACCCAGATTGTTGGGGGCAATATAAATATACATTGCTTACTGGTGTAAACCGCTTAGAGAGTGCTTGCACTGTGAGGTGGTATATAAATAAGGTGACCAGACGTCCCGCTTTTGGCGGGACAGACACGCTTTTCAAGCATGTGTCCCGCGTCCCGCATTGTTTCCAAAAAGTCACGCTTTTTTGGAAAGAATGCCCGACAACAAACAAATTCTGAAAAGAAACAGCGGGACGTCTGGTCACCTTACTCTTGGCTCTCCTGCTCCTCCTCCGCCAGCGCTGGGCTGCTGGAGTGACAGGGGGAGAAAGGAGATCAGGAGGCAGCGGCGGATCACAACAACCCCAGCGGCAGCTCCAGGCAGAGAGAGAGAGAGAGAAGCGCCGGAGACTCTAACTCACCCAGGTCCTGGCTTCCACCCGCTGCCCCCAACTTCTCCTCCTCCTCCTCCTCCCCGCCCCGCCGCGTGGGAGGACTTGGAAGTCCTGCGCGCACCTCGGCCTGGAAACGTGCAAAAGAAAAAGTTTGCCTGGATTTCCCTTGCCTCCCTCGCACCGGCTACCCACATTCGCTTTTCGGCTCTGCCGCCGCTGCCGGCTGCCTCCTTTCCCCGCCTCCCGTTCATCGCTTGCCAGCCAGCAGCCCAAGCCACTGCCGCTCCCGAAGGGGAGGCGGGAGGCGAGGAAAGGCCTCCCACCTCCCCCCCACCCACCTGGACGCCGTCATTTGCGTTCTTTTGCCCTCTGCGCATGCGCAGCGTTCTGCACATGCGCAGAGGGCAAAACTCAAATGGCGGCGTCAAGGCGGGCCCACCCCCGTCAATGGTGTCCCACTTTAAAAAAAAAATCTGGTCACCTTATATATAAATCTCACAAATAAATAAATAAAATAAAATAAATAAAGCCACATCAATTTTAACAGCATCTGTACAAGTATAATCTGAAATGTAACAGGGTCCTGTTTTAGTATTAAGATAAGGCAGCTGAGTTAAACCCTGACTTAGTCATGTTTGGAGTAGATCAATTTAAATAATTGGGAGGAGTTAGTGTGACTACATTTAAGAAAACTTTCTGGCATTAATATACTGCCATAATGTACATTTCTCCAATTCTTTGCTATTTCTATGGGTCAGGCACACATGCACAGAAATACACAGCAAACAGTGTATATCATCTGTGCTGTTTGCTGTTTGCTCACAAACAGCACAATATATAACTCACAAACCTGATTTAATATTGAAAGGATTTAGATGATTATTGATGTTGTTGGAATGATATAAGATTTGTATAATTAATATTTTTAAAGGTCTCTATATAAGGTTATAAGACTATAAGATTACATAATTTATAAAATAATACAGTAGGTCAATTGTTGGAAGAATGTATAATGTGAAAAATTACTACTCTTTTTTATAAGATTTGTTTTGTATAAAATCTGTATAACTCACAAACCTGATTTAACATTGAAAGGATTAGATGATTATTGATGTTGTTGGAATGATATAAGATTTGTATAATTAATATTTTTAAAGGTCTCTATATAAGATGATAAGATTATAAGATTATATAATTTATAAATTGGATTTTTATTATGGAGAATTTAGAATGTTTAACCAATGGATGGAATAATAATGCATTTGTTTCAATATCGAGAATGAGAAAATTGAGCAAGAAAGTTGGAAAGGAGATATGAAAGGGGATAAGAAATTAGAAATTCAGGGCATCTAGAAATGATAGAATTTTTTAAAAAGTAAATGATGAGTAAAGATATTAATTGAGGAGAGGGAGGAATAAGGCCTGAAATTAAGAAGAACAAGATATAATAACATTCTTGGAAGTTAAGCTATAGCGATTGATTAGAAAGAAAGTTGAGAATTAGAAGTGGTAGACCAAGGTGACAAAAATAGGAGGAAGGAGGCAGCATTAGAATAATAGTAGATATACCTGGTAAAATATATTAAAGATATAAATATAGAAAAAGGGAAAGATACAAGTTTAAAAAGTATCTCCGATGCTGGAAGGAAGTTTGGGTTTTTGAATTCCTAGTCTGCTAACCATAGAATGGATTAAGATTAGATGTACTCAGGGAAGGATAAGAGGGAGAAAGAGGAAGTAGAAAGGAAGGGGAGAGAGAGAGGAGGGAAGTAGGAAAGAGGTAGAGAGGGAGGAAGAAGGGAGAGGGGAGAGAGGGAGATAGAGGGAGGGGAGTAGTAGGAAATATAAAAGGAAAGCAGACGAGATAAAAATATAAAAGGAGCAAATTAAGGATATAGGTTTAGGATATTTTGGATAGAAATATATTACTATGGATGTTTTGATAATATGGTATATGCATGGATTATTGTGTATGTTTGGAGAAAAAAAATGGAAAAAAAAGATTGGTCTTCGCACTTATGACCATTGCAGAATCCCTGCGGTCGTGTGCTCAAAATTCAGGCACTTGGCAACCAGTATGTATTTATGATGGTTGCAGTTTCCTGGAGGTCAAACGGTTGCCATTTGCGACTTCTTCAACTGGCTTCCAACAAGCAAGGAAACTGGATTCACTTAAAAACCATGGTGGTTTGCTTAACAACTGTGGCAAAATAGATCATAAAATTGGGTACAACTCATTTAATGACTGCCTCCCTTAGCAACAGAAGTTCTGGTTCTAATTGTGGTTATAAGTTGAGGACTACCTGTATAGTTTTAATAGATTGTAGTAACAGGATATGGTTGGTACAACTAAAGAAAGATGTGTAGATCTTTGATACTGACTCATGGAGATGGATTATGTTAGTTTAAATCAGATTTAAACCCAAGGAACTTGGAGTCAGAGTTTCTCAAGCAATTCTATTTTGCATAAAAATTTTGGAGGTGAGGTGAGGGGCCAGGAGAGCGGCCAGGTGAGGTGAGGGGCCAGGTGAGGTGAGGCGCCCTCGATGTGAGTGACGTCGAGTTGGCCATGCCCACCCAGTCACATGACCACTCAGCCACACCTACTCAGCCGGTCATTAGGGCAGAGAACCGGTTGTTAAATTATTTGAATCCCACCACTGAAGTTCCAGTTAAGATGATTTATTGCTCATACCTATACACAAGATTCTAGTTAACTAGTGATCAGCACTAAATTAGTACTAGGTAAGAGTTAATTAAATTCAGGGGCGGATGGGCGGACTTGATTCTCTTGTGGGAACATAATGATTCCAAGCTGATTCGTCTCTTGACTCCACCCCCCCCAGGCTCTGCCTCTTCTTCGCCTACATCAGGAGACTAGAACATCCTTCACAAGCCTTCCATTCTATCATTGTATGGTCATATATCAGAAGTATTATCTAAACAATTATTATATGACAGAAGTAAGGGAGGAAAATGAAATTATTTAAATGCTTGGATGTTGTAGAAACTGGAACCATTATTTATTTATTAAATTTATATGCCGCTCTTCTTGCCAATCAAGTTCCCAAATGAAAGGCTATATCTATAATGTGGCCTATGGCATAATATACATTACCAACACATGCACATTTGTAACATATAAAAATAATATTTATAGAACACTTTCGTATCACCATTGTTTCGTTTGTTACGAAAAAAAGTAATTTGTGTTGAAAAACCAAAGCTTTGCATTTTATTTTGGATATTTCAAAGCATACATGAAGAAAAGGGTAGGTTTCTTACTGGAATAATTTTTGGGATTTTATTAAAGACCGGAGAGGATGACACGGGCAGCCCATTTCTCAATACTACAGGCAATAGCATGATCAAACTAACAGATTGTACAGTAATCTTTGTTAGGCTTAAGATGACAAAATACCTGGGGCTGGGAGTCTAGATGGACGCATAAGAAATGTATCAGGAACAATATACCTGTCACTTATAGCCATCAACCCTGGCGCACCTATGAAAGAATCCTGAAGTTAGGAGGGTTTTATAATGGAAAAAAAATGTCAGAAATAAATACAGGCACTATATTTCTAGAATATAAAACATACCTGGGGGTGCTTGTCTAAGCAAAAGTGCACTTCCAGCAAATCCTGGAACGTTTCCCTGGAAATCCTCATTATCTGGGCAAAGAAACAATGACAGAAATAATATCAACTTTACTAAAAAGGGGCTTCCCTCATTTTCTAGATTCTCAACTCTCAGAACTGGTCCCTTGAGCTAGGAAAGAGAATGTGCTCAGCCATCTCTGAGATTATTTATGTTGAAAGATTACAAGTGTTTTGAAGTAGACCTGTCAGAACTTATTCAGGGGTCCCCAAACTTGGCAACTTTAAGACATGTGGACTTCAACTCCCAGAATTCTCCAGCCAGCTATGATGGCTGGAGAATTCTGGGAGTTGAAGTCCACAAGTCTTAAAGTTGCCAAGTTTGGGGACCTCTGACTTAGATCCTCCTGCTTTAATGGGAAACTCATTATTATTCAATTTATTTATTTATTTATTTATTTATTTATTTATTTATTTATTTATTTATTTATTTATTTATTTATTTATTTATTTATTTATTTATTTATTTATTTATTTATTTATTTTGTATCCCGTTTTTATTACTTTTACAAATAATTCAAGGTGGTGAACATATCCAGCACACCTTCCTCCTCCTATTTTTCCCACAGCAACAACCGTGTGAGGCGGGTTGGCTGAGAGAGAATGATTGGCCCAAGTTGACCTACCTGGCTTTCAGGGCTAAAGTGGGACTTGAACTCACAATCTCCTGCTTTCTAGCCTTGTGCCTTAATTACCAGACCAAACTGAATCTCATCATCTTACTAGTTCACCAGATCATTTGCAATCTAATTCAGAATTCTGAATCGCCGAATTCCATCAAGAGACTTCATAACACTATGAGCTACAATCACAATCACAACATATAATCTGTTCCTGTATTATTTATAGAACATAACTTAAGAATTTAGGAATAACGATAGTAGCAAGACATGCAATGAAAATAACAAAGCTTTAAGCTATAATCTTCTGGTTTCCATTGTATTTATTAGTCCTATTTTATTAAAAAATAATACAATATACTTAGCTTAAAAAGAGAGTGGATAGAACACAGTTCAGTTTTATATTGAAATAATCTACTGTGTTTCCCCAAAAATAAGACCCTGTCTTATATTTTTTTTGAACCCTGAAATAAGCGCTTGGCCTTATTGCCATGCACTCAAAGGTGCGATTGGGCTTATTATCAGGGGATGTCTTAATTTGGGGGAAAACAGGGTAATATGTGAATCAGTATTAAGGGGAAAATACATTTATCTCTACATGCTTACAGTATGCTTTTAGAAAATCTAAAAAAATGCAATTTATATATACTAAAACCATAGTACAGAAAATAGCTTGATATATATTATTGGTTATATTATTGAATAAACAAGGGATAGGATTGGGTTTTTTAAAAAATTGTTGTTAAAACCCTCAAAGAAAATAAAAAATAATGCTAGAAAATCTCAATCCTATGAAATGGAGTTGATTTGAGTTTCATGGTAATCAATTAACTGTCAGGGTTCCAAATAGCATCCAAAACTAAATCAGAATCTGAGGCAAAGTATTCCTCAAAGTTCCACTTTATTAAAGAGCCATGTTGGTACATCTGGATGAAACCCGAATCTGAAGTCCTCCGGGTTTCACCACCCAGTCGAAAGTTCAAGTCCTTGCCCCCACACCCACAAATCCATCTCGTTGTCCAATCTTCATTTGCCATGCTGGCAGAGTCCACCCATCTCCTTCCGTGCAGGTGCAGAGGTGCAGAGACAAAGGATGACCTTGGCTTTCTAGAAAGAATTTGTTATGGCTACATACTAACAACCTCATACAATCCCCCCTCTCATTTTCCCACAATAGAAAATGCATAGTAGAATAGTATGAAGTGTGGCAGGCCAAAGATCCCAAATAAAATGGCTTCGGCCTGACATTAACACTTGAAAAATATATACTGTATTCAGAGTGATCATCAATGATACCATACCTATGCTCTCATGATTATTGCTTTTATTTCAGAATCATAAATTCATCCTGGCAGCACTTACAGATATCCTCAGAAACATTGTCCCAGTCATTCTTACAGCTGATTGAAATTCAGAAGACAATGGAACGGCCAGCAATCTATTATAATGCTTATATTGTACATAGAAAGAAATATGTGGGTTTTTACCTTCTTCTGTTGGCTTGTTAGCCACCTCTTCAGCTTCTGGCTTAGTGACCACCATGGAAGTCATGGGTGTTACAAAGCTGTACTTCAGGGAGAGGTTTAATGTTTGGTTTTCCAGGTTTTTTTTCTCTGCTCCTTCCGCCAAAACACTAAAACACAGAGCATAATTTCCACTGATTCTATATGTGATTCAGGATTTTTTAAATATAAAATTAGCATGCTTCAGAAGTTTTAAGACGTGGTTTGGAACATTCATATTCTTTCACTGAGACACAAGGTGAAACCAACTCAAGGACAGGATAGACTAGGAATGAACCAAGAATGAACAACAGAACTGAAGATAGTGCATGACCAGCAACTAAAAGAAGAAAAACACTATGTGAACTCACGCACTAACCGCCTGAGTTAGTTATAATATTTAGAAGAAAGTATTTTCTTTAAGTTACCATCCCCCAAAATATGCAAAGATAGCCACTTACGACTTTTCTAATAGCTGTTGAATGGTTAAATAGGCCCATAATTTTTCAATGAAATTTCCAAATATGTATTCCTGGTGTTCAAAAACTTGTGCTTTCTCTGTGACATTGGCATCTTCTTTCAGGGTCAAATTGCTTCCATGCTGAAAAATGGGGGAAGGGATCAAGGGATCAAGGGATTATCAATAATAATCAAGTTCTATTCTGCAGAACATATTTGAAAGGAGAGGGTCCTTTCAGTTTACTACCCTGTTTCCCCCAAAATAAGACATCCCCTGATAATAAGCCCAATCAGGCTTTTGAGTGCATGGCAATAAGGCCAAGCGCTTATTTCAGGGTTCAAAATAATATAAGACAGGGTCTTATTTTCAGGGAAACACGGTACCTTCAAGGAAGCAAAGATTATACACATTAAAACTAAAACACTCGAAATAGTGAACTGGGTGGTCAAAATATTGAATTCATTGGGCACATTTGCACAACAGAATGAAGGCAAAATCTGGTTTAACCTGCAAATGATCCTAACAGCTGTTACACTTGTTGAGCTACAATCCTTTCATTCATGGTTTAAGATTTCTTTATCAGCCAATATGTAGCGCAGCAGCTTCACCTGTGTCTTCTGTACACACACATATACTCTATTTTGTATTTTTAAAACACTTTGAAGGTAACACACAGTTACTAGTTTTCAGAACTTAGTTTAGAAACATAGCTCAGAATTTCATCTGAAACAAAACTCTTGTACCTTTTCAACTAATAGTAGTTACACTATACTTACCGCCTGAGCTTTTATTTCCAAGGAAAATATATCAATTTCATTGTCAAGTTTTCCAGCCACTACAATTTCAGAACCCTCATAGAGCAACTTAAAGTTATTTTCAGTGACATCCTCTACAGCATTGCCAAGATAATTTATATTAATCTCCTTCAGGATGGGAATAGCCACTTCACTATAAAAGTCCTTAAATGAAGAATGAGAGAACCAGGGGAAATCATTGCATATTTCAGTCAGAAAAATTAAGATTATTTTTAGCATGCTACTGATGTACGTCAAAAGATACCGACAAACTTGCAACATCAGTCCTTACCTGGAGCTGAAGGGCTGCATCTGAGTCCTCATATATACGTCGGGCAACTCCCGAATTATCTAAGGCCAACTTCTCCAAAAAACTATAGCTTACATCAAATCCAAAGCCAAGGCAGTAGAGGAAATACTTCCCTTTATTGACTTGATTTATGTTTTTCTGTATTTTCTTAGGTTCTGTTTCACCTGTTATATGGATGAACATGCACAAATATCTGGATTACTTTGTTTTAAATTATTTATTGTGTTTGCTGACTTTTCTACTTTATCAGCATTAGCTGTCTTGTGCCATTTTCTGCTGAAAAGACAGGACGGTATGTGTGTACATGGCAGAGTACTTCGTGAAGTAGCTTGCTCAGATGTGTCACTGAACCAAGATAAAGGATTAAGAGATCGAAACGGTCAGTCCTAGAGAAGATCAACCCTGACTGTTCTTTAGAAGGCCAGATCCTGAAGATGAAACTCAAATACTTTGGCCACCTAATGAGAAGGAAGGACTCACTGGAGAAGAGCTTAATGCTAGGAACGATTGAGGGCAAAAAAAGGGGGGGGGGCGACAGAGAATGAGGTGGCTGAATGGAGTCACTGAAGCAGTAGATGTGAGCTTAAATGGACTCGAGGATGGTAGAGGACAGGAAGGCCTGGAGGAACATTGTCCATGGGGTCGCGATGGGTTGGTCATGACTTCGCAACTAACAACAAAAGGGCATGTGAGAATAATAGCATAAGCCAGTGATGGCGAACCTTTTTGTCCATGCGTGCCAAAAGCGTGTGCATGCGCAGGACAGCACGCGTGCGTGTGCCCACATCCATAATACAATGCGCACTCTGCCTCCCGGCGCATGCATGTGCAACCCCCCCACATCCCATTTTTGGCCTAGCAGGCCTCCATGAAGCCTCCTGGGACAACAAAAGTGGTGCAGGGGGAGCCGCACCCCCTGAGCTCCCCCCCGCGCACGCCTACTCTGTTACAGGTGTTATGTCAGCCTTGTATGCAGCTTTATTCCTCTCTAGCATTCATCTCCATTGTTCAGTGATGCATTTCCTGCCTCTCTAGGATTTACCTCTATCTGCTCCTCTGAGGCACTTCCTGTTCCTGTTGGATATAGTTATATTCTTGATGGCTTGTATAGTATTTTAACTGCATATTGATTAAACAACAGCTCTGCAAAGACCCAAAAATCAGCTGGCCGGCGGGAGGCATGCACGGACATGCGCAGTGGAGCTCAGCTGGGCAATGGCTCACGTGCCAGCAGAGAGGCCTTCGCGTGCCACCTGTGGCACGCGTGCCATAGGTTTGCCATCACGGGCATAAGCAATAGAATATGACTGCTACAAAATTTCGAAGTGTTATTGTCACATAAACCAAACACAGCAATCCACAATTTCTGTGGATTAGAGATGTGATTTCTGAAATCTTTAAATGATCAACAGATTAAATGATCAACAGAGACAAGAGAGATACAGTATGCTTTTCTTAGGTTGATCCTCATTGTAAGGATGATGATAAGAGTTTGTTTTCCAATATACTTGAAAAGATTTATATAAATTATCAATAGCAATTTTCTCTCTCTCTCTCTTCACCAATCTCAATCCTTTGGTCTTCATATTAACAACATACTCACTCACCTACCCACACATTAAACATACTGTACATGGATATGGACGCTGAATGAATAAAACCACTGGAAAGAAGTCAGAAGAAACATTTGAGGATATTTGAATTGTAAAGTTCAAGAAGTGAGGCAAAGCTAAGGAAGAAAATAATGCTATTTTAAATAAGATATTTTTTTTAAAAAATGATGTCATTCAAAAGTATATACTAAAATTAATAAAATGCAATGAACAGCAATAAGAACTGGGTAGCTTTTCTGTTCCTAACTTACCAACAGTGGGTTGACCATCTGTCAGCAAAATGATCATTGAAATGCTTTTTTCTGGTAATAACTCCTCATAGGTGGCTTGATCCAGAGAATTAATGGCTGTCAAAAGAGCTTCATTAATATTTGTTCCTGCAATGTGAAGAATTGTAACAATGAATATGCTAGTAGTGTTGGGATTGTTCTAAAAACATGGAGAGTACATTTCAAAGCATTTGAAGAAATCTATTTAATCAGATGCAGTTTTAAGTCTCCTTGCTGATTAAATAAATACAAGTAAATAAAGGCACTTTGACACTATTTCTACTATCCAGTCATTCAAATGCAAAATTTCTGGACTACCACCTTCAATTACAATTGAACCACCCGATCTGTGTGTTCCAGAGAAAAGATTGGTGATCTCTTAATTTTGTGAAGTTGATGCTTCATAAATGCTGCTTTACAATGGCAACACCTACACTACGGCATTGCTTCCCAGCAGAAATCAAATTGACCCCTATTTTTAGCCTTCTGGAAACTTTTAACAATTGTGGTATTCCAGAGGGCTTGCAGTAAATGTTAGGATGCCAGTGGTGTTATGTATTTTGGTTTCAGGCTGTTATTGAACATCTAGATTTATTGTGGCTGTTTTAATTTTATGCTTCTTTTTGTTTGCCTTTAATTGCTTTAACTGCTAAGAGTCTTAGATTATTTATTCATTTATAAATAACATTTATAGATGTCACAAACAAACACATGTGATTTGAAGCCAACTAATGTTTCTCAATTGCCACTGGTCCCAAAATATTATGAATGCCTTCAGGCTGCATCAGATGACCGATCAGTCAATGCAAAAATCAGTATTAAGTCAGTGCCTAGCTCCATATCCATATTTTTATGTCAAGTTTTGTTCATTCTTTCCTCCCAGCTCTGAACACCTGCTAGAGAAAGAGCTGCAAAAGTACAACAATCGTAATCTCTTCTGGTGGTTTTTTCCCCCTAAAATATCTTCAAAGCAATAGCATATTGGTAATATGATACAGCAACTGGGCCTGTTCTAGGAAGAGTCGGAAATTAGATTCAGAGTCCTGGGAAATGGAAAATACCAGCCTGCCAACTTTCTGGAGCTTCGGATTCCAAAGGGAAACTTGTTTAACTAAAATTGAAAGCAGCCCAGCTAAGAACAATAAACAGCTGATGAACAGAAATGACAATGTGGGATCTCATTGCTATGGTGCTGATCTGAACAGAGCACTAAGTCCTTATATGGGATTGTCATAACTTATACAAATAGAAATCTCTGGTTTCAAATCAGGAGAATTGCTAAGGCAATAGTAATACCTTTCATTTTCATGATAATAGGTTCATAATAATAACTTCAGCTGCAAAGAACTAATTTTGTTCTCTCTCTCTCTCTCTCTCTCTCTCTCTCTCTCTCTCTCTCTCTCTCTCTCTCTCTCTCTCTCTCTCTCTCTCTCTCTCTCTCTCTCAAAGATAAAATCAAAGAAAAATCCAATACATGGAGGAATGAGCATTATTATTAATAGTAGTATCATAGATCTTTATGTGGAGACCCTGGTGCTCTCTGAGCTGTTTGGGAAAGTGGTTTTATGAGCTTTTAAAAAAAATCTCTGAGCTGAGATTTTTATTCAGGGATAGATAGATGACAGACAGACACATAGATAAATGTCAACTCAAGGGAGCAAATATAGCAATAGTAATAGCACTTAGATTTATATACCATCCCATAGTGCTTTACAGTGCTTTTCTCTGGGTAGTTTGCAATGTCAGCATATATTGGCCCCAACAATCTGGCTCCTCATTTTATCAACCTTGGAAGGATCGAACTCCAGACTGTGGGCAGAGTTAGCCTGTAATAGTGCATTCTAATCACTGTGCTACCCAGGCTCCTAATATACCTAATGCTCCTGTCTCCAAAACAACAGCCATCATTGTTATTAATGTAATCTAAAATACCCTGAACGATGTTGAATATAAGAAGGAAGAAATAATTATTTGAAGTTTTTAACAAAAAAGTCAAGTAATTATATAAAAAACTGGAATCAAGAAGGTTTGGATATCAGTTCCAGTGAACTCCTGATTAAACCACTATTGCAAAGATGGACAAAGATGGACTTCTTCTTAGTCCTCATACTGACCTCCTTGTGCATGAATGGTTTGAACATACTGTTTAGCTGATTCTATATTCTCCTTGCTGGCTTGCAACAAAGTGGGCATCCACTTTGAACTACTCCTACTAAAGACAATTAAATTAAAATGGTCTTTAGGATTCAGATCTTCCAAAATCTTTTCCAAGGCTTCTTTAGTCTATAACAAAGAGTAAAACAACACACGGTTAAATTCTGTAACCTAAAGCTAGCATTTTGACATCTAGTATAATAAGTGAAAATCTATATAACCTTTGACCTGTGTACACAGAACCTTCATTTTTCCCTTAATATAAATTAGAAAACACAGGAGGATATATTTCATAATTACAATGCTTGCCTTTGATAAAACAAAGGCAGTTGTTAATGGTTTCCAAATAAGATGGAATATTTAACCAACTTTAAAGGGTAATTATTCCACAGCTCATTTTAAAGCTTTTAGCCAGTTGCTCAGTTATTTGTTTGCTAGATTTATATTTCACTTTTCCTCCTCAGTCTCAAGCCATCTTATGAGAACTGCTCTGTGATGTAGGTTAGTTAAGAAAAAATAACTGACCCAAAATGATTGGTACAGAGAAAGAACAAGCTAACATGTGTGTCTTGGTGGTAATAATTCACTTAAAAGTAGTGATATATACAAAGCCAACAAGGAAATAAATTTAAACAATAGAGGGATGGAAAGAAGTCCTGTTTATTCTGACTCTAGCACATCACTGTTCTTTCTTGATTCACAGCTATAAAAGAGAGAGGAGGCTGAGAATATCTGAGGCTGGCTTGCTGAAACAAAATAATTTTCATTGGAATTAAACTTGGCATACAACAAAAACTATCAGTAGACTCAAGAAAAGGCTCCGTTTTGGGAGAAATTACCTGCCGAATTTTATTGCCACTCATAGATCCACTTTTATCTATAACAAAGATGATATTTTTGGGAAATACTGGCATATCACTGGGCGCAAAATAATGGACAAAATAACCATTCACGATCTGAAATGAACAAAATATGTTACTTTAACATGTTACAGACACATATTTTGATATACTGGAAGATAAGGAAACTAAAATTAGCTAAATAGGATACTGGGTCAAAAATATTTTTATGTATTTATTTATTTAATTTATATGTTGCCCATCTCATCAATTGGGTGAGTCTGAAAATTTGGTTGAAGAAATACATTTCTATAAGTCGTTTAACTCTCCGCAGCATACATTAGTTTACTGTATGAAAAGTACTGAAGTCTGAAACCAAACTTTTAGCCAAGAACCTCTGCTTTAACAAAATGTAAATGTAAATGTATTCCTAACTATAGATACATAAATTCAGTTCAATAAAATATATATCCTGAATGGAAATGACCTTCTGTATGTTTATTGATAGGCAGCAAAAATCTTTTGACTGTATCTGTTCCAACTGTGGTTCGGTCCCATCCCCCCGCCTCCCTTTTCTACAGAGAGCAGACCAACACAGTGTGTTCTGTTTCTCATAGGATATGTTCCCTGCTGTGGAGTTACATTGCTGTCCACTGGCAGTTCCCTGGCCTGAAATTTGCTGATCTGATCACTGATCCCTGTCCTACCAATGACTGCTTTTGTGCCATGTTCCTGTCAATCACCAGTTTTTCCTCCAAGCTAATGGGTGGCAAAGCTTAACAGATATGAGTTTTTTGAGCCTTCCCCTGTGGATACCTAGTAGTTGACCTGCTTTTGGACATTTCCCCATCATCTGAAATATATATATCTTTAGATATAAGTAGAGGTCAGGAAGGGTTTTATTCAGAAATTTGTATGGGGTGGGATAGCACAGCAAAAATGAAATTGTCAATAACACTGTCTTTTCACACACTCTGATTGTACAGAGACATGGTGGTGCAGTAGTTAGAATGCAGTACTGCAGACTAACTCACTGCTCAAAGCTGACTCAGCCTTCCATCCTTCCAGGTCAGTAAAATGAGGACCAAGATTGTTGGGGGCAATATGCTGACTGAAAAGTCTGTAGAACTTTGGAAACTATCAAAGTTTCTGTCATGTTTCAATCTAACTTGTGTTAATACTTTTCAAAGACCACTCAGTTTGGAGCACTTTTAAACCTCCATCTTTTCCATTTCCTCAATCTATCCAAAAGTGTTTGCCTTTCCAGCTTCTTATTTAAGACATTGTGATTATATACTACAAGCAGGAGAACGGAGAGCTCCTATAATTGAGGGATAAAAAAACCACAGATTTTCTGTCTGAAGCTTTCTCTGGGAAGTGTGGAGTAAGAAAAAGGAAAACTACTCCAGTACAACTTCAACCAGCCCCAGTTGAGGGTCTAAGGATGAGATAGATACTGGAAAAATGTTTTTGGGACCGGTTTGTGGTATAGATACAGATGGGAATATAGCCTAAGAAAATTACTCTGAATTTATGATAGAATTTGAGAGATTTGGGAAATAAATTGATATTCTCAAGGGTCTGAATGCTTTTATTACATTTCCAGTAAGTTTTGAACAAACAAGATTAGTTTTTGTTTATATCCCTTGGGTTCACATTTCAGTACTCTGAATCATTGGATTGGAATCATTGACCAAAACCGAGGGTGAGGCCTCTCTAATTGACCCTTTCTCAAAGCTAAGGGTTCAGCTAAGGGTACCAAAAGACACAGTCAGGCAGCCCCATCAAGTACCATCTTCCAGTCCAGAAGCAGACAGAAAAAACATGCCACATATTTCAGGAGGACAGTGAGTGCAGCTGTCCCAATCATTTCATGAGAAAAAGGGATTGGTGGGTTCCCCTGGGTTTCCCTTTCTTTCTCGTTGAGTGCTACCTGAGAAGAAGTGGTGGGACAGAGATGGTAGGTGTAGGAGAGGACTTAGAACAGGTAGTCCAGCCAACTTATGGCCTTTATGAAGGCATGAAGGTACTCTGTATCTGTGACCTGTCATTTGGGTGATTTCTGGATAAGAGTTTAGCGCAGTCATGAAAGAACATTAGATCCTTCTCAAAAATGAACTTGTCAGCTAACAGATGATGAGGGAAAGGTCAGAAGTGGGTGGCGTAGTCAAAAACAAGAGAGCTGCACCCTCAAATAGCACTGCAAGGGTATGTTGGCAAATGGCTGTGGTGGAATAGGCAAAGTGGCACCAGGACTTCCCACCAAAGTAATAAAAGCTATTCTGTCCTTTATTGGCAGAAGCCGTTGAAAACCTGTGTTTGTGATGAAAGCAGCAATACACAGCTGGAAGAATGTGGCTCTCTTTCACAGTTTAAATCAAACTTCTGGTTAATATTAGTTCCAAAGAATATTAGTCCTATTATTTTTAAATGTGTGTCTAACACTGTTTCAGAACATTACTTTAAAACTTGAAAATTTGAAAATGACTTGGCTGCCCTCCAGTAACGGGTTCTAAAACCCTTTACTACCGGTTCACGTGTGTGTGCTTCTGTGTATGTGAAGAAGTGTCCTGGGCAGGTGGGCGGAGCCTCCCACCGCCAGCGCTACCAGTTCTAAGAACCGGGCCGAGCAACCCACTGCTGCTGCCCTCGCTCAGAGCCAGGAATAAGATGAAGGCAATACCTTGAGGACATGGCATGACTCCTCTCCTCCCACCCTATCCATTACTGCCAAAAGTTTATGATACTGCAAGATTTCAGGATAGACCCTAAATAATGGCTATTGTTGGAATCACAGGTGAATTTAAAAAGTCATGTTACCTGTATGTCACCTACAGCAACATTCCTTTTAACATCATAACGTATGATGAAATCTCCATCTAGAAGAGTCTGTTCAGACTCAGGGTTTTTCCTTTGTTGACTTAAGGTTGGTTTAAATGAAATATGAGCCTGAATATTAAAGACAAATAAAATCATCAATCAGGCAAACTAACAATACAACAGTGATTTCTTGTTAAGAGTTTTCTAAGGAGCTTGTTAGAACCCTGTTCAAACGATTGGATTGCTAATTTATGAACAAGCCACAAATCAATGTTATGTGTGTATCGCTTTAAATGCATTGAAGGCTGATAACTATATAAGGCAGCAAGAGAGCATGCTCAGAATGTCTCTGTGTGGTGATTAATGTGTTTGACGGTGTGTTCCGGAGTGCTGACTCTCTGCTGACTAACTCTACTGGTTTACTGATGAGTAATTGCTTTGTGACTGTGTAGAATTACTTGAAGAGTTGCTGTGAAAAGACTAACTATCTGTGATAGTGTAGATTTGAATGATAGCTGTAATCTTTGTTTGTTAGTTAAAACAAAGATAGGCAAGAAGAAGAAACTTCGCATTGACTGAACTAACTGTGTATGACTTGGACTTCCTATTGAACTTCGCTACTACTAGAAGTAAACTATTTTGTATATACTAAAGATATTCTGTTTATTGACTGAATAGCATTCATATCAACTGCAACAACAAAACCACAACTACTATTTCGCTGTGTATGTGCTCAACAGCACAATAACTCCTTAACAGAGCTTTAAGAATTTTGGCTCAAATCCAGCCACATACCTTGGTCTCCTCCTGTGTCTTTACAAGAGCATCATTAATTTCATTGTTCAAGAAGCTGCTTTCTATTCCCAAGAAGGATATGCCTTGTGGCTCAAAGATGTGAGCATCAATCTAAGCATAAGCAAAAGCAAAAGATGTGATTGGGTCCTACCTTCTAAAGATGACCTGGTCATGACAGATGGACAAAACTGTTGATGGAGATTTTACCTGAAAATCTTTCACCAGTTGTTTGGGCTTGACTTTGATGATCAATTCATATTTCCCTAGCTTTCGATCAAGTAATTGCTCATAATGCAACTCAAAGTTAACTTTACCTGCTGCTGCAACATTAACTGAAACACTAAACTTTTCCAATTTTCTTCCAGCTGATCTATAAATGAAAAAAAGTATAATATAGGTATTTTGTTCCTTCTAAGTGCTTGCAAACCTGCTGCTTGATAATTTTTGCTATGATTTCTGCAGACGGTCTGTACTTTCTTAGGTCTACTTTTCCCCCCTCTTTAAAAGATCAAAACAACATTGTCTCTTCTTCAATCTTATGGCACTTTCCCTGTACTCCAGCAATTCTCAAAGATTACACTTTACCTGACTCAGTAGTTTCTTCCCCAAACCCCAAAAACTTCAACCTCAGATTATCTACCATCGACCTCACCCCATTCCTAAGAGGTCGGTAAGGGGCGTGCATAAGCGCACAATTGTGCCTACCGTTCCTGTCCTAATGTACCCATATATTCATACCTCTTTTACTCTTATTCATGCTTGTACTATTACATATATATTCAATCATGTTTTACTGTTTATACTTTGCTTATAATCATATATGCTTGACAAATAAACAAATACAAATACAAATTACAGTCAGTAGTTCTGAGATCATATCTGCCAATTTCTTTAGCATCCAGAGACTAAATTCACTCACAGCAGCTAAATGTTCTGTCACCAGTTCCTTACCTATTTTAATCACTATTTCTCTTCTGCCCTCCCTCTCTGCTCTTTCTCCCCATATGGCTTGTGACAGAACCTTTTCTTTGGGGGGGGGGCTATTTTTGGCATTCATGATAAGCTTCATATTATCCATAGGCTTCCTAAGCTATCTTTAAAAATTCAAGATGGCTTGCATGGTTTATTACTTTATTGCATGGATTTTCTTATATAAGGCTTTAATGCTTAAACCCCCCTGAGAAATGACAGTGGAATCTAATTATCTGCAGTGGATCATATGCACTGAGTGGGTCTGGTTAAGAAAAGACATCTGCTTAAAATCAAAACTTGGGAAAACCTCTTGTACTTACGTGACCAATCCAGCACTTTGACCTCGTAAAACGGCGGAATCATACTGAGCTTGAGCAGCCTTTTTCTCCTTGATTATTCCGGGGTATGTTTCTCCATCTATAGTCCTTCAAAATAGATGTTCCAAAGAATTCATAAAGGTCCACAAAAAGAAAATGAAAACACGCTGATAGTAAGATATTTTATGAAGTGAAAGAAAATAAAACCCTACATTGTTGGATTGAATACAATTTCAATTTTAATCATAATTTAGAAGTAGGAACTTTTGAAGTGTTGATGGGAAATATTCATCTGGGGTGGGGGCTTGCATTGTCTTCCTTTATCAATGTAATTTCTCCCAATATGGTTTCTTATCCAATTCAATCAATTGTGGAAGTAGGTTGTACAGGCAAATTCCAATGCTGAATAATTCTTGTGATTACACTTTAATCACTGTTATTTTGCTTTGAATGAAAAGTTTCTTCCAGATGCGGTCTGTATTCAAGGGTTTCAACTGTTCTGAAAATATTCCCCAGTTTTACATAGATAAATGGTTTGGTTTTGCAGTAATTTGATCTATAATTGTGTTTTTAGTCCCAAATTACATATTTGGGGAGTTGTACAGTATGCTACTCCAGATTTGGTAATGGGAATGCGTTTTCAACCTCGAAAAACAAGTAAGTAAAATTCAGATTTGTCTTATCACTTCAGATGTTGAGCCATACTTTAGTGGATTTCCCACCTAAATTGCTCCCATAGACCAACTTTGTAAAAAGGTTTGTAAAAAAGATTTATGGGTCTCAGTGTTTATTATGATCTAGATTTATTATGTAGTAGAATTTTGCTAATCTTGACATTCTTACAAACATTGTAAACAAGAAACAAGGATACATCCTGTGGACCATTGTTTTTCTTAATGTTGGGAACTTTAATATGTGTGGACTTCAACTCTCAGAATTCTCCAACCAGCAAGGAAGCTGGCTGGGGAATTCTGGGAGTGGAAGTAGTGGTGGGATTCAGCTGGTTCAGGCCAGTTCGAACCGGTAGTTAAATTGCTGGCTAGCCCCACCCCTTCCTGTCCTGCCTCTTCCACGAGTCCCCACGCGCTCCATTTTGGCTCCCAGGTAAGTGCAGAGAGGCCTCGTAGGCCCAAAATGGGGTGTGGGGGGGCGCAGGGGGAGGGGCGGTGCAGGGGGGGGGCCACGGCCCATTTTCGCTCCCAGGAGGCTTCAGATAGGCATCCTAGGCCCGTTTTTGCTTCCCATGAGGCTTCAGAGAGGCCTCCTAGGCCCAAAATGGGGTGCAAGGGGGGTGCAGCGTGTTCCCCCCGTGGCCCGTTTTTGCTCCCAGGGGGGTGCAGGAGGCCAAGTGCAGCCTGTCACACCCCGGCCATGCCCACCCAGTCACATGACCACGCCCACAGAACCGGTAGTAAAAAAATTTGAATTCCACCACTGAGTCCACACATATTAAAGTTGCAAGGTTGAATAAGATTGTTGTATATATTTATTCTTTTCTTTCTATAGTCATCAGTGGGAGATTGACTGCCAACTCTTACTCAAATTCTGAAAAACTCCATCTTTTAAAATGTGCTTACATGCTGAAGTTTGTGATGAAGGCTTTCTTGGGTAGCTCCACATCAAAAAGCGCCTCCTTGGATTCATTTGCCTTGTTGACAATTCTGCTGGTGATGACTGTGTGGGCATACCGTGACATAACTTTGCAGTCAATGTGCAGACTGTAGATTTCAATGGCATTCTAGGGGAAGAAGAGAGAAAGCTTCTATCGGTTTCTTTGCTGGAAATTGTTACTAACAATTGATCAAAGACTAAAAGTATTAGTAGCAAACACCACACAGAGTTACTTTTATAATAAACAAAAAAAATCAATTTTTGATATGATAATTTGCTGTAATAAAAATGCAAGAACATTCTTTTCAATTATTAGACTATTTTTATATTGTTTGAATGTATTATATAAAACACCTATATGCTACTAAAACTCTTGTTAGGACCTTTGCCTGAGTGAAGGTGAATTATAAGACAACAGTTTTTGAACCAAGCTTCCTCAAATCGGCTAACTGACAAAATGCGTCTAATGGAATGAAATTTGAGGAAGTTATGGCTGCTTCAGTGCTGCAGGCAGATAATGACAGAATGACAGGGAGGGAGGGAGGGAGGGAGAGAGACAGTGAGGGAAGAGAGGAAGGAAGGAAGGAAGGAAGGAAGGAAGGAAGGAAGGAAGGAAGGAAGGAAGGAAGGAAGGAAGGAAGGAAGGAAGGAAGGAAGGAAGGAAGGAAGGAAAGATATCCCAATCAGACATGGATTGTTATATAAAAGATGACACTTTGCTGGAAAAAATGCTATTGTAAGACTTTGATTTGGTTTGCTGTGCGCAGCCTACAAACCTCCCAATTTTGACATGTTCAGAAGTACAGAACCTTTTTCTGGCACATATGGAAGAAAATTCCATAAATATCTGCATCTTCCTAAAAGAACATCTACCCACATCCACCCACTCTGCAAAATGGGTTGCTCTGTCATGACATCCTAAATCAGCCACAAGAGACATCTTTATCTTATTCTTCCTTAAGACATGGGCATCTCGGCATCTCAGCATTTACACTTGTATTTTGTATTTGTCCCAAACAATAAAGAATAAAGTAAGAAATCAAGATTGATATTTGGCAGACTGTTAAAGCAGAAATGTGTTACAGGATACAAGGAGAAATGGACTCAGTTGTTTGCTCATTCTGCAACCCAACAAGACAGACATAGACTTCAGATGATAATCAGAACTGCAGAAAAAACAATTACTGCCAACCTGCCTTCCATTGAGGACCTGTATACTGCACAAGTCAAAAAGAGGGCTGTGAAAATATTTACAGACCCCTCGTATCCTGGACATAAATTGTTTCAACTCCTACCCTCAAAACGACGCTATAGAGCACTGCACACCAAGACAACTAGACACAAGTACAGTTTTTCCCCCGAACGCCATCACTCTGCTAAACAAATAATTCCCTCACCACTGTCAAACTATTCACTAAGGCTGCATTACTATTACTATTAGTCTTCTCATCGTTCCTATCACCCATCTCCTCCCACTTATGACTGTATGACTGTAACTTGTTGCTTGTATCCTTGCGATTTATATTAATATTGATTGTTTCCTGATTGCTTATTCGTACCCTATGACAATCATTAAGTGTTGTACCTCATGATTCTTGACAAATGTATCTTTTCTTTTATGTACACTGAGAGCATATGCACCAAAGACAAATTCCTTGTGTGTCCAATCATACTTGGCCAATAAAGAATTCTATTCTATTCTATTCTATTCTATTCTATTCTATTCTATTCTATTCTATTCTATTCTATTCTATTCATAGCATTTATGTCTTCTATATGTTGCCAGCACATGGCTGCCTGCCTTTGGCAGATGAACTGCCTGAAGTTCTCCCTGCTTAGTAACTTTTAAGTAAACCAAAATCAGATATTTGCCATTCATGTTTATAGAATACATTGGAATAGGATTCTCAAAGTGTCGAATATTGTAATAGTGTACAGGTAGTCCTCAAATTACAACCACAACTGGGACTGGAATTTCAGTTGCTAAGTGATGCAGGCATTAAAGGAGCCATCACATGACCAGATTCAATTTTACAACCATTTTTACCATAGTCATTAAACAAATCTGGCTTCCTCTTTTGACTTTGGTTGTTGAAAAGTAGCTGGGAAGATCACAGGCTATAATCATGTGGCCATGGGATGGTGCAATGGTTATAATTTCAAAGACGGGTTATAAGTCACTTAAATGAATAGTTGTAAGTTCTCTGCACAGGACTACCTGTACAAAGTCTGAATTGAGTCTCTTTTAGAAAGTTAAAAAATTTCATTGATGAATTCATTTCCCTTTTCCTTCCCATGTCTTTTTTAAAAATAAAGACTGATTTAACCATTGATATTTCTTTAGTAGTAGTAATTGGCTTAAAACATGGCTTTGCTTATAGACTCTCAGATCCTGTACATGCTGAATGGGTATGAACTTCTGACTGGGACCCTGGAGTACTGATATCAGCAGAGATGATAATGACAAAGAAGGTTTTTTTTTTAAAAAAAAGTTAAGGATGCAACTATGCTATTGAAGTTCTGATCTTTGAATATGTATCAATACCACAAGTGGGCTTTCAATCATGTTGAAATGTTTTGACTTTTTTGAGCCTTTCCCTGTGGATACCTACTAGTTGACCTTCTTTAAGACATTTCCCTATAATTTGAAATATATACTTTTAGATATACGTAGAGGTCAAATAGGGTTCTATTCAGAAATTCATTTCGGGGTGGGATAGCAGAGCAAAAATGGAATTGTCAATAATACTGTCTTTTGAAATTGTCAATAACACTGTATTTTCTAAGTATAACAAGTGATCGTACAGAGCAGAGGTGGCGCAGTGGTTAGAATGGAGTACTACAGGCCAGCAGTTAAATCTACTTACTTCCCTACCGGTTCGGATGCACGCGCTGTTTCACCCTCTGTGAATGTGCAGAAGGCTTTGCGCATGCACAAAGGGTTAAAAAAAAGAAAATGGTGATGTCCTGGTGGGTGGGCGTAGCCTCGCGCTGCTTCCGCTACCGGTTCTCCGAACCACCGGTGGCCGTCGCTACCTTTATACCCGAACCAGGCCGAACCGGTAGCATTTCACCCCTGCTACAGGCTAACTCACTGCTCACTCCAGGAGTTCAATTCTGAACGGCTCAAGGTTGACTCAGCCTTTCATCCTTCTGAGGTCGGTAAAATGAGGACCCAGATTGTTGGGGGCAGTATGCTGATTCTGTAAACCACTTAGATTGGACTGTAAAGCACTATGAAGTGTTATATAAGTCTAAGTGCTTATAAAAAGTTTAAAATGCACGGGAAAAGTCTCCTGTAGAATTTTGGAAACTATCAAAGTTTCTGTCATGTTTCAATCTAACTTGTGTTAATACTTTTCAAAGACCACTCAGTTTGGAGCACTTTTAAACCTCCATCTTTTCCATTCCTCAATCTATCCAAAAGTATTTGCCTTTCCAGCTTCTGATTTAAGACATAGTGATTATATACTACAAGCAAGAGAAAGGAGAACTCCTGTCATTGGAGGATGAAAAACACATTGAGGCAAAAATTTCCAGCAATGGAGCCTAGGCTGCTCTTAGGCTCTGAAGAGCTGGCTCACATCAAGAAAACAGATTTGCTTTGTTGAAGTCTTGCATTATGTCTTGTAATCAATCAAGTTCTGAATTCTGCTGGCTCTCAAGAATGGATCCAAAGTAAGGGTAATTCCAAGCTGCTAGGATCCCAGCAAAATACCCTTATCCATTTTGACAACAGTTAAAGCTCAAACCCACAGAACTCTCATTCCACAAACTGAGGAGATGGGAGTTTAACCCCAGCTGTCTGATAAGCTGAACTTAGAATCAAAGAGCTGGAACCATTTTGTCTCTGAGTTCAATCCCCCGTTTGATGGCGGAATCCAAATTCAAGTACCTCTTTTGAGCACCTCAAATTTGATGCTGCCACTTCTCTGACAGACAAATTCCCCTGTTAATCTCATTAACTTTCAGTTACATCTTTATACGAATAATACACATATCCAAATACAGTCATACATGCCGTTTCTAAACAGCATGTTCAGTTACAGTGCAACTTGTCTTCCCTTGGTTTAAGTCTAGTTCTTCTCAGTTAGCTATTTTTTCTCATTTTCAACCTGTAAAATTAATTGAATGATTAAAAATTCAGGCAAATAAATATGAATATATTTCTTTCATATTTCAATGAACAACTAAGCATCAATGAAAGCAAGTACCTGATGGATAACAGCATCTGTTAATAGAATTTGTGAAGACAAAGCCAGCCAGAGAGTGAACAATTGTTTTTCCATTTTGGAAATGACAGAACCATAGAGGAGACTTCATTTATTGGACAAAGTTAATGAACAACTACTATTTGGTAAGCCTAATATTTACACAGCGATGTAAGGTACAATTAACCTCTTCCTACATAATACAACTTCTTCAATGTCTTGCTAAATATTCAAATATTGCTTCCTGGTTTAACTTTTATTGATTAGTTCTTATGTGCATTATCTGTGATTAATGCTACCCTTCAATCAACTGGACATTGATCTTGTAACTCCAAAATTTAAAGTTGAAGGCAGGGGTGAACCTTTATTATCTTAAAATATGTTTTCTTAAATATTTCAGAAAGGTAGCAACCTTTGAGAAATATTGGGAACTGTAGCACTTTTCCATACAAAATGTATCAAATATTTATTTATTTATTTTATTTATTTTGTTCGTTCTTATAAGCCGCCCAACTCCTGCGGGACTCCGGGCGGCATACAACATACAAAACAATAGTAACAATTAAAATAGTTATAAAAATTAAAAAGAACATATATCATTCGTACATGGGGGGACCACAGATGGTCTCATTGGTCTCTATTTCACCCCGCCTGCTGGAAGAGCCATGTTTTAACAGCTTTACGGAAGGCCAGCAGGATGGGGATAGTCTGAATCTCTGGGGGTAGTTGGTTCCACAGAGATGGAGCTCCCACAGAGAAAGCTCTCCCCCATGGTCCTGCCAGCCAGCATTGCTTGGCTGATGGGACCTGGAAGAGACCAACCCTGTAGGACCTAGCCGGTCGTAGGGAGGTATGCGGTAGGATGTGGTCATGAAGGTATCCTGGCCCTGCGCCATGTAGGGCTTTAAAGGTTATAACAAATACCTTAAATTGCGTCCGGAGACTAATGGGCAGCCAATGCAGCTGATGGAGAATAGGTGTTATGTGGGTTATGTTATCTTGGAACACCCACCACAGCTCGAGCAGCTGCATTTTGCACCAATTGCAGTCTCCGGACACTCTTCAAGGGTAGCCCCATGTAGAGCGCATTACAGTAGTCCAGCCAGGAGGTGATGAGGGTGTGAGTAACCGTGAGTAAAGCCTCCCTCTCCAAGTAGGGTCGCAATTGGTGCACCAGGCGAACCTGTTCAAAGGTCCCCCTAGCCACAGCTGACAGATGTTGCTTCAATTTTAGCTGTGGATCTAGGAGAACACCCAAATTGCGAACCTGTTCTGAGGGAGTTAATTTCTCTCCCCCAAGAACCAAGGAGGGACGATCGACATAGTCCCTAGGGGGCAATATCCATAGCCACTCGGTCTTGTCAGGGTTAAGCTTCAGCCTGTTCATTCCCATCCAGACTCTAACATCGTCCACATTACATCCACTGCTTCCCTGAACTGAGACAGGATGGAGATATACAACTGGGTATCATCAGCATATTGCTGGAACCTCACCCTATGTCGTTGGATGATCTCACCCAGTGGTTTCATGTAGATGTTAAACAGGATGGGCGAGAGGATCGAGCCCTGAGGCACCCCACAAATCAGGGGCCTAGAGGCCGACCTCTGTCCTCCTGTCAACACCGACTGCATCCTATCAGAAAGGTAGAAGGAGAACCACCATAATGCGGTGCCTCCCACTCCCAACTCACCAAGTTGGCGCATAAGGATACCATGGTCAATGGTATTAAAAGCAGCTGAGAGGTCAAGTAGCACCAGGATGGAGGAGTAACCTCCATCCTGGGCTCGCCAGAGATGAGGGTGACCAAAGCAGTTTCTGTGCTGTAGCTGGGCCTGAAACCTGATTGAAAGGGATCTAGATAATCAGTGTCTCCAATAACCGTAGGAGCTGGAGCACCACCACTTTCTCTACAACCTTACCCACAAAGGGCAGGTTGGAGACTGGATGAAAGTTCTTTAAATCTGCTGGGTGCAGGGAAGGCTTCTTGAGGAGGGGCCGCACCACCGCAACTTTTAAGGGTTGCAGAATGGATCCCTCTCTCAAAGAAGCATTCACAACCACCTGGAGCCAGCCACGTGAAACCTCCCTGCTGGCCGAAAACAGCCAGGAGGGACATGGGTCCAACAAACAAGTGGAGGAGCTCATCACTCCTATGGCTTTGTCTACATCCTCAGGAGTGACAGGCTCAAATTCTTCCCATACAACCAGATTAAGACCTGTCCCTGTCATCTCGGCTAGCTCTGTCTAATCGGAGTCCAGGTTCGTCTGAATCTGAGTGACTTTATCCGCTAGAAACAAATTCCTCAGCTCTGCCCTGTAAGTGTTCCTCGCCTCCCCCCTTAGCAAGAAGGGAACGAGTCACCCTAAACAGGGTGGCTGGGCGTGAATTGGCAGATGCAATAAGAGCGGAAAAATGTGAACATTTTGCCGCCCGTATCGCCACTAAATAAAACCTAATAAAGGTTCTTAGTAGTGTTCGATCAGATTCAGCTTTACTGGCTCTCCAGCGTCGCTCTAGAGGTCTCTTTTTTAAAAATAGTTTTTAAGTAATTTTAAAATACATAAAACATAAAAGACAAAACATATACATACATATATACATATATATATATATAAGAATAAATACAGATCTTAAAAAAAATATAAACGTAACAAACCCCAAAAGAAAAACTCGACAAATCACATTAAAATATGATTATTCTTCATTAAGCAGTCTAACGTATTGTTGCATTTCTATATCGCTACTTATGCTCATTGTTTTACAAAAGCAAGTAAAAAAAAGAAAAAAGAAAATTATATATAAAGAGAAAGAGGGGAAAAAGAAAAAAACTAATTATCTTCATTAGTTCTAACTTTTTCTTCTCTATTTCAGTTAAGTACATTTCTTGCTATTTGTATACATATAAAACATATATATATATATATATATATATATATATATATATATATATATATATATATATATATATATATATATATATATATATATATATATATATATATATATATATATATATATATATATATATATAATGAAACATACTATTTCGTTGTGTTTTTGCAATTCAACCAATCGCAAAAAATTTCCCAAATTTTATAAAAGTCCGTTTCCTATTTATCCTTTATTTGCGTAGTTAGTCTATTCATTTCAGCACATTCAAAAATTTTATTTATAACCATTAAGTTGGTGGGAACTGTTTCTTTTCTCCACACTTGAGCATATGTAATCCTTGCCGCTGTTAATATGTGTATCATCAGATATTGATTGCTTTTGTTTATTTTCTCATCCATAATGCCTAAGAGAAACATTTCAGGTTTTAATTCTACTTTTTGTAATGTCATTTCAGTCAACCATCTCTGAATTTTTTTCCAATAGATCCAGGCCTCTGGACATATCCACCACATATGGTAGTACGTGCCCAGTTCTTTTTACATTTCTAGCATTTTGATGATAATTTAGGGGAGACTTTTGCCAATCTTGTCGGAGATAGATGCCATCGGTAGAACATTTTATATGTGTTTTCTTTGTATGATGCCGCCATGGTTGGTTTAAAATTCTATTTCCAAATTTTTTCCCATCGGTCTAAATCAATTGAATGTCCAAAGTTTTGAGCCCATGTCACACCATCACCTCCTTGACTCTTTCTTCCTCCATCCTGGAATTTAATAAACAATTGTATAGTTTTGTAATCATTTTTACATCCGGTCCAAATAAGATTTTATCCAACTCCTGATATTTGTTTTGAAAGCCAAATTGTATTAAATCTTTTTTATATTTGGTTTGAATTTGCAAGTAAGGCCACCAGTCTATATTTATTCCAATCAAAGCCAAATCCTCTCTTGTTTTTAAATTATTTTGGTTGTCCAATAATTGATTATAGGTGATCTTTTTGTCCAAGTTAAATAAATTAGAGTAGGCTGTGGCTTCCATCGGAGATATCCATTTTGGAGTTTGGGTATAATATTTTCTAATTTCTTTCCAATCCTCTATTAGTGTCCCTCTGATATGGTGCTTCTGAAAATAATTGTGTGTTTTATTGCCCTCATTCCATAAATAATTGTGCCAGCCCAGTTCTAAATCATGACCCTCAATGGTTAGTATTCTTTTATTTATCAGATTTATCCAGTCTTTGATCCACATTGCTGTTGCAGCTTGGTGGTATACTTTCCAATCAGGTAGTCCGAATCCTCCTTTTCCTTTTGTCTTGTAATAACTTATATTTGATTCTCGGTTTCTTACCATTCCACATAAAATTCTGGACCGCTTTGTCTAATTCCATGTAAAAAGTTTTTCTGATTTTTATTGAGGCTGTTTGGAAAAGATAGAGGATTTTGGGTAAGATGTTAATTTTGATAACCGATATTCTGCCAATGAGGGATATTTGTAATTTGGACCAATTTATCAAATCTTTTTGTATTTTTTGCAATAATTTTGTGTAATTATCCTCCTTTATTGAGGAGCATTTGGCTGTCAGCCAAATCCCCAGATATTTTATTTTTTTTGGCCATCTTAAGTCCCATTATATTTTCTAGATCTTCTTTCTGCTTCTTAGAAAGGTTGTTTGTTATCATTTTTTGTTTTATCCTTATTAATTTTCCAACCGGCTACATTTCCAAATTCTTCTTTATCTTTCAGTAGTTTAATTGTGTGGTTAAAAATTTCCAATCAAGATTAGTGAACGCTTTTTGCGCATTGATAAATATCAATGCCATTTGTTTATCGAATTGTGTTTCATAATATTCTAGAACGTCCATGATTATTCTCGTATTATTCTGAATTTGCCTTTTGGGTAGAAAACCATTTTGATCCAAATGTGTATTTTGATTTAATATTATTTTTAATCTTTCTGCCAAAATTGATACAAAGATTTTATAATCTGTGTTCAAAAGAGATATTGGTCTGTAATTTCTAATTTGACAACTTTCCATGTCTTCTTTCGGTATCAGGGTGATGTACACCTCCCCCCCAAGATTTAGGCATTTTAGCTTTTTCTAGAACTTCGTTGTATAAGTCTAATATTTTGTCCTCTATAGTGTTTTGCAGTTTCTTATATATTTCCGATGGAAGCCTGTCTGGTCCCGGAGTTTTGTTATTTTTCTGGTTTTGGATGGCCTTTTTCAATTCCATTGATGTAATTTTCCTGTTTAGCATCATTTGGTCCTCCTCTGACAAGCTTGCCAATTTCTGACTAAATAAATATGATTTGATATCTTCTTCTTCAATTCCATCCAATTTGTATAATTTCTTATAGAAATCCTGGATGATCTTTTTCTTTTCTTCTATTCCATGTCTTAAGTTCCCTTCTTCATCCAAAAGTTGTTGAATTGTTCTTTTTTTATTCTCTTTTCTTAATTTATGAGCCAGCCATCTCCCCATTTTATTTGCCTGCTCAAAATAATTTTGTTTCATTTTTTTAATGTTGTGGGTTACTTCTTCAAAGAAAATGATAAGGAACAAACGTCAACTGAAAATGTTTGGGATACGATGAAGGCTTATGTGAGAGGGTTGTCAATTGCATATATAGCTAAGAAAAATAAGATCCAAAAAGAAAAATTGAATATATTAAATAACGAACTAAAAGATCAAGAACTTTTAATGCAAAGTGACCCGTCAAACAACAAACATAGAGAAAAGAGAGATCTAATAAAACATAAAATAAATTTGATTGCACAGGAAGAAGTAACCCACAACATTAAAAAAATAAAACAAAATTATTTTTGTATATGTTAAATTTGTATATGTTAAATTTATCCATACCATATCAATGCTTGACCAGGATCTATGGGAGTGAGAGTAAAACGTGTATTGTTGTTTCTGAGTGTTCAATTTTCGCCAAACATCATATAAGTCCAATTCTTTAACCATATTCATAAACCTAATTGGCAACTGTCTTCTAGTGCTTTTCCTGTATGTACTTTTATAATCCATTTTACTGTCTGCTATCGCATTAAAGTCTCCTAATATACATATATTTTGCCAATTCATTTCCATTATTTCTTGTGCAATTTGGAATAAAAAATTTTTTGCTTTTGATTGGGAGAGTAGATTCCTACAAGTAAAATGTTTTCCCCTCCATTTGTTATCTTAACCATTAATATTCTACCCTCTTCATCTGCATATTTTAATTTAGGATTTAACCAATTTTTTTATATAAATCGCGATTCCTCTTTTCTTCGTTTGTGCTGATGCACAGAATAAAATTCCCAATTTTGAACATTCTAGTAAATTTTTATATTTCTTTTTATATGTGTCTCCTGTAAACAAATTATATCCAATTTTTGTCTTTGCAGATCCAACAATACATGCTTTCTCTTTATGATTGAATTCAATCCATTGATGTTAACCGATAGTATAGTAGTTTCCTGTTCCTCTGTTCCTTTACTTATTGTCTGGTTTAAGTGCCCCCTTTGACCTTGTTTCAATAGGTGTCCTTGTCCTTGCCCCTTCTCTATCATACCTTTCTACTTCTCTACCGTTTCTTATATCTTGTTCATCTAATTGAGATCCTGTAATTAAATCCTCCTGGCTCCTACTAGATATTTCTTCCCTGTTATATTGTTCTTCACCCTCTATTATAAGTTCTTGAAATTCCTGTGCTTTCTCTAATGTATCAATTCTATATTTTTTCTCTCTCAGGTTATTAACATCCCTTCAGGGATGAGCCATCTAAAAAGAATTCTATGTCAAATCAGTTGTGTTGAGATAAAATTATATCTTCTACTTTTTTCCCTAATTCTTTGAGGGATCTGTTTTAAAATTAATATTTCCTTACCCTAATAAGTTAAGGATTCTCCTCTTACAGTATTCAAGATCTCATCCCTCATCTGTCTCCTTAGAAATCTCACGTGAATTTCTCTTGGGTGTCTATGTCATCTCGTGTAGCTCATATTAATTCTATAGACTTCATCCAATTCTCTTATGATTTCCTCTTTTTGTCTGTCTAGGACTTGCCCTAGAATCTACGCTATTAGATCCGGAAGATTCTCCTCTTTTAATTCTTCTATATTCTGTAGTCTTAAGTAAAAGGCCGATCGTTCCAACTCCAGAAGGGAAATGGCTTCTTCCAAATTTTTGTTTATAGTTTCCAGCCTATCCTCAGATTTATCTATTCTTTTTTCTGTAACCTCTGTTCTCTCTTTAACTTCTTTTATTTCTTGCTCATTCTTTGACAGTGCTGCTTGTATTGCACCTACCCTCTCATCTATTTTGACCATATTATTTTTTACTTCACTCATTTCATTTTTTACTCCATCTATACTTTTAGTAATGTTGCCTTGCATTTTCAGGATTGTCTCCTGGAACGAGTTCATTGATATCTGTGACCTTTGTTGATTTCCTGATGATGCAGATGACCCTTTATCTTCAGTCAACATGCTATCTAGTGATCTTTGCCCTGCGGGGGAGCTTAAAACCATTGGTTGTTTTTTCCCTCCTTTAGTCACCGTCGTTGTCCTAGTAGACATTTGTAACAACATGCTATCTAGTGATCTTTGCCCTGCAGGGGAGCTAAAAACCATTGGCTGTTTTTTTCCCTCCTTTAGTCACCGTCATTGTCCTAGTAGACATTTGTAACAATTTAATTAAGGTATCCCATTTTGGCATATAATTTCAAGATTTGTTAATATATCTATTTAATTTTATATTCTATAATCCCACTTGTAGATTCACTACTATAAAAACAGGGTTTATCTCAATAATTAATTCTTCCTTTAGATAACTTAATCTAATATCTAATTAGTTAATATATAATCAATCAATAATAATATAAAGGGATATATTGCTGGCTCTCTAGTGTCGCTCCAGACGTCTCTTGTGGCATTTCATCTCCCAGAGCTCCTCAGTAAACCAGGGAGCCTTCCTGGATCCACTGCCACGGAGAGGTCACAAAGGCACAATCCGATCCAACGCCCCTGATGCCGCTCTATTCCAGGCAGCCACCAAGGGCTCAGACAAATTGTGTACCAGGGATTCAGGTATCTCCCCAAGTTCCCTCTGGAATCCTTCCAGTTCCATTAGGCACCTGGGGCAGAACCACTTAATCGGTCCCGCCTCCCTGTGGAGGAGGAGTGGAGCCATGAAATCTAACCTCAGTAGGAAATGATCTGACCACGACAAAGGGGAGATGACTAAACCCCTCAACATCAGATCATCTCTCCACTGCCCGAGAGAAACACTAGGTCAAGCATGTGACCTCCCTCATGAGTCAGACCCTGAACTACTTGGGTCAGGTCCATGGTTGTCATGGTAGCCATGAACTCCTGGGCTGCATCCGAGGATTCACCGGGTGAAGGCAGGTTAAAGTCCCCCAGCACCATTAGCCTGGGGAACTCAACTGCCAACCCTGCTACCGCCTTGAGCAGCACAGGCAGGACCTTTGCAATGCAGCTGGGGGGAAGATACGTTAGCAGAAGGCCCACCTGAACCCCTAAGTCCAACTTCAGAAGGAGCGTCTCACACCCAACAGTCTCCAGGGCAGGGCTCCTACGAGGACAAAGATTCCGGTGAGCTATAATAGCCACTCCTCCCCCCCCTTCCCTGGGGTCGTGGCTGATGCAGAACTAAGATCCCGTCTGGGCACATCTCAGAGAGGGGAACCCCCCCTTCCTGGCCCAGCCAGGTCTCAGTTATGCATGCCAGGTCGGCCCCTTCGTCTGAGATTAAATCCCGTACGATTGTTGACAATCGACCTAGCATTTAACAGCAGCAGCTTGAGCCCAGGGCCCTGAGATCCCATCACCAGGTACTCTGGCTGGGCTAGTTGGAACCTCAGAGGGGCCAGAACAAGAAATCGCTTGTAAACAGTGAGTTCTAGTTCCCCGAGAGCGGCCTACCCCTCGGCTCCTGCCATACCTACCTTTCCCCATTATGACCAAGATGCTCCAACTCTCCTCCCACCCAGAGATCCCCTCCCCTCCCAGCTGATCCTCCTCCCTCCTCGCAGGCCATACATTCCATTCTCACTGAGCCGAGGAGCAGAGTCGGGGCCCCCTCCGCTTGTGTTTCCAAACTCAGCAGAGGGGGTCTGAACCCCAGTCCCCGACTCACTCATTCTATCAAACCTATTCTTCTTCAGTCTATGCATTCATTCCCCCAATCATACCCAGATACTTCCACACAACCACACCACTTCCAGGGTAGAAATTAAAACATCCAATAATAAGTGCTAGAGCCAGTAGGGAGTGCATACGTGCAACCTCCTGACCAGTCAAGATTAGATCTTAGTCCTTGACATCTGCACCAAGGTCCATAGTAGTCATTAAAAGTTTCCAGATTTCTCTGTAATTGCCCACTGTTCTCCCCCGCAATGCTGGCAATAGTTGGGGCCTCACCCAGGGGGCCAAATGGGGACCCGGGGCTGCGCCAGCTAAGAAACGCCTCGTGACCGCAACGGCAACAGTGAAGATGATGGCGCCCAGCCGAAGACGTCGCTGTAATTGGAAAGGAAAAAGTGTCCAGGGGGGTGGCCGTAAAAAGCCTCACTGTGGCTGCGGTGGCAGTAGTAATGTCTGACAGAAACCACCACAGTAATAGAGAGGAAGTAGATCACGTCCAGAGCAAAGAGGGCTCGCTTGGGAGCCGAGCCGGTCCCATCACCAAGAAAGCCATTGCTGAGGGGCTAGTCACCGCAAAAGCAGCAGGCAACAGTGGCAGTATTGATGGTAAAAAGCCTGGCCAAAGTTCCTTAATGGCCGAGAGTCCTGGGGGCTCGCCTGGAAACCAAGCCGGTCTAATCGCCGTGAAAGTTGTTGCTGAGGGGCTCGTCGCCGCAAAAACAGCAGGCAGTGCCACAGGAGCGGCAGGCAGTAGCCACAGTCTTATTGGTAAAAAGCCCGACCCAAGTTCTTTAATAGTCAAAAGTCCAGCTTTAAATCGCTGCCATAGAAAATGCCGATCAGCATGCAGCATATACCTAGCATTAACCAGAGTCCTCTTATTACCAGGTTGCCGAGTTCCCCGCGAGCACTTTTCAGCTGTTCTTTTGGTGCGGAGAGCTCTTCGGTGCCGAGATCGCCATCTTGGTGCCGACAGCATTTCCCGAGCCTGGAGCCTGGAGCTTCTAGGGCCTCCCAGTCCTCACATCGGGCAGTCTCCTTAGCCCTGATGGTCTGAAGTGTTTCTGAGATCTTCAGCTTTCCCCCGACCCCCAAAGAGATGAAATATCTTGGGTCGGGCCCCTAGGATTACATGGAGTTTGGGTATGGGGAGCGGAGGCCTGTTCTCCTGTAACCTCTCACCATGGCTCTACCCCGGACAGTATGTAACAATATGGCTGGTTTTTATTAGAAGTCAAGATGTGTTGATTGCCAACTATTTGCATTGGGTAGATATGGATTACACTAGTGATGTTACTATAATTCACACATTGCCTGGGTTAAATCTTAGGATAGGTGATGTTACCATAATTTACACATTGTCTGGGTTAAATTCTAGGATTGGGTTAAATCCTAGGATTTTGAAGTAACCACTGCAAAATTCAGATCAATAAAATAAGTCCATATTTTCTATAAACTCTATCTTTGACATGATTCTTTTATCCTTGTTGATGGATATGAGGAAATGTTTTCTCATTGGTAAAAACCAATCAAGGATTCCAATGGTTAATTCTGCTATTATCTACCATTACTTCTTCTTCTTTTCATTTTAAACCATGACTGCAGTTAATTTGCTACCATGCTGGCAAGAAATTACCTGCACTCTGATAAATATCATAATAATAGAGTTGGAAGGGACCTTGGAGGTCTTCTAGTCCAACCCCCTGCTCAAGCAGGAAACCTTATACCATTTCAAACAAATGGTTGTCCAATCTCTTCTTAAAATCCTCCAGTGATGGAGCATCCCACAAGTTCTGAAGGCAAGCCGGTCCACTGTTTAATTGTTTTAACTATCAGAAAATCATATTCTTTCTACATCCTGAAAAGGAATTAAGTTCTTCATCTGCAGCCAGACCTTCTAAGTGATTGAATAATGATGTCTGCTTTTCTCAGAACTGGGATTTCATCCAGTATGTAAATACAAATTAATAAACATTACCATGTTGAGTCTAAAAAGAAAAGGTATAAATGTTGGAGAATGTATTCTCTCTCCCCCCCCTCCTTCTCTCCCCCCTCCTCCTTTTATATGCCCCACATATTCATTCCTAGCTGGGCAAGCTAAGTCTACACTCTTCATCCAAAACAATTATATTATGATCATTTCATTCTTTTTAAATGAGACTTGCTACAGCTGCTGCTCTACTTAATTACTTGGTATTTTTTTTTTAAAAAAAATACTGCCTATGCTCAGAAGAATGAATCCTCTAACAAGGACTCTTAGTGAGTGGAACTCTTCAATATAAATTAAAATAAGGAATGAACAAATGAACAAACAGCAGGAGAGCCTTCCTCATTTTGGGTAAGTGGGTCAATCCAAGGCAATGATAGGTGGCGGGGGAGGAGGAATAAAATACCGGATAATCAGCAAATTCAGGTTGGGTTATCAGTGGCAAAAAAAGCCTTTCCATTCTGTAAATAACTGAATTTCTGAAAGTCACTAATGTACAAGAGAGGCTGGATTAATAAATATCTAGGCTATGGAGAAACTGAGAAGTTATTTGAAATCAGTACGTCTAATGTTTACATATTGGGTTGACTCCAGCAATGTCCTTCTGGCACAAGATCGGGCAGGAATTATTTTTGGTCAATAGAAGAGATTATCTGTAGTGTAGAGTTGGACAGTGGAGTCCTTGGTGCTCTCTGAGCTTGGCTGTTTGTTTACAGACATTTCATTACCCTACTAGGTAACATCATCAGTGCTAATGAGTGTAGGGTATGCTCCTGTTTAAATACAGTAGCTTGACCTGCCAGTCTTGGTGGAGAGTTCCAAGGTCTGGAGATTCCATGGTTATGGAAACAGGTTGGTGAAGGCAAAAACAGAACAGGTTTAGCTCAGGGGAGGGGAGGAGAGTTTACAGCCAGAACCAATTTGGACAGTCATTTTAGTTGTTATTTTTTGTTCAGAAACTTTATTGTTTTCTGCTTTTGTTTTCATATTTGTGTCATATTAAAAACATTCTGTAAATATTGCAATACTGCTCCTTGATGTATGGTTACATGCCTAGTAAAGTATATTACTCAGCATAGCTTACAGAACTCAAGTTTGATTGTATTTGTATTTGTATTTGTATTTGTTTATTTGTCAAGCATATATGATTATAAGCAAAGTATAAACAGCAAAACATGATTGAATATATATGTAATAGTACAAGCATGAATAAGAGTAAAAGAGGTATGAATATATGGGTACATTAGGACAGGAACGGTAGGCACGATTGTGCGCTTATGCATGCCCCTTACCGACCTCTTAGGAATGGGGTGAGGTCGATGGTAGATAATCTGAGGTTGAAGTTTTTGGGGTTTGGGGAAGAAACTACTGAGTCAGGTAAAGTGTTCCAGGCATTGACAACTCTGTTGTTGAAGTCAAATTTTTTGCAATCAAGTCTGGAGCAGTTTACATTAAGTTTGTATATATTGTGAGCTCGTGTATTATTGCGGTTGAAGCTGAAGTAGTCGTTAACAGGTAGGACATTGAGGCAGATAATTTTGTGAGCTACACTTAGGTCAGATCGAAGGCGGCGGAGTTCTA
This sequence comes from Diadophis punctatus similis, assembly GCA_023053685.1. Taxonomy (NCBI): domain Eukaryota; kingdom Metazoa; phylum Chordata; class Lepidosauria; order Squamata; family Dipsadidae; genus Diadophis; species Diadophis punctatus. The sequence continues at coordinate 193,825,626 of JALIGW010000002.1, forward strand.
AATTTTGAAGTCCCAAAATTTCAAGTCTCTGTGTTAATGGATTGTGTGAATGGATGGCTCTGAAGTGATGTCCCGGTGCCTGGAAGCTGTGCGGATCTGGATGGGGAGAAACCGACTCAGGCTCAACCCTTCCAAGACGGAGTGGCTGTGGTTCCCAGCGTCTCGATATAGTCAGATGATTCCATCTCTGACTATCGGGGGCGAGTCTCTAGCCCCCGCCGAAAGGGCTCGCAATCTGGGTGTCCTCCTGGATCCACAGCTGTCCTTAGAGGACCATCTGACAGCTGTGACCAGGGCGGCCTTTTATCAGGTCCGCCTGATACGCCAGTTGCGGCCCTTTCTGGATCGGGATTCCCTGTGCACAGTCACCCATGCCCTGGTCAAGTCGCGTCTGGACTACTGTAATGCTCTCTACATGGGGCTCCCCATGAAGAGCACCCGGAGGCTCCAACTGATCCAGAATGCGGCCGCGCGGGTGGTTTCGGGGGCTAATTGGCGCTCCCATATAACACCCCTCCTGCGCGAGCTGCACTGGCTTCTGGTGGTCTACCGGGTGCGCTTCAAGGTGCTTGTTACTACCTTTAAAGCGCTCCATGGCATTGGACCTAGGTATCTCCGAGACTGCCTGCTGCCACAAACTGCCTCCCATCGACCAGTGCGCTCCCACAGAGAGGGCCTCCTCGGGGTGCCATCAGCCAAGCAGTGTAGGCTGGTGACGCCCAGGGGGAGGGCCTTCTCTGTGGGAGCACCCACCCTCTGGAATCAGCTCCCTCCAGACTTAAGAACAATTCACGACCTGTCCACCTTCCGCCGTGCCCTCAAGACGTATTATTTTTATCAAGCCGGGCTGGCGTGAAAAAGTTTTTGGGGTTTTTAAAATTTTAAGATTTTACTAAATTTTAATTGTATTAAATTAGGGCCACATTGAATATTTTATTTTAAATGTATTTTAATGTTTTTTACTTGGCTTAAATGTATTTTAATGTTTTTTACTTGGCTGTTCACTGCCCTGAGTCCCCTGGAGAAGGGCGGTATATAAATTTAATTAAACTTAAACTTAAAACTTAAACTGTCCAGTTAAATGCAGTGGTTAAAAGTATTGGATTTGTAGCAGAAGAAAACCAATACTAGTCCTTTTTCAGGCACAGCAGGTAACTTTGAGGTAGTCATTCTTTCTAAGCCCTAGACTGGAAAGTTGAAAAAACATCTATCAGACTGGACTAGCGTAGTACATTATAGACCATAACCTTCAATGAAGAGACTTCATCCCGTGCTTTACCATGAAGAGAAAAATCTGTTCTTATCCTCAAAAAGATGATTGACTCAAGTCTTCATTCTCCACAACAAAGTGTGTAGCGCTCCTTAATTCTGCTGCTCATGGTTTGGGAGATTATAAGAGGAGCCTGAACTATGTTTTCAGTGGTTTAGTGCCCTAAAACAAACCACTGTATAATCATTGGATCTAATCAAATCATGAAGTCTTTGCATGAAGAGTGAACTCAGTATGTTCTAGTCCTGGAGACAGTGTCTGAATTTGCTGCATAGGGAAAAAAAAGCTACAAAGAATTAAGATAAAATAATGTAAATAAAAAGAATAAAAAGAAATAAAGCACAGTTTAGAAACAACCATCCCATTCCTTTTTAAAATCAAGTAACTACATAAGCTGACAGCGCCATCATGAGGCTCTTACCAGTAAATTAGCAAGTGATTAAATTCAGCAAGTGTTCAAAATATAAAGTAGTGCATTAAAATTCCCAGGATGACTCAGGACCAGGAAGCAAACCCTGAAATTCCCCTTCTAGATTTGAACAAAGGCTTTTGGGTTGTCAAAAGAATGCAGGCTAACTTTCTGATTTAGAGAGACCTGCTATGTAGCCAAGAGTAGCACCGTTTCTCAAGAGAGCACTAGACTCATGCTCTTTCAAGACAGCCCTTGTATTGGAAAGAACTTGTATAAAGCTGGACAAGCACTTCAGGAAGCACCAGTCAGACTTTACCCGGACAGATATTTCTACAGAAATATTCAATCTCTCTCATGCGCTAGTACAGGGATCGGCAACCTTAAACACTCAAAGAGCTGTTTGGACCCGTTTCCCACAGAAAAGAAAACACCGGGAGCCACAAAACTCTTCCCGTGCCTGACTATTTCCTGAGCAGCCACAAAACTAGCATATATAGTTGAATTAAAGGTTCTGTTTTCTTCTGAAACTTTTCTTTTCTTGGATTTATCCATGGTTGGCCTACCGGGGACGAAAAGCTTAATAAATTACGTGTCGGTGGGTGTCGCACATCGGCAGTTGTGACGCATATTTTGAGCGACAGGGAGCCGCAGCAGAGGGATGAAAGAGCCACATGTGGCTCCAGAGCCATGGGTTGCTGACCCCTGCGCTAGTAGATACCAAGTTAAATCAAAAGGGCCATGAAGGTGATATCCAAGGACAAGAGAGGAGGGGATCATGCCTGCATCAGCCTAAACCCTGATCTCATTTTAATGAACCATGCTAAACTTCCTCCAAAAAATCTCTTTGAGAAAGAAGGACAAAACTGTTTTAAACCTGAAAGTGGTAAAAATATATATTTTGCTGTGGGCTCTGGCATGAGACAAAGGAAATGTTATGAGGACATGTCATTAAGAAAAGATTCTGGGGAAATTCATGTCATGGGCAGGGAGACACAAGGAAAAGGTCTGAGGAAATTGTACGGAGTAATGACTCCACCCATTGTCCATATGGAACAAGTGAGGCTGATGGAAACTGAGATACGGTGCCTGGCAACTATCTAAATCCATCTCATGTGCTAGTAGACACCAACCGGGGGGGGGAGAGAAAGAAAAGAAAAGAAAGAAAGGAAGGAAGGAAGGAAGGAAGGAAGGAAGGAAGGAAGGAAGGAAGGAAGGAAGGAAGGAAGCGACTGAGTAGACTCAGAAGCAAATCAATTCTTATTCTTAATGTGATTTTGTCTTAATTCAGGCATTGCTTGTTTTCATATATTTATATGAAAATTCCAGTGTATGAGATCATATCAAAATATGTTAAAAGCGAGCTCATGCTGTGATTCTTTACCATATTGAAATTTGCTCCAGACTACTGTGATTCTTAGATGTTATCAGAGATCAAGAGTTGAGCTGATTTATTTCCGACCACAGCTCTGCGTTTTTAATCATACAGTACCTGTTGCTGTGAAGACCCTTTGGAGAGCTTGAAGATAGAGCAAACCTCTTAGTGATAGGAAATTTCACATCTTCTCTGCCTCCTCAGTCCAACTCCTCATTTTATGCATTGTAGAGGTTCAATTACTGTAGCACCTTGTCAAGGGGTTGTTTCCAAGAATCTACAATCTTTAAAAATACAACAAAGGGACAGGGAACTGACAGTTCTGCAGCTGCCCTCTTAGAGGCACCAATCTTTGAAAACTCAGTGTACAAATAAGAACATTATCAAAAGGCAGGACGTGGATTTAATGCTGTTTTCTGCACTCAAATTGGTCAGGTAAGAGAGCAATGGTTGCCTTATGGTGTTCTTGGTGTTTAGAGAAATAGCAGCACTAGGCAATGGCAGCTCAATATCAGGCTACTTTTGAGAAAGTCAGGAGATAAAAAAAATAGCAATACAGTAGTGCTCCAAAGTACCAATTTGCACAGGGATGAGATGAAGGAGGAGGAGGAGGAGGAGGAGAAGGAGGAAGAGGAAGAGGAGGAGGAGGAGGAGGAGGAGGAGGAGGAGGAGGAGGAGGAGGAGGAGGAGGAGGAGACATCAAAAGCATTTGCAATGCTAAAAAAATAGTGAACCATACTTATAATTATATAAGTAACTTATATTTATATTCCCTGATTATACTACAAGTGATTATACTGCAAGTGAAAAATAAGATAATCGAAAGTCAAAATCATCCAGCTTTATTTTCTTTTACACAATAATTACAATTAGAACTGGGACATTAACTTTTAAAAAGAAGAATCCCGGGGGGGCATTTTTGTTAACAAAATTGGTCATTACAATATCATCCTGCACTCCATAACTTGAATTAACTATTGGATAGCGAAGAAAAAAAGTGCACCGTATGTATGTAAAAAAAGACATCTTTCAATTCAAGTTCTTTTGCTGATTCATGCCTGAAGAATTAAGTTAGAAGCACAATAATAAGACTGATGTATGGGAAAAACAAGACAAGCAGTGAGGGATGCTGGGAATATTCATGGCTGTCAGCCAAAGACACTTTTTGGAGGCTCTGATTTTGGTTTATCAAAGACAGTTTCTCCTCCGGTGCGTTCTCGGCCGAAGACAGACGGCGCAGCAGAGCCAGCTTGTTCTGGAAAAAGAAGAGTAGCTGATTAATGCTTCAGCAATAATGGTTTGCAAACAGTCACAGTTATGACAAACTGAAGGATAACACAATAAGCACAATAATACCAGAGTCTACATCATGTATGTTTCAAAGTAGGAACATGCAACCTGTTTCTGATGCACTTTGAGGAGGATATTCTGGGCTGCACTCTAATCAGCAGGCGGGACTAAAACCACCAATGGGGCAAACAGAGCAAATGCCCAATTTGGTTTAATTAAAATGAGTTAAATTTTGGTAGTTGTAATTTATGTAATGCATTTATTCAAAGTTGAATTCAGTAGAAAATTTCAGAGGGTTGCTTGGGCTTCATCACTGGAGCTCTGTTTATAAAGATTCAGAGCAGTAGTGGATTCTAAATCCCGTTGCTACAGGTTTGCACATGCAATGCTTCTGCGCACATGCAGAAGCGTCCCGGGCGGGTGGGCGGAGCCTCCTGCACCACTGCTACCGGTTCACAGAACCGGGCCGAACCGGAAGCAACCCACCGCTGATCCAGAGGTATAAGAAGCAGAGAAATATTGCAATTAAAAGCTTCATGTTTTTAAAATAAAATAAAAAAGATGACAGCTCAGTATGATGACAGCGGTGTCTCTTCAGGGGAATGTGTTTATGTGTCCCCTTTTCATGACTGGGGATAAATTATTCCTGAGTTATTTTAAGAATCTGTGCCTCTGGATGAGGGAAACTTTGGAAGATTATTTTTATGCAGCAGATTTACCACTTTCTCCAAAAACATTCCACAGTGCATAGTGGAAACTTCTGACTGGTCAGAGCCCAACTGAACTTGCAATTTTCATATTATATACTTTTCCCCCAAGTTTTCATTTTTAAATAATCAATACACTAATAATTGTTAGCATTTCCTCCCCATCTTTTTCACAATCTGTATACTAATCCAGGGGACCAATGAGCTTGTTTAGGATTTGTGCTGTAAGACTGAATATTTAATTATTGCTTTTAAGGAGACTTTGGATATGTTTCAGCTTTCAAATTCATAATAAATATTTTAATACGTAGATTTATATTCATGTTACTTAATTTTTTCCTTGTATTCACAACTTGCTTTTTAAATTGTTTTCCTTGTTTTTTCCCTGATTATATCTGTAAATTTCATAAATGCCTAAGAAAAACCGGCGCAATATTTTAACATGGAACATGACCATTGTCTGTCTTGAGAAGCTGTTTCTCTCAGAAAATCATTCTGTGATTAAAGGATTGTTACAGGGTACCACTGATTGTAAGGAGAGTGAGGTGGATAGAAGTGTTCTGGCTAGCTCTGATTCTTTTTCCATGGGCATTACAGGAAGTAGCTGGAAGGAACAGGGACCTTTTCTGCAAATGACCTTGACTTTGGGCTCTTCTCCTATATCCCAATTTTGGGTTTTCTTAACATAAATGTTTTGCATTTAGTCAGAGATGATTTGTTAAATAAGGACATATTTCCTATTGACTAGGTAAAGCTGTAATAGGATAGAGCTAGTGTAGCCATGTAGTTAAGGCACCAGGCTAAAAACCAGAAGACTGTGAGTTCTAATTCCCCCTTAGCCATGAAAGCTGGCTGGGTGACTTTGGGCCAATCACTTTCTTTCAGCCCACAATGTCAGTCTCAGGTGTCAATTTCTGTTGCAACCAAAGGATGAATTTATTTTTTTAAAAAAGTAGATCCTGCAATTGCAGAAAAGTGCTAAGAAGAAAAAAAATAAAAGACAAGGCTGTAACAGACCATTTTAACTCATATTTCATACTGTGCTACATACAGCTGCTACTCAAATATTAATTTCATTTTAGTAATGATCAGCACCCTTAAAATGGCATAAGATATGTAAATACAGGAAAGCCTAATTAATCCTTCTTCTAAGGATTTGTACCTCATTTACTTAATCTTATGATGCTGGTAAATCTCTTGACTATTTGTGGTTTTTTCCTTATTTTTCTGCTCTCCTTTTAAAGCATGCGATATTTTTAAGGGTTATCCTTCAGCTTATGAGCTGGCAGAAAAGTAGGCTGACATGCTTTGCATGGCTCTCTATGCAGGCTCAATAAGGAAGCTGGGGGAAGCGCTGCCCTTAGGGTTTTTAATGCAAGACATATTAAGGAAAATGGTGGTTGAATTTGTTTGCCTTTTTACCAAACATGCTAGGTATCCACAAATTGCTCCCTTAAGGGCTACAAAGCAGATGAGTGTTGATAGATGGCTAGACTAGGGGGTCGAACCATCGAACAAACCTTGCTCTAGTTTTGTGCAAAGGTTTTTTTGCAGCTACTTTCAAGGTTTCATACTGTTCTGGAATAGTTCTATTTAAACCCATGCTTTAAATTCCCAGGGGGGGGGACTGTCAAGGTGTGATTTATTGCCTGTTACATGTATATGCAGGGAGAAGCATCCCTATCTAATATAATGGTTCATTCCTGAGCACGTGATTGATTTGTTCTTGTACGCATGTGTGAATTCCAAAGTTTCTATTCCTTCCTTCTTCTTCTGGCTTCCATTGAGAGAAGTCGCACATTTTATATCAGAGATGTAAACAAATGAGGTTTTATTGTTTTTGTACCGAAATAAATATTTTAATTAGACTTTTAAACTGCAGTTTCATTTCTAATGTCTGATGTCCGGGAAAAGATCAAACATCACCTCTGTGAGGTTAATTCTCACTCTGTCAGGGGCGAAGGCAGTTGGGGCAAAGATTGCAAAGTGGGTTTCTTAGCTGAAGATTTCCCAGGCTAGCCAGCATTAGACTTGTAACTAATCTGCAAGGAGGCTAATCTATAAAACCAACCCTCACAGATTTGCTTCAGGGGGTGAAGTGAGGTTGTAGTAGAGCTGGAAACTGCTCAACTTCAACCCACCCTATGAATCAGGTATTTCAGTTGATTGGAGGGTGGGGAGGCAGGGGGCAGGACAGTGCAGTAAAGCAAGAACCTCTTTGTTTCAGTGAACATCCTCTCTGAATTCATGGTTCAGCTGCTTCTGACTGGGGTTGACCAATGCTCATTGCAGGGAATCCACTGTCAACCCTGAAATTGACTGAACTGTGGCCATTTTCTTTTTTGTGTAGTTTCTAGGGAGGTTTCTTTTCTCACGGCTTCAGGACTGACACAGCCTGGAGTGAAGGGGCCAGGGAATGTGTGTGTGTGTGTGTGTGTGTGTGTGTGTGTGTGTGTGTGTGTGTGTGTGTGTGTGTGTAGAGAGATTAGCTGGGGGGTTGTAGCCTAAATAAAATTATTTCCCCTGGGAATCAAGGACGTTCGTGCAGGTGCCTGTAGGGCAGAGACGGAGGTCATCTTGCAACTGGACTGTATGCTGATTGGATCATGTGACTGAGACTCTGGGGGAAAGTGATGAAGTTTTACTTTTAATTGGGGGAGAAACCGGCAACTTAGAGCCGGTTTTCCACCAGGAAATTGCCAGTTTGATATGTCCTAATAAAATGTTATTTGAGGAACTTGCCTACCTCGGAGTTCTTATTGAATGGGACCTATTACTTGGAACCCTGACATCCACCCTTTCTCAGCTAGGTCCATATGATCAGGGATCTAGTTGGGAAAGAGCTGGCTCCCTCTACCTCCTCTCGCCATCCATCTGAGCCCAGGCAGATTGGGGTTGTACTGTTAAGTCTGACAGGAGAAGTGGGGGCAGATGAATCTTTAGTGTATGTAGGGAGAGTTTGAAATAACAGATTCTCTGGTTGCCAAAATCAGAATGACTCTGGCAAACATTGCCCAAGCTCCCTGCCCACAGAGTCTAAAATGGCAGTGGGATCTGAGCATCTGAGCTCCTGACCATATGTAATAGTCCAAACAAAAAGTCATGAGGGCATGATTGACAGTGAGCAGAGCTCGGAAGACTTGTGTTGGGAAAAGAAAGAAATGCCATTTTAATTATTAGAATCATTTAAAAAGATGTCAGTGTTACCAAAAATATTGTACCTGTTCCAAACGATACCAATTAAATTAGACAGTAAATATTTTGAAAATTTAAATAAAATGATATCCAAATTTGTTTGGGGAGGGAAAAAGGCAAGAATTAGACTAAAATATTTACAGGATAATAAAGAGCAAGGGGGCTTTGGACTCCCAGATTGGGAAACCTATTACCAAGCAGCAATATTGCAGTGGCTAATTGATTGGATCCAAATTAAAAATAAAATAATATTAACGCTCGAGGGACATGATCTACAGGTAGGATGGCATGGATTCTTATGGGATGGAAAACACAAAACACATTCCTATTTCCAAAAACATAAAATCAGAGAGTCACTATACAAAATATGGGCCAAGATAAAACATCAACACTACAAAGAAACCCCGATATGGTTTTCAAGCATGGAGGCGACTACCTATCCCACCACAACAGATATACATAAAATGGTTAAGTATGAAGAAATATTAGATGAACAAGGAAACCTAAAAGAGATTGAAATTTTAAGAGAACAAGGAATTAGAATAGACTGGTGGCCATATTATAAAATTAGATCTAGATTACAAGACAAGAACAAATTCGGAATAGCAAAAAAGAAATCAGAATTGGATAAAATCTTATTGGGACAAGAAAAAAAATGATAACAAAAATTTATAAATTTCTATTAAACTATAAAATGAAAAAAGAAACTGTTAAGGATAATATGATCAGTTGGATTAAAAATTTTGGACACGATATGAATTTGGAACAATGGGAAGAAATTTGGATTAAAAATTTGAAAATAACTAAATCAACATCATATAAGGAAAACATTTACAAAATGTACTACAGATGGCACTTACCACCAGCGAGATTGGCCAAAATGTATCAGAACATGAACCCTAAATGTTCGAAATGCCCACACAAAAATGGAACATATTATCATATGTGGTGGACCTGCCCCAAAGTTAAAAATTTTGGGCAAAAAATTCATAATTGGCTTGAAGAAATAACTACCCAAAAAATAAACATTAAAATGGAAATTTTTTTTATTAGGGATGTTAGAACAAACTATAGAAAAGAAGTACTGGTACATTATAATTCATATACTGACAGCGGCGAGAATATGTTTAGCACAATATTGGAAGCAGGGCGATGTAACAACCGAAAACGCAATAATCGAAAAAAATTTAGAATGTGCAGAATTAGACAAACTAACAATGGAATTAAACCACAAAGAAAATTTGGAATTTTTTGAAATTCTTTTTATAATTGGCTGGAAAGGAGAAAGGAAAAAAAATAGAAATGTTTAGACTGATATATAATTTATAAATTTATAGAGGAATAGATAAGTTTAACTATTATAAATGTATGTATTTACTTATTAATTTATAACTAGATAAAAATTACAAGAGAAATATCATATATACAGTTATATATAGTTGTACAGATATATATAAGTAAAAAGATAACGTGAAGAAGTTTACCGTAGAGGTTTGCATGTATATATAGAATAGAATAGAATTCTTTATTGGCCAAGTGTGATTGGACACACAAGGAATTTGTCTTTGGTGCATATGCTCTCAGTGTACATAAAAGAAAAGATACATTTGTCAAGAATCATGAGGTACAACACTTAATGATTGTCATAGGGTTCAAGTAAGTAATCAGGAAACAATCAATATGAAAATAAATCGTAAGGATACAAGCAACAAGTTACAGTCATACAGTCATAAGTGGGAGGAGATGGGTGATAGGAACGATGAGAAAAACTAATGTGTACATATAGTGTTTCGTTCAATGTTTGTTTGTCTTTTTTAATGTTTATATTTCAATAAAAATTATTTTTTTTAAAAAAATAGAATCATTTAAAAAGTAGATGTATGCTGTCTCTGCAATGTACTGGGAATTAGACTAAGGTGATGCCATGAAGTTAATGGGCCATTTTCAGACAGCAGTTACCAGGATATGAAGAAAAGGCATTTTGCTGTGTGTTTGTATGTAGAAATATAAAAATATGTGATCATATGGTTCATATACTTCAGTTCAAAAAACAAACTTGGAATTGGAAGGAAAATTGTAGAGATAAAAATTTCCTGATATTACAGGCAATGATATATATGGGAAAGACCTGTATGGTGGTTTCCTTACTCTTTTTGGTAAGGAAGTTATGTGGTTATTGGCAATTTGCAGCTTGTCAGAAGTGAAGAGAGAGTGAATTGGAGGTGTCCTTTCCAATCCCAGGGGACTTGTACTGGTTGTTAGAATAAAGACAGATATAAGCACCTAGAAACTTTTGTCCTCAGGCTAAATTTGTGAAGCAGTCTATTCCTTATTTTATTTTCTACTCCATATGCCATGGCATTGGTAGGCCAAGCGATTTGTTTAATATTATCAGTAAAAAAAGGTTGAAGGTTCTCCATTATACATTATTTTAAGGCAAGACTTCCGTTTTTCATTTTCATTATTAGGACTTATGCTATTTGAGTGAACTTAATTCAGAGTCAATATAACACAAATAGCATTTAAGAGCAGAACTGGGACTCCAAAGTAAGCTTTTATCTTCTTGTGTCACAAGAAGACAAAAACCAGAAGCAGCTGTCATTGTAGCAATAAATCCAGCATGAAAATCATGTCGAAGCATCACACGCTTACTCACCACACTCCCTCATGACTTGATAGGTTTTGGATTTGATTTCTTGATTACCAGACAGTTTTCCTCTAGCTCCTTTGAGATCTTCTTCTTTTACCGGAGGGCGTTTCTTTTTCACTGGAGCTGGCTGAAAAGACAAGAGAAGGACCATTTTGTAGCAGAAAATGTGATAAGATAAGGTTGCAGTCATAAAGATATGTGACATCAGTCTGTTTTAGCAGGGTGGTGAGAGTCATAGACACATAGGGCTGGAAGGGAACTTGGAGGTCTTCTAGTCCAACTCCCTCCTTATTCTATCCCTGTCAAATGGTTGTCCAGTCTCTTCTAGAGGGTCCATGATGGAGCATCCACAGCTCCAGAAAACAAGCTGTTCCATTGATTAATTGTACTCACTGTCAGGAAATTTCTCCATTTCAGGTTGGATCTCTTTTTAAAGACCTTCCACCCACTGCTTCTTTTCCTGCCCCTCTGTTGTTTTGGAGAATAAATCAACACCCTCTTATTTGTGACAGCCCCTGAAGTACTGGAAGACATGTTATTTCACCCCGATCCTTCTCTTTGACAGGCTAGACTAGTGATGGCGAACCTTTTTTTGGCTCGGGTGCCAAAAGGGCACATGCGTGCACAATAGCGCGCACATGCATGCCCACACCCATAATGCAATGCCCTCCTTGCACAACCCTCCCCTGCACGCACAATCCCCCCCCGGGCTGCCCCCCCAAGCGTATGCGCGCAGACCTCACTGAAGCCTCCGGACTTCCGGTAGGCCCGTTGGGCCGTTTTTCATCCTCCCCAGGCTTCATGAAAGCCTCCAGAGCCTGTGGATGGCAAAAAATGGGCCCAACAGGCCTACCGGAAGTCAAACTTCCAGTTGGGCTGTTGGGCCATTTTTCGCCATCCACAGGCTCTGGAGGCTTTCCTGAAGCCTGTGGATGGCAAAAAATGGGCCCAACAGGCCTACCGGAAGTCAAACTTCCGGTTGGGCTGTTGGGCCATTTTTCGCCATCCACAGGCTCTGGAGGCTTTCCTGAAGCCTGGGGAGGGCAAAAACGCCCTCCCCCGCCCTCCGGAATGCCGAAAATCAGCTGGCCAGCACACACATGTGCGCTGGAGCTGACATAGGGCAACGCCTCACGTGCCCTCAGATATGGCTCCACGTGCCACTTGTGGCACGCATGCCATAGGTTCACCATCACGGGGCTAGACGTACCTAGTTTTCTTAACCATTCATCGTACAATTTAACCTCCAAAATGGAATGGAAATAGAATGGAAATCTATTTGTTGTGAATATAGTCTGAATTCCTGCCCCTGTTAGAATTCCTGTTAAAGAGCCACGTTTAACTCCAATTCTACGATTCTCAGTATGCAGAACTCAACACATTGAGCAAGAAACAGGAAAGCATTAAACTATTGGCCAGGATATCTTAGCCAAAACCTCTACAGTCCTCTGCAGTTATTGAAGGAGAAGATAGTCAGCTCCCCAACCTCTCATGAGGGGTGGGAAAAATAAACCTGGACAGACCTTTTCCATGCAGTAGTCAGGGCTCTTGAACCTTTTACCCTGAAGATGTGTCTTCTTTTGGTTTTCTGCCAAGGCAGTAAAAGTTACATATTCTATTTACGCAGTGTTTGAAGACGTTGGTGATGGTAGGTTACCACTTTGCTGGGACTTAACTCCAGACTTTCTTTTATGAGTGTTTTTATGTTGACTTTGTTGACTTAGACAAAGGATATGAAAAAACAAATTGGCTAAAATACTTTTATTATGTAAGTATGTAGTTGAATGTGGTAAGAGAGAAACATAATGGAGATAAAGCATGTGCCAGGATATAATGGTTAGTGAATAGTTCAACACTGAGCCAGGAATAAGAAAAGAATATTTGACATTCTGATGACTGTTTAATGTGTTTTAAGGATAAATATACGAGAAATGCTTGTGAGGACATCAGAAGCTATTTGAAGGCATGGACAATATGTATTTTTGTATGTATACGATGCCATATTCTGAAATGAGAACCTGAATATTTTAGAAAATATCAGATGCAAATTTTAGATGCAATGTGGAATATGGATATGAACATCTAATTTATCAAAGACTAAGGTAATTGTATTACACAGAAAAATGGAATGAATGTTTGCAAGTTATACATATACATATACACACAAAATTTAGAGCAAGTATATGAATTTTTGTATTGAAATGTGTCTATTAAAAATGCACAGAGAAATTTTAAGATGTCCAAATGCTGTTAGAATGATAGTGAAAAATATGTGCTCTGTTTCTGTAGGAAATTGAAATGTTGTTGCTCACTTTGCTACATGTATATTTTTGTATTTCAGGAGAAACATAAATATTGAAATGTGGCAGTTAAAACAGGTGTGATATAACAAGAACAGATAAGAGTCAAGAATGAATAGTGAATGTAGGCTAAACAGAAAAGTGAATAGAGTGTGAAAAAAGTACATTAAAGTTGTTTTGTCTAATGGAAAGAATGAATGAGAATTTCTTTGCAAAACAAGAGTAGGAAGGAGTGAATAGATCAAGAAGGAGATCAAATAGGTTGTGGTTGAATAGAGATTGATGATGAGATTCTGAAAAAAAAAAGGTGAGAAATTTAAAGACCAAAAGTCATTTTATTAAGCAATGTATTGTTGCAGTAGGAAGTGTATGGTTGGTAGATAGAAAAATCTTTAGAGGTATAAAAAAATGGAATTGGAATATTGGAATAATTTTAGTTATGATTCCTTTTTTTCTTATTTGTATTTTGCTGGTCTAGGACAGTAATAAACTTTATATTCTATTCTTATTTGTAGGATACTATTTCTTATATCTTGTGCACTCTATTTCACACTGCTTATCCTAAAATGGAATAGTGCAATGGGTAGCTAGCTATTGATTTTTATTTTATTTTCATTTTTTTGCTACCTGCCTCCATGTAGTCGTACACATCATGGTTGATTAAATTTAGTTAAGTAACCATCATTCCCATATAAAAAAAACCAGTCAGATAAATTGCTGTAGATTTATATTCAGCAGAATGAAGACCATCTGTTTCAGCTGAAAGACTTGCCAAGGAAATCTAAAATATTGAACAGAGACAGTATAACCCATCTGCCTCCTTGCATTTTAAATAATGTAAGCCGTGATAGTTATCCTCAATTTGCAGACTGCTGGTTTTACCATCTCACTTTAACATGGTGCTTTCTTTTAGAATCAACATTTGGCTCATGCATGTTTTATAGGAAGTAATAACAATGAAGATAATTAGCATGTTCCTTGGTATATGTAGAAAGGTTTTGGGACATACATCCGGTATAAAAAAGATAATCAAGTTATTGATTATCTTTCTTATAAAATGGAGAGGGATCTTGGAGTCCTAGTGGACAATAACTTAACTATGATCCAGCAGTGTGCTTCCACTGCCAAAAAAGGCCAACACAGTTCTAGCCTGCATTAACAGAGGGATAGAATCAAGATCAATCACATGAAATATTAGTACCACTTTATAATATTTTCGTAAGACCACACTTGAAATATTGCATTTAGTTTTGGTCGCCACAATATAAAAAAAGAAGTTGAAACTTTAGAAAGAATGCAGAGAAGAAGAACAAAGATGATTAGGGGACTGGAAGCCAAACATATGAAGAAACAGGAATTGGGGTGTGTCTAATGAAAAGAAGGACTAAGGGCAGTAGTGGGTTCTAAAACCCTTTACTACTGGTTCACCCATGCGCTCAACACTTCTGTGCATACGCAGAAGCGTCCTGGGAAGGTGGGCGGAACCTCCCGCCGCCGGTGCTACTGGTTCTTAGAATCGGGCCGAACCAGGAGCAACCCACCGTTGACTAAGGGTGACATAATAGCAGTGTTCCAATATCTAATTGGCTGCTACAAAGAAGAGGGCATCAATTTATTCTCCAAAGAATCTGAAGGCAGGACAAGAAGCAATGGATGAAAACTAATCAAGGAGAGAACCAACCTAGGACTAAGGAGAAATTTCCTGACAGTTAGAACAATTAACCAGTGGAAAGGATTGCCTCCAGAAGCTGTGGGTGCTCCAACACTGGAAGCTTTTAAGAAGAGATTGGTCAACCATTTGTCTGAAATGTATAGGGTTTCCTGCTGGAGCAGAGGTTGGACTAGAAGACCTCCGAGGTCCCTTCCAATCTGTTATTCTGTTAAGTTACAATTTCTGCTAAAATGAGAGAAACTGGTAGTGAAAAAAATTAGAGCTGTCTTGGGAGTACAGCACAGAACCATGAACCAGACATGAGCATAGGAGAGCTGCTTACTCCATTGTTTTGCACTCTTTAATTTGGCTACATATATGTGAAAAAATGAAGAGAGAGAAAAATCCTTTGCCCCATGAACATTATATGTTACACTGTATGTTTCATATAATAATCACATCAACTAATAGGTAACTGGAATGGCCAATAGGTAACTGGAATAAGAATTTCCCAATCTCATATCTTCTAAAAATGTTGGACTTCAACTCTTGTAATCATAAGAGCTACATGCATTAGCCATGGTGTTTGGATGTTATGGGGACCTCAGGTTGGGAAGACTGATGTCCTGGAATTGTAGATGATATGTTTGGCTCACTGGCCAACATTTAGTACAATAGAAAAGCAAATGTGTTCTACTATGCCCCTGCAGAAGTCCTTCAATTTTCATTCTGGCAATAAAGTGAAGGAATAATAACCACAAAAATTTCAGTCCTACAGCTTTGATTTAATATGGTGTCCTTCTTCATTCCCACTTACTTCCCACTGGGTATTTTGTGTTTATCCAGCATAATTCTTGTATAACAATGACTGACAATAAGTATAGAATGGTACAGACATACATCTCCTGTTCATAATATACAGTATTTAATGAACAATGCAAATTTTTGGAAGAATTTTAGGACAGCCACCAGCTGACAGCAATATGTTTTTCTGGCTTTTTGAAGCATGCATCAAAATAGCAGAACAAATCATTTCCCATAATAAAATCCCAAGGGAGAAACAACATACAAGATCAGCAGTGAGACTATTCCCAGACTTATAGAAATAACATGCAATGATTGGCAAGATTTTGCCAAAATCCTCTCCTCTCCTTGCATACCCAGTAACAAACTATTCTACAACTTATCTGAGACAGATAGATGAAGAATATACGCTCTCCAATGCTCCTTTCAGCTCTGATTTACGATTTTGTTGTTCAGTTGCTAGTTGTGTCCAACTCTTCACAGCCCCGTGGCCACAGCACACCAGGTCCCCTCTTTCTCCACTGTTTATTTATTTTATTTATTTTATTTATTTATTTTGTCAAACACGTATTGGTAATATACATAGACATAACATTGTTTATATACATAAGATGGGTACTGATAAGAGGGAACATTAGGACAGGGACGGTAGGCACGCTGGTGCACTTATCCACGCCCCTTACTGACCTCTTAGGAATCGGGTGAGGTCAACAGTGGACAGTCTAAGGGTAAAGTTTTGGGGGTTTGGTGACGAAACCACAGAGTCAGGTAGTGAGTTCCAGGCATTAACCACTCTGATGTCGTATTTTCTACAGTCAAGTTTGGAGCGGTTCACTTTGAGTTTGTATCTGTTGTGTGCTTGTGTATTGTTGTGGTTGAAGCTGAAGTAGTCGTTGAAAGGAAGGATGTTGTAGCAGATAATTTTATGAGCTATGCTCATAAATGAGTCGTGCCGAAGGCAACGTAGTTCTAAGCTTTCTAAGCCCAGGATTTCAAGTCTGATTGCGTATGGTATTCTGTTGCGAGTAGAGGAGTGGAGGACTCTTCTTGTAAAATATCTCTGAACACTTTCTAATGTATTTATGTCCGATATGCGGTGTGGGTTCCAGACAGATGAGGTGTATTCAAGGATTGGTCTGGCGAATGTTTTGTATGCTCTGGTTAATAGTGTGATATTACCGAAGAAGAAGCTACATAAGATTAGGTTAACAACTCCTGAAGCCTTTTTGGTGATGTTGTTGCAGTGAGCTTTGGCACTTAGGTCATTTGATATGAGTATTTCAAGGTCTTTGACAGAGTGAGGGTCGTCTGCAAGGTCTTGTCTGTTCAGCTTGTATTTGGTATCTCTCAGAGACACCAAATACAAATCAGAAATCTCTCAGAGTTTGACCAAATTTATGGTTATTACCAGAGGCGGGTTGCTCTCTTACCGGTGCCGGTGCGCTGCACGTGCATCTCCATGCTTCGGGCGCGGGTGCGCTTGCTTCAGGTGCGGGCGCACTTGCTATGCGCGGGCGCCCCCTCAAGCAATTTTGCTTCTGTGCATGCGCAGAAGCAAAATCACGCCAAAATCTCACAAGGGGATACGCGCGTGAGAGAGATTTTGGCGCGATTTTGCTTACGCGCATGCGCAGAAGCAAAATCTCACCAAAATCTCTCTCGCACGCGCGTCCCCTCGCGAGATTTCAGTGCGATTTTGCTTCTGTGCATGTGCAAAAGCAAAATCGACCCAAAATCACCGGAAAAAAATGGCGATGCGCACGGTGGACCGGCAGAGAGGGCTCCGGAGCGGTCGCGGGCAAATTGCGCAATCGGCCGCTCCCTACCAGAGCTGCGCACCGGGCAGCTCCAGCAGGAACCCACCTCTGGTCATTACATTGATAACACTATCTAACCATCTCATTCTCTGCAGTCCTCTTCTCCTTTTGTCTTCAATCTTGCCCAACATCAGGGTCTTTTCCAAAGAGTCTCATTTGGTGGCCCAAGTATTTGAGCTTCAGCTTCAGTATCTGTCCTTCCAAAGAACAGTCAGGGTTGATTTGAATGATTTGATCTCCTTGCAGTCCAGCGGACTCTCAAGTCTTCTCAAGCACCACAATTCGAAAGTATTAATCAAAAGATTTAGAACTACACTTCTTGTAGAAAAAGCAATTACTGCCAACCTGCCTTCCATTGAGGACCTGTATACTGCATGAGTCAAAGAGGGCCGTGAAAATGTTTACTGACCCCTCGCATCCTGGACATAAATTATTTCAACTCCTACCCTCAAAACGACGCTATAGAGCACTGCACACCAAGACAACTAGACACAAGAATAGTTTTTTCCTGAACGCCATCACTCTGCTAAACAAATAATTCCCTCACCACTGTCAAACTATTCACTAAGACTGTATTACTATTAGTCTTCTCATCGTTCCTATCACCCATCTCCTTCCACTTATAACTTGTTGCTTGTATCCTTACAATTTATATCAATATTGATTGTTTCCTGATTGCTTACTGTATTTGTACCCTATGACAATCATTAAGTGTTGTACCTCATGATTCTTGACAAATGTATCTTTTCTTTTATGTACACTGAGAGCATATGCACCAAAGACAAATTCCTTGTGTGTCCAATCACACTTGGCCAATAAAGAATTCTATTCCTATTCCTATTCTATTTATATAGCCTCTCCAAGGAGTTTCTAAATAGTTGCTACGCACTCCTGTGTACCAAATCGGTCGGTAAGGGGCGTGCATAAGCGCACAATCGTGCCTACCGTTCCTGTCCTAATGTTCACATATATTCTTACCTCTTTTACTCTTATTCATGCTTGTGCTATTACATATATATTCAATCATGTTTTACTATTTATACTTTGTTTATAATCATATATGCTTGACAAATAAACAAATACAAATACAAATACAAATCCTGCTCCCAAATTTCTTTCTATATTTCTGTTTGCATTAAGAAGTTCCCTGCTTTTATACACGAATGTTCCCTAAGTACATAGAGGATATCTCTACATTTTCATCCTTTTCCAACACAATGGGAAAAAACCTTCAGATTTGCAGATATCTAATCAAATAATTAATCTCAATACTGTAAGAAGTTTGCGGCCAAAATAAACTTAATTCTGTTAGAAATTAATAGAAGCTTCTGCTCTTGAACCAACTTTAAGAATTTTGATCTCACATTCAGCAAACAAACCCTCAATCAAAAGGAAGAAACAAGTTTCAGCAACATTTGTTGAATATTGTAAACAAAGCAGAATTCTGCACACAGTTGCAAATGAAAGCATTTTATTGATTAATAGGACTGAAGTGTTTAAAACACTGATCTATAGCTTTAAAATGTATTCTATGAGAAAGAAAAAAGAGAAAGCTAAGCCATACTTTGGTTACTGCTCTAATTTAAAATCATTATAAGCTCATTCTTCACAAAGACACATTTATTACTGCAACAAAGATGCCAGTAAGACTCTGCAAAGAAAAAAAATCAGTGAGGTAGAAAATAAATTATGACTTTTTTCATTTCTTACCAATGACTAAATCCATCAGAGTTGCAGTTTCTTTTAGCAATAGCTATGATAATTTTTGTAAAATAAGCAGTAGAAAAAAAACCCCGTCATACCTGGGACATTGTTGTTACACTTGTAAAAATATTGAGCTTGTAGTTCTGTGGATCAATATCCAAATTCTGCAGTAAACTACTTCCTTTAGCTTATATAGGCTCTTCTATGAAGTCATTCTACATGGTCATCTTCCCAGACTAGCTTCTGGAGTGTTTAAGGTTGACAACATGTTACTGTCAAGAGGTTTATTCTTAGCAATGACTGAGCTATAGCATTTAATAAACTGTACGAGTGGAGTGAGAAGAACATTACAAGTGACAAGAAAAGACAGCTGGGCTAGCAGAACCATACAGAAGCCTTGTCCTTTCTTTAGGAACAAGTATGTCTTCAAAGGAAGCCCTGTGGTCATCTATTTATAGATATAAAGGGCAATGCTTTTATGCTGCAGATGCTCCATGAATATACAAGAATAAAATGCCTACAAAAACTTGCTGATCGTCAACTGAATTAGGAAACATCTGTCATGATATTAATCCTGGGATGAACACTTTCTACAGGTGAATCAGTGAGGAAGTGCTAAGCTACCAGAAACATATCACATTTTGACTTAGCGAGATAACCCTAACCAGCCAGCAACTGATTTTATTTAGGTTGGATTCCTATAATATTTCAACTTCTGTTAAGTAGTCCAAAAACTATAGCTAGTATAGCAAAAAAAAAAACCTATAACTATAGCAATGCCGGTTGGCGGGACCACAGGGGAGAGCTTTCTCTGTGGGAGCCCCCTCTCTTTGGAACCAACTACCACTGGAGATCCGGATTATCCCCACCCTACTGGCCTTCCATAAAGCCGTTAAAACCTGGCTCTTCCGGCAGGCGTATGAATGATGGGAAGTGCTTTTAATTTTTATAGGTATTTTTAATTGTTTATTTATTTATTTTATTTTGTGAGATTTATATACCGCCTCACAGTGCAAGCACTCTCTAAGCGGTTTACACCAGTAAGCAATGTATATTTATATTGCCCCCAACAATCTGGGTCCTCATTTTACCTACCTCGGAAGGATGGAAGGCTGAGTCAACCTTGAGCCGGTGAGATTTGAACCACTGACCTGTGGATCACAGTCAGCTAAAGTGACCTGCAGTACTGCCTCTAACCGCTGCGCTACCTCGGCTCTTTTTTTTATGGTTGTTTTTAAAATAATTGTTCATCTTTATGTTGTACGCCACCCTGAGTCCCCAGGGAGATGGGCGGCCTATAAGATCGAACAAACAAACAAACAAACAAACAAAACAAACAAACAAACAAACAAAATAAATAAATAAATAAATAAATAAATAAATAAATAAATAAATAGTTCAGAAATTACTTCCATGGTACAAACAAGAGCTAAATGCCAACTGACATTTGCATTGATTTGTAAGCAGCTTTAATCTAATGTGCTTATATCCCTTGAAGTCCCTAAATGGCATAGCAACTGGTAACGCAAGATAAACATTTGAAGTTCACAGAGCTACCAGCGATTTTGCAAATAACTGGAATGAACTGCTTTACCTTTTCAAGCAGACTATTCAACCACCAGATTTTTGCCCAATATAAAATGCAGCACAATGAAGCTACTGTAGATATAATTTTTAAAAAAATTCTACCTATTTCAGTTAGCTTTAAACTGAGTATAACTTTTTCTTTCATCATTTTAAAGCGGCTGAAGCATTTGTTAATCTGTGTGGCATCAATTTAAATTGTCAGTTGCTAGACAGTACAGGTAGTCCTCGACTTACGACCATAACGGAGCCCAAAATTTTCTGTTGCTAAGTGAGACATTTGTTAAGTAACAAACTTAAAAAAAAGTTTGTCCCATTTTATGACTTTTCTTGTCACAGTTGTTAAATGAATGACTGCAGTTGTTAAGTTAGTAACATGGTTGTTAAGTGAATCTGACTTCCCCATTGAGTTTGCTTGCCAGGAGGTTGCAAAAGGTGATCACATGACCCCAGGACGCTGCAACTAATATAAATGAGTCAATTGCCAAGTATCTGAATTATGATCCCATGACCATGGGGATGCTGCAATGGCCATAAGTATGCAAAACGGTCATAAGTCACTTTTTTCAGTGCTGCTGTAACTTTGAATGCTCACTAAATTAACTGTTGTTAGTTGAGGACTACCTGTATAGGGAAAGCAGGATTTGGATGACCTGCAAGTTTATTTATTTAGGAACTTCGACAGTATCTAACTCTTCTGGTCTAGTACAGAAAATCATTTAGATGAAAATATTCCTTGTATTTGGGTGATGGATAATCCATTCTTGATTCAAGTGGCTTTTTATAATCTATCCCTATTCTAAGAGTACCAATTTTCTTTTTTTTTACATGCCCAATTATGATGCTTATTTTGTCTTAATTATATTCAGTGCTACCAACTCACTCAAACGTTCTCTCCAGTCTTAAACAACTGCCTATGGAACAAACCTGTGTGTGTTCCGCACTGCATGAAAAACATTAGTTTGGATGATTTGGGTCTGAACTGAAATGTACATATTTATTTATTTATTTACTTCATTTCTCTAGTCAACCATCTCAACAAATGACTCTAGGCAGCGTACATCATGCAACATAAAAAAGTTAAAACAATACAAAATAAATACATATGGCGTCAAGTAGACCTGCAACCGTGATTGTTAATACAGCCAAGGAATGGAGCCCTTAGCACACTCAGGAGCCAGACCTGGGTAGACAACCAAGTCTTCATGATCTTATGAAAGGCCATCAGCCTGATCTCTGAAGGGTGAATGTTCCAAAGGACAGAGGTTATGGCAGAGAAGACCCATCTCCTGGTCCCTGCGAGACGACTCTCCTTGGCTGATGGGACTCATAACATGCTCAGCCTGCCAGCAGTTTCCTCAGGTAATCCAGCCCCAAGCCATGAAGGGGTTTAAAGATTATAACCAGCATCTTGAATTGGCCCTGGAAGCACACTGGCAGCCATTGCAACTCCTGAAGCAGTGGTGTTACTTGTTGAATATCCAGCACCCTTAACTACCCGTGCAGCCACATTCTGCACCAGTTGAAACTTATGAATGCTCTTCAAAGGCAGCCCCATGTAGAGAACAATGCAGTAATACAGACGACAGGTCACAAGGCTATGAGCAAAGCCTCCCAACCCAGGAATGGATGCACTGGCACAAAAGATACGCAAAAGCCCTCCTGCCGATGGCTACCACCTGCTCTTTCAGCAGGAGCTTTGAGTTCAAGAGGACACCCAGGTTACACACCAGGTCATTCTCAGTGTCAGTGTCCCCCACATCCACAACGAGCAATGGAAATCCCAAAAGTGCTTTTTCAGGAGGCTACTGGAGTTTCCAGACTTTTAGCAAAGGAAAAATCTGGTTGTCAGAAGATTCAAATACCCAAAGCCAGGCTATTACTGCAGGACAGGGACAGGACATTAGGCAGCCTAGAGTGGAAATATAAAGCTGGCTATTATCAACATATTGATAGCTCACCTCAAACCATCAGATCCCCTCATCCAGCGGTCTCATGTAGATGTTAAAGAGGAGAGGAGAGAGAGTGTCTTGGGACACCCCAAAAGTAGCGGGCCGTGGATTGGATCTCTGCTCAGCCACCAGCCCCCCTCCCCCTCAGTTTGACTACAGCAAATCCAATTTCTCAGCATTCCTCTACTTTTAAGGGAGGTTTCTCCAAGTGCTTTTCCTTGTTTTCTCCAGTCCTCTATAGAGATTACATTCCAAAGAAGAGCATCCAGTACCTGCAGAAAAACCTGAAATCAACATGTGTTAGATCACATAACAAACATTGCCTAATTTCTCTTGGTCTATTTCAAGCAATCCAGCATAGCTGATTTGTTTCCATTTCTTCTATCGACTGGTCTAAATTAAGAACTTGGGGACTGCTTTTTTTTAGGCAAAATCTTCTAAGCCCTTCCTTTTTCTGTTTCTGGAATCCCTCCCTCCGCAAAACTTTTATTATGCAACACTTTTTCTAATTACCGTAAGTTTCATTTTCTGTGCCCAGATATCTAGGTTCTGCTTCATTATTTTTAAAGCTGATGTATTTTAAGCTGTTCCTTTTATTGCTTATATCGTCAAGCTTAATTGCTCCCACTGCAAACTCCCCTCCACTCTTTTCAAAGACGGATTATAAATGAATAAATAATACTAGGGCAAAAATAGTTCAGAGGGAGATGAGGGTCTTCTTTTTCTTCTAAATTTTGTAAGCTCCCTCCTCCATACATTCTTTTTCTACACAAACTCACATTTCTGTATTCAGCCACCACTTCTGTCCAAGTGAAAGTGTTAAACCATGGTTATAAATAAAATACACAAGGGAATGCTAATCCCAAGTATCACCAGAGCAATATTAATCTCCATGAGTTCCCAGTTATGTATCTCCTATTTTGGTATTAAAGGGAATGGGAAGAATGCAGAAAGCAATCTTTAAAGGAGGGATTTTTAATGTAGGTCACGGGTCTCCAAACTTAGCAATTTTAAGACTTGTGGACTTCGACTTCCAGAATTCCTAGCATGGCTGGCTGAGGAATTCTGGGAATTGAAGTCCACAAGTCTTAAAAGTTTTCAAGTTGGAGACCCATGATTTAGGCAAACTTGGAATTTTAAGCATATTAAACAAACTGGATTTTATGGGGGAGTAAATGACATCTGTAACATATAGCAATAACATAAAATGATATGCACACAAGATCAACATGAAAATGCCATGACTACATACTTGCTGTAGGAAATGACCAGGCTGAGCCCGAGGGAGGTGGTCAAATGTGTCATCAATCACGAGTCCCAGAGGTTTAAGTCCAACCCACTTTGAATTAAGGGATTACAGGGTGATAAAAACTGAGTTATAGGATAAGCATACCTAATGTTAATAGTTCTTAAGGAAGAAAAAACACACTTGTTGACTGCAAATGGAGCATATGTGATGTGGTTACCCCCCCCAAAAAAGGCAGATGCAGTTTAAGGCTGTATCAATAAAACCATATTTTTTCCAAATGAAAGAAAGTGATCATTCAACTATATTCTACTTTCTTCAGATTCCACCTTGAATGTCCATTTCTTGGTAGTACACTTTAAGAAGTAAGAGCATAAAAAGAGACTGGAGTAGCTGGGGACATTTAGTTTTGTGAAAAGACTGGAGCTAAGAAATATAACACTCTTCAACCACCTGAAATTAAATCATACAGAAGAAAGTAAAGACTTGTTAGAATGATAACAAGGTGCAGGATACAGAGCAAGGGATTTAAACTGACTGGAAGGCAATTCCACCTGAATATCAAAAATGAGTCTTCTAAGATTACCAGAAATATTAATTAAATTTCCAAATATGGGAGGGAGCATACTGCTTCCTTTCGCCTTTTGGCCCCAATCCAGAGGCCATGCAGGCAGTCGCTTTCACGACAAACCATTTTTTCTATATATAACATTTTTACTGATAAAGAAATAAAGGGAGACTAGTATAGATCTATTTCAACGTATTTAGCTCTCATCAGCTAGACACACCCTTCTGGGATTCGAACTTGGGCTGCTTGCCTTGTCAGGCAGTTGCTTTAACTTCTAAGCCACAAGTTCTCCTCCCTGTATCAGTTGAACCAGGGGAGGGATTATATGTTTTTTCTGTCAAATGGCCCCTGGAGTGGGACCGAAAGGTGAAAGGAAGCAGTATGCTCCCTCCCATATTTGGGTATACCAGGTGATTCGACAGAAAAAACATATAATTCCTCCCCTGGTTCAGCTGATACAGGGAGGAGAACTTGTGACTTAGAGGTTAAAGCAACTGCCTGACAAGGCAAGCAGCCCAAATTCGAATCCCAGAAGGGTATGGCTAGCTGATGAGAGCTAAATAGATCTATACTAGTCTCCCTTTATTTCTGTATCAGTAAAAATGTTTATATAAATGTTTATATACATATATATATATATATATATATATATATATATATATATATATATATATATATATATATATATATATATATATATATATATATATATATATATATATATATATATATATATATATATATATATATATATTCACAATAAAAATAGCACATAACAAAGATGGGGAGGGAGAGAGCAGAATGTACAGGTGAGAGATGGGATCTGTTATTGGTCCATCAGCCACCTCCAGCATGATAATGGGTCCCCCTTCATTGGAGTGGTGGATTGATTGGTCTGGCATGCTCTAATTTGATCCTGTGTTAAGGAGGGGGGTTGAGCTTGCATGGTTCCTTCCAACATCAGGTTTCTATGACTATGATGTCTGCTACCAGTTAAAGCTATCCCAAATTATATGTAGGTCATGTGTTAAAGACAAGTAATGACAGATTTGTATGAAATCAGATTTTATTGTAAACCATTATTTAGGTACAACACATATGCTTTCCATTTTCATAAAATACCAACAGTAAAATTATGATCTGGTGGGCCTTATGGTTTCCTTTTTAATGCTGTAGGACTGACATTCATTTTCATTTTGAATCTCCCCAAAAAATTAATTAGCATTGTGTATTAATTAGCAATGGCTGGATCCAGTTCTTATTCCCCCTCCTTCTGCCTTGTGCTTTCTAAAAAGTTTTTTCATGGGGCAACAATGGAGCCAGCCGTGGAGAAGGGTGGAACTGGTAAAATCACTGTTCT
This sequence comes from Diadophis punctatus similis, assembly GCA_023053685.1. Taxonomy (NCBI): domain Eukaryota; kingdom Metazoa; phylum Chordata; class Lepidosauria; order Squamata; family Dipsadidae; genus Diadophis; species Diadophis punctatus. The sequence continues at coordinate 193,851,508 of JALIGW010000002.1, forward strand.
GACCCCTTCTTCTAGTGGGGAACATCTCCTGGTTTCCAAGTTTCATTCTCCCAGGTTTTCCCATTTATGGACACATCAATTTGGAATGCCCCTTTAACTAAAAAAAAAGAAAAGAAAAAAAGATTCAAGATGTTTCTATATTTAAAACCACGATTTCCTCATTATTTACTGAACATCAACAGTTTTGATGCATTGCAAGTCTCCTATGGTCAATGTGGCTGAATCTGTGTGCTCGCCATTATCGCCCTTGTCATATGGAAGCTACAATCTGCAATTTGCTATGCACAAAAAGCACAAAGACCCAACTTGTGAAGAAGAAAATGTAAGGCTGCACATTCTGGCCCTGCCCCCTTCTTTTCCAGCAAGGCTTAATTGGAAACCTAAGCACCTGCTTGTGAAAGAATGGCTCCGGGACATTTTGCATTGTTTTAGTTTGGTTCACAATTCAACGAGTTTGAGGTCTTTTCCCTGAAGAGAAACGTAGCACACGTTTCACCAGCAACATTTGTACAGGACATTTTACTTTTTACTTAAGAGTAGTTGGGGAGACATTAAAACACTGAAGTCAAAAAATGAAGGCTGAATTAATGGCCACAGGATTTCTAAAACAATTCTGTTAGATATCAGAAGTCTTGATATCATGAGGGATACTAATCTTGATCATTTCATTTTTGTTTCTTAGTCAGTTGGAAACGGGAAGGCTACCATTTTGCTCCAGCAAATTCAACATTCTATTACAAATTTCTAAGTGTAGAAAGACCTGAATCTCAGACTCATTAGAAAAAGATCAGCATTATTTTACAAAAAAGCACTGACAGAATCATACTTAAGAAGAATATTATTCCTTCTTTTGAGATTCAAATCAGGCTGCTGGGCAATGCCATTCAACACAAAACAGTAAATCTGAACTCTGTTTAACGGTGGACTGTTTAAACACATTTAAGGCTTTGGGTTTGGTGTTTTAGAACCCCCCACTCCCTCGGCAGCGACACACCTATCCCAACTGTTAAAAGTAGTCTGTACACAATAGACGTCACTGGATAAAATGAAGAAAGTTTTTGCATTTAGACACACACTATTAAAATTCATAAGGCAAACAGAAAATAACAGGTGTTTGGCATTGTTCGTTTCATTATCTCTTTAAAAAATTCATTTTTCTGAGTTTTCATTCTGCCATACAATTAAGAGGACCATCTCGTACTTAATGAATTGGTACAACAAAACCTGCTTTAAAATATCATGGTTGATAAACAGTGATTCATAGTATTAGAGTTATATAGTAAAAACATAAAAAACAGTATGGTTGGAAGCAATATTAATCACGGACACTGCCCTATCACTTTATAGGAGCTTCTTTTAGTGTTATACTCAAATAAATAATTGGGTTTTCTTTTCATCTAAACACAGAAAAAGGAATGTCCTGGAAATATACTGTAGAATAAGACAACACTTTCTGGTCTGTCCTCCTCTAAGATAGGACCTTGAGAACATCCCCTAAGAGTAGTAGGCACTCTTCACCTTAAGAATTACCACCAGTCCAAAAAAAAGGGGGGGGGGAGAAAACCCCACTCAAAACAGCAGAATCCACTTTTGCATTCTAAGCCCAATGATCTCTCTGAAAGCTAGGATCCTCTTTAGCTTCTCCTTTCCTAAACAAAGTATCCATAGAAAAACTATACAAAATGCCTTTGAAAAGATCTGAGCTCCTATCAATGAATATACTTAAGGCTCAAAATATAATCTCTCTCTTTCTCTGTATTATTGATTTTTTTTTCTCTTGACATCTCTTGCTGTTTGATTGAAATGAGCATGGAAAACAGCCAAACAATCAATGGGGGTTGCCCCCTGAAGGCTCATGAGGCACTTCTGTAACTTGGTTATCTGCCCCCAGTCAGGCCTTGCCACCCCACAACCTACAAAGGATTAGCCATCTTGCTCCTCAGTAAGTCTCTTGGCATTGGATTGGTAGAGTTCAGGAAACAACTTACAAGGGCCAGAGAAGAGGGTAAAAACAAAGGAAGCCTCTCTTTTCAAGAAAATGAAGTAGGGAGGAGTATGCCCCCCCCCAAATAGCTTAGGAAGGTCCTTAAACATTTAGCTGTTCCCCAGGCCTTAATTTAGCATCCCCCAGGCACCCTCTTTACATTAGGGATAATGGGAAAGGCATCTATGTTTTCTTTCCTCGAGTGTTGTCTTTCTCTCCCCTCACAAGTCTTTTTAGTGTGTAGTGTGTATATATAAGAAAATGAGAAAACTACTCAAATTCATTCCAGAGTTGGGCAGCCTAGAAATGCAATAAATTTGAAAAGAAGAGGCAGGGAGAAAAGACCGAAGGATACAGAACCTATTAACCAGTCAGTTCATCAGAATGGTTGCAAATAGTGTCTTGAAGTGCATGCTAGTGCCAGGGTAGGATACGTGTAATTTAATCCAGACTAACCATAGAAGTGTGCACAGTATAGTTTTGTTTATGCACACCAGGAGCAGTTTCTTTCTTCTTGGAAGGGTCCTGTGTTAACAGTTATTGAGGGGAAATACATCTGGAATTCAGGGGTGCAAGTGGAGAAAGTGTTGATTTATCTTTTGAACAAATAAGGTTAAGAAAGAAGATATCAAGTATCGTATTTTTCGGAGTATAAGACGCATCTTCCCCCCCCTAAGAGGCTGAAAATTTGGGTGTGTCTTATATTCCGAATGTAGCTTTTTTTGAAGCTTTTTTTTCAGCCCTAACGAGGCACTAAGAGCACTTCCAGGCTCTTACCGGCTTGCAGGCTTTTTTCATTGCCTTCATTTTCATTCAACCCTCCGGAAGAAGGTTTTTTAAAGCCCTAACCAGGGGATAAAATAATGTGCTGAAGCTGACCAGACTAAGGATGCTAGCCAGATAAATACCTGGTAGGCAGATTTCCCCCCCTATTTTCCTCCCCAAAAACTAAGGTGCGTCTTATACTCCGGTGCGTCTTATACTCTGAAAAATACGGTACTTAAGGTTTTCAGTGAAAGTTTGCATGCTTACAATATGAACACTAGATATGTAAATAGTTTGGTAGCCAGTGTTTATGTTAGTCATTTGGGAGAAAATATCCTGCAATTTTATTTCTATTAGTAACTGAAGAAGAATTTAAAAAGTATTAAATTAAAATTATTAAAATTATTCCAAAAAGCAATTTTAGAGAGATTCTGGTAGAGTGTTCTTGCATTATTTTTGATGTGGTGGCCAAGGGTTGTATTTGAACATATCATCTTGAACTATGTAACAATTCTTTTCAATTTTCGGCCTCACGTTTGCTTTTCAGATTGGGAAGGGTGAGTAGCCAGGGAAGCTTATGAATGATAGAAAAACGTATCACAGAAAACAGCAGCAGTTGCTTTTTCCACCTTCAACAAAAACATCATCAAGGGAAGTAATTCTCAAGTAACCTGAGAATATGACAGAAAAAAATATTTAAGAAATTGTAAGGCAGGCTTTGGCACAGCACTAGTTTGATTTAAATAATAATAATTATGCAGTAAATAAGAAGAGAAATTTTGATAACTTTTTAAAGCCCTTGGTTTGGGCTTTTTGTGTATTTGGGACAGAAAACTGACCTAGTGGAAAGTAGTCAGTACAAAACCTAGAAGGAAATCTCTGGGACCATTCTTAAAAAGGCAAGGGTTACAAATTTCAGGTCCCTAGATCTAGAACAGGTCTGTCAAACTGGCGGTCCGTGGGCCAAATACGCCCCACATAGGCCACGCCCACCCCAGCTCCGCAAAGGCAAAAAACATCCCAATACGTCACAATATGGCCCCGGATACGATCAGGTTTGACACCCCTGATTTAGAATTTGTGTTCATTGTGCTTAACACTGGTTCTCTCATTCCAAGAGGTACAGCAAATTTCCAAAAATAGTTTAAGTATGACCTTCTAAAATGTAGCATAGATACTCCTCTGCTGTAACAGGCTTATAGTAACTTAAAGGAGAGGTAAAGAACTATATGCCAGTCTACTACCTCTTGTTTCCCATTTCAGAGCAGAGCACAGCAGAGGGAAAACCATTAGTTTTTAATTAATTAAAAACTAAGAAACAGGTCAAGATGACCACTCTTAAGACATCCTTCTCTCTGTACATAGACAGCACCACTCTGTCCCTAAGCTTTTCCTGGAATAGATACTCAATGGAATGGTTGGAAAAGGTAATAGATTGGAGAAATCATCAGAGAACCAAGTACATTGATACACCACTGTCCCATTGTCTTATAAAAGATTAATATTAATCTTTTCAGGTCAATATTAAGGAATTGTACTGCTGTCCACTGTTGAATATTTTTAGCATCATCACAAGAGATGAGGATGAGGACAAAACCAGAATTAGCTGGCTCTTCCTACCATTGGCTACTGTTTCTTCTGCCCTACCAAACCAACAGGCACTAGCCATCATTGCAAGTAGTAATGAACTGGGCTATCAGACTTCCCAATTAACAACAGGCCTACAAGTATTTCATCAACAGAGACACTTCCCAGTAACCCTAGGGTAGACATAACGACATTAACATTAATCACCAGATATGTTCATTATACTATGCTTTGACTCTGACTTAGCCATCTGAAATGAGACTTAACAAAAAAAGAAAGAAAAAGAAAAGAAAAAGGAAGAATAAGACATAGTAATTCATGGACTCTTTAGTAGCCAGCTGAACTGCACTGAGAAGAAGCAAAATGCTCTTATCTGTACTACATTAGCTTTTGAAGACAAGGAATGTTTGCTGAAGCTTTGGAATAGTTTTGCTCTGAGATCAAAGGATTTGCAAATACTGAAGAAACCATTATTATCAAAATAGCTTTAAGTGTTTAGCTGATATACAGAAGAAGAAAACCCTGTATTTGTTGCTTTTCTACTAAAGTGCTGAGCATACACACAGAACAACACCCCTGTTTCAAAAGTGATCGCTGCTGCCACTTCATTGTTCTTTGCTTCAGAGTCTCTTCAGAGCAAGGCCATCTCATTCTAGAAAGCAATCAGATGCCATTTCCCTTTGTCCCTGGACTATCCTTCTTTATGTGATATAGACAATGGAAAACCATTTTTTGTTGCACATCTGACCTTTTTAACCACACACACTAAGCAACAGTACAATTTCTTTGACAGACTCCTTAAATATCCCAGTATGAAAATATAACTTAAATATAAAAGTTTAAACAGGTTAGAAGAGATCTGAAAAGAAAGAAAAAATCTTTGCAGTCCATTAGTTCCATAGGTACCATTAATCTGTAACTGTAAAACTATTCTGCTTCAGCAGTACGCTGCAAAAATCTGGGGGGTTTTTTTGTGATAAAACATACTGATTCAAATTTTGTCAATCCTCCTGTTATTTTCAGAGTGTCACTCAGGAACCACAGTGAAGTGATGGTATTCTATGTCTGTGTTCTGAAAGCTCTACTCCATCTAAACCACCGTGGTGACAAGAATTTGTGGACACACGTTGAGAAGAGATTCTTGCATATTTTCCATAGTGCAACTGAACAGGTAAGTGTTTCCAATGGTCTGTGTTCCCTTTGATTCACAGTCTTGAGGCAATAAGCATCCTATGGCCAAGTGAAAATTCACTGAGGTGGACAGATCCCTCATTATCCTGCTAGTATCCAGACTGCAGAGCCTGTCATACAGGCAGACCAAAGCGATGCTTCTTTTTCTTAACAGACTTTAAATTAGTTAGTCTCCTAAGATCTTCTTCCACGTCAGATTCCTCCATTTCATCATCTGCTGAAATTAGAATCTAAAGACAAAAAGACATGCAATTAAAACTACACCAAATTTCACACATTTAAAGATAGCTCAACAAATATTTTGGCATTAAAAGTAACTTGTAGCTTTCTCTTTCATGATTTCTCAAAGTATAATTTAAACTGGTTATTTTCTCTGAACATATTAGCTGTAACTGAAGGAATTTAATTTATAAGCATATGTGAATATTTGTTTCTACTAAAATCACTTAGGATATACTAAGAAATTGAAATATAAATTTATATGGTGCAGAAAGAGAGAGACACAGAGACTATGAACTGAGCAGTTCAGGATAAATAAAGCTAAGGGAATTATTAGGAGCTCTTTGGGGCAGGATGTAATCTCTGCCTAATTGAACGAGATAGATTATAGGATTCTACTGAAAGCACCCTTGGTTGATCAGAAGTTCTAGGTAACTGCAATCCAGCCTCAAACATTTAGTTTCTGGGAAAGTTGATTAAGAAAGTGGTATCTCACCACTCCAGACACATCTGAACAATACTGATTATCTAGAAACATTTCAATTTGGCTTCTAATTGGTCTCTGGTACTGACATGCTTTGGTTGCTTTAATGGATGAATTATGCTGCTGACTGCATCTGAGGCTGGGAAGGGATGCAGGCCTACTTGTTTTCCTGGAATTATCAATTGTTCTGCTGTGGATCATCTAGTGGGATTGGACTGTTTTGCAGCTGTGCCTGTGCTTCCTATTGTCCTATGGTGGGAAATTGATTTAGAAGGCAATTATTCATTGCCTAAACTATGAGTGGCTTGCCTGGGCCTCATTGAGTGAAGAGGAATTGTCTTGGGTTTCATATAAAATATACAATATAGTTAATGTACATAAATCACATAATGATGTTAAAAGTTTACAATCTTGTGGAGTTGTATTACTAGCTGTCCAGGGCTGCATGCAGCCTGTGGGCCATGGGATTGGCACACTTGATCTAAACTGTTAAACTGTGGTATCCCACAGAGTTTGTCTTATTTTACATGTTTAACATCTGCATGAAATTGATTGGGGAAGCCATTTGGAACTATGGAGTAAGTTGACATCAAACCATGACTCCCAATTCTACTAACCCATACAATTCAATTTCAATAAACTAATTGGCATCCCACCTATAGACATGGCCAAAATATTAGTGCACCTCAACTTTTCCCCACAGAATCCCAATTTGTTGTGAAATAAGCTGAAACTAACACAAATGATATCCACCATACTTTATTCCAGAGTCCACAGAACAGACACTTTGCTTTTGATTTAGGATTTAACATACTCTTGTAATTAATAAAACAAATTAAAATAGCATGGATATAACTATTAGTTACAATAAGAATATAATAGTTATAACAAAACCTAATATTTTGTAGCTTGCCTTTTTGAGGAAATAACTGCAATCAAATGTTTTCTATAGTTCTGAACAAGACTTCTACACTTCCCAAATGGCAGTCTGTTCACTCTTCTTAAGCAAACTACTCCATTTGACTTAGATCTGAAGGATTCCTTCTCCCAATTGTGAATTTCAGCTCTTTCCATAGATGTTCTATTGGATTCAGATCAGAACTCAGAGCAGGACCCTTCAGAGCAGTCCAATATTTGTTTTCAACTATTCTTGGGTTTTCTTAAATGTACTATATGTTTTTGGTCATTTTTTTTGCTAGAGGACCTGTGACCGAGACATAGCTTTAAAACCCTGGGCACTATGTTTTGCTCTAAAATGCCTTAGTAATTCTCTGATTTCATTGTGCCCTCGTGCTGGAGGTAGCAATACCACCCCATACTATTGTGGAGACTCCTCGAAGTTTCACAGCAGTTTTTTCTTCTGCGAACCCAGAGCTGCTGTAACTTACCCAAAAGCTTTCATCTGTTCAAAGGTCCCAGAAGGACTAAAGCTGGTCACAATTCATTTTAACAAATTCCAGTCAGGCTTTTTAGTGTCCACTTTTCAGAAGTGGGCTATTCCCAGGTCCACCATGGAGGCAACATAATGCGATATTACGGTACCTTCATCTTGGAGGTCAGCCAGAATGTGTTTGGAAGTTTTTCTCCACCATTTAAACTATAATTCTGTTGAACCTGGAATCAATTTTCCTCTTGGAGTCACATCGAGGGAAGTCAAACATGATCCCATGGACCTTAAATGTCTTGATTATATTAGCAATCTTGGTCTCAGGAATATGAAGCTCTTTGGAGATGGTGTTGAAATTTTTACTATGCTGGGATATTATCTTATTCCTTTCTATCCTCAGACAAGTCTCTGCTTTTTTTCTCTTTTCCATACTTGCTGCATAACACACAATGACACAAAATGCCTCAGTACTTTTCTCCATTCAAATAGGCTGAGTGACTGCTTATGAGACAAAAGATCCCTTTGATACCAATTAAAGTAAATTTTCTGTATGAGAGATCACTAAAATCCAGTATCTTTTAACTTCTAAGGGATACAAGAATGTCCATGCCATTTATGTTCAGTTATATATCAAAAGCAGTGTCTGCTCTATTCTCTATGAACATATTTGCTATTTGCTTTTGGGAAGTTAGTCTCTAGTTGCATGCTGCTTTAAATGCTGTTGTAGTTCATTGAAAGAGAAGTCCAAAATCTGAAAGTTCTCAGTTGCTATTAGAGAGATCTTGCAAGGAGCAAGTCTGCATTGTTACGTTTACTGAACCAGCCATGATTACTCCTGCAATCAGTAAGCTGCTATTCAGTGTAAGGAACCACCTATAATGCCACCTATGAAGAAGTTGCACAGGTTGACAATTACTTTATTGGACACATTTAACATGCTGGTGTTTCAGCCCAGAGTTACCTTAGGTCTGGCTATCTGAGTGATATTCTCCCCTATTACAGACATGTCGGGTCTTTAAGATCAGCAGGAGAGGCCTTTCTGAAGATACCCTTGCTGTTGGAGGCATACTTACTGATATTCTAATTTTCAATAATTGGTAGGTTCTGTAGCTACTCATTAAGGAATAGCCAAAGGAGAAGACCAAAGTTACACGTCATTTGCCAAATTTTAAGTGTGAATTGAAGTCTGCTTTTAAATTTTTACTTCTATGTTTAATTTACTTCCTGTGGCTGCCTTGATGCTCAACATGAACAGAAAACAGGGGAATATAAATAAATAAAAAAAAATAGAACTTGCCTCTGACTCTGATTCCTCATGCGACGCTGCTCTCCTGTATCGGATTTTGCTCCCATTTCTTGAATCTTGACCTGATACTTTTTCTTCAAGTTTAGCTTTTGTCTTTCCTTTCTTCATAAGGAAGTTATCAACAACCCAAAACATTAATGCCTATTAAAAAGGAGAAGTCATGTTAAGTTCTCTTATCTTTCATATTGCTGGACAGTTATGAGATTCAAGGGATTTATAGTATAGAAACCTCTATCTAAATATACACAATTACATGGCTCATTAAGAATGATGGAATCCTAAAACTGTAGTTCACTAGTTCTTTTCTCAAGTTCATAAACTCAAAAAATATAAAAAGAATTTCAACAGCTATTCAATAGCTTGTAATTTGCAAGTGGCACAAAAGTCTCTTTTATGCCCATAAAAGTGTGGTATCTATATCTTGGAAAGAACTGAACTGAACTGAAAGACTAACAAAATATATTTAAAAATACTATTTGTAAATTGTGTTACAGAATCTTTAAATATAAAATCCTGCTAGTTAACTATTAAACCTACTGGCAAAATACCAAAGCATCTATTTAAAAAAACCATTGACACAGTAAAAATGTCTAGAATGCAAAATAAATGTATTGCAGATAATGTTTTGAATTGTAGCTATTGTTTCATGAATGTGCATATATACTCCTGAACTAGCATGGAACCTGAGTCCTGCAAAACCACAAAGCAAGAAACTATCTTTTGACTTTGGCTGACATTCTTGGCCATGTGCAGGATTTGACCACAACCAAACAACATACAAAGCAACTGAACATCTTTGCAGGATTCGTTTCCCTATTTTTTAAATCTACAGATAAAAATATCCTGAAAGCATCCTGAAGTACTATTTCCAGATATTTAAAATGAAAACAATTCAGCTAATGATAGATGAGATTTTAGCTGCTTCAGCCTTTTTAATTTAATTGCCCTTTTTCTTTTGTCTTTTTGTTTTACTGCTGTGTTTATAAATTCCGAAGTTATATTTCTCTTTAATGATGCTGTATTCATTAGTATATTTATTTTGTGGGTTAATTTAGTATCAACTAATAATTATTTCCACTCATGAAAGCAAAATGAAGGAGGTAACCTACAATTATTTTCTTTTGTATTTTTCTTAAAATCACAAACATAAAGTACAATCACCATTTTAAAAACATTTATGTAGGAATAATCTAATACCCCTGCATGCATTATATGAGGTTCACAAACTACACACTAGAATTAATTAGAATTGTAAAAACTAAACAAATCCAACTTATGTGGCTAGCATATAGGTCTCTTGGATGTTGCCACTATACATTTGGACTCCAAATATTGCAAAACAGATAAAATATTCAGAAGATGTCATTTATACCAACATTTACAAAGAAGGGGACTATCAGCATCACAATAGCCAACTCCAACTGAGGATTCTCTATAGGGTTCAACAAAGCTATCTGCAAAGAGGAAAAATACGTTAATATCATGGAATTACATAGATATACAACTGAATTCTGTGCTTTTACTGGCACTACATGAAGTAGTAGGTTAATGGACACAATTGGGAAGAATAAGTTGGGCAGAAAACAATGCCTTAGATCAACAAAATTAAAAATTGGTTCTTTAGTACATTACAAATTTGGGTCACTTCCTTTTAAAACAGGAAAGTACATGATTTAAATGCTGGTACAAAAACATGACTATTAACATTAAGATGCTTTAATCCATAGTGATTAAATAGCAGTTGCTAAAATCTCATTACTGATTTTTAATTCCTTGAACAATATAGTGTCAGCTGTTATAGTCATCCAGATCATAGCACAAACTTTCCTATCAGCTTCATGCAAATTTTGCTCAGTAAGTATTAATCTGAAAAGAAGTAACTAATCTCTATACCTTTTGTATTAGTTTATGGCAGGATGGAATGATTTAAGTTCCTGACATTGACACATAGGGATGGTGAACTGGCCTTCAGAGCAGAGGTTTCATGTTTTAAGTGATTATTTACTTAGACCATCATCCAAACTCTGTCAAATAAACTACACATTTTATAATTTGTCTTACTTGTTGTTTACCAAAAATGAGAAATATAAGTTCCTATTATACAGTGATAATTTATATATGTGTATATTTTATTCAGAAAATGTTTTCGGAGAAAAACAAGTGAGAAATGGAAGAACATCTAATGTAGAGAACATTAAAAAAATAATGCAGTAAGTATATTGTTACAATTTAGTGTTCACATAGAATGAAATCTACCCAAGCTTAAGTGTTGTCAACAAATGCAGTTCCATTCAGGGCAATGTCTAGCTTCTGCCTGGACATTTCATGTCAATGGGAAATTATAGCTTCTCCTCGGTACCTGATTTCATTCAGTAAGTTTTCCTAACTTTCAGCTGGAATTTGCCTTCTTGAATTTAATATCATTTTACTAATCTGAACAGAAGCACAGCTATGTTTTAGTAACGTAGTAAAATTAGGACATTAAAACCTGATTGTTAAGGATAACCAAAGGATTAGTTATGAATATTTTTATTACTTTTATTAATGCAATCTTCTCCAGCATAATGTTTTTCAACTGTGTTGGACTGCATCCTCCATTTCCTGATCATGTCATTGAGAACTGGAGGACCAAATTGGAAAACACAGCACACTCCCAGAAAATACATTGCTAATTCACTTATTATTGGGTGTAGTTTAAAAAAGAAACAAAAAGCTTCAAACCTCTTTCCACTGAGGTATTAGGAGGACTATAATTATGATCATTTTCTCAAACATCATGATAATTATGTACAATGCACACTGGCCTACCCAAGCACGGCATTGCAATGGGTCCCCTGCAAAAGAAAACACAAATGGTTAATACAGATATCTGCTAAACAAGCTGACAACTGTGTTGAGATATAATCACAAAATTCTGCACAACAATCAGAGTGTTGGTCTTCATAAAGCAAATAAACTTTAGATGTGAGTAACCATCTTTATAGTAGAATTTTATTTATTGATTTAATTTGTACAGCCACCCTTCTCACCCAAGTGGTTTTAAATAGCTCACAAGAATCCTTTGAGTTATCAGTTATAGTCTGGTGCAAAAGACCCATACATGGTATTTCAGTATTCCGGGCCCTGGAATTTGACTCCTAGAATTCAAAGTCCTTTGTTAGATTCCCCCTCCCTACTAACTACAAGCTTTCCTAATTTCAGATGAGTAAGTATAAATAGGAATTATTTTGTTGCTTTCATTGTTAAACAGTTGGGAATAATAAAAAGGGTTGCAAAAGTCATTGCAAATCATTCAAAGACATACTTGAAAATCTAGATTTACTTTCTGTTTATACATGTTTTAAGGTACATTACTTAATCTGCTTTGTTTGTGTGCATGGATGTGAACAGTATTGTATAAATTTGTTTCATGAGAGAGAAATTGAATAGCACAAAAGTAGAAATACTATTTTTCCATCTAGAATGCCTTATTTGAATTTACATGGCCATCCATCTCAGCAATGCAAATCTGGGTAGTTAACAGGAATTAAAAGACAATATAAATACAATGTAGAACAACAACAATAATAATACTGCTCTCAATCAACTAACACAAAGTGGCTCTCAAATACACCATTTACTACCATAGTAATGTGAGATCCAATTAATTGGACTTCAAATACAATGAAATAATAATAAAAAAGTGAATTAATAAAATTAAAAGAGTACTCTAATTTGTTAACTATATGCTATTTCATTTAGTCATCTTGTTTTAGAAGAATCATGTATTTGGAAATGGTTAAGGAATCACAACAGGACAACAAAAATATGAAAACATATTCATGGTTTTATGGTTGCAAAGCAAGTTATAACTTAAGGCTAGGAGGAATACATTGTACTGTACAATATTATGGGTCAATGCTTGCAGGAGGGAGGGATTCTTCCCTGAGGGGACCTTGGAAGAGGATCTTTTAAGTAGCCACTCCCACTGTTTGGAATCTCTTTCTGGCAGAAACTGAGTCAGCTTTGTTTCTCCTGGACTCTAGGAAAATGTTGAAGATTGCCATATTCCATATTGGACAATATCGTGACTAAAAATAGAATTCACAGGTACAAGATATTTCTATTTCTTAGGATTTTATAGTCGATTTTGGCTTTTTTAAAAAATACGTTTGAGGGTTTATGTTGAAATTGTTAGCATATGAACAAAGTAAATATAATTTAATTTCCCACTTATTACTATTACTATGTTGCTTGTATCTTTCAATTATATTGTTTTTATTTGTTTCCTAGTACGATTTGATAGCTTATTAGTAACCTTGACTATCACTGTGTTGTATTTTTTATTCTTGATGAATGTATTTTATTCTCCTTATGTACACTGAGAGCATATACACCAAAGACAAATTCCTTGTGTGTCTAATCACACTTAATCAATAAAGAATTCTATTCTATTCTATTCTATTCTATTCTATTCTATTCTATTCTATTCTATTCTATTCTATTCTATTCTATTCTCTGTGTGGATGAGTGTACTCTTATTTTACCCATTACTGTATATAAAAACATATTGGTTTATCAAATAACCTGTAGTTAACTTAGTTTACACAAAATAGTTCAGCATTAAAAAATGGCTTATAATAATATGGGAATTTCTCTGGAGTTATTCAAAACTTGCCTTAATATTTGAACTGGACAAATATTCAATCTTAAATATTCTTGAAGTTTAGAAAAAGTTTTGTAATCCCGTTTAAGATTGTTTTTTGTTTTTTGTATCTCTTCAAATGTATTTGATATTCTATATAAAGGTTTGCTGGATTGTAACTATTTTAAAGATTAGCTGAAATTACTGAAGAATATTTGGTGATTTTAATCACTGAACAATTGAAAAACCCTATTTTTCTAAAAAATTGTGTTGCCTAAAATACAAATAAAATCTGTAAAAAAAATCTGGCTGAGGACCCGGGTAATGTGGAGTAGAATCAAAAGAAGGAACAAGGTATCAGCAACAAGAGAAAATTTAAAAGTTTGCAAATGCAATTTTGTATGCCATAAGTTAATTACAATGGCATCAGATCTACACATCAACTACTGTTGACAAAACTTTTTTTTTCTAAGACACTTCAAATGCAGACACACAGCTCAACTTGAGAACTAAGCAATGGAAAATCAAATACTTTTAAACAGCTGTAATGCAAAATGGATCTCAGCCATTTCCTTTTCTGGAAAGGCTTTAAAAGACATACTCCAGATAGTTTACTAGCTAGTCTTGATGTTTATAATATTTATATCTGTGCTACATAATACTTAAGCATTTCAATACTTTCTGATAAATTATTATAAAGTGGTATATAGTGGTACTTTAAAAGTTTGTGAATGTTTTCAATATTTCTGCATAAATAGGATCTAAAATGTGACCTGTTTTTCACATAAGTCCTAAAGCTAGATAAAGAGAACACGGTTAAACAAAAAAGCCAAAAGCATTATACTAGATTGATAATGATCTAAAGCTACATATCTGTGGGTGGCCAAAGTATCTGAATCTTTAGGGTTTTCAGTTATTTGAAGGGGGAATTAGAGCCAGGTGTCTCTAGAATTAATCAATGGATGACAATGAGGGGTTCTACTTTATTTGAAGAGCAGGGTTCTGGGTATTCACTGTCTGATGTTGACAATACATGTACTGTATGTAGAAGTGTGTCATAGTTTGAACAAGGAGATTTTTGAGGATTTCCAAAATATAATTGTTGATGCTTGTTGATGCTCACCAGGATGACCATTTGGCTGGAAAGGTTACAAAACTATTTTCAAAGAATTTGGACTCCTCTATAGTCCAAACAGTAGCCAGGCAACTCTTGTACAAAGAAAGACACAATTATTGTCTTTATAGCAGGTGCTGCCCTTTGCTTTTCACCCTCTGAAGGTGTGGACAGTGTCACATATTTGGAGGTACCTGTTTGGTATTATCATTTTTGTAGAAATGAGGGGTTGTTAAATTAAAGCTGCAATACTTCCAGGAATTTCCTGATCGTAATTTCACTGAACTAAATGGGACCAATTTCCAAAAAAGTATGGACTGGATTATAATGTAAATCAACTTCTGGAGCATATCCTATCACTGAAAATACAGAAAAACAACTACAGGTAGGCCCCAGCTTTAGAAAATTAAACATAATTCACATGTTATAGCAGGGGTCTCCAACCTTGGCAATTTTAAGACTCGTGGACTTCAACTCTCAGAGTTCCTCAGCCAGCGAGGAGTTGAAGTCTACAAGTCTTAAAGTTGCCAAGGTTGGAGACCTCTGCGTTATAGAACTCCTACACGGAAATTGCCTCTATAATAAAGAACAGACAAAAAAGTTTCACATCTCCCTGTGATCCTTTTTATCTTCAGTTTGCCTTAATTTCACATGCCCAAAAGTACACTTGGCAAACTAAAAGAATTTCAGCTTTAAGTAGAACAGAAGAAACAATTTTCTTTTCTTTGGGAGAAATCAAGCTTAAAGATGAGTCTAGGAAACTAAATCTTGGTAATTGAATCTGTTTTTCTTACCATTTTGTTAATTTATGCCTCTTGGCACATCACTATCTTATGTGTAAAGCACACTGGAGTTTATTATGGTGCTTAGAGAAGTATGAAGAAGCTAAAATCAATTATTTCAATATTTGCATACCAACTTTACTTTTCAAAACTGTTAAGAATGGTTAATACTAAATGTCCTTTTCTTTTTCCGCAATATCTGTTCCTCTTGCTACTGGGATTCCCCTACTAGACTAATGTTGGCTGGAAAGCCAAAGCAAAAATTAAGTTCATCAGAATGAAACTCTATCGTGACAGAAACACTCTCATGCCCCCCCCATCCTTCCTATTGCAAAAATATACAAAACTGGATGGAACTTATTAGAGAGAGATATAGCAATCAATGTAAAATATGTTTTTAAATTAGGAATAGGAGGAAAGGCTTGCAAATCATTTTCTAAGATTGAAAGCCAAATAAAATGCAAAATAAGACATTCCAACTAATGCACAGGAATTGATGTTCAATCTGCCCAGTTTTATAGTCGGTTGACTGTTTTATAAGATACATGCTCTGCACAGGGCAACTAAATTGGCTATTAACACTTCCACTGACTAACAGTGGATTAAGAAACCAGATTACAAAACTGCTTTTTACTTTAAAGATAAGTGTGGTTATTGAGAACAGAAATGACACTCTCCCACTCTTTTTAAGCGTCCTTGTCAGTTTGGGAGAGACTTAGAGGATTGTGTGCAGCCATCTTCCAGAGTTGTGAAACCATTACTGATCCTAACCAATGCTGGTGGATCTATTTCAAATTCAAGTTAACTAGCAGTTAACTACAATAAAATGAAATGCTATGTTACTGTATGATTAAACTGTTAAAGAGAGGGTAAAATCTGGGTAGGGTTAGAAAATGTGAAAGCTTTAACTTGTTCTTGAGCTGCGTAACCTTTATAGAATTGCATTTACAGCGAACCAAAATAGAATTGGTTATATGTCACAAGCATGCATTTTCAACTCAGGTAGTGTTGCTCTGTTTTCTTCTACACAATTAAAAGAGCAGCATTTCTCCAGAAGCCCAAACACCCGACACAGCCTGCTCAAGTGCAACTTAATCTGCTATAATCTCTTGCATATGTTATGGTGTCAACACTCTTCTTGAGAGACTGGCAAATGAAACTTATATGCAAATGGGCTTTCATATTGAGAAATGAGTTATTATCCAGAAATAACAACAAACACTGAATCACTTGGGAACAAGTACTATGTCCAGGAAAACAGATGAGCTCACGGATGACAAACAATCTGAAAATTCAAGGAAGGTTAAAGATGTTTCATTACGTTAATGTTGAGACAAGCAAATGCTGGTTTTATTATTCATACATACAAAATAAAATATTCTATTCACTGATCACTAACTTATTTCAGGCTCTCCTTTTGACCTACACAATGATATCATTTTCCATCACTGAATCAGATAAACATGTAACTGGCATTAGGAAAACCAATATTTCAGTCCCAGCCCTACTTATATTTGACATGCTCAGATTGTTTCTGTATTTCTGCCTTGCAAAGAAGCATTCAGTGAGATACCAATCCCTCTCTGTGCTCTCTCTCAACCCAACCTTCCACTTTATAACCTTACAAGGGTCCCCATCTTACCAGAAAAGAAAAAATAAGGAGAGGGACAGCACATTGCTATCGTCCTATGTCTCCTTCCCAATTGCCACACCCTGAAGGCAGCTAGAATAGCATTGGGTGTCAGGAGAGATGCTCACAGTTAACACCCCAGCCCCAATTCAAGCCAAGGAAATATAATACAAAACAATAGTAGAAAGCAGGTGCTAGTTGTGCTACTATTCTTTTTGAATTATCACACTGTACATTGCCTCTTAAAATAAAATCTATTCTGTGTTTGCAAAAACAAATTTTATCAAATTATAAGGCTACTGCATTCCAGTGTTTAATATTTGTACATAAAATAAGGGTGCTACTTGATTTATATAACATTTTATATATTGCTTTTCTAATATACAAGCATCACTCAGGACAGCTAGTAACATTAAACGTTAGATAGGAAGGCTGAAAAAGAAAGCAAGAAAATGAAGTGTTTTGATTTTAAATAGCATTTCCACTACATTTTGACCTTTTAACTCCACTACTGCTAAATGTGCTCTATTATTCTGGGAAAAATAAGATTTGTTAGTTTCTAAAATGCTGCACGATACTTTTTTCATCATTTTTTGGCTGTAGAAGATTAACAAGGTTCCCCTCTTGGCAAGTGTAAAATGAAGTTGCCTGAATATCATTATTGTTTAAAGCTTGTCATTTTGAGAAAAAAGCTATCTTGATAGACTGCATAAAATTATTTTTAGTTTGCTTTTAAAAAAAATCTTGGGGATTGGTCAATTAAAAAAAACCATGAAGTTCCCTTCTACTGTAAAATAAATGGGGTTCAGTTACTGGCAGTATCCCTTATCCTGCACAGGAAGCCATACTGTTTTCTGGAGTAATGACTGCTTTATTGAATTTAATTAGATTCCCTACACTAAATGACATTTAGGTCATTTAAAGTCAAATCCTCATAGAATCCCTAATGTTCTTCCCTACTCTTCAGTGTTTTATATCTGTATGGAAAATCCAAACAATGAATATACTCAATAGCTATATTTCTATATTATAGCTGGAATATGTTCAAGAAAACAGAAAATTGCAATTAACACTACATGAACTTCAGAATCATTCTGGCATCCTATTTTCACACATTCACCAGGCAGATGCCACGGTAAGACTAGTAGCACACTAAGACTTCCTTTCTTACATTCCTTAGCAAATGAAAGACATATTCTCTATGACACTGGAGGTAATACATAGTTATCATGACTAATTGTCATGTATAACTAGTTGGAATATTCTCCTGAACAGAAGTCTTCTAAATATGCCATAATTATTTGAAAATGTTTTTTAGGAATAGAGTTGATAAATGAAAGAGGTGTTGGTCTTACCTAATACGCTCCTTCTTGTAGGGTTGAGATAGCATCCAGGAATGGGTTGACCTCTGACAGACTCAGTCCAATCAGCTGAACAGACGAAGTCAACCCATTCCTGGATGCTATGTCAACCCACTATGGAGAAATGCCTGTTCTGGACAATTTTACTGTTGCTTCTGGCAAACCATTTTAAAAGTGACGATGCTTTCAAAAGAAGGCTGTTACATTTTATGGATTTTAAAAAAAAATGAAGTCAGACATTCCATTAAGCATACTTAAAATCAATTGTCACATCTCAGCCAACCCTGCACCACTGAATGCCAGCTATAATTTTAAATTAGAATTCTCAACTCTCTCCAAAATCTCTGTGATACTTTGAAACTCTGACAAAATGTTTGTGTGTGTGCGCACACGCATTATGTTATTGCCTTTTGCAATGTTATGTTTGTTATGTTATGCAAAGCACAGAAACAAAATGGTAAGCCATAGAGATCCGAAATAAGAAAAGGAAACAGAGCTAGATCAACTGTATATCCACTCAGTTCAAAGCACTTCATTATCTTCTTATCCTTGCAAACCATCCATGCTGTCACAACATACATCAAACATCACTTCATATGTTGCTCTTTATTCTTTAAATTTCTCACCTCCCTTTCTTTGTGGATCTCATTCATTTCCATCCAGCTAGAGTTTCCCCTATGGTTCAACACAGTCATTCTTACTTCATATCTCTGTTTTTGAAAGGACTCGAAGATAGGGAAGAAAGGAGTGGACTGTTAAAGGAGGACCTGCAGAAAAGATTGCAAGTCCTGAGAAATAGGGAAGACATAAACCCATCTTGATTTTTTTTAGTATAAGCTGGGACTGGGGAAAACTTTCGAGATTCATCTGGCTACCAAGAAAGAGTGTTCCTGGAATCGTTCCTGCAGTGCCTATTTCTTGACTTGCCTACCTTGAAGGGTTAATAGTTTTGCAATTTGATCCTCTTTTTCTTTTCTAACCAAACCCTTACAACAAATTTCTTCTGTCCTGGTTGCTTACTTTTGTATTGAATGCATCACTTCAGTATCCATTTATTACTGACCCTGTCATCCTTCTCCTCAGCCCTTTTTAAATAATCTATTCCACTTTCACTCAGTTCACTGATTTTTTTCTAATTTTTATCTTAAATGACATAATCCGTTCTCACTTCCATGTAATAAAACTTTGCTTATTTTTATTTATTCTTTGCAACAATCACATGCTATTCATTACTTTTTTTTTTAACCAAAGTTTGCACATCTTAAAATGTTTCCATTTTTCCATTTTAATTAATATGCTGCCAAGGTACATAGAGTCATATATTACTCTGTCATATACTTATTCTAGTTTTTTTTATCATTTATATATAAATTACAATCATTCATTCAATTTTCCCTGTCAATTTGCCACCTGCAAATTTATTTAATTTTTAAACATAAATGTTCAGATTCATGCTTTTTAATCATACAATCTGTCAACATTTACTGCAAGTTATTTGGATTTTCAGCCAACAACACATCATTAATACACAATAGTATGCACACACTCACATCACCCATCAACAAACCTCTAACACCAACATAGGCATTCCTTATACATCTATTCTGAGCTGTGGTGGTGCAGTGATTCGAATGCAGCATTGCAGACTAATTCTGCCAACTTCTAGCAGTTCGATCCTGACCAGCTTAAGGTTGACTCAACCTTCCATCCTTCCGAGGTTGGTAAAATGAGGACCCAGATTGTTGAGGGCAATATGTTGAAACTGTAAACCACTTAGAAAGGGTTGTAAAGAACTGTGAAGTGGTATATAAGTCTAAGTGCTAGTGCTGTTGCTGTTGCTATTCATAAATGTGACAAACCAAGGGAACTTTGTGTATCCATCTTACTGTCTTCTCACTGTTTCTCCATTGCTCAATATTCCATTTATTGTCACACAAACTTCAAAACAACTTACTTTCTCTGGATCAACAACCATACAACCAATTTTCTTTTTCCCATACATTCATTTCCCAATAATTAAACAAAAACTTAGTCTCTATATCCTTTGTCCAGAAAAGACACACTGCATTTCCCTTATTTTGTTGCAACCTTTGCATGTTTTTGATCAGATAGCTTCCCACTGGCACAAATGAATTTCCCATAGTTTTTGCAATTATTATTGTTGGACGCATTCTGGTATAGATGCAAACTTCATATACACATTAAACAAGCTGCAAAGCCGTTCCATACACAAACCACATCCAAATTTTAACATTTCTCCAGTGGTGCCATCTACATTTGCACTCTTAAGTCTTTTTAACATTGTTACTGGTTTATTTCTTCTTGGATTCTAAAATTTATACTATTTGTTTCAATTCCACTCTTGATATATTACTATTAGTCCCCTACAAATATATAAAATACTTATTTTAGAAATCACTCATTTCAGCTTTATCTTGAATTATTTAATCACTTTTATTTTTGATTCCATTCATTTTGGTAGACTTCCATGTTTAACCTTTTTCACCCATTTCCAAAATAATTTCCATAAAAGTCAATGCAATTTCTTTACCTCTTTTAATCACTCTTCTATTTACCGTATTTTTCGGAGTATAAGACACACCGGAGTATAAGATGCACCTTAGTTTAGGGGGAGGAAAACAAGGAAAAAAGGCCTCTGCCTCCAAACAATTTGCCAAACAGCAAACAGCACAGATGATATACACTGCTTACTGTGTATTTCTGTGCATGTGTGCCTGACCCATAGAAATAGCAAAGAATTGGAGAAATGTACATTATGTCAGAAAGTTTTCTTAAATGTAGTCACACTAACACCTCCCAATTATTTAAATAGATCTACTCAGGTAAGTCAGGATTTAACTCTAATACTAAACAGGACACTGTTACATTTCAGACTATACTTGTACAGAGCTGTTAAAATTAATTAAAATTTCTGGAAGTATACATTATTCTCTATTATTTAAAAGAAGATACAATAGCACTGGGCCTCTTCAGAGCAAGCATTTATTTTAAAAAGCTTCTTTATTTTGTTAAGTTGTCTAGATTTACAGGAGTCTCCAACCTTGGCAACTTTTAAGACTTGTGGACTTCAACTCCCAGAATTCCACAGCCAGCAAAGCTAACAAACCTGGCTGTGGAATTCTGGGAGTTGAAGTCCACAAGTCTTAAAATTGCCAAGGTTGGAGACCTCATATCTTTCTATCTTCCACTAATTCTCTCATTGGAGACTATTAAATTAGTCATACTTGTATATGTATTCCTTTCCCATAGATATGAATAGCAGACCTAGACAGGTTGCTTACCAACTGTCTCATTCGCATCTGTTTGAAGTGAAAAAATACAACCACTATCCACATTCATGACATTCGCAGTCCCCCTCAGTCACATGTTCACCATTCTAGTCAGAACACAATGTCTTGTGTCTGAACTATTATTTTTCTTTTCCTCTCCTTGCAGGGCAGAGAGATTGGAGAGAAAGGGATTACAAAGGAGTAAGCAGGCAAACAATGGGTAATATATTGGGCTATTAGCATATCATACTTGCAATTGCCAGTGCCAACATATTGCTTTTGATATGTATGCCCCATTGTGTGCTTACTTGCTCTATTATAATCCCTTCCTGTTCAATGAATGTAAAGACAAACTTTAATTCCCTTCTTGCTAATAATTCCAATGTCAGGGTGAGCATTACAAAGGGCAGGGGAATAGTTAGGAAGCAAACAAAAGCCATTAGTGTGAACTGATTAGTATTCTCAGTTTCAACCCATAAAGGATAATCATGGTTATATGGTTTTTTACTTAGTGACCACTTCACTTAGTGATGGAGTTTCCAGTCGCAACTATGTTGCTAAACAAAGATTAGCTGCACTTAAACCATGCATGCTAAAGAGTCTACCTCATTCATTCTGATTTAGTTTTATAATGAACAAGTGCTTACCTTTACACAAAAAGTAGGGCACAAATATGCATAAGCTCAAGATTAGAAGCTTGGCTGGGAAACACACATATTATGTTAGCCTTTAGTGACTTGCAAGAGTATTTTGGAGATGGTTAATAAAGAATTCAATTTAGTTTTATGGTTAGACATTAAAATATTTTATGCTGTAAAAATGGAGGTTCATATCATCTTGAAACTTGCTCTTTCTTATACTACATATAGTGATGGTATTATTATCCTTGCTATCAGTAGTCATCAGAGAATGGAGAAGAAAAAGAAAGAAGTATCTAATAAAGTCCTCAAGTTTAAAAACTAGAAATGAAAACAAAAATATTTGCACTGGCTTATCAGACTTGTACAAAGCATAAAGAACTGTTAAATAGAATGTCTAGAATTTCATATATTTTAAGATTTGGCCATTTATAGTGCTCAAACACCTTTAGCTCAAAATACCAATTACATATAAATTTGCCAATCCCTATTTTGAAACCTAAATACTACCTAAATATTTCAAAAAGTAATAATTTTTTTACCATATTCACCAAAACGAAGAGATTCCCATTGCTGTCGTTCAACAACACTGCTTACTGCTCGGACACCTGCATAAATTACCAGCATTCCTAAGGTGGCGTCTAGCAGAAAATTGATAAGGTATCTGAAGGAATGAGAAAAACACAAATTTAAAGATTGGTTTTTTAAAAATTGTGTAGCTTTGATTATTGAAATCTTCATCTATCAGCATTTATTTTCAGCTTCTGAAAATACACTCCCATTTTCCAGTCTGAGCAATAAAAACATGTCAATAATAATAATAATAATAATAATGGCACTTCTATGTATACAGGTAAAGAACCTCAATTTTAGTATAGAATTAGAAGGTAACCTACAGCATATTATTCTTTTAGGTCATTCATATAGCTCTGGTAGCAGGATCAGCTACTAATGATTTTTAATATATACTTCATAAAGTTATAAAACTGAGACAGCAAAAAAAGGAGATGGAAATGGCCTAATTGAAAAAGGAAGTCAATTTGAGCATTTTTCTTTTAATATAAAAACTGTAGCTTCTAATACACAAACAGATATTATTCTCTGCCTCATTTAAAGCAGAAGCAATAATATTTTAAACAGTTTTTAGCATAGCATGGACACACAGAGAGGAAAGTATGACATACTCATTAGGATGCTGCAGTAGGGTCAGGACAACCTAGATTCAAAACCCTGCTCAGCCATAAAGCTGATTAGATAACATACCATGTGCAGCAACTGCATGAGTAAAAATTGGAAAGGAAACTGTGCATCACCCTGAGCTCTTTCAAGAAACAACAGTTTAAAAATACCACAACCAAAATTGCTGTTTAATTAATTTGCAAGTGCTTGAGTACATAAAATATAGCACAAAAGAAAAATACAATGCTTTTTTTTTTAAAAAAAACCGTTATTAGGATATGAAAGCCTATAAACAAGACTGAGTAGCTAGAATAATTTGTGCAATTATTACATGTAAAGGCCAGCAGAGGTCACTGTTGCTTCAGCTAATACAAAAATGGACAATTGCTTCAGTGTTGACTGCATGTTAGTCAGTTTCTGTGGTACTGTTTATGCCACTTGACAATGGAATATAGTATACTGTTTTAATTTTAATTTATTCATCAATTACAGCATCAAAGCAATAGCAGAAAATGCTTTTCTGTAGATATTCTGTACATATTTATCAACTTGATTTGAAGGTCAGGCTAAATATAAATGGTAAAAGCTCTCAAGTCTGGGTGATTTTATCTTAGCAAAAATATGGAAACAGATTGTCACTACCTTCATTTTAGATTTTTTTAAAAAATTTCCAATCTAGCCTACAAGTTTTGGGGTTTTTTATGGAACCTCCATCAAAGAACCAATCAGGTATAACCTTGTTCAGCTTTAGTTTTAATAAAATTAGCTAAGGTTAGCTAAAAAATGCCAACTTTCATGACAAGTATCAGCTACTTGCTATATTTCAGAGCCTGGAGACTCTTAAATTCAATAGGGTGCTCCCGCAGCCCAAAACATCATCCAGAGAGATGAAGGAAAAGTTGGCTCTGGGGTAACAAAGAAAAATGTATAACAACCAGAGAACAGGGAGAAAAGTCCTAAAGGGCACTAGTCAATTTTCCACCATGACTACAAAAGTAAAGCATTAGGAAGAAAAAAGAAGACAAGGAGGATTAAATAATTCAAGTGACATAAGTATCATTGATTATTGTCTTCAGCACTTAAGAGGAGATATTTTTGGTCCCATATCAGGTCTAGCCAGTATCAGGTCATATCAGGTCTAGCCAGTACTTCTATGGTAACAATATGCTAATTTTGAAAAATAAAACTTCGTGCATATCTTGGCATTCTTATTAGCTGAACTTCAGTAAGATTTTTCTCCACTTACAGTGAACAGGGATCCTCTTCAGTAAGGTCTGATAAATATACATTGGCAAAATGGATGAACATCATCCCTATGGCTTGTTTGGAAGTATCCAAAAACCTACAAAAATTAAGTTTTTAGACATCAAATTGAATAATTGACTGCATATTTTAATTTATATAGTTATAATTAATATTTTTTATTTTATTTTATAAATAATTTTATAAATAAAAATAAATAATTAATATATCTTGAACCTTCCCCCTCATCCATAAACATGGCTGATATTATAGTTTTATTCTAGAATAAGGGAAAAGAAAAGTGATGGAGTTTCACATTTAGCTATGACAGAGCAAAATATTGATATTTCTTTTTAAATAGTATTCACTTCTGAAATCTTGCAAATTTATTGAGTGAAAGCAATCATTAGACCACAACAGCAATTGACAGTAATCAAACATTTGAATAAAATATACATCTCATTATTCTAGAACATGGGCCAATTTAAATGGATTAGACTAAAACCTATTTTTAACAAATATACTGAACATGGGACAAATAATAAGTGTACCATAAAGGTAATTCTCAATTTGCATCCACAATTGAGACCAGAATCTTCAGTTACTGAGTGAAGCAGATATTAAGAAAGATGTCACATGACTGCTTTGTTCAAACCTCTTGGTTGCAGTCATTAAGCAATCTCCTAGCTCATTAAGTGAATGGAGTAAAAGTGCTGTCTGGTGAAGGGATTCAGCCCTACACAGGACCATAATCCTTTGGGAGGCAGCCCTTTTGCTCTCAAAGAAGCTGGCTAAAAAAGCTTTATTCTGAAATCCAAGCAGGACTTTGGCATTGAGCAGGGGTGTCAAACTCATGTCATCACGTGACGTATCGGGACTTCCCCCCCTTCGCTAAACTAGGTGTGGCGTGGGCAGCATGTGATGCATCCGGCCCGTGGGCCGGGAGTTTGACAGCCCTGGCATAGGGCATTTGCAGCCAGCCCAGAGAGAAAAAGAAGCCCCTCTGGTTTCTGGGGTGGTGGTGGCTGCAAACGCCCCCTGCTGCAAACATTCTGTGCCAAGACCCTGCTTGGATTTTAGGATGGACCTTTTACAGTCAGCCCCCAAAAACCAGAGGGAGTTCTTTCAGTGGTAGCAACTTGTGACCTTCTCTTCTGGCTTCTCCATTGACTCTTTGGGAAAGCTGGCAGGGAAGGCTGCAAATGGCCATCACACCTTTGGCAACCAATCGTACATGCAAAAGAATTGTGCTCAGATTACAATCAGGTGACTCTGAGGGCAGGTTCAATATATCGTATAACTTCAGGCATATGTTGCAAATCCCTTCATTTAGTGCCCTCCTGATTTTGAATGGTCACTGAACGACCACTAGTTATTTGAGGACTCCCTGTAGGGAAGTTCTCTTGGATCTTATGCTTCATAAGCTTGTAGTAGAATTGCCACCAGGAAAAAGTATGAAGTTTTATTTATTTATTAAACATATATGCTTTAGGTTTAGCAATAAAGAGCATTACTGTAATATGGAAAGTAATGACAATTACCTTTTGGAAGCAAGACAATTAAAAAAATATTGTTGCAAATAGATGACTGAACAAAAACTGGAATCTATATTGCCAATAACATAATCTTAAGTTTCTATTACTTATAGAGTACAACTGGCTACTTCTACATTTTAGCAAGATCTTCTCCTTTACAAAAGATAAAGTGAAGAGTTAATATTTACATAAATCATTGTCATATTACATATTTTATAATTAATTACTCCCGCCTGCAAAAACAGTAGACATTTACCAAATTCTCCAAGGACGTCTTTCATGCTTTGGTTCTCTGAAGCGTTTCACTGAAAGAAAATTAGCAACTATTAGTAGGCTATCAACTAGTCCTCCACCCAGATGGAATCTATATGCAACTGTGGTATATTCCACTATTGCAGATTGGAGTCTAAGGTTTAAGGACATATTCGTAAAATGATATGGTACTCAGTACCAAGATTCTGTTAGTAATTAAACTCAGGTGTGTTATTATTAATGCACACTTTCTTTCACCCTTGTCTCTTACAATCTGCAATTCAATAAATAGAACCACTTTAAAACCAGTCCCATGGCTCATCTAGGGTAGGGTAAGACATTAATCATTCTATTAAAAGAAATGAGGAATTTCATGCAACTGAAAACAACTGAAGAAAACTATTTAAAGCAAACTGGCAATAAATACAATTGAAGGTCATAAGAAAAGCCTAAGCAAACAATTAGTAGTGTGCTTATTGTTTCAACTAAGGTGACCATTGTGAGCATTTTATCTTTAAAGCCAATGCCTGAACTAGTTAAAAAAAAAGCACTCAACCTACTTTCCACCTGCATGATTCTAGAGAAACAGAAGTAGGTTCTAATGTATCTTTTTTTACTAGCTCAGAAATAATACTAAAGAGACCATTTCAATGATTGAGCTGTTCATACATTTTGCCAAGTATTAGCCAGGAAGATAAGTTGTTTCCAGTTAGCAAGTTTTTTTAGGGCAGAATTATAGAGACAAAGTCATGTAGTTAAATCACAAATGCAAATAATAGATTCAATAGGTTGGATACAAATAGAAAAAACATATATGTAGAGATGATACCTATAAGATACACACACACACACACTTCCCCCATTCAATCATGTTCACTTCTCTAAAACAGGTTCCTGCAGTTTTCTTTGCAGGGTTTTTCAGAAGTGGTTTGGCATTTCTCCTTCCTAGGGCTGACAGAAAGTGACTACTCCAAGACCACCAGCTGGCTTTGTGCCTAAGGTGGGACTAGTCTACCAGTTCCTAGCTGGATGCCTTAATCATTATTGTACACCAGGGGTGGGGAACTATGGCCCCTTTATGACCTGTGGGCTTCAATTCCCAGAATTCCTGAGCTGGCTGACTCAGGAATTCTGGGAGTTTAAGTCCACAGGTCATAAAGGGGCCATAGTTCCCCACCCCTACTGTACCCCCCAAACTAGCTCTAAGAGAGATGCAGTTCAAACAGCACTTTCAAGAATATCAACATTGCATTCTAAAAATGCAAAGCTTTGGCTGAATTGCTTGACAAAATGCAAGATAACTTATAAACAAAGATAATCATAGGGGTATGAAGAAAAGAAATTAAATAAAATAAAATTACAGAAAGTCTCCTTTCTTATATATCATGCTTGGGAAGAAAGTAGAAGATTTATCTAATATCTCCCAGTCATTCAACTCTGTTAATATTTACAATGATAGTCCAAAATAAAGCAATTTTATTCTGTATTCTTCAGATTGCCCCTTACATCATCCAAATTCTTGCAGTCTTGATTCTTCTGTCATCTATTTGCCACCAAGCTCAAATAGAGGATTGACCTTCACTTTATTATGACTGGAACACTCATGATTCTTATCAGGAAAAAAAGTTTAAATTTGTAAGTATTATGTCCAGCCTCTTGCCTTATTATTTCCACATTATATTCCACATATTTGAAAGACAAAAAATGAATTGCTTAGAACTAATATCCCTCAGCAAATTCTGAAACCCCTAAATCTAAAAAGCTTCATAACCAATTTAAGTTTGAAAGGGTTTTAATGACATCAATAAATAAATCTTTCAAGCTTAGAAAATGACCATCCTAATGTATTGGTCTTTTGCAAATATTTTAGTAAGCATTACACTTTGACTGTTGTAACCTGTAGAGAAACCTGAATAAACAAAAATCCACTTTTTCTGTGGTTTATTTTTCATAGTTTTATTTGAAAAGCACAATTTCCATCCAAGTTCATCCTGATTTAAATACATTTTAAGTGTATAAACTAAAACTTCTGGCTCTTTTTCTCCATAGAGACCATATAAGAGTTTTGGTCAGGCTCTGGATTCAGCATTATAGAACTTATGGCTGGCCACTCCAGACAAATTTTCCTGAGTCAATTCAAGATCTCCAATAACTTCTACTTGGGAAAACCATCAGTGTGTGTGACTCTGTGTGCACTTACATAGATGGAGGATGGGCTTCCAGCTCCCTGCAGCTGATTTCTAGCAAGGGAATGTGTTTTCTTCTCTTTCCCAGCACATACCCTCAGAGCCCTATTAATGGCTGCATCAGAGCTCAGGTGGCAGTAAGAGGAGGGGGAGGGGGAGAGACTGTTGTTGTTTTACCACTGATATTAGGAAAAGGAAAGGAATAATCCTGATGTGGAAAGGGTGTTAAATCCTCTGCTTTCCTTTCCCTAAAGCAGTCCTCGCTCAACCCAAATCTATTTTAACAGCCTCTTCACATCTGATGAGACAATCTTTCTAGACTTTCAATTTATATCCCTTTAGGAATTCTCAAATTTATATTTTTCAGGGATGTGTCCTCCCAAGTCTCAACGTAGATAATTACAATACCTGAATGAATTCTGCCTGGCAGGCTTAGAAATGACATCTGCAATCATTAATACTTTTCCCCCCACAATGTTGCTTCTCACCAATTCTAATTAATGCCTTTCATTATCTTTCTCACAAATAAAGCAAGCTAAAGCAACACAGGTGCTCAACAGGCATGAACAACTCATTGATCATCTGATTAGGCAATTTTTTCTTTTTTAAAAAAACGTTGATGTCAAGCACCACTCATACAGAGGAAGTCTCCCAAAAAATCCAAAACAAATAAGTAAGTAGCAAACATAGGGCATGTGCCATCTTAGTGCAAAAATGATCATCTGAAAAAGGGGGAAGAGAAGGAGGAAAAGAAGAAGGGAAAGAAATCAGTTATAAGCAGGAGTGAAATTAAGGAAAACACAGAGTTGAGATTTGAGTTTTATTTAGTTATATGAACTTAATTTCGAGACATTCCTTTTCCCAAGCACAGAATAACTTCTAACTCAAAACACAGCATGGTCTTAAAAGCCCACAATTTATTTAGAGCATCTAATCTTATATTCTATATAAATAAGCAAGAATTTTAGAATTTTCCTTTTAGTAAAATATTTTTCAATTATCAAATATCCTACAACTCAATACCACATAATTTGAAGGGTTAAGACAAAATGACCATATAATACAGGATCAGGAAGGACTGGAAGTCAGATCATGCCAACTGGTGAAAAGTTTAATGTCATATGTAGACTTCCCAGAAAATCAAATTTAGGAAACCTAGTAACCATGTTTTTCCATACAGGTAGACCTCAACTTACAATGATTTGTTTAGTGACCGTTTGAAGTTACAATGCCACCAAAAAGTGACTTATGACCGGTTTTCACATTTATGACCATTGTAGCATCCCCATGGTCATGTGATCAAAATTCAGACTCTTGGCAACTGATTCATATTTATGACGATTGCAATGTCCTGGGGTCATGTGATCAGCTTTTGTGACCTTCTCACAAGCAAGGTCAATGGAAAGCCAGATTCACTTAACCATGATATTAATTTAACAACTCTAGTGATGCACTTAACAACTGTGGCAAGAAAGGTTATAAAATGGGACAAAACTCAATGAACAAATGTCTCACTTAGCAACATAAAGTCTGGAGTCAACTCTGGTCATAAGTTGAGGACTACCTGTATTTGGTATCAGTAACAATATAAGTGCCCAATATTTTGCAGACTGCATGAACAAAGATATTTAATATTTTTTTTAAAAAACAAAAGAGATTCTAATCTAAATCTCACTTTAAAAAGTAAAAAAAAAGATAATGAAAGAAACTATTTCCCATATATATGCAAATTCTGTTTATATGTTTTTGTAACAAACCTATACACTCATAGTAAGTAAGTAAAACTCATAGTAAGTTTTCTCAGGTTTCTACTATAATGAAGACTTTTAAACAAGGATTTGTACTGATCGATACATATAGTGTACACAGACACACAACACACACAGAGAGCTTTTGTGAACTTCCAAAGAAAGGAAAGAAGGATCTGTGGAGTCCTTGGTGCTCTCTGAACTTGGTTGTTTTGTCTCCTGGGTAGTTCTCTGACTGGGATATATAAAATGGATCCGGAAGATTCTGTTTTGAAGAAAGCACTTTAGCAAAGGATGCGTGAGAGAGCAGAAAGCAGAAACTTACAAAAGGTTGTGTCAGTGAAATTATCTGTAAAGTAGCACTATCTTTGATTCCACCATGCCCATAAAGTATTTCATATACTGCTTTTTATTCTTTAAAATTCTCACTTTTCTCTTCTTGAGGATTTCATCTATTCCATCCAGTCACAAATCTCCAGTTCTTGTCTTATTCCCTCCTCAGTGCTGAGCATTTAATTGCATGCTTTACTTCTACCATGCACCTTTTTAGTGCATTCAGCAACATTTAAATCCATATTTATGCAAAACATTTCACACTTCAAATCTATTTACTCTACTATAACTTAATATAAATCAATAAATGCACAATAAACTTCCTTTCTCAGATTCAGATGTTTCTATTTCCTGGACAAAGCTCTTATCTCCATTCTTTTGCTTAGCATAAAGACACACTGCCCTGGAACACACTGCCCTGGAAAATACACACTTTGCCCCCAGTGCCAAATGCATGCAGTACCAGAAATGTTTAAGGTAGTGCAATGAAATTTATATTTGCTAGTAGGCGAAGTTCAACCTGCAAAACTAGAAAAGTACCATAGGAGAATGGAAAGAAATCCCATGTCTTTCTGAAAGGGAAGAATGACAATATTTCATTTATGATACTGCTTCATGAATAACAGCAATCTGAAAAAAAAATCTGTTAGAGGGATATCAGTATGCAACACTTCTAGCAAAAACTAATGTTAGTTAAAAAAGTAAAAGTCTCCAGGATGCTAAAAAGTAATAGTCAGGCAACATATAAAAGCTTATTTCTTGGGTAAAGGGCTTATTCCTTTACTTGGAGCATTATGTTTCCTGTAACAGGTATCAGGACTCTTCAGCCATTGGGTCAATTATGGCCTACTAGTTGAGTTTATTTATTGATCAGAGATAACTAGCTAGTAATTCAGATATTCTGACTGGACTACTGTAATTCGCTCTACATGGGGCTACCCTTGAAGAGTATCCAGAGACTTCAACTGGTGCAAAATGCAGCTGCGCGTGCTGTGGTGGGTGTCTCAAGATACACCCACATAACACCCATACTCTGCCAGCTGCATTGGCTGCCCATTGGTCTCCGGGTACAATTCAAGGTGTTGCTCATCATCTTTAAACCCCTACATGGCTTAGGACCAGGCTACCTCCGGGACCGCATCCTACCTCATACTTCCCTTCGACCGGTGAGGTCCCACAGAGTGGGTCTCCTCTGGGTCCCGTCAGCCAAACAATGCCGACTGGTGGGGCCTAGGGGGAGGGCCTTCTCTGTAGGGGCCCCTGTTATCTGGAGCCAACTTCCCCCAGAGATCCGAATTATCCCCACCTTGCTGGCCTTCCGAAAAGTCATTAAGACATGGCTCTTCCTGCAGGCGGGGTGATTTTGAGACAACCTTACATTTGATGTCTCCCCCATGTATGTATGGTGTTATATGTGTTTTTAATTGCTTTTAAACTGTTTTGTTTAAAATTTGTTTTGTTGTTTCTTAAAATGCTGTATGACGCCCTGAGTCCTTAGGGAGTAGGGCGGCATAGAAGAACCTCCAAATAAATAAATAAATTCTCCATTTCTACTCACAGAATTTGATTTGTTTCTCACTGCTGCCTTCTGAACTGAGAAAAGCCAGTTAATAGGAAGAAAAGAGGTGATTTAGAAGGATTCAGCACACTTATTCTATAGGAAAGGAAAAAGAAAAAAAGAAAATTCTTTATTGTTACCTAAGAAGCTCTAAATCATGAATCGGAAGGCTTCAGTTTTTATTTTTCCAGGCTCAATTTTCATCCCCCCCCCCCAAATCTATAGACAGTTGAAAAAAAATAGCTTAAAGGAGCTAACTGAATATGACTGAATTATATTTGTTTTGAAGATGCAAGCTGAACTTACGATCATTTCAAACAAGATTCAAAGGGGAGCTTTTTGGGGTTTTTTTGTTCTCCTTAAACAGGGAACAACAACAACAACAACAACAATAATAATTTATTGTCATTGTATGTATATACACAGTACACCCATACAACGAAATTCACATAACGCTTCAAGACCAGTCCCAACACACATAGCAATCCCCACCCGCCACGAATTCCCCACCCTGAACCACTCAAACATCCATACAACAGACCAAGTAATACTATCCAACAGCTCACTGATGGTGACCCTTCAATTCATTATTAAGAACAAGAAACACTAGCTGAGAATCAACTGAGATTCACTAAACAGTCTACAAGGTTTTACACTTAGGCAGGAAAAACCAAAGGTACAAGTACAGATTAGGTGAAACCTGGCTCAAAAACAGTAACTCTGAGAGGGACCTTGGAGACCTAGCGGACAATCACTTAAACATGAGCCATCAGTTTGCAGTATCAGCCCAAAATTCTAATACAATCCTTGGTTGTCTAAACAGAGCTATAGAAACAAAATCACGGGAAGTATTAGTTCCGCTTTATAAAGCCTTAGTAAGGCCACACCAGGAATACTGCATCTAGTTTTGGTAATTGGCATATTTGATATATTACAAAAAAGATGTTGAGACTTTGGAAAAAATGAAAAGAACAGCAACTAAGATGATTAAAGGCCTGGAGACTAAAACATATGAAGGATTTGAGTTGGCTAGTCTAAAAAAAGAAGAACTATGGGGGACATGATAGCAGTATTCCAGTATTTGAGATGTTGCCAAAGAGGAGGGGAGTCAACTTATTTCCAAAACCCGGAAAAGCAGGACAAGAAACAATGGAAACTAATCAAGGAGAGAAGCAACTTGGAATTAAGGAGACTTCCTAACAGTGAGGGCAATTAACCAGTGGAACAGCTTGCCACCAGAAGTTGTGGATGCTTCATCATTGGAGGTTTTTGGGCAGTCACTTGTCTGAAATGGTATAGGTTCTCCTGCTTGAGCAGGGGGCTGGACTAGAAGACCTCCAAGACCTGTCCTGTCCTATTCTATCATGCCATTTTAGGAATGTACAGCTCAATCTACACAAATTTGTCTGAGTGATAGAGAATACTTGTAGTTCAGGGTTGAAATGAGGGGACCTTGGCATTCCAAGCTTGCCTTTTTTCTTACAGATGTTTCATTACCCAAACTAGGTAACATCAGTGCTAGTGAGGAATGGGATGTGCTCTCAATTTATATTCTAATGGCTTGCCCTGTCAGTGTCAGTGGGAGTGGTCTTTTTGGTTGGGCTGTTTATTGTTAGGTTGTTTGGCAGTTCCTTCATTGGGATCTGCTTCTTGATTGTTGGTCTAATATTGGTGTTAATCTCTGCTCATTTGGGTGTTGATGGCTGGTGAAGATGTGTTCTGGTCTTTTTAGCTTATTGAACATCTCTTTTGAATGGTATATAGATGTTGTTTGTATGCCTGTTGATGTCTGATTTGACAGCATGCCAGGCATCCAGGAATTCTGTAGTGTTTTTGGACTTGGCTTGGTCTAGGATGGTCACATTTCCCAGTTGAAACTATGGTTAGGTCTGTCCAAAACTCCTATCTCTTCCCATTTAATTGCCCATGTGTATTGTTATAATGTCAACCAGGACTGCCTAGGATTGCCATTGCTAAGTGGTACATTGTTTTTTGACCTCTTCCTCCCATGTCTTTAATCTTAGAGCATCAGCGTTCTCCTTTCAGATGAATGAGATGCTAATGTGTAATCCTATTAGCTGGGAGAAGCAGGTCTCATTGAAATCAGTGAGATTCATTTCTAAATGACCTGCACAGAGTTGCAGTAAGCTCCTACATACCACAGTTGAATATGCAAAGCCTAAGTAATGGTGCATAAGAATAGGTATGTGTATGAAGCATACAGAGCAAATAGTAATAGCATGGCAAATAAATTGGTATTACGAGGGTGAGTCAAAACGTAATGCCATTTTCTTTAGGACAGGTATAATTACCAACATAGGAACATGTAGCATACGTCAAAATGAAGCTGGTCCTCTGTGGAACACATCCCTACTTTTCAACATAGTCACTGTTTCTTTCAATAGCAATGTTCCACCTTCGAATGAGAGCATGTATCCCTGTCTCGTAAAATTTTGTTGACTGTTCTTTGAGCCACTTCTTCACTGCAATTTTCACTTGCTCGTCACTGGAATAATGTTTGCCTCTCAAACCCTCTTTCATGGGGCCAAAGAAGAGGGTTTGAGAGGCAAACATTATTCCAGTGACGAGGAAGTGAAAACTGCAGTGAAATGAATACTCATTAGCCACTGATTCTCTATACCCAAACCAGAATCTTCTGGTGAAAAAAGTAATTATTTTTATCTGACACACCCCAAATAAAATCAATACTGGTTTACATTGGAGGAGCTGTCCATGGTCCTTATACATTTCTTTAAAAAACTTAAAAATAACCCCTGAAAGTTCAATCAGTATGAATGGTTTTCTCTTTCAGAAAATTAATAGAAACTATATCATTTCTCTTATTGCCTTTTCAAAGTTTATATCAATAATTCCACTCACAACCTATTTTTATCCATCATTAAAAATACACCAAGCCTATTGTTGTGTTTTATAAATATGTCCGTAAATGACCTTTTTAAAAATAATATTCTCATCCGAGATTTGAAAATTAAAAATCACCACCACAGATCTAAGTTACTCTTTCAAGTAACAGCACTTATGTAGTGAAAATGGCCACAACTATGTGTTCCAGAGGTATTGTCTGTTTGAAGGAACTACTGCAAAACTACCCTGTTTCCCCCCAAATAAGACATTCCCTAATAATAAGCCCAATCAGGTTTTGAGTGCATGGCAATAAGGCCAAGCACTTATTTCAGGGTTCAAAAAAATATAAGACAGGGTCTTATTTTCGGTGAAACGCGGTACAAATAAGTTTTTGAAAAAAATCCTAAAAAAGAATGTCTAGAATAAATCAAGAAAGCTAGTTATGTTCACATTGAGTAACAACAATCCCAGGCCTTATGTACCGGTAGTACTATTCATGGAAAATTGAGAAATGGCTAAGACCCAAAGAAACTGAGATTAAAAAAAGACCATGTTCATGACTAAGCATTCTCATCAGTCATGGAATTCTTGAGAGGGAGAAGGAATATTGAAAGAAGAGGTGGATGGCTGGAACACTGAACAGAAACATTTTATACTATAACATTTTACTACAAATCCCATTGTCAAGTTAATTCTAAATGTAGGAATGTTGCATAATTAAAAATAGAATTTTACATGGTCTGTTAAATTTTATTACTGACACCATAGGTATCTGTAAGAAACTGAGACTGTAAGAGCATGATAAAACATGCACAGTGATGTCATGATGCAAAATCCATCCATATGTAGTGACCAAAAGCCTAAGTAATGATATATGCTCATATGTGATCAGCTACAGTTTCGCTGCTTGTAAGTCAGTGTCATGGTTGATTATTGCCTGTTACATGTATATGCAGGGAGATGCATCCCTATTCATTATAATGGTTTATTCCTGAGCACGTGATTAATATGTTCTTGTACGCATGTGTGCATTCCTTTCTCCGATCTCTCCTTCTTCCTCTGTCTTCCATTGAGAAAAGACACACTTTTATATTAGAGATGTAAACAAATGAGGATTTATTGTTTTGTACCGAAATAAATATTTTTACTTAGACTTTTAAACTGCGGTTTCATTTCTAATATCTGATGTCCAGGAAAAGATCCAGCATCTCCTCTGTGAGATTAA
Source organism: Diadophis punctatus similis (assembly GCA_023053685.1). Lineage (NCBI taxonomy): Eukaryota > Metazoa > Chordata > Lepidosauria > Squamata > Dipsadidae > Diadophis > Diadophis punctatus. The sequence goes on from JALIGW010000002.1 coordinate 193,887,993, forward strand.
TTATCACCTCTGTCAGTCAGGTTATGCAAATAAAAAGCAGAGGCAAGACACAATAAATATTCTTCAAGATACTTTATATACTTTTTCTTATAAGCCTTATAAAACTACAGACACACAAAATAAAACTTCAGTAACTATAGGTCCTCGACTTATGACAATTGAGCCCAAAATTTATGTTGCTATGCGAGACGTTTGTTAAGTGAGTTTTGTCCCATTGTACGACCTTTCTTTCCACAGTTGTTAAGTGAATCACAGCAGTTGTTAAGTTAGTTAAGTGAATCTGGCTTCTCCATTGACTTTGTCAGATGGTCGCAAAATGTGATCACATGATGACCATGGGGATCCTGCAACGGTTGTAAGTGTGAAAAATGGTCAGAAATTACTTTTTCAGTGATGTTATAACTTTGAATGGTCACTAAATGAACTGTTGTAAGTTGAGGACTACCTGTAAATGATTTTCCACTTTAGACTGACTATTCATAACTCAGACCCAAACAGAAAGCTAAAAGCTGCTGCTCTAGGACTAGTATAAACCATAAAAAGACTTAAAGAATTTTCAAATTTGTAAACATGAATCATTCTGCTAAGCTGAAAACCTCTGAAACAAAAAACCTGAAAATATTTCTAACAAACAAGACATGAATTCAAGCATTAGCTTTTATGAGCATTTCCCAAATAAGCCCGACAGATCAGAAACTAATGTGGCAATGTTAGAATATAGCCAGATTCCAGCAGATTTTAAACAGCCTATGTACAGAGTGAGACACTTCCAAAAGTCATGCATGATAATCCTTAAACTGAAAATGAAACAGTATTGCCAATCAAAGCTCCATATCCAGCATGTCTTTCTTATAAACTATGTCAAACATATTCACAATTATTCATACCTGAATGTAAATACAGCGATTAAACACAGAAGTTCTACCAGCCAGTATTTCCAAATATATTAGCTGAGTGGAAAAGAGCAACAGCAGTTTGTTTTTGGCAAATATTTAAATCCAGTGAACCAGTCTGGTCTTGGCAATGCAGTGCTTTCAAAAGATTTTCGATTACAATTCCTTTCCCCAGACTATGGGCACAAGGATACTTAATAGGTACAAAGGAAAATGTGACAATCCTAGACCAGACCAAATCCAAAAATGCCAGGGAATTTCTAGAAGCCTGGCATTCTGACAAATCAGCCATCAAGAGACACATAGCCATCAGCAACATCTATAGACTATGCAAAAGAGATAATCAACCAGCCCCCCAAAAGAAAGAGACTCCAGCACCACTCCACCAGTAATCAGCACTCAGATCAGCATAGATAATTAACTCCAAGGTCAACTTCAGACCAACCAACAATCAAGTAAGCAATACCCCAATCAAGAAACTGCCAAAGAGTCATTAGTAAACAGCCCAAACAAAGAATCCCTAAGACAGCCTCCTCCCACACAGACAGGCAAGACACCAGAATATAAACTGACAGCAAACAGCACTCCTTACTAGCACTGATGATGTTACCTAGTTAGAGTAATGAAACGTCTGCAATAAAACAAGCTCAGAGAGCACCAAGGTAGGACCCCCCACCCCGAAAACACCTATATCTACATCTACAGTTCTACATCTCGAGCCCAACAGTACAAGTAGGTGTCCCAGGAATTAGAGAAAGTGCCTCCTTCCAAAGCACACTTAGTTCTTCACATACAGTATTGCGAGCTGCCAGATTCCTGGCGTGGAAAGCATGACCGAGCCTTTTCCGGAACAGAGAAGAGGAAGGGGACGCGCAGAGCCGAACAAAGCCCCACAGGCTCCCGCTCGGCACAGGGAAAAATCGCCGGAAAGCCGGCCTATCCTCTTAAGGCCGGGCGCTCCAGAACGAGGAACGAAACCCGGGACAGGGGCGCCAAGAAAAGGGCAGCGAGCTTGGCCGGGTCACGACCTCACTAAGGGAGCAGGGCAGAGGTGGGCACCGGGGGACGGGGGGCAGAACCAAAAAAAGCGGGGAAGAGGCCCCAGGGAGGCGAAGGCTGGAGCGCCAACTGAAGCGGAGCAGGGAGGCGGCGGCCCGCCAGAGACCAGAGCAGCGACTCCGGCAACAGTGAGAGAGAGAGACACGGGGCCGGACGGAGCACTCACGCAGGAGGAGGCTGAAGGCCACAACCCCCAGGAGCCCCTGCAGGAAGATGCCGAAGCTGTCCATCAGCGCCCCGTTCTTGCAGCCGCGGTAGTCCGGGCCGGACCTCACCGTGGAGGCGGAGGAAGAAGCGCCGCCGTTCCGCCGAGGTTCCAGCTTGGGCGTGACAGCCACGGAGCCGTTGGGGGCAAGGGAGCCCCCCATGGCCCACTGGGCGCGGCGCGCGGCAGGTGCGCGCGCGGCGGCTGGGAAGCGAGATGTAAAAGCCAGACGCGCTCATATGCTCCGCGGCACTTCCTGGGCAGGCGGCGGGGGAGGGGAGGAGGAGTTCCCTGCGCGTCACGGCACCGCCGCCACATGACGTATCCCCGATCAGGATTGGCTCGTTGGGCGGCTTTGGGGCGTGGCTAAGGGGAGAAACCTGCCCGCGAGCGCGTCTTTTCGCCTGGCTCGCTGAGGAGGGCGGGCAGAGCCGCGGAGGTTAAAGAGTCTGCGGGGCTGCGCGCTTTGTTAAATGCGGAGTTTAAGAGGTGCCCGTGCTTGGTGCAGGAGAAGAGCCGGGCTTCGGCGATGGCCCTGCTTCTGCGCTTGCGTGCCTTCGGTTCCTAGCGGGTTTTCCTCCGAGCAAACCTTCGTTTGGCTTAGGGCGTTCGTGACCGGCGAAAAGACTGACACAGTTAAGCCGCAGAGTCCCGGCACTGCCGTGCAGCTCTTCGGGGTTTTTCTTTTGAGGACACGGGTTCAAAAACCGGTGGAGAGAAGGCGGACCGCGGCGGAGCTCAAGGGTGGAAAACGGAATTTAATTATTGCTATGGGTGTTTAATACTATGAATGCAATTCCACCTACGGATAAGAATTGGAAGCTCGATTTTTATTTCGGATATTAGTTTTTTTTAGGGCAACGATTTCAGGTATATATTACGAACGGCTGTGCCTGTATTGACACGTATATATTTTGTATGGTTAACCGTGGAAGCCTATACGTGTCTTTTCTGAAGACCCAATATATTCTGCATATTTTGCAGCCAAATCTAAGGTAATACGTTTGCTTTCGTAAGTTCTAGGTACCAAGACGAGCTGCAAATGACCAATGCAATAACTCAGATATCAGGGATGGGCTTTTGTGTTAAGGAGCTAATGTTTTTTTTTCTTCCGTTCAATCGTGTCCGATTTTCGAAAACTACCTGGACAAGTCCTTGCTGTTTTCTTGGCAAGGTTTTTCAGAAGTGGTTTGCCATTGTCTCCTTTCTAGAGCTGAGAGAAAGTGACTAGCCCAAGGTCACCCAGCTGGCTTTGTGCCAAGGTGGGACTAGAACTCATTGCCATCTTGTTTCTACCTGGTGTCTTAACCAGTACACCAGTGACTCTCAAGCAAATATTAGCATATTCCATAGTATATTTGTGTGCGCGCGCACACACACACACACATATAGTGGAATATTTAAACAGAGTTGAAAAGGTTGAGATATTCCTCCTTCCCTTTTTTAGGGCATGAGAATTTCTAATACGGATTTCTAACAGAACAACCTCCAAGCTCTCCTGCAGAAAAAAAAGGGAAGGAGGAATATCTGAACCTTTTAAACTCTGCTTAAGTATTCCACTATTGTATTTCTTTTCCTCACTCTGGTATTTTCAAGGCAATTTGTGTAGTCAAAGTATTTCTTGGTAGGCTTGAGGCTTCAGGGCTGTGGAAAACTCTCTCCTTAATGTGGGCATTGCTTCAGAGATTTCCCCTTCAGAGCCTCAGACAAGCTATGGGGGAGGGGTTTTCTTAGCTCCCCACATTGTTAGATGTGGCAAGGTGCCTGCAACTGGTTATCTTTGACAGAGAGAAGGGCAGAAGTGTGTGAAGAATGGAGTAAGGAAATTCAGTGGAGACCAAGATCACTTTTTATCTATAGATGACTTTGGTCCTCAAGATGCATGGAAGGTGGCAGTGGAGAATATTTCAGCATCCTTGGCTAATGTATATGTTAATATTACAAGGAATCATGCAATACAGATTTTCAGAAAAAGTATCTTTCACCCAGATACATTTAGGCAGTTTATAGCGATCTAGTTTCAGTTTTTGGCTAATGTGAGAATATGCTGCATGGTTGCAAATGTTGAGCCATGGATTACAAGACTAACACATTAAAAATGGATTAGTCTTGGCAGGGACAGCACAATTTGAAAGCTAATCTAGCCTTGTTAATACTTGGATGAATATTTAAGGTAATTCTAAGGTTCAGATGGAGAAGTCAAAAAACATCCCACAGAAGCACCATGGTAAATAATGAATAATCTGTATTATTATAGAAATAAAATCCCTCCTGTAGAAGACAAGAATGCATGTGATAGTTCTGGACAGGTTGTAATTGACACTGAACAATGGCAACCCTTCCCTCCCCATGTTAAAAGAGGATAACTTTGGAAGCAGTACTACAGGAGGCATTCAGTAATGTAGTTATAAAATAAATAAGTTGCAAAAATAAAGACAAGATCTAGCTTTAGATACAATTAGAAAAACCAAAGGACAGGACAGTGTTCTATCAGTCCCTTGGAGTTTTTCAACAAACTTAGATCAGAAATGATAGCTCTTTAATAGCTGCTAATAGTATCCCAGAAAATTGCTTAAATGTATACTACCAAATGTTGCTTTGAAACAAGTTATCCTATTCTATTTTTGTCACTCATCTTGAGCATCAGGTTCAGTATTAGATTCCATTGTCAAATTCTGAGATATCCTTGGGCCAGTTGGGCTTTGCTGAACAGATACCCGAGTCTACACCTCAATGAAATTATGCAGTTTTGAAGCCAGGATTAGCTTTCTAATAGTTTTCCAAACTAAACCCAGAAATCTAGATGGGAAGGATTGTTCTACCAAACTTTGTTGAAATGTGATATTTATACTGAAAGCAACAATATTGGTTTTGAAAATTAACTGACATTTGTGACAAGTGTTTCTCTGCAGACTGTGAATGCTGTTAGAACTGAATGCTGTTCTCTTTTCTCTCTTCTGAAATGTGGTGGTCAAACTAAATAGGCAAAAGTTCATGCAAAAACAGATGGTCTGTTGTACAAACTGAAGTTTTCTTGTGTGGCCTTGACAAAGTCCTGATATATTTCAAATCTTTATTGGGGTTGCAAGTAAAAGAAAATGTTTTTATATACAGCCAACGTCTGTTTTAAATCAATCCCATTTATCTGAACTTTCAAATGTCTAATGATTTCTGTTTAAAGGTTTGCACAAGTCAAAACAGTGACTTATTGCACTTTTATGTTTAACTGGATAAAAGCAACATATTGTCCTACATTACAAGTTGCTCAAAAGTGCTAATATGGAATACATACAGCGTCTGCCCAGTGTTAATAGTTTTGAATGCAATATAAAAATATCATCTCCACTTTTGTGACTATATCATTGCTCTTGATTTCTATATGATGTAACATTAATCCAAGTTTACTTCCATTGTTTTTCAGGAAAGAATACAGCATCACTACACTACACTATTAGCACAGGGGAAGAATAATTCAGGAAAACTAGAATGCTTATTAGTATTAAAAAAAAGTTGTTAGTTTCACACAAACAGCATCTGTCTGTAGGTTTGTGCTTTACTTGTTTTCAATATGCTTTTTCCAGGAAAAAAAGCACCACTGAACTTTGGGGGCCTTGAGCAGATTTATATAGGCAACTATAGGGTGTGTTTTAGGCCTTGAGTAGGTATATATAGGTGACAAGGTGTGCTTGACTCCAGGAGTGTGTTTTTTTGGATTGTGAGATGTTTGTTCACTAGAATGTAGTGAACAGTCAAGAGTGAATTAGTAAGACATACATACAATTGAGCATAAAGTTGCCTCCAAACACAAACTAACATATTGTTCCAAAGAAACTGTACAACCCCATCTGGTTTGTCCAATTTATCTTCATTTCGGATATCTTGATTAATAAGGATATCTATTTTGTTGGGTGGGAGGGGGCAGGCAGATTATTAGCTATTTCACTTGCTTTCACTCACAGCGGTCTCTTCAGTAAATGCAACTCTCCGATTAGCTTAAATAAATACTAATTTAGCACTGATGTGTGGACTATCCTATAGAGCTGCTGTGTTATTATGGTGGTTAACTGATATGTATGCATTTGTGGAACATCAATGTGTTTAGTTACAATGCAAGACTTTTTTTCATTTTAAATGCTTTCAAAAGCAGCACTGGACAACATAACAATCCCTTAAATCTCAAATCCAAGTTGCCCCCAAATATTTTTAAGCTTCGGTTTCTTCTGGGATAAAACAAAGAAAATCTGTTATTGTAATTACTGTAATATCAGGTGACAGTTTGAATTTTCAGTGTTTTAATGCAACAGCATTTCTCATTCTGTGTTAGCTGATGGGAGAAATGATACTGCATCTTATTATTTCTAAGTGCTTAAACTTTAATGTGATAAAAGACTTATCTTACTTGTTTGTAACAATGTGGTGCTATAAAATATAACCAGATTAAAAACTGAGTGAGGGAGAGAAAAAAGAGAAGGATGCCTAGAATTTGAATGTTTTAATTTTGTATTATTTTTGGATACTGGAAAACATCAATATTAGTTTTTTGAATGTGTGAGTATTTTTCAGCTGGAGATGTATAAAATAAAAATACAGTTGAAGTATCCAAAATAGAAATGTTTCCTAGAAAATTGTTATTAAGGTGCCAATAGCCAATTAGCTCCAGGATTTAAAAACTGCAGTTGGTTACCAAAAAACAAAAAACAACAAAAAACAATGTAAAATATTTGGAAATTCAAATATACTGCTATGAATTTTCAAGTCTACTTTTTCTTTAGTAATGAAAGACTCCAAGCAGGCAACAATACCAAAGGAAACTAGCACCAATTTAAGTATTTTTAATTTTCTTACAACCACTTAAAACGGTCATGAAGTACCACAAAATTATATACATTCATTTACAGAACAAGTCAAATAATCTAAAATATTTTAAAACCCTTTACCTGATGCACCTAGGCAACAAAGAAGGTGCTTCAGTAGACATTTTATGTGCATATCTTCTACTTTCAAAATTTTACCCTCAGTTCACACACACGCACACACATATATATTAATTAAAGTAAAAATACAGCAAGCAGAAAAGACAACACAATATACATCTTTAATCTTTTTTTAGAGCAAAGCAGGAAAGTGCATGTCCAATGAGCTATTACAACTAAGAAATATGCTGGCAGTACCTGCCTTAGAGGCTCTTTCAAGAGGTTTTGATTGTCTATGAACATTAAGGGAACAATCAGAACAGAAGAGAAGATGTGTGTGCACAATGGGTGAGAATTAAACAAAATAGCAGCCGGAGAAGCTGATGAATACAAACCTTCAGTAATTATAAGGTATATAAGGCTCCATAGGGCAAACAAAATGATACATTTTTCATCCCCCAAAATCTATTTTAAATCAATCCTATTTCTGTGAAGTTCAAAATGACTAGGGATTCCAGATTCTAGCCTTGCACAGGACAAATAGTGGAACTTTGAATTTATTTATTGAAGGAAAGCAAGTTCTCTCCTGCATGGAATTTGGTTTTTAGTTTTTTTAAAAAAGAATTGCTTAAAAGAATATAAATAATACAACCTATTTCTAGCAAGCAAGTACTTATGAGGAGTAAACACTGTGTGCTGGTGCTTCTCCAGTGTTGATAATTTTGAAACATGATATAAAAAAAGAATTCACATTCATGGCCTTCAGTATACAATCCATTTGTTATAAATCCAAGTCAAGGGAAGGGGGGTTAGATTGCTGCACATGCAACAAATACCAATGAATTATAGATATAACATAGTTTTTAAACTAGTTTTATCCTTTCAAAATCCATTCTGACCTCTTACCCTTAAGGCTGCCTTCAAATATAAAGGTCATTTATGGATATTTTGGGGAAACTTTAATACCAACATAAGCACCTGGAATATAGTGAAATTTACACCAGTGAGGTTTCCAGGCAATGTCAGTTTCTTTGTGCTTAGCAACTATTGGGTATTCTAAATATTTTCACAGCAGACAACTATCTTAGACCAAGCCAAAAATGGCTTTTAAAGACCTTCATTTAAAATGTTGAATTTTATATCTGCTAAAACATTTGACAGAACATCTTGAGTGAACTCATACAATGTTATAGTATTTACAGAAAGAAACAAAATGGCTGATATCCTGGCTTTAGACTTTACATTTTGGCAAACATCTTTTGCAAAAACCTTTTATTCAACTCTTCTTAACTGATAAAGTTTGGCCAGTAATACAAACAAATAAACAAACAACAACAACCATCCAAAAAACTCTGACCTTGGAAAATTGTGTGCTCGATTCAGTAACTATATGAAATATTGGATTGCTTCTTTTCCCCAAATCTTTAGAATCATAAAAATGGCAACTACACAGAGTAAAATTACAGAAAGAATATTTTGCACATTAGTCAACTTCAAAAAAGTAGCTTGTGTTTTCAGAGTAGGCTAAATGTTGATTTTTTTTTCTATCTCCCCAAATTTTAAAGTGTTTCCTCAACACACCAATCATAAAAAAATCTAGTTTGCTGCCAGTTTCTAATAATTTTTAATATGCTTTTTCGATAGCAATTAGCACCAGAGATCTGAAAACTTATGTTTATCTTTCCACTCTCTCTGCTTTAGGTAAATATTAATGCAGGCCTTGAAACCAACATAATTTTTCCTAGCTAGGATGTCACTGGCCTTGTAAAAATACACAATGTTATCTAACTTTGCAGACTTTCCTTATTCAATTTTAATATTCCAACAGGCTTTGAATGTCATATCAGTAGCAAAGCAGGTAAGACTGGTTGACTCATCAGGGCAATAACAGGAAAGAGATGAATGATTTATAGATTTAAATTACATTTTACGAAACTCAGATAATATTTCGGAACTATATATGGAATATTTTACAGATTGTGTTAAACCTTTTAAACTTCAATCCACAAGACATGCTTCCATTGGCCTCAAGAAATGAAATATATCAGTTTCTCACGTGTTGCATAGAAATGACTCATTCAAAGTAACAAGTAATGAAAAGCATATTTTTTTGGGAAACCCTTAATGGTTATACTAAGACCAAAATGATAGAACAGGTCTGGAATGTCAGCCTATAAATATAACCTAAATAAGCCAGCATCTATTTTACTGGCATTGAAAATATTACTCACAGCAATATATGGCATATGAAAGCTTTACTTGAAAAACCCTGAAAATCTTAGACATACAAGTGTGAACACATGAACTTATTCCAACTGGAGCTAATTAAATAAAGCAAGAATTACATTGAGCCTGATTTTTTTTTTTTACAAAAAAACCCCAATATTCTTTCTGATGCCAAACAGGCATTTATACTTTCACACACATGCATGTTCTTATAAATAATGGAGCATCTGAATAGCACTAATTTCAATATACAAATCTAATTGCAAACTTGGCCCATATGTTCAGTTACATAACATTTCATGTATCACCTACTTTGACTGAAACCTGAAGCTTGAAATCATTCTGTCTCTACTTTAGGATTCCGTATAGCTAAATAAGTTATGAAGAAATTTCTTTCAAGATACCACATTCTCTCTCTTCCTAAAAGTATTCAATATGCCCTGCAACATGACTCTCCAACAAGTCACCAATGCATTGATCTAACTTGTGAATAATAAATACTCAATGGCTGAAGCCACAATTTATGTATGTAATGGATAGAAATGCAGAAACTGCTCTGGTCCTAGCTTCCATAAAACCTAGTTTTCCATTCAAAACATGTTAAAGCAGCAGCTTGTTCCTGCAGTTGTGGGTAGTAGCTCTTTGTATTAGATCAGCACATTAAGCTGCTGAACTCAGTTGAGTTCTCTATACGTTAAGCAAACCAAACTCCCTCTCCTAATGTGTATGTATGGCATGCACACTATGCCACAATTTTTCTTCTGTATATACTTTAAGAAAATCAAGTTCTATGGGTGCATTTACAAAACTCTAACAATTGACAAATTTAGTTATTTGAGAACTGGAAGGAGCTCTGCGTTTCAATTCATTCTGCTAAGGATGCAAATTCTGTTTTTTAAGCAAATAGGAATAAGGGAAGACCATGTAATTTTCCCTAAACAGCTACGTATTTCCTAAAAAATATTTCTGGTGTGTGGCAATATTTCTGTGCAACTTTAGCTTGCCCATAGCACATATTAATATCCACAATTTCTAAGTTTTCCCCCTCTACTTTTATCTGCAACATGACAGGCACAATCTTTATTTATCAGTATTTCTCCATAATAAAGAATGCTACTACTTCAGTCTGTGACTATCCTGTAGCTGCTAAAGGCTGTGATTCTGTCAGGACAGTAGCTGTATCATTCTTTTACTTGCCTTGTAGCCTTTTTTGGTTTTAGAGGTAGAGAGCAGGCTCTAAAATAAAGATCAGAAAGAAGCTGCAATTTCACTTTTAAGCTTTTGGCCACACCACGTATCTTGGCAAACAGCTAGTCTACTCATTTAAATTATCTTCAAGACTGAAAAAAAATAAAAATAAAAAAGAGGACGGTCATTCAGCAAGCAGCAAAGAGATGCTCATCTTCTGCACACCTTGCCACATGCTGTAGATTCTTTCTGTCCATACCACAACTGGAGGATTTTTTTTTCTCCTCGCAAAAGATATTTAAATCATCTTTTATTCATAAAAAAGCCCTGATGTACAGAATGAGTAAGTACTACTTTTTTAAGCCAAAAGACAGCTGCAAAGATAGTTAGGATTGCATTAATATTTTGCTCCAAGTATTTTCCCCAGTCAAAAGTGCAAAACTATAAAGCCAGTTCATAAGCAGTTTCCATCTAACCCTTCTTGGTTCTTCCTGCTGAAGGAAAAGCAGGTTACTGCACTTGTGCTTCAAAGTTTCAGGTTCAGCTTATCTTCCTCCTCCTGTTTTAGTTGGCAAACTGCTGGTAGAAGGCAAATTTAACCCTTTCAATGTGATGGCAAAGTTTAATGGCTGGGCCAAGTTTCAAGTCCATACACTCCTGAACCGTGGGAAGAGTGAGCAAGAGAAGTGCCTGCCCATCTATTTCCTATCAAAGGAAAAGGAAGAAATAGCAGTTAGCATTAAAAGAAATGTGTTTTTCCCCCAAATCATTTAAACATTTCATTAATGCATTACAGGTAGTCTTGAGCTTTGAATGTAATGGAGCCTGTCCATTCCATTCCTAACCCAAACATTCATAGGAGTGAATTGCATAATTTGAACACAATCACTCCCTTCTTTCGCCCACGCATTCGCTAATCAAATGTGCGGCTCGTTAAGTGTACATGAGGTATCGCGGGGTGGGAAAGGCCATGGGCAGCCTAGTGATGGAACAGGCCACCAGCTTCAGACCACCCAAGGCCTCCTCCAACCCAATGAGATACCTCATTCTTCCTCCCCTGGGGTTCCCACAATTGCTCTCCCCGCATCCTGCCATGCCGGGTCACTTACCTTATGAAGATTTGTCTCCTCTCCAGCCTCTCTGTTTCTTTGCCTGCTCCCTCCTTTGTCATCGGCAAAGCACTTGATGAAGGCTTCGCCGACCAAAAATAAGCAGAGGGCCACGTGCGCCCTTCTGGAGCACCTTTCTCGCTGCCAAAGCGCTTGAAGCCTTTGGTGAAGAAAAATGAGGCGTGCCCTTCCGGGCCTTTCTTGCTGCCGAAGCGCTTGATGAAGCCTTTGGCAACAACAACAAAAAAAGCACGGAGGGCCATGCGTGCCATTCTGGGTCTTTCTCCCCACCAAACCGCTTGAGGATTGCTTCCCTCTAGACTTTGGCAGCCCTTTGCAAAAAGCCTTTGCCGGTAGGAACAGAGCTTCGGAGGGACGTGCCTGCCCTCCAAAGCTCCGCTGGTGCCGACAAAGGCTTTTTGCAAAGGATTGCCGAAGCCTACAGGGACGTAATCTCCCTGCAGGCTTCGGCAAGGAAATGGCAAGGGGAGGGAAGGCATGAAGGACCGAAGCTTTCCCTCCGTTCACAGAGAATAGAGGCCTAGAGGGTGAGATCAAGTGAGATCAGTAGCACGAGATCTCGCGCTAGTGATCTCGCCATTATCTCACAGTATGTTAGGGCTGTTCTCTGCAAATGCACCAAAAGCCTGAAGCAACGAAGCAAGCAAAGAATCCGTGACAGAGAGGAGATCTTCTCAAGGTATGTGAGTCTCCACAGGCGGAATGCCTGTGAAGACCTGGCGGTGTGTGTGTGAATAGGCAGGATGAATGTTGCAGAGCCTCTGCAGTCGTTTGTAAGGGCGAACAACTGCCGTGGTACTGCAACGTTCATAATTTCAGGACATTCATAAATGCTAGGGGGCGCTTATCACGTAACTTCGAAGGTTTGTTACTCAGGGATTACTTGTATAAAGAAATAATACTTTGGTAAGAAACTACATACATTATAGTAACTAAAATAAACTGGATGTAAAGAGAGGAATAAAAAACAAGAAAGAAAGATGGATATGATATCAAAATAAAATAAGATGTGTGGACTTCAACTCCCAGAATTCCCTAGCTAACATGCTGGGTAGGGAATTCTGGGAATTGAAATCCACGTATCTTAAAGATGCCAAGGTTGCGAAACATTGGTCTAGTCACTTCATAAATACCATTTGCATTCAGAAAGATTCTCAACTTTTCCTCAATAATATGTTGTGTGCCACTGATCTGAGGAGCCCATTATCTGGCACTATCAATTGTTTTATCTTGTCTATCCGTGTACTTTTCTTGGTGAAATACAGGAGCAGTTTACCATTGCCTTTTCCTGCACAGTATAAAATGTCTTTGGTGTTATCATTAAAATTATTACCTGACTCCTAATATCATCCCATAGCAGTGCTGTCCAATAGAGGCTCCTGCTTGCTTTAACTGGCAGCTATGGTGATCTTCATGCCTTAGGTGATGTTGCTGAGATTACATACACTTGGCATATATTCCCAGCATCCTTTCCATATACACCCCTATCCGCCACAATGAGGCAGCACAGCAGGATATTTCATGTGATTCTGGGTTAAAACTTTACCTATTAGCAATCAAATGTGCCAGTGGCTTTCAAACTGAAAAATACTGTCCCTGCTCATTATAAATTGACCCCAAAACATGGTAATATTTTGCAGGGGTCAGACATTTACTTTCTCACTGAGTCCAAAGAGAGCAACATTTAGAAAATATCTCATCTCAGAGAAATTCTGTTTTTTTAAAAGTTTTTATGTTTTTGTATTATGTGTATTCTACCCATTGTATTGTAAGAATCCTGTGAGATAGACAGTGATATAAATACATTAATTTAAATTAAGTAAACTTATACATACCGACATTAAAGGAAAAGGCATAATGATAAAGTTAAAAGTATAGTAAATGGTCTCACTTAGTCCAAAGAAAATCTTAGCTTTCCATTAAAACGTTCCCAATAATTTATATATATGCATACAGTATGTATAAATTACACATATGCATGTATAAACTCAGAGGTAAAAATGATCAAAATGTTATTTTAGTTGACATAATGGTTTCATGGAGTCAATTATCTATGGCCAATAATAAAACATACCTGATCCAGAAATATTCTAGCTAATGGCGCACAATCTGTAGATTTAAGGAACCGCACAACATCTGCTATACTCCATTCCAGAGGATTGCTGTCCAGCTGTAATTTTTCATCAACTTCTATCTTTATTTCCTATGCCACAAGACATAAAGACAAAAATATCACTTTTTCTTTCTTAGAGATATCTTTTCCAGAACATAAAAATGTTCTATATGAGTTAGAAGATCCACTGATCCAGTATTCTGAGGGTAAAAAGAAGTCCTATTGTTGAGGCATAACATAACACTGGACATGCATGGGTAGGGCCTGGAGGTGCGCCCCCACCACCGCCAGCACCTTTGTAAATACCCGAGGTGCAGAGGACAGGCCGAATGGGAGGATCCTGTACTGGTAGTGCCTACCTGCATAGCAAAAACGGAGGTAGTGCTGATGGTGAGAATGTATAGGTATGTGCAGGAAGGCTTCAGTGTGGTCTATAGAGGCGAGGAAGTCCCCCCCGGCAGACGCTCACAAGAATAGATTGAAGGGAGTGCATCTTGAACCGCCGGTATTTGACATGGCGGTTCAGACGCTTTAAATCTAAAATATCCCTCCATCCCGAGGCTTTGGGGACCAAAAAAAGTATTGAATAAAATCCCCGTCCAATCTGATCTTGGGGCACCTGTTGGATGGCTTAAATGTCCAACAGGTGCTGTATTGCAGAGTCCATAAGATGTCTCCTAGAAGGATCTTTGGAAATCGGACACCGAATAAAAAACTTTGGGGGCAGGGAGAGAAACTCCAGAGAGACATGGTCTCCCTGACCCATCTGGCCTTATAGAGTAGGGAGCTGAAGAGACCTGGATTGAACAGCGTGGAGGAGGAGGGCGGATGCGGAGCAAATCCCTTGTCTTCCAACAGCTCCATGTCCAAGTGGTCCTCCACATCGGACCCTTGGGAGAGGTCCTCTTCCGACGAGTCCCTCGAGTAGTATCGGGGGCTGGCACCCCTAGTGGCCGCGGATGAGGAACTGGCAATGCGGGGCTGCTCAGAAACCACCGAAGGTGGCCGTTGAAATTGACTAAGGAAAGCAGCGATGCCCTGCTGTATGGCTGACATGAAGGACTGAAAAGTGACGGGATCCATGGGAACCATTGTTGCAGTAGACGAGCTCATAGTGCCCGCAGTGGAGGCAGATGGCTTGCCAGTCGACGGCTGAGGAGCCGGAGGAGCCACATTTGGTTGAGTTACGCCCCAAAAATTGGAGGTGGAAATATCAATTTGGGTGTGGTCAAGAGAGTGATGATCCCCCGTCGATATAGGAACCGAGAGCCCTTCACCGTGGCTGGAAGGCTGTGGGCCAGTCCCGGCGGCACAAGAGGCCGCGGACTGGGCACATATTTTTTGAATGGGCGTGTCTCTGCAATGCTCATCGCGCTCTGTGGCTTGGACCTCTTGGAGTGGTCCGACCTCTCCTCCCGCCTTGCGGTGGCTGCCTTGGAAGTGCTAGGCTGGCACTCATCTTGGGGTGGGGAGCCCGATTTTCGTTTGCACTTGCCAGATGTAGAGGATGACTTTCCAGCCATGATGCGGGGAGTAAACCTCTATGAAGTGTGGGAGGGGTACCCTGCAGGGCTTCCGGCTAGCAGCAATCGGCTACTTGGGCCTGCAGTCCGCTCAGATAGGCCACCCTAATGTGATGTAAAATGCGACCTTACAAAATGGCCGTCAGGGCTGTAACAATAAAATGGCCACTGGAGCTTTTTGCGCCAAACAAAATGGCCACCAGAGCTTTTTGCACCAAAAAATGGCTGCCGGAGGTTTTTGCGCCCTTTCTGGGCAGTAAGAATGGCTGCTGCAGGCTGCAGAAAGGAGGCAATCGCCCAAAGAGACATTTGGGGTCCGCTAGCCGGCCGGACTGACCGGCGATCGGTTAAAGGTAATTTCTTGCTTATGCGACGATCGCCAGGCCGCACGAGCGTGAATCGGTCGGCAATGCTCTTTTTGCGCTCGCTTCACGGTGGTGGTCGAAAGCGCCTCCTCCGGGAAGCAGCGACAGGCAGCAAAGGTTGTAAGTGGTCAGGTCGCACCAGTGGTCAAGAGCTGCGACTGCGCTGGGCTAGCCGAGGATGTAAAGTTCGGAGGCTGCCTCTTCCTAGCGCTTGTAGCCTCCCTGTCAGCTCGTTGGTTGTGGGAGGGGGGAGCTCTCGCCACTTTCTCTGCCCAGTTAACAGAGCCAGAGCCTCTATATCCTGCTGTGTCAAAGTCGGGACCCTGGGGGGAGAGCTAAACCCCCTGTGGCAGAGCCAAGGGCAAGCCCCGTGTAGCTCAATGCCACCAATAACACGGGAAGGTGCTGCAGCGAGAAGAGCCGAGGCTCGTGACCACAATCCTCCCGGCTGTCAGCTGTCAAGTTAGAAGCCGGGGAAACAGCAACTCACAATTGAAGAAATTCAGTAACCAGATAAGGAACACTCTGAATCCAGAAGGAGATGGCCAAGCCACGTCCGTCCAGACTGAGGACTAAGTCGTAACTGGGGCTTCCAGGCAAGGCGGAGCCCCTAAATTCAAATTAACAAACTCAGTCTGATTGGACGAGGTCAACCCATTCTGGATGATAAATCCACCCACTATGGAGAATGTCAAATTCTCTCTCTCTCACACACACACACACACACAAATTACTTGAATGCACATGGAAATTAAGAGGTACAAAATTGTTGATAAATGTTATTACATTCAGATATAACAAGGACTAGAACATAGGCCAGAAAGGTGCATTTTATGTGCTTTAAATCGCAAACAGTTAAGAAATAAAGGTCAATCATCCATCTTTAAGTGTAGATTTAATTCCTGGAGAAAGGAAAAAATAAGAAAATTGGTTTCTCAGATTTTTTTTTAAAGGTTAGCTTGACCAAGTGAGCTGAAATCACCCCCATCCCTCAAGCGGTGCCAATTTAGGAAGAGAGACATTTAAGGGAAATTGTACAAGTTTTACAGGCAGTGAAATATACTGCCAAGCTTACTAAGTTACATAGTAGATAGATCTAGCAAACATCAGAGAGAGAGGGAGGGAGGGAGAGATTTGCTGAAAGAAAGAGACTTCCTGAAAAGCTTGATTATTATTACATGTTTTAAAATCAAAATATACCTTTGGTGAAGGTGGCCTATTTTCATCATCTGAGAAAGAAAAAGTCCGTAGTTTTCTTTTCCGTTTGTCCCGGTCTGGAGCCCCAAAATGAGACTGCTCACTCTGTGTTGGGGAAGATGACTGTGATTTCTTCTCTGATACTTCAGACAGTTCCTCCTGATGCTCAGAGGTACTGTCTTCAGTAAGGGACTCCTCGTCTATCTCATCCTGATCATCCTCATCTTCACCTCCACTTCCCTGAGAAACAATACAGAACGACTCAGAATAGCACGGATTAGCAATCTCTTTATCCCACAATCTCTATATATATAGACTTGCATATTGAATCCATTCCCTCTAGTTGCCTACTTGGGGTGATCCCACTGGTGTGTTATCTACAGAGGTAGAAGATCGCTTCTTCTTATGAACAAAGAAGTTTTTCCGTTTTTTTCTTTTCCTGTTTGCTTTTTTCATGCTTGCCTCAATGTTGCTGTGGATACTAGGTGGTCGGCCAATCCTTTTGTTTCTCCGCTTTCCATAATAATGGGCTGCAGGTGGTTAAAAGAAAAAAAAGAGTTATTCTCATGCAACACAATTCATCATTTGTTAGTCCTTAAAAAGATAAGACCTTAGAAGTACTCTTATTATCTAGAGAGCTTATTTTGGTTGTGTGCAACCTTTACATTACTGTAGTAGCAATGATGGGATATGCCTTAGGAAAAATAGCAGAGTATTTACAAAAAGCAGGATGGGTTGTCTGCCAACTTACAAGTCAAACTGGTCTACAAGAATTAGGATTCAGGTTTCTTAACACAACAGTTACGCTACCTTGAGATGTAATCAAAGAGAAGAGACATTTTCCCCAAAGGAACAAATAATACAAAGAAGGGGTATCTGGAGGGGGTATCAAACAGAAACGGTAGTATGTAAGGTGCTAAGGAAAGTGAATATAGCACTTTACTTTTTACTAAAATCTGAAACAAGCAAAAAAAAAAAAAAGCTTTCAGCAATTACAGTGACAATGGTTGGATTCACATATGCACTTAGCCATAACATAGATTTTGGCTAAGCTTGTTGTGTGAATCCAGCATCATACTGGATTTCTCCATTCAGTAAGAAATTATCTAACTCTTATGAAGAACTGCAAGATTATCTTTGAATTTATATATTTTTTCAATTTAATGCCATCATAATTTGATTTGAGATACTGTAATGTCTGAAGCCCAAAATGTGGGCACTTCATGGTGAAGTAGAAGACCATTAATCATAAATGGTATCCTTGATTTATTTTTGATTAAGTAGCATTAATTCATGAGCCAGTATGTTATCCAAACAATTGGCTGTAATCTATAGGCTTTGTTTCTGTTTACTGAAAGCCCTAGGAAGTGCCAACTGGCAGCCATCATAAAGCTGTTGGGAATATTGTGTATTTATTGAAAAATGCTCTTTCTAACTGCCTACATATTTTGGAGCAAATAAAAGCCAATAATACAATTACTTACTGTATTTGGTTTTTGTTAGAACAGAGCAGTTCTCAGAACATTTGTCTAGCACCATTTGGGGGCCAAAAAGATTTGGACAACATTCCAGTTTGATGCAGGTCTGCCTGCAGAAGTCTGCAACCCGATCAGCTGTTCTTACCACCTCCACTGTAGCTCGGTAGCTCTTTCCTTTATATCTGTAGCAAAGGAAGGTTTCATTAATAAGGCAAAAGTAAACACAGAAACACAGGAATAAACATGAGGTTACTTCATACAGTACAGTAACCAAACCAAAGTCTACCATATTATGGCTTACAGCCCATGGCTTATGCTATTTTGATTTGTAAACCATGACCTATACCTGTGCAAGTCCAATGAACTGTAGCTTATTAAATAAATAATGATTAAACAATGGATTAAAATGTGAGTCAGGCCAGTCCTAAACATAAAGAGAGGAAGAAATTTGAGTAAATGGGATGTCACCATGTGTTAAATTTCTTGGTTTAAAATAAATACCGGTATATAAATAAAATGTTTGATTTAGATATACAAGGATGTCCAATTCCATGCTGACTTTGGACAGCACAGAAATAAACACAAGTACCGTATCTAACAATGAAAGAAAGTAAACATTATATGAGGGTGTGGGAACTTCCTCCTCCTTGATAGCTGCCTAAAGAAAGGCTTGTCATATCTATGACTTGCAACTCCTTACAAGCTTTCCCACTGACTCTGCTTGTTGAAAGCTGGTCCCAGTCATGTGAGGTTCTCACTTACTGATGCATAATTCTCACTTAACAACAAAAGGGATTGCCATCTCTGTGATGTGATCACATGGCATCATGCTTTATAACCATATTGCTTAGCGATGGAAATTTTGATTCCCGATTACCATTGTGAACTGAGGACTACCTGTATATGCTATAGGTATTTTTTTGTTCTTTTTATATTTCCCTTGTTTGAACATTAAAGCAATACCTGTGTTAAAAATGCTTGCCTTTTTGGTTTATTACAAATATTATAGCCGCCAGCTTTTCTCTAAGAAAGGAACATCAAAGGATCTGAAGGCAGCACTGGTTTACTAACAATTATTCCAGACAACAGGGAAAAGAGACTAACCCATTATCTGGCAGAGCTGAAACAGCAGTAGTTTCTGAACTACTGAGAGGTCTTTTCTATTTCAGGTATTATTATGAGAAGTAAAAAAAATATATTATTATTTTATCAAGTCACTTTCAAAGCAAAAGCAAATAAAAGAAAGTGTAATAACCCAGTCTTTCATTCCCTTTCTGCTTGAGTAAGCCTCTTAACCTTTGACTGAATAAATAAATCAGTTGCTTAAGGCAGCCCAAAGATGGTTATTAAATTGGTGTGCTTGTTATTTCCAGGTAAAAACAGCTTCAGCGGAGCAGAGGGTTTAATTAGGAAATACTAAGATGAGACTAGCATCTTTCCCTTTCCCACCACCTCCCATGCAGCCAACCAAAACCTGTTCCTACAGCCTAAAATAAATTACAGAATGGAGAGACTGAAAGGGGCTAGTTGGTCTGTCACAGGTTTTATTCCCCTGGCAGGAAGACAGTCCTGAATCCAAACAGTGCTGATATCTCATGTGGCTTGTCAACCCTTCAAATGACTTCTAATATGAGGACAATTTTTATCTACAATTAGGATTTCTACTGCAGCTATAAAATACATTATCCTGGCAGCTTTTGATTTTTAAGGATTAAAGGGGGGGGGGGCAAATAGCATACGGATAAAAGTCCATTCATGCAGGAAAGTTCTAGTATACTCAGAAAGTTCAAGCTTCTGCCCATTAAGTCCTGAAACTACCATGCCAAAACTGTGGTCAGTATAACTAATTTAGCCCTAATAGCAAAATATAAATATATGGAGTATTTTACTTTGCTTTCAAAGTCTCCCCATATCCATGCCATGAAGCTTCTTCATCTAGTTGTATTTCTCTAAGAACACGACTAGGTTTATAAGCAGCGTTGATCAACAAAGAGAGAACCTAAATTCAGAAAGAGAGAAAAATAGATGTCATATTAATGTGATTAATAAGAATTATTTTAATATATTATTGTGGCTTAGCTGTTTAACTCTATTTATGTGACCAGCATAACAAGTTTGCAACAATAAAGGCAAAACAAACCTTATTATTAATTCCTGCCATTTTCTTGGAAAGGTTTTAGAAGTGGATTGCGCTAACCTCCTTCCTAGGGCTGAGAAAGAGTGACTGGCCCAAGATCTTCCATTATCCTGATTTTATGTCTAAGGTGGGACTCAAATTCGCAACCTCCCACTTTCTAGCCTGGTACCTAACTATTGCACCAAACTGGCCCTCAACCAAGCACTTAACAGTGTATATTTGAAACAGAGATTCCAAAATCTAGTAGCATTCCACCCTCAGTGTAGTACAACATTTTTATTAATGTTCCTCAATTTTATTCAGGAA